>AZAH01000001.1:849927-1449927 GCA_000710315.1 Eremothecium coryli CBS 5749
TGTTGTTGTTGTTGTTGTTGTTGTTGTTGCTGTTGTTGTTGTTGTTGTAATAATATTTGGTGTAATAGCTGAGCTTGGTGAATTGCAGGGGAATACTCTTTTTGATACGGTATTTGCTGTTGCTGGGGTGGAGCAACAGCTGTTTGAGATAGCATATGATGTGGCTGGAACTGAGGATTCCCGACAAACTGTTGAATAGGCATGTTATAATAGCCGGAGTATGGTTGGGCAACTGGTTGCTGTACTTGTGGATACCACTGGTTGGGCTGGGAGGCTACCCCAGCAGGTTGATACGACCCCGTAGCGGCGCCATGTGGGGGATGATAAGGCATTTGCCCAAAATTCATACCAGGGTGATTTGACACGAAGTGCTGCTCCTGGGGCTGTGTCCTTTGTTGCAAATGGGATAGTTGTTCTCTAGAAACATTATCATGAGCTGGGTGCCCTCCTGTAGTCGTTGGGGGTTCATCTCGAGTCCTGCGTACACTTCGAGGCTTATACGACGAAAAGCTGCGCTCTTTATTATCCATCATTGATAAAGGTGGTTTCATCTTGGGGATATTAGCTGGGATAGAGCGGTTTGTGTGTTTTTTCTGAGATTGATCGTTGCTATTATTCTTTCTCTTCTTCGCTAGTTTCCTTTCCCTTTTGAACTCAGCTTCGCGTTCATCGTCAGAGAACTCTTGTTCCTCCTCAGGAACTTCCTCGTCTACTCCATTAGATGCATCGGACCCCTTTATCTGGCGAATTTCAAACGTTTCCATCCAGGAAGCTTCTCTTGTGACATAAAATGCGCTATGCCCAATCTTAGACTGAAACTCTTTCACCTTCTCCTCTTGGCCTTTGGGAAAAGCGACTCTAAAATGTGGATTCGATAATTGCCCAAATACTTCACAAATAGGGCCTATAACTACGCGATCCTCCAAGCATAACACTGAACCTTCCTTCAAAACTCTATTTTCTCCCGAAATAGTCCCTGTAATAATAACATTATTGTCAAATGCAGCCTTGATAACACCAATACTGCGAATTGGTGTGGACTCATCAACTGTGAAGTTCTCTGGTAACACCGGTATCGGCTCTTCGACTAATTCGTTCTTAGATCTTATGGGACCCTGAAAAACNCCCTCCTCATCTTCGTCTTCGGCATATTCGTCTAATCCCTCTGCATCTTCAACATCTTCGGAAGAGCTGTCAGCACTCTCTTCGGAAGACGAACTATCGGAGCTGTCTTCTGACCCAGAACCACTACCCGTGCTGACCTTTGATTCCTCTTCATTGTCACTGCCTTCCTTTGGTTCGCCCTGTATATTATCTCCAACAGTAGCCGGTGGTTGCCCGGAGGCTTCTTCTTCATCATCGGAGCCAAGAAGACCATCTACATCAATATCATCTTCGGGTAAAGCCACGACAAATTCCTTATTTTCTGCATTTTCAAGAGCAACACTAAATGCATCACAGGATAAACTTGTATTAGGAGCATTCATCGTTTCTTGCTCACCATGCTGTTCCATTGTAGAGCTCATCTTGCTTCTGTTTTAGCTGATGGATGAGGTTCATCGCGATGCACCTTCCGATTTCTGGAACAATTTTTATATGTATCGCTATGTACGGTATATATGTGACATAAGCAAAGGGAAGATTATAGTATTACATTCAGAACATGAGTTTACTGGATCTTCAGACAGTTGAACAAAGACTCTTCTCAACCAACTAAGTATAGGAAACCATTTCATGAGGTGATGAGTATGATAAAGTGCATATGCTTTCAAAGTAGAAGAGGGTTCTAGGTTTTATGTAAAATAGTTCAGTAAAAAGCAAGTAATTTCCCCTCAGCGCAAAATCCTACTCAACTTGGTCATTTCATCGTTCCCATCTAACTTTAGATCCTTGATAAAGGAATACGAATTGTTTTGGAATGCCTTGAAAAACTTAACCAAGTTATTCATGGCTAGGTTGAACCTTGCGAGGATGTCATTTAGATTTTCATGCCTATCTAGATTGAGATGTATAAGGATTTCATGGACAATACCGTTCAATTCTTTGTATATCAAGACAAAATCAAATATCTGATTCATTAACATTATCAAAGTCACAGGGAAGTATTGGCTTGTGAATTTACCAACCGGTTTATTGTTATTGGCATCCAATAGCTTATGTCCCAATATATTTTCCAAGTACTCATTGTGTAAATCTGCTAACTCGTCTATGGCATACTGTTTGAAAGAGGAAGGAGATATTGGTATTGAATTGTGCCTAAGCTGGAGTAAAAAATCTGTTTTTGGTTTCAAAATCCCGTCGATCACCTTTGATGCATTTCGCAATGTTACAATGTTAAAGCTCTCCTGAGAACTGTTTTCTCGCATGGCCAATTTTCTCTGAAACTCTTTGTGTTTGGATTCTATAATATTTGTGAAACAATAGTTTTGTATCTTTAAGTTAAACTGTTCTACTTGGCTTTTCAATGCATTTATCAACGACATCTTCATTACTATATCCCTAACCAAGGGCTTATTCCTCCTAATTTTCTTAAAGTCCCTCATTAATGCCAAATTATTCAACCATTCTACCTCGAAGAAGTAGTTATTTTTCTTCATCCTCCATAGGAAATTAAAAATCCTCAAATATTCTTTCTTACTACCTGAATGGTTGACATTTAACACAATATTCAACGGTGGTTCGACCAGATAGTCCAACGTGAAAATGTCCCAACCTACTGACCCGTGCCCGGACTCCAGTAAGCGTGCATCCAATTTGTTTATCAGAACATTATTATCAAACTTATTCATATAGTTTCTTAAAGAGGATCTAGAAACAGACTCCTGAAGACATTTTGTTAATTGATAACTTTGCATCTGATGTGCAGGCTCCAAGAGGAAACTCGCAGTATTTTTTATGATACTTTCAATAAAATCACCCCTTCCCATGAGCAATATATCCTTTAGAATAGTGACTGTTTCATTGTAGTAGTACTTTTTCCTTAAGATATGATTAACGAATGTATTTATCTCAACGTATTGCTCGTTTACCAATTCAAAGAACTCTTCCGACAAGGAGGACTTATCAAGCTTAGCAAATTTAGTAACATACTTTTTGGAGAAATCATTCGCCCACTGAAGCTCCTTCATATACGACTCTAAGAAAATATATGTCTTGCCTACTGTGTAAACCTTCTGTGCCACGGAGGGAGGTATGAAGCCAGGTATCCTATCTTTTAAAATAACATAGTTTAATGGGGCTTTAGGGTCTGCACTTGCGTTCCGCCCAACAAAAAACTCATCCTGAGCGGACTTCAACTGACCATGGACAAGCCACATCACCAAGTATTCCACATAAAGGTAATTCAAAGTGGAAAATACCTCCTCAGCTAGTTCTTTGACCAAAGGATCGCCATGTTGTCTCAAAGAATCAAATTCAGAGATTAATTGGTCACCACGAAGTTGGTGAAACCTTTTAAGGTAACCATGATAGAACCTAAAAATTAAAATCTGTGTGTAAACTTTGATGTATATGGATCGAACGCTCTCAGAAGCTATCGTGTTCGAAAACCCGTTTATGATCCTACTATACTGTCGTAGTTTTTGAGAAACTACCGTTAGGAAATTCATCTTCAAGGGTGACAGAGATTCACAAGACTTATATCTGTCGATTTCAGAGCTCAGGTACTGGTATAACAATGCCGCTTCAAACACGCAATGGAATACGCCACTTTCACCATTTGGAATATTATAAGGAATTTCAATCGCCTGATTTGTTATAGGAAACAAGCTAGAGGTCGTAGCCAACAAGGTATAGGAAATGTACTTCAAAACATCAGCTTCTGGCACCATACCACTATAATACGGGGCTGACAAATTTGCTAGAGGGGTATCATTCAATGGGTTCTTCGGTACAGCCCCGCCACACATAGATGTAATGGCAGACCTCCGATCCGAGTACCGATCCACATTTTCAAACGATTCAGCGTATATACTTGGTGCAACAGCAGGGGACATCATTAAATTGTGATGCTGCAGGGTGTCCAAGTTTAGATATGATGAGTTCCTCTGATTTTTCATTGGAGTAGTAGCTATACGTGGTATGCAATTCAAGACTGCAAGGTACTTTTCCACCTGTTCTTTGCTGCTAAAAGTTGTCAATACATGTATGAACATTTCAAACTTGGACCATATCTGTTCTTGTTCAGTTGAATGCACCATCTCTGTCTTGTAGAAGTCTAGTATACGAACTGTTTGTTCTTTTGATCCAGAGGAAAACGCTCGCGCAAGATCTTGAACAAGCCGTTTTACTTGTACCTCGGACGTCCCTTGTGGGACCATAGTGATCACACATGAGTACAAACTCGACTCTAGATCCATCGACTCCCACCTGCTTATTATTGTTTGTTTAAGTTATACTGTACTAAGGTTGAGAAGCGCGCGTCCTTGTTTACCATTATCACAAAGTAAAGTACTTCGTAAATTATGATTTAAGATATCTAAAAGAGAAGCCAGGTATGAACAGTAGCGTCGGTAGGTGGTCTCTCAAGATATTTATGGTTTAACTAAGGAGTTCAATAATTGGAAGTCAAAATCTCGGATTCCTTGCTAAAAAATGATTTGTTTGGCTTTTCTGTGTAGCCGCATTTTTCCATTGGAATTCTGTAATGGGAGAAATTATAGAATTGCAACATGGCACGAAGGGCAATCTCATGACCGTAGGCGTCATGCATCTCACTTGATATATCCTTCCCAGTTACCCAATTGTCTACTAACGACAATTTCTCATAGAGATAAACTCCTGATATTAGTTCTACGTGCTCTGACTTCCAGCGTTTATTCTTGAAAGGAGTAAGTTCCTTTACGAGTTTCAAGATTGGATGGTAGATGTCGAGGTTGAAGACTTGGTAGAGTTTGCTGAATAGTGCACCAATGCTTAGGGGCAGTTCTTTTAGACGATAGGTTTTCTTGCCAATAACTTTTGAAAGGATCTCTAGCATGTAGACTTCGGATGATAACATCCGGATATCGATATCAGTGTTTTTACCATTGAGTTCAAGGAGATGTTTCTCGTAAGACTGGGAATACAGGCGGTTGGCAGCGCTGCATTTCATCACAAATGAATAAGCCACGACTGCCGTTTTTTTATATATCCGCTCTGTGTAGTTGTATGTGAACTTGGACAAAAGAGGGATAAAAACATCTGTGATTTTGGAATCATGTAACAATGAGGAAAGGTATTCAAATTTTAGTATGTGACACAATTTGAACCACTGCAGCATAGTGTATATAACACCAGTGGATGACCTTAGAAGAATTTCCTTAGCTCTGCCTATTTCCAGCTGGGGAGTTAAGATCTCTATAGACATGTCCCCGGACAAATCCTTTAGAAAGTAGTCATGATTAGTAATAGCCGATTCTATTGTCTGTAATAAAACATATACGAGAGAATTGAGACTAGGCAAGCACTTCTTGTAGTAATCAGCAACTCTTCGCATGGCTTTTAGGTCATCGGGAAGAGCTTCAAAGCTTGAATAGTCATAAGGATCTGGGTGGACGTCCTCGCTGTCATTCCATCCACGCTCCTGTATCATAAATCGTTTCCTTTCATACCAAAGCTGTTTGGCAGACAGCTTTATCTCAACATTTTTTTCAATTATTTCTGCGGCCTCCCGAATATTATATGGGAGATCACAGCTTTCTTCTAACTTTAAATGTAACTGCATCCTATTTTCTAGCTCATCAATATCCTCTTCATCCTTAGCAGGATACAGTGATGGGTACCCTAAATTTGTTTGAAACGACCTGCGTGCCTTAGGGGTATGCCGAGACACCGGGGAATCTGGAGGCGATGGAGCTGGGGTGACAATATGAATCTGCGGTTCTGCAAGGGCTTGTTTAGCGGAGTTGTGAGCTTTGGGTCTAGGTATCTCTAAGAATTGAGATAGTGAGTTTGGATTATCAAAGTCCTTAGGCATTTTTGATTCTGGTAGTTCCATAACAGGGAACCTGGAGCTAACATCAACACGGAAGGCTTCATATTCTAGTGGCGACACAGTCAACCTTTCGGGCCTTTTTTTGAAGGACTCTATGCCATGTAATGAATGTACAGCAGCTTTTACAGTCCGATAATATGTTTCATCGCCAAACTGCAAAATAAGCAATTTAAACAGAAGCATTATCATGTTCCTTATACGCATAGAGAGCCTACTATGCCATCTCCAGCTCTCAATGTAATAAGTGATGAATTCAAGAACTTCTGCTTTTCCGATGGTATCAGTTACCTCATCAAAATTATTCTTCTTCGAATCGCGAACATCAATACATGCGCATACAACAAAATAGAAGATAGTGGCGGAGTATGAAAGAAGCATGTTCGATTGTACTAATCCAGTCTTATCATCCCTACATGACACAGCATGCCTTTTGAACACGGTAACTATGGCCCCAAGGGCTTTTTTCGATAAAAGAACACAATTGCTTCGTATCGTATTCAAATGGTTTGCGACGTTATCCATTTTGTCGTAATTACCGAATGCAATATAGCAAAGGCATAAGAGGGGCTTGCTGTTTGAGCTGTCCAATAAAATCTCCCTCTCTAAATTCACAACACATTCGGACGCATAGCTCTCATCTTCAAGAAACTTCTGCGAGACAAACCGTTCCCCAAAAGCCTTTTGTGATTTGTCTAGGATGGTGTAATCTTTCATATCAAACCATTCGGATAGTTCATCTGGCAAACCATAGAAAGCCTTTAAGTTCCAATCTAAAGTCGGCTTCGATAGTGTATGGAAGACAAATCCAGAAGAAATTTCCTCGGCACGTTGATCAAGTTGTTTCTTGTAATCCTCGTCAATCGGTAAGTTCTCATCAACCGATTGCATGCTAAGCTCCTCTTTGGAGTATTTCATCTTATTCATATAGCCTCCATTGGTATTCTTTGGGGGAGTAGCATTCTTGGGAAGATCGCTCAGCAACTTACAACTGGCCGAAGGAGAAATTGGGCCATCAATCTCATCAACATTAGTGAACTCATGTTCCTCATCCTCACCAGCGGCCTCTAGAAGTTCATTCTCTTCTTCCTCTTCCATATCTTCATCATTGATTGGATAAGTAATACCGGGGTTGCTGGGGGACTTCCCTGTGGAGGGAGTCAACCCTTGTTGATCGAACGACGAGTTCATTTGCAATTTCTTATGTAAGATAATGTCTAAATCCTGTAACAACGACGACTCTACCATCGTACTTGGATCTACAGAATCAAAACTCATGCCATCATTGTTATACTTGTAGGAGTTCTTTTTAGATTGCTGCTTCATTTTTAACAAATCCTTCGAAGAACGGGATCGTACTAGCGGTGAAGTAGAACCACCTATATCTGACATGCTGACTCACCGTTCATACACTAGCTCTGACAAACTTCAAACTCAGTAGTATCTGCAACCCAATCCTACTGTGACAATATATTCTCCGTATGCGCGTGGAATGTCGTAGTAGCTTAGTGCAACGGTATCTACTTTCTGTGCTGTGGGGAGTGAATTTGTAAATGGAAATTCTTATCGGGTCGCCACTGTAAAAAACATCACCAGAAGGTAGAGTGAGAGTTAGCTCAAGTACAATAAAGGAGCATAGGCAGAAGTTAAAATTGTATGAAACTTATCTGACCATTGCCTCCACTGACAAGATATAGAGATATTTGATGAGTTTAAACTTAGAACAAATTGTTGGTTTTAAGGTCAAAGTGACCAATGTGCTAGATTCGGTGGTACAAGGTAAAATATATTGTTACGACTCAGCTAATAACACTTTGACACTTATTAATGCCAAAAGAAACCAACCACCAACGTTTAAAATTATCAAAATATCATTTATTAAGCAGCTTGAAGTTGTAGGCGATCGTCCTGCAAGTCCTGGGTTGAAAAGAGATCCTATTAAACCTAGCCAAGTGAATATTAAAAGAGTGCAAGAGCATTTGAAGCAAAAGCTATCGGAAGCAAAGAAGCGAGATGCGTTGACTGGAAAGGGTGTGACTGCTGAGGGTCAACTAGTTTTTGATCATATATATAAAACTGTGGCGGACACGAGATGGCAAGGGAAGTTAATTATTGTCTTGAACGACGTGGAGATTAAACCACCCTACACTACTGCAGACATTAAGTGTATAAATAGCTCAGGAGCACATGCAAAGAGCCTAGTTTCTTTAATTGTAGAAAACGTTTGGAAGAAGATAGAGGCCCAGAAGAAGGGGGGTTGAATTACTTAGATAGGTATGCCATTTGTAGCCTTATTTGTGTGATATCTATATCAATACTTAATTGCATTTTCTAAGACAATAATAACGTAAAAATAATTATGCTCTTGTTACAAGAGTCGAGCTATTATTAAGTCGACTATGAGCGGAATCTCCAGTGTAAAGTCACGGATTCAAACAATTTGAGACCTTTATTCAGGGATCCCTTGTTACCTTCAAGGTCTTCCCACTTAATGATGAAAGAAGGATTACCGATTGACGATTGCATCTCCTGATTTAAATCCTTTATTTGAAAGTTAGTAGGTGAAAGGCTTCTGCTACATGAAACAGTCTCCCAATACAAATTTAGCCAGCAGTAAGCGGAAGTAGTTAACTTTGTAACGTTATTGATGAACTCTGTTGTTTTGGATCTGAGCCCGAAACAAAGCCTTATATCCGGTGTATCAACTTTAATATTAAGTCTCGCAACACAGTTGCCATCGACAAATTCAACATTCTGTTCATCATAATCACATTCAAAACTAACTATATCAATCAATGAATCATTCGTAGGAGAGTATTTTTGTAACTTTACTCCTAGCATACATGCTGCCCCAAGTATATCCCTGGTAATATTCCCTAATACATTTGTAAATTCAAGAGATATGACCATAAATCTGCATCTTTTGATTTCATTCAATATATGAGGCCTATATTTCGGATCGTAACATATAAAGGATTCATGGTATCTAAGGTACCTAAGTTGTGAGTAAATTGTGACACCTCTGCTTATCCCAGGCTTGAAACGTGTTGTCAGAAACAATTGGCAAGATTCGATCATAGGGATTTGGCGATATTTCATTAGATAGGCAATTGCAACTGTTCCCGACCTTCCCTTCCCCATCTTACAATGTATTACGGCTACTTTAGAATTATCCCCATTTAGATGCTCATGAATTTCGTCAATGAGCTCTTCCAATAAAAGAAAAGGAGGTGGAAAATGATCTAACCATCCCCTCCTTGCGATAATGTCCTTCAACGTTGTTTCCTTGTCCACAGATGAGCTACCAGCGCTGCGCGCAGGGGCCTCAATCCCGTAATACTTTCCATGCTTCGTCAACAGAGAGAGAGACTGGAAGTTAGAAGCACTATGTCGCTGCCGACCCTGACTTGATGGTGACAGAGCAGATGTGCCCACCGCCATCGAAAGAATGTCCTCATCGGTATAGTCAGAATCACATACCTCAACCTTCAAATTATAAATCTTCCAATTACCCATGCCATGATGAACATTTAGGTATATAATCAAATCCTTTAGACTATTCCTGTAAAACATCCGCGGGTACTTCATAACTGGATATGAACACACAACTAAATTATCAGTTATGTAAGTCAAATCTAGCACGAGCCCCAAGTTGTTCTTGTGACGGTTCACAGGGCTTGAGTAAATAGACTTAATAATATTCTCTGGAGTCAATTTCGGCAAGGACATGAAGTACACAATCTTAGCACTGCGAACGTTGGGCAAATATCGTATCAGCGGTTAGTGGCTTATACTTCATATACATGATGATAACACAGAAATTCAAATTTAGTCCCAATTTACTAAAACGTTATTTTGTGAGGCTGAAACCAACGAACCGTCGCTGTGACGTTGACCGTAAAAACGACAAAAAAGAAGTTAAGACTCCGTTCACCACATGATGTATGAACAGGTCATTCGAATTCTGCAGATGCAGGACAGCCCTCCATGAGGTAGTCTGAGGCTATAATGTCAAGTACCCATGTTAATGCTTTTTTTATGTCTGTAGTGTCATCATTGATGAATTCCTTGATATCAGACGCCGTCATAGAACCTTCAACATCGCCATCAGTAAAAAGATGCTTGTGATTTTTTTTGTAGGACTTATACACAAATTCGTCAAAGTAGTAAGGAGGATCCACCCATACCGAATCAAGAGTATTATACCCACTTCTTGCGCTTCTGCGAGCTTTGAGAGTCTCATAAGGCGCCCTGATTAAAACCTTAGTGTCGCACTCTGAAGCAATTTCCTCGTCATGCAGCATCAAAGTACCCTCCACTATTGCCACTTTTAATCTCTTCATATCGAAAAGCGGCGTGTATTTTTCTTTCAGACTATTAATAAAATCTTCACCAATATCAAACTTCGATAGAGGTTCCATGTTGTTGTTGTGAACCAATTTAGCGTCCGTACAGCCATGCTCTTTTATATATTTGATCTCCCTCTTAAAACCTGAGATATCCAGTGCTTCTATGCAATCCCAATTGGCAATCTGGAAGTCCTCATCAAAAGGAATGTCCTTGTCATGCTTATAAAAGTCATCTTGATGCACCAAAATACAGTTATCTAAAACTTGAGAAACCAACTTAGATAACGTTGACTTCCCAGATGATGAACAGCCAGTTATCGCCACTAAATGCACTTTCTTTTCACTCATTTGGCCTTACTATAGTCCCTTTTATTTCAAATGAAAGACAAAATAATAGCAAATGATAAGAGCGAATTTTTCTAATTACCTCGCACGCTATTTGTCACTAACACAACGCATATATAGAAACCATCTCCCTCTCTCTCTCACAAGAAATACTTTGCTAGCACATACTACTAGATCTTCAACATCTATCACTCAGTTATGTCAGAATTTATCAACGAGCATCCAAGCGTGCTCGACGAGTCCCAACTCCCCCGTCGTAAGGACGACTCAGAAGACTTGCTTGGTCTTCATGTTAGCAAAGACGCTCTAGAGAAGAAAAAGATGCTTCTAAAGCTTTGTTCTGTGGATTCCCCGGTAATTCATGAGATAGAGCTCCTCGATAAGCTACTTTCATCAACAAAACTAGACGATGAGCCCGTTCCCGGTTTGATCGACGACAGAGTTTCACACGAATCCTCGAGTACCCCCGCTAGCGAATCCGAATGGGAAGAAGAAGACCCCCTAGACCCCCAAGAGGTGTACGATCTGATAGCGCATATCAGCGACCCAGAGCATCCGCTTACACTTGGACAGCTAGCTGTCGTCAACCTCCAAGATATCGAAGTTCATGACGAGGACAAGAAAAACATTGCTGAAATTATTGTCAGACTAACTCCCACCATTACACACTGTTCCCTAGCAACTCTCATAGGCTTAGGTATAAGAGTAAGGCTCGAACGCAGCCTAACGCCAAGATATAGGGTCACGATTCTGTTAAAGGAGGGCTCGCATCAGAGCGAAAATCAAGTGAACAAACAGCTGAACGACAAGGAACGTGTTGCTGCAGCTTGTGAAAATGAACAGTTGGTCGAGGTAGTCTCTAAGATGTTAAGCACATGTAAATAGTCAAATAGTTCTGGTAATTCAGCTCGGTCCTTGTTTGCTGAGGTGTATAATGGTTATTGTTTAAGTAGTCAAATCGTTTAGGGTGATAGTTTGCCAAATCTACAAAAAGGTTCCGCAAGAGTATAACAACTACGCATCGTGAATGAGTTGTTGCACCTTGCTAATCCTTCTTCGTAAGCCGAGCAGTTGCTTTTCAGCATTTATTATAATTCAAAATGGGAATCTTCATCCCTCACTCTAAGTTAGAAAATTTGAAGGGCTATAGGTATGTGTATTAAGTTCTCCAGATGATTGTGGTGCGCTGCTCTTTCTCTAAACCATACTAACACATGCAACTACAAGATACCAAAGCGAAGATCGTTCAACTCTTTCGAAATATGTGCTAAAACCATTCTGGAACAAGTTTGTGAACGTATTTCCATTATGGATGGCTCCCAACGCTGTAACATTATCTGGGTTCGGTTTTGTACTAATTAATGTCATCACTGTACTCTTATTGAACCCTAGTTTGGTTGAAGAGACTCCAAGCTGGACTTATTACTCGTATGCTTTTTGCTTGTTCATGTACCAAACTTTTGATGCGTGTGATGGGGCACATGCGCGCAGAACTTCTCAATCCGGGCCATTGGGAGAGTTGTTTGACCACTGTATTGACTCTTTGAATACCACGCTTTCCATGATTGTATTCTGTGCTACAATGAAGTGCGGCTATACCTTTGTTGCGATTCTGATCCAATTTGCGCTATTGTGTAACTTCTACTTGAGTACGTGGGAGGAATACCATACACACAAGTTGTTTTTGAGCGAGTTCAATGGGCCCGTAGAGGGTATCATTCTCATTTGCTTTAGTTATATTTTGACCGGTTTGTTTGGTCCGGACGTTGTCTGGCACACTAGGATCACTGAACTTCCAATCTTCAATTACACTGTTGCAATTGAGTCATACCATGTGGTCTTTGCATTCTGCGGGCTGGGTTTGTTGTTCAATGTCATATCAGCCAGAAGAAATGTAGTTGAATACTACCGTGAAAACTATGCTGCTTCGAAGACAACGGATAAGAAGGTTGTCAATGCCACTTATGGGCTCCTTCCTTTTTTTGGTTTCTTTGCCACTGTTTTTATCGTAGCAATTGTGGAGCCCAGGTTTATATCACTACCCTTTATCTTATCCAATGGTTTGGCTATGGCATTTGTTGTCGGTAGGATTATCGTTGCTCATCTAACTGTGCAGGCCTTCCCTATGATCAACGTCTCAACTTTCTTTCCTACAATTTTGCTAATTGTAAAGTACTTGGTAGTGGAAGGACTGGGCTATAGAGCTGAAGAGGTTATCTTTGCCTTGAACTGGATGAGTTTTGGTTTGACTCTTGGTATACACGCCATGTTCATCACTGAGGTTATCTATGAGTTTACCACATTTTTGGACATCTACGCTTTGTCTATCAAGCATCCAAAAACTGCCTAAATAACTATTTAAAATAGCATGCCGTGCTTGTATGCAATTCTACAGGCTGGTGGTGTCTAACCTAAGGGTATACAAGTATATACATATATCCCAGTCGAAACTAATGTGGCAAACGTAGATCAATATTTTTTTGCTATATTTTATATACAGGGTTTCATCCTAGCACCGTTAGGCGAATTAACTCTCTAGACTTTCTTATCTACTGCTTAAAGCCCAGCAGGAGCAGCAGCAGCAGACGTATCACTGGCGGTCAAAATATCATTTGCATCCTTTTGTAAGTCGAAGCCCTTCTCCATTTCGATCAATTGTTGTTCGCCCAAGATAGAAAGAGACAAAGGAACACCTAATAGTAATGCAGAAGTGGTCACAGCCCACATGATGTTACCACCTTTGGAGAACGCTGTTCTAAATAGTGACCTTGTTGTGCTGTACATAGATCTTAGGGTGGACATTTGACGAGGAGGGATAATATCTCTTAGAGCTACGATTCTATCGTAGAAAGTTTCATTTTCATCATATTCGTCTTCTCCATCACTGGAATAATCATCTTCGTCGGAGCTTTCCTCCACCTTACCGGAATTGTAAGCATTAGTAGCTTGTTGCTCCAAAAATTGTGCTTCTTCAGTAATTTCGGTCAATTCAACCATTATATATCAGAGTATGAGTAAAATAATCTATTACAATCTTCTCAACGACTGCAGTAGCGCTGTTATAAGGGAATTTTGTAGGTATACCAG
The DNA here is from genome assembly GCA_000710315.1 of Eremothecium coryli CBS 5749. Taxonomy (NCBI): domain Eukaryota; kingdom Fungi; phylum Ascomycota; class Saccharomycetes; order Saccharomycetales; family Saccharomycetaceae; genus Eremothecium; species Eremothecium coryli. Next base: position 863,680 of record AZAH01000001.1, read on the forward strand.
TTCTCTTCAGCTCTTATCTCAACTAAGTCGTACTACGACGGGTTTACCGCATAGTTCGAACTCGCCACGGAGGAAAATTTTTAAAACGTAAATAGTGATTGAAAATTGAAAATTACATAATCTATACTATAATCGATTAGTATTGTACAAATAAAATATATCAAACTCAGGATTCATTTCTTCTTTGGCTTCTTGTGCTGTTTCTTCAATGCATTCATTTCCTCTCTGTAAATGTCTTCTGCCTTCTCTTGCTTTCTTTTGGAATTTGTCTTCAGGCTGACCGTACCTTTTTGTTTGACTGCCTTGTCAACTTGTGACTTAGACTCGACCCAATCTTCATTATCGTCAATGGCATATTTGTCCAGGTTTAGTGAGTTAATTAGTTCTCTCTGCTTTTCCTTCATAGCCCTGTTGGCTTCAGTGCCAGCTTCTTCTAGATCCTCTTCCATCTGGTCGAGAGCCTCAGCTGCGTCGAAGGTTTTTGTTTCACCCTTCAACTCTGTTAGCTTCTCATCCTCTACTTCAGGCATAGTAGCCTCAATAGATGAGCTCAATATGCCACGGAAGTAAATAGATAGCTTCCTCATTATCTTAGCAAACATGGCAATACACTGGTTTGCAGGTAAGTTTAACTCCTTGCCAATGTCGGTGATAGTTTTATGCTGTAGACCAATTGCCAATAAGATAGTTGCTTGAACAGCTGATAATTTGACGGAGTTTCCAAGTTTACCACTGAAATATAGCAAGGAAAGACTTGGAAGCAAATCTACGATGACATGGTAGTCCAAGAGGTTGTTAGCATAGCTGTCCAATCTCTTTAGATCGTAAGGGGAGAACATTTCATCCAGTTGCTCTCTTGTCAACTCTTTAACGCCGGTTCTTTTGCGCTCTTCCTCATCAAGGAGCATTTCACCTTTCTTAGCACTCTCTATTATGTTCAAGGCCTGAACAGCGGTGAAAGTTGAAAAATCATAGGATAACAATGACAAAAATCTCTTGTGGAAGTCTCTGCTGAACTCGACGAGCCACTTGGAGTTACGGCCCTCTAGAACGTTCACCATAACACAGGTGTGCTCGCCGGTTAAATCATTTGCAGTTTGGCGCAAATAAACAGGTGTGAAATTATTGTTTTTCCAAAATTTGTGCAATGAGTTTGTTAAACCATATGAAACACCTAAGTAATGTAGGAAATGAGGTGGTTGTTCTGAGAGTTTTAGTAGCAGAGGAGGTAGTGTTTTGGAATCTCTTAACTTAATCTCCTCTTTCAATAGATTACCCCTTTGTATATCCTTATCATTGATCCTCTTGATTGTATAGTCAACTGGTTTAACATCCTCCGACAAATCAGTAAACTTTTGCTCAAAATAATCTCTCAACAATTGAACAGCACGAGATCCATAACCCATAGAAGCGTACTCGGGGTTTGTAGCTATTCTGACAACACGAGCACCGCTTAAGCCAGCAAACTCCTCGTCCTGGAATTGCTGGGATACAAGCCATGGAATCAAATCACCACCGGCCCGTTGACCACGGGACAAGGAGGTTCTAACAGAATCCTTGGAGATCTCACCCTCAAGTGCAACTTGTATAACTACCAATGGGTCTGGGATCCTTCCGGCATCCTTTGGATCAATAGGTGGCAACAAAACAAAGAGCTGGTGAGCAGGAGCATCACTCATAAGTTGTAAATCGTTTGGGGAATTTTTATAATGAGATGCAACATACAAGCTCATCATCTTTTCCAAGAAGTTTTCAGAAACAGGGTGGAAAGAGAACAATGTATCCCTATTCACAATAAATAGATTGCATTGAGATGGGTGCGGCGTACCCTTTGAGGCAAACCGGGGATTTTTGATTAAAGTAACATCCAAACATAGTAACTTATTGAGCCACTTCTCAACTGGATCGCCAGGAGCATATCTAATAGGTTCATCAAGAACAACCTCACGTAGGGTACGGCCTGATGTACTTCCTTCATACTTCTTGTTATCTCTGGAAACAATGGATGTCTCCGAATCTTCACGACCAGTAGTTGAAGTCTGCTGACGCAACTGTTGAATCAACTTCAAGGATAGGGAACGACCGGTACCTTCGTACCCATTGATGGTGGACGCCATAAACACAAGGTAGGGACCTAACAATTTCTTGACTATAGGCAAAGGAATTGCAGCTGCCTCATCAATAACAACCAACTCAGCTTGGCCAAGTACATGGCTGTCATTCGGAATAATATATTGGATGGTCTGTCTGTGTTCTCTCTTGATATCCACTCTGACGATAGCCTTGTTAAAATTAGGATTGGTAGACTGAATGATATCATAATCGATATGCTCTTGGTAACCCAAGGCGTCAAATCCCTTAAATATAAATTCGAACAATGTCTTTAAGTTCTCAGGAGATGGTGAAGTAACAAAAATATTGGAATACCCGTGAGAGACTGCTGCTGCTATAGCAATACCCAAAGCCGCTGATTTACCCCTACCTCTACCCGCAGTAAGGGTGACAGTAGAGTTTAATGTTTTCTCAGATATCGCATCTATGAACGTCAAAATAGCTTGAGCTTGGTTGACAGTTTTTGACATTTCGACGAGAGCGCCTGCGGGACGAACATCCTTAAGAGATTCTTTAAGATCGAGCAATTCTTTCTCCTTAGGAGAAATCTCATCATCGTCCTTTGGAGGAAGTGGTTTCACATTTTTGCCACCGGAGATAGGTAAAACGTTTAATTCGTCATCCACCACAAGAGAGTTTACATTAGATCCCAAAGATAGGATGAATCTTTCGTTGAATCTCGCCACAACATCACCATGTGCCTCAGTACGATACCGAGAGTGGACGTCCATAGTCATGGTATATAACTGCTTCAAAGAAGTCATTGACTTTAATAAAATGACAACTAAACCACCCCCCTCGACTGTTTCGATAGTCCTAGCGAGTAAATTCGGCGTCAACGCCTCAAAATCCTGCAATATACACATACCGTACGTGTTACCCAAGATCTTCTCGGTCTCCTTATAGTAGCAGTATCTAATCTTCTGGTTAGAGATGAAAGTTTCAAAAGGATCTTGCTCGTTCACTTCTCTTGTTCCTCTTTTGATCTCTTTTTTAATTTTAGCTTCCCGCTTCTTCCTATGAGATGTAAAGCCCTCTAGCTTCTTCTTATAAGCCCATAAAACAGATTTATTCATCTTTAAGTCAGCACTCATCATCAAATAGTGCAGGTTGGGCAACTGGTTTCTAGCCTTGTCTCCTACGATGATGAAAAATGAACGCTGCTTGCTTTGAACACCATTACGGATAAGCGTCGGGATACGCGAATCAATAGCCTTCTTCGCCATGCTTCACTGCTATCAAAATAACGTCTAGAATCTCTCTTAACGTCCTTTACGTGAGCGATGCAATGTATCCATCTCAATAAAGTTGAACCTCATCGCCCCAGTCAAAAATTTTCAGGTCCGAAAATATCATCTATCATCTCATACGATCTGTAAAGAAGGTCAAAGGTTTGAGAACTGTTGCAGCCAAAAACACTAAATAAAAAGCACTTGAAGCTTGTCTGTGGATGTTCCATATTCCTATATTGCTTAATAGCTATTTTAACTCTTTTCTAATTTTTTTCGGTCTATTACCGTCAAGAAATAATATATACCAACAGGAAACACAGTGCCTAAGTGTAGAACTAATAGAGATACGTACTTCAGTTAATCTAACCAGCAGGAAATACTTCTGCAGACTCTTATTTGCTATATAAAACCGTCAAGTATGGCTATAGCTGCGTTTGGTTTCGTGTATAGTGATACTGACACCTGGGTGTCAGCGCTGCTGTGATTGGTTCATTTTCACATTTTGTTCGATGATTTTAACTTCGGCGGTTAAAAATGCGAGAGAACAATCAACAAATTAGGAACTGAACGTTGCAAATACCACAATAACGGGCAAAATCCAGAAGTTCAATACCTTTTACACAAACACCTCTCCTTATACAAATGAACAAGACCACAAAAAAATACCTCAGTAAAGCATGGAAGGTAGACGAACTATATCAACAGAGAATAATGACAAAAGCCAAGAGATACAGACGTTTCAGAACGAGGATGGCACTGTCAGCAGTTACTTTGACAAGCGAAAGGTTCGAATTGCACCAAGATCGACTTTGCAGTTCAAAATTGGCCCTTCTTTTACCCCGAAAGTAGAATATAATACAGTTAAAGATCTTAGGACTGGGAAGCGGGTAGAGTTTGAAATAAGGCCAAGAATTGATAGAGGGTTTGATTTCCTTGAAAATGAGTGGATTGGCTATAAAAGGAACTATTTTACAGTTGTTAGTGCGTTTGATACGCCCAATATGACTTTAGATCAGTTTTTACAAGGAACCTATGAAATTAGACCCGAGCATAGTTATAATAGAATGAGGGTAAAATATTTTGCAGTAAAGCTTGTGGCAAAGTGTATAGAAGACCAGTCTCATATCAATCTAGTTCAACATACGGCGAAAAGGGATAAGGGACCGCAGTTTGCGCCGCCAATTCACCCATTGGTTCCAGCGCCCTTACCGAACCACCAAATGATTCGTGAGGCTTCTAACGTAAGAAATGAATCTAAAATGAAGAAGTTTGATCATGACTTTTTCCTCCATAGAGATCGTATTGTGCAAGATTTCGACGAGGGTTGTATTATATATACTTATCCTAATGACACGGTAAAGAAGGTTGCTAGGTACGAGAGGATTCAATTTGCGTCTTCAATTACAGTCAAGAAACCTACCCAGCAAAGCAAGCACTTCGTTCTACAGTTGGTACTAGGATGCTGCATTGACGGTAATCACATAAATAGAGACAACAATTGCGATTACTATAACTTGGATTCGTATGATCCAGATGCGGATACCACCTTCATTCCTATTCAGATGAAGCAAACACCTGCATTGATCATAAGAGGTAGATCTCCTTCAAACTATCCTCAGCAAATAAAAACGTTGGCCACAAAGGAAGAAACCATCATATTGGAGGCTAGCAATAGTAATGTGCTATCTGAAACTAAGATTTCTAAAAGGGGTAAGAAGAGGAAGGATTACGCTGAAGAAGAGGACGATGATGACGAAGAGCCGGTAATTAGTGAAATAAACAGCAATAGCAACAAAAAAGAAGGAAAGTTTGATAGGAATCAGAACAGGGCTAATGAAATCCAAGAAGAACCAATGACATACATTGAAGGGGTTAAAAGAAAGATAGTTCCATTGATACTTCAGAGTTCGTTGACAGCTAGAGACCTAGAATTACTGCCGAAAACTTCTATGTTATCAGCTCTTCATAACAGCCTTGAAGCAGATACTACTCCCTCATTCCATTTATCACCTCTGAATGATTATGACGTTGAGCTACTGTCCATTCAATATGATCCATTCAATTTGGAGGGTAATTCATACGATCAACAACCATTGACAGAAGGGATTCTACTAGGGCCAATAGAAAACAGAAAACGCAAATTATCAAATAAGTCTAGCATATCATTACTCTCTGAAGGTAAAACAAAATTTTTGAAAAAGAATTCTTCAGCGCTTCCTGCAACGACTACAGCACCCTCTCATCCAAGTACCAGTAGCGTCAGTTTCTCTACGTTCCACAGTTTTGCCCCAATTTCTCGGGATTATCAGCAAACAAGTGCTGGCGCGACTAACAACTTCCTTATTAAACACATATCTCCATCTAATCAGGTCCAAGGGAACGATGATGTCCCCAGGTCCACACCGCATGTCAATAATCCTATGGATATTTCCTTTTGTCTAAATATTGAAGAGCCCCCTACATCAAGACAAAGACCATATTCAGGAAAACGTAGCATTGTAACAGCTGGTGGTAATAGTAAACCATCCGAATTATTGAATTCTAGCGACTTGCTTGATGAACCTAGCTTTTTTCGCCATTGATATGTGCTTCTACTCCCTTTACGTATCTACTATGTAAAAAAAAGTAGTTAAGATTGCGAATTCTGTGGATCGAACACAGGACCTCCAGATAACAAGTGACCGAAGTTGATAACTCTTCAGTCTGGCGCTCTCCCAACTGAGCTAAATCCGCACAAGACATGGTCAGTCATCTACTTTGAAGAGTCTGTGGTACCACAGATATCACGTGCCACCGATATCACCCGCCACAAACCAAATGAGCATATAGCAACCAGTTTGAAATGTCAGTTAACCTTAAGCTAGCTGAACAGATTAGCAGTTTTTTTTAAAAAAACTATGTCGATGTCATACACTGTCCGTATTAGTATTACTATGTATCTCTAAACATATCTGCAATGCCAGCGACAATGCGTATACAATACAACTAAGCAAGTCAAAAAACAAAAAAAGGGTATCAGCTTAGTGATGGCCTCCTCCTAGTATACCGGAAAGTAATGGGGTCAAAAATGGGAGCACAGTGGCGAAAGCAGCAGTGAGAGGACCAATGGCGTTAATGCCTTGTTGTAACAAGCTCAATAAAAATTGTGGGTTTAGTAATGGGATGAGACCACGAGGGAAGTCACCCAAGAAGGTTGTCAAGTAAGCAGCTCCGCTCACAATTTGTGCTGGGCTCAAAATCCGAGTAATGTCACCACCTCTAGTCCCATCCAAAAAGTACCAACCGTCATCCCTTAGCTCTGCTAGTTGTTGAGTATCGTTAGGGAAGTTTTCCAATCTCCAGATAGTAATACCAGGAGGGATTTGGACATTGATCTCGTCTCTTGGAGCAATAACTGCACCCAAAGCGGTAGAAAAGAAGAAGAGGATGTAAGTGAACAAAATTTGAAATTGCATAGTTTTTAAACGAATGAGGTGCGACTTTTTAACTTGTAAAGATGTGAACTGGCTATTTGTTACACTTTCTATCTTTATTGAAATGCTTTGAGTTCAGAAATATAGAATATATCGAGCCATTTTATATCTGAGATCGGGCACCGAAATATACAATCGAGATGCGGAGATAATTTGCCGTCTGATCTCCCCATATCGATAGATCTGTTATCCCGTCATCTTCTCGTACCATATGGTTCAGCATCCTACGTATTAGCTACCGCTATTATTTCCAAGAAAAAAAATGCGCATAAGCACTGACGCCTTCGACCCGTGGGGTAATTATGCAGTAACCCCAAGACAGAGATTAACTCCCACCTCCATATGAATTCACCCCTAACACACAGTCTACCACAGTAGGCATGAATATGGCGTGAATATTTTCTATTGTGATAGCTACGAAAAATCGCTTTCTTGCTGCGAACGGCGGAGTAGGCGTTTATTACCTGTTTGCTAAAGGGCACCTCGTCTACTGAAGTCACGGTTAAACAAAGAAAAAACATTAGTAAATAACACTTTTTCAACAGTGGCAAGCATAGATGAAATGCACTCGAACTGTAATCGCTTTCATATGCAACGCCTGTCTCTCTACGGTGGCTCGATAACAAGTCTGGAACTAAAAAAATGCAGGGAACGAGTTTCCTATTCTTTCTGTGCATTGTCTCAATGACTAATGCGGTAATCATTGTTTTTAGAAGACAAAGCGGAAGTCACGTTGAAAAGAATACTTTCTTAGTTTGTGTGAATTTGTCATGAAAAAGAAAGGTCCCGGTGAGCAAATACGTCTGTAATTAAAATAATACCAGTGACCGCATCTTTGCTTACCCTGTTCCTTTGATGCGCCTACAGTGCTTGCACGTAAAAACTTGGCGATCGTCACAGGCATACAGCGTTCTGTTTACTTAGAATTACCCGATAGGCTTCGGTCGTCATGATATGTTGCTAGCTTACCGGCATCCTTTGGACGATGACTTTACGTCTCCTTCGTATGTGTCACTGTGCCTAACTGGTATGTACACAATCGCTGAGATTGATCTGAAAAGGAAAGGGAGAACCGCATGTGTAAAATCATTCTAGTGAACCGAGAAAGGGATTACCACGTACATGCAATACACGATATAGCAATAAATCTGCCTTTGCATAGCCTACAGTGATAGGAATTCTGCGGTGAAAAGACACATTGGCTTTCTAATGCTCTAAACTTTTGATCTTTTGTTCATTCCAAACCTTACACTGCAGCAGTAACTAGATCTACCAGGGCTTACAGATACACATATACATCACGTGCGCTATAGATTAAGTTTAGCACTTTTTAAGATGCTCATATTACACATATGGGGCGTATATACTTACAAAACATCAGCATAGCTTAAATGCTCTAGTGGTAGTTTTTAGTTGATGACCAGAAAAATACTCATGCTACCGGAGTCTCAACAACAAATGTGTAGCTACCGGTCTTAACATCGTAACTTTCAAATTTGGTATGCTCAATCTTTTTTAATCTCTCAATATGCCTCTTTAAGATAGGATGCTTAGGATCTTTGATTGGCTGCCTTGTCGCTTTATCTGTTGGGAATGTATTATACAATGTGATTCTGGCTTTAACATTTAGTTGGTCGCCTGGCTTTGGAAGTTCATTGCCTACATAACTGACTTCGCAGACTTTCTCTGAGAAACGGACTAACGTGCCGCATAAGGTAGGTAAAGAAATGTTCGATAAATCCACAGGGTCCAAAAAGTCGATTTTGCCATACTCCTTTTGGCCAATTGCTAGACCCGTGACTTTACGTAACTGCAACAAAGTCATGTTGGATAATGTCTCAAGAGACGGCGAGACATAATAACCGTCTTCTGTGAATGAAATGTCATCACCAACAATACCAAATGGTAGCAAACTTTCATTCTTTTCCTCCGGTGAATTCTTGATAGGTGTTGACGCCAAAGTTGCCGGAGCGAATAATCCGCCATTGACCTTCAAGTTCTCCTTTGTAGCAACAGGCGTATCTTGTATAATTTCTAAAAAGTTTGGTTCCTTTGTTGGGGACATTTCCTGCTCACCAGAAAGACCGGAAGTAAATGTAATTCGTCTAGGTTCTTCATCTGCGTTTTCATCTGCATTTGAGTCTTCCATTTTCTTTCTATTTAGGATTAAGTTCTTAAATGACTTTTTGTCTGGGTTGAAGAGCTTGTTGCTTGATGAGAGAATGAGTTCATCAGTTTCGTTGGTGAAGATACTGGAAGATCCAGTAGAAACAGGCACGAGGTCTCTGACAGATTCTTGTGGAGAAGAAATGAATGAGGACTTTCGGTTAGAAGATGCAGCACCAGTGTGTAGCACAGGAATAGTTGTTTTTGAACGTGTACTAAACAGTGGCTTTGGAGCCAATCTATAAGCGCTTGTTAAAGATGCCTTCTTCTTGTTATCTGCATTTAACTTCGTGGCACTTGGCTTTGAAGGCTGAGTCAATGAACTTGGCACAATAACGCGGGAGAAGAGATCATTTGTTCCGTACGGGTTATTTCCCTGTTGAGATACAGCTCCAACGGATGATCCCATGCCTGTTTGTTGTAAAGAGGTCATGGTGGATGAGTTATTCTGTGGAGTCACAGAATTGCTAAATAACCCGCCTGAAAAGGTGCTTGAAGGCTTTGCACCAAATAGCCCTGTACTTGCGTTGCCGGATGGCTTTGCGCCAAAGAGACCACCAGTGGTGGTACCTCCTGTTGAGCCATCTGGCTGTTTAGGAGCAAAAAGTCCACCAGTTGTGGTTCCAGCTGAAGAATCACCCGGTTTCGAACCAAACAATCCGCCCCCCGATGAGGTGTTCAATTGAGTATTAGCATTTTGGTTATTACCAAATAATCCACCACCAGTAACTGTATTATTATTTTGAGTGTTATTATTATTACCAAACAATGTGCTCCCAGTTGTGTTTGCTGGCTTACTACCGAATAAACCACCACCTATGGTAGACGGTTGGTTTGAGTTTAGAGTATTAGATGCGCTATTTGCGTTATTTTGCCCGAACAAACCTCCACCGGGTTGTGTCTGAGTATTGGTGCTCCCGAATATCCCACCAGTAGAAGGTGTTTTGTTACCAAACATCCCGCCGGAGGAACTGATACCGTTCGGCTTGGCACCAAAAANCCCGCCACTGTTCTGTTGGTTGCTGTTATTATTTTGACCAAATAATCCCGCATTACCTGGCTGTGTACTATTATTCTGGCCAAATAATCCGCCAGTTTGAGGTTGGGTAGTATTTTGACCAAAAAGTCCACCCGTAGTTCCTTGCTGCTGTTGGTTATTTTGTCCAAATAGGCCGCCACCAGGTGCAGCGTTCGAACCAATGTTCGAGTTGCCAAAAGTATTACCTACATTAGATTGACCAAATAAGCCGCCAGTGGTATTAGGTTTACTGCCAAACATACCACCGCCTGCCGTAGTAGCAGACTGTCTGAAGTTATTATTTGAATTATCTTGACCAAATAAACCACCGCTCTGTTGTTGGTTATTTTGGTTAAATAGGCCTCCATCTTGCTGGTTTGCAGGGCGGAATAAACCGGTCTGTTGGTTGTTCTGTTGGCCAAAAATATCACCTTGCTGTTGGTTTTGGGTGTTTTGTCCAAAGAGCCCACCCGCAGAGTTGTTACTCTGGCCAAATGCATTTGTGTTATTGTTCTGGCCAAAGAGCCCAGTGCTTTGCCCGAACAAACCACCAGTATTATTAGTTGAACCCAATGTACCTGTTGGATTGGAGCCAAAGAGGCCACCCGCTTGCTGCTGTTGTGTATTGGCAGTTTGTCCAAACAAGCCGCTACCTTGTTGGCTATTGTTTGATCCAAATATACCACCAGCTTGCTGAGGTTGGTTACTTTGACCGAACAGACCGCCGGCAGATGTATTATTCGTACGATTAAAGCCATTTGACTGCCCGAATGGGGTAGTACTATTGTTTGCTTGGCCGAAAAGACCACCAGATGTGGTAGTGTTCTGTCCAAAGGCAGTGCCAGTAGTATTTTGCCCAAATAGACCACCAGCGCCAGTACCGGTAGTACCACCAGCTTTATTCATTCCAAACGGAGAGTTTGCTGCGGCGTTGGCCTGTCCAAATGGCGAGTTACTAGGTTGACCAAATGCGGTTCCAGTAGCACCTTGACCAAAAGGCGAAGTTCCAGGTTGCCCAAAAGAATTGCTCGTGGCACCTTGTCCAAATGGTGAGTTGGAACTGTTATTGTTCGTCTGGCCGAATAAGCCTCCAGTGGAAGTTGCATTAGTATTTCCTACTCCAAATGCAGATTGATTGTTAGTACCAAACGGTGAGTTGTTTGCCTGGCTTCCAAAGGTAGAGGCAACATTCCCACCAGCAGCGGCACCTCCTTGGCCATACTTGTTGTTAGCTTGGTAGTCCTGGAATCTCAACTCTTCAAATGAGTGACTCTTGTACTCTGGCATACATGATATCGATTGAAACACATTATTCATGCCTGTAGTAGCGTCTTTTTCCGTATATGCGGTAAAAGGCTTCATTGCTGTACCAGCTGCTGCTGTCTGACCTGTTACGTTCCCAGCGAACAGGGAAGGAGGGTTCGACACTGAGGATGTTGCCCGATCAAATGGGCCCGCGTTGCTTTGCTGCTGCTGAGACATACCAAAGGGTGAAGGTGTGGCTTGTTGCTGAGTGCTACCGAATCCACCAAACCCTGATTGAGCATTGTTCGTAGTGGATCCAAATGCATTAGCCGTAGCTTGAGGCTGACCAAACGTCCCAGTTGGTTGCTGCCCAAAAGGAGACGCCCCCGTATTACCAAACGTAGGCCTTGATGCACCAAACATTGACTAAACTTCAAAAAAGATGCTCTGTCGCTATTCTTAAGGCTTTCTTCCTCGTATTACGATCTACAAATAGCGTCAACGGTGGGAGATCCATCCTGTGAAGTATCCTTGTTTACTATACCAAAACACACACTAAAAATTTTTCCTCCCGTTACCCGCACAGTGCACGTGATCACAGCTTATCCAACCTATACAAACTAATCTTCATTGTAATGACCATTCATTATCTTATATAACCTATAAACCTTAATAACCTACTCCTTGACGCTAAAGCTGTCCAAAGCGTTCTGTAACCTCAGTCACCAGCAACCAGCTTCTAAGCGGTACGGGCTTGAGCGATCCCGTACTCAAATCCACCACCAAATCTTCCTCACTGTCGGAATCGACAGTACACCACGAAAAACAATCACGTGGTTGAAAGCCACCATAATCACGTGACTCCAGGGGGTCAGACTTACTGAGCTGAGATTCCTTCGTGCTATCACCCTGCTGCATTTCCGCCATCACTGCCCTCTTTAAACTGGAAAATTCGTTGTAAACACACAGCTTCGATAGTTATATATGTATGCTATGAAGTGTGCTAGAGTGCTGGCCTTTTGAACTGCCAATGGGGTTGCTTCACACACTTCGCTGTGTATGTCCGCTACTTGTGGCTTTAGCTCATGGTGTCAAATTCGGACACCGCCAAAAACACCACAGTTAGCACGTGTATGCAGTCACGTGACAGGAACGCGTGGTTCCGTTTTTCAGACAACATAAAAGTGTTCTCCACGTGACTGATGGGTGTGCTTCACGCGCTTGAAGACGGTTAAGCAAGGGCAATGGAGGTAGCAGCGATGCCCAGTGACAGGGAGGCTCTTGAGGTACCGGATATAGACGGGGATGTTGATCGAGCAGTTGAGGAAGTTGATCCGACCTCTATAGAGATACGTAAAAGTAGGAAGGTTGTGAAATTAGATTACGACAAGCTTACTTCGAGCAAGGGACTGCCGTACGTGTTAAAAAATGCCCCCAAGAGAGCTCATATATCATCCAGACGTGATACATACCAGAATTTGTGCCATATACTTCAGTTTTATCAGCTTTGGGCGCACGAATTGTATCCAAAGGCGAAGTTCAAGGATTTTGTAGCGATATGTGACAGGTTGGGCAAGAACGACAAACTGCTTCGCCAGTATAGGATGAACGTCCTCAGGACTGAACTTGGGATTGATCTGGCGGACGGGGAGGAGAATACGCTTGTGGCGAATGGTAGCAGAAATGCTAGCGGCGACGCGCAGGATGAGGCACGACAATTGTTTGTAAGTGAGGGGGATGGGGATGGCCACCACAACCAAGGCGATGAAGGCGATGAAGACCTATATACGCGGACCCGTATACAGCAGCCAGTAAGTCCAACGGGGCCGGAAGAGGGACTGCAACAGGAGGAGCTAATGCTTCTGGAGCAAATGGAGGAGTTGGAGCGGGAGGCACATGGAAGGGGGAACGAAAACAGCGAAGAAGACGAACAACTCGCAATTCTGAGGGAAATAGAACAGCAGTACTAATATATACATGGGTTTCTGTACATGTAAATTATATATATACCTTTAAGATGACTGACTATAGTATGTCTTTTACTTAGGTTGTCCATAGACGTGCGGTGTTGTCGGCGCCTGCCGAGAACAACCAAGCCTCTCTAGGATGCCAGACAGAGGCCAAAACACCTAAACTGTTGATTATACGATGACCGGAGAGTTTCTTTAATGGTACTAACAGAGGATTCTTCATCATATCATCATAAACAGAAGCATGGAAGACATGGATAGTACCATCATCGGCTGCGGAGCAGAAAAGTGGCAGTTTCTTGTGGAAGCCGACGCTCCTCACAGCCTTTTCATGATATCTTAGAGTCTTATACGGAGTAGAAGCCAAATCTAGATCATGCCATAACACTCTTTTATCGTATGAAGATGCAATCAGGTTGTCACCACGAGGATGGATATCTATGCCGGATAACCAACGTGCACCAGGTAAGAGTTTCTTCACCAATACCTGTTGGGCGAGATCATAGATTCTAATGTACCTTTGGTAACAAACGAATAGTTGAGGTTTGAAGGGATGGAATTTAGCATCCATCGTTATGCCTTTAGACTTTTTAAATGGAGATTGGGTTAGGTGCTTGGAGAGCTGGTGAATGAGAACCGATGTGTGGCCGGACTCTGGCTGAACCGAGACGAAGTAATCACCCTTCCTATGCCAAGACAACTTCTTGACGGTCTTACGGCATGTGATCACGATAGAAATATCCTTTTCAGACTGACTACGAGAAGGTTTGTTCCACTGCGCTACTGCCTTCTTAGCGGCTGCCTCTTCTTCCACATCATCTGCAGTACCGTCAACATTTAAGGTGGATTTTTTCACATTGCCGAAGGTGTCAAAACCAAACCCATTTTCAATCTTCAGCTTACCGTTATTTTCAATCTCGTAACCGAAAATAGGAGGAACGACTAGATATATGTTCTCACCTGCTGCGATCGCTAGAATACCAGTCGACTTATCAGGGTTCCATTCTACCACATCGATGTGGTCATCTTGGTTCTCCTTTGTGTCAATAATGGTAACTTGGTAAACTTCTCTACCGGTCAGAATTTCCCAGATTCTCACTGTACCATCGTCGGAGCCAGTAGCCAACCATAAACCGCTCGGATCTATGGACAATGTACGAATCTTGCCCTTATGACCAGAGTAAACCGTAGAACAACGAATGGGGAATGGTCTTAAGTCTTTTGGAGATGGCAGTTCAGGAATCAATGACTCTGGGTCAATGTTCAGCTTATTTTTTCTGACTCTAGGAGCTAAGTATAGATCCAAGGAACGCTCGAAACGTTCTCTGACCGATTCGCCGTAACCAGGAACCTTTCTCAAAGAGCCATACTTTTGGGGGATAAATGAAGTTTCTCTCTCACTTGGATCTGTTTCCTCCCATTTCTTGAGCTCTTCTGGAGACATTAAGTATTCTTCGGGAGGATTGTAAGATTCTTCATTGGTTGGTGGAGGTAACTTTGGTGCTTTATAGTTCATGATGTGGTTATTGGTTTCGTCGGAATCGCCCCACAAATCGTAGCTAAAGTTTTCAGCAGCCTCCTTTTCTCTTAGCTTCTTCAACTTCTCAGGTGGAATGATACGTCCTTCTCTGATAGCACGAACTATCTTCATAATTCTCTTAGCTTCATTCTTGGAGGGAACGAACCTTCTCTTTGGCTCTGGCATGGCAGTAACAGGCATTACTTCCTCGTGTCTAGTAAACCAATCAATTAAAGGTTCATACGGATCCACCGAATCATCCGTTTGCTCGTGCTTTTGAATCTTAGAGATCAATTCCAATTCCTCTTTAGTTAGATTTAAGGAAGAGCCTGTGTTCTTATCCAACAGACCCGTCCATCCTTCAGGTAGTTCGATAGATTCTAACAAAGCGTCCAAAGCAGAACCCTTAGCTGGTCTCATAATCCTCTTTCCGTTTATATCGTAGCCAATATGTGGCATTTCATCATATGCAGATAAAGGTATGTTACCAATAGTATTGTGTGCCTCAACATCGGTGTCGTCACTGTCATACACAGGATTAATCTCTGGTTTTATAATCCTTGGTGTACCGTCAGAGTACTTTGTATGAAGTAAAGGCTCGTCTGTAGCTGGGATAGTTTTTATTTTAACGCCAGATAGTTTATCAACAAGGGATTTAGTGTCATTCTCATCGGAGAAGTCAGCAGAATCATACTCGGCATCGTCATCCTCTTCCTCGCCAAGAAGTTTTTCAAACTCTGCATCAGAGTCCTCCTCCTCTTCATTATCTTCCTGGGATGAGGTTTTAACATCTTCTTCAGCAGATTGGAACTCATCGCTGCTATCATCATCTTCATCATTAATCAATCCGTCGACAATTAACTGATCATCCTCGCCTTCAGATACTTCTTCTGGGGCGGTTCTCTTCCTCCTGGAATTAGACCGTCTTGGAGCAGAGCTTTTTCCAACCATTCTGGGATCGATCAGCTTGATATTGGTATTCTAGTGGCTATGCAGCTTGTTACAGCTAAGCTCATCGCTCTCATCAAACGTTTGTTTTTTACCCGAAAAATTTTCAGATATCAAAAAGAAATAATAAAAATTTCTACAAATGAGCTAGAATCGCTCAAATCCATGGATTTTAGAACTATTAAGGAACAATTGAATACATATCCAAGAGGCTTGTATATATATACACTTTGCATATACATATACTATTACACGTGAGTACTCAACTATGTACTATATCACCTAAGACTGATAACAACCAAGATTGGTTTCGTGGTCTAGTCGGTTATGGCATCTGCTTAACACGCAGAACGTCCCCAGTTCGATCCTGGGCGAAATCAATTTTTTTAAATTTCGTTGTGTAAGATTCCGCTGATGTTTACGATACTTCGAGAAAACGAAGGTGATTCAAACATGCAGACACTGGCTCGCTTATTTTTATTTGAAGAGATCGAAGGGGATAGGCTACTTGGCATTATTACTACGAGGATTAGCAAAGGTGCAAGAGGTCGTGTAGGTGGAACCATTGTAAAACTTAAATTACTTTTTTATTTTTGTCCTACTGCACGCGGAATAGTTACCTACTGTTATTGAACTTCAAAAATTAGGCAAATTGCCACATAGCTACTAATGATGGCATGGGGCTTCCATTTAAACTCATTATACTCCAGCCTTAACTTATACCCTATTAATGTGCACATGGAAGATGAGCAGTCTAATATTGAAGCAAAAGTAGAAGAGGGCGTCACCACCAGTAAATATGGGATTGAAACTTTCGACAACGAAGATCTTACGGAGCAACACGTTAATGAAATAGCTCAAACTAAAATAGCGGAACTTGGGCGTCCTATGTTTGACCATAATATACTATCCTTCATGAATGGCCACTCGATAGTTGATGATATTTTCCTACTCGACCCAAATGAGGATGAACTACTTTCTTTCCCGAACCCTAAAGTCAAATCAAATGTTGAGCTAAAGTTTGAAGCACTGGTAAGTGATATTTTTGAAATACCTTTTGCAATTGATCGATCTTTGTATTTTGAGGAGTTTAGGTATAGTATCGTTACATCCAAAGCGCTAAATGTCGATGGTGTGGACTCAGAGAAACTGCTATCATCTCCATTCAAGAATTCCGTTAGGTTACTAAAGCAGCTGCTTATACAACCCGTATCAAGTTGGGATTGCAAGAGCACCATACCTACGAAGTATGGGACACTGAGCGTCACTAAACAGCATTATACCGTTGTGAAGAATATAGATTTATTAACTGTACTATTATTCGCACGCCGTTGCTTTTGCAAACTCCTACATCGAAGAGGCAAGCGGAAAAGGCTGCTGATTGCATTTTTGATTGCGATATACCTGGCATTACAGCAGCATTTTTTTCAGACAAATTACTTGAAATATTCTACGTTAGTCAACCTTAATGAAATGCTACGACTGATAACCACGCTAGATAGAGAAATGCATCGATATCATGTTCGGTTTAAAGAATTAACTATCTTCAAGCCTATAACATTAGCACGTAGTGCATATAACCCCGGTGCTGCGAATTCTGCAAAAAATATTGCAGATATTCTCTTTTCTTCTGCCGACTTGCTTTACTATAGCTTAAAGCAGGCAATACAAAAAGTTTTACCGATAATTGATACGGAGGCGTTGAATCGCTATTGTGACATATATGAAATCAATGTAGCATCATTGCACGCGTTTATTCATAGTACCACCGAATTAACACATGTTGATAAACTTAGCCGACTTCAATTGGTTAAACGATATTGGCTGTGCGTTCTATTGTCAGTACCTGACGTTCAAGAAGTAAATACAGGAATTTCACCTGTAATATCCAAAATATTTCCTGGTTACCAATCGCGGCGCGTCAGTGAAGTTGAAAAGTTTCTGTACATTTCAAAAGAACTAGGAGGCATAAATGTTTTTATGAGAAATATTCTTTCTTCTTTTGTTACCTACCAACCATTGGTAGTCAATGCAGCTCAATTAACTAACTCTCCCGGCTTGAATTTACTCTTTAATCCATGCTCTCATTCAAAAGGCCGTGTTTCCACAACACTGACGGAATTAAATGAGGTACAAAATAAACTGCTGAATTCAGAAGAGGAGAGCGATGTTTTGCAAGGCTTCATAATCAGAAAATTGCAAGATCTGATTGATTTTTGGCAAGTACCTAGGAAAGAAATGGCATCACCTGTATCACGGGTTAATAATTCACCATCTCCACTTCTACCATTAAAAGTTAGTACTGGAGGATTTTCGCTGAAATTCGTAAAGTCAAATGAAAATCGTAATGGAGCTTCAATGGAAAAATATGAGGAACCAGTGACCCCTACGAAGGGGAGTGGTTCACCACTGAGATATAGCTGCATGCAGGCTTTGAACTCCAACGATGAGAACGAGGAGCAAGTTTTTGTCACAAACGGAGATGAAGAACATCATTCAGTGTTTTTGGCGGACCGCTTCAGAAAACTAACTGAATGTGAACTTAGATCACGACTGGATGACAATATTAGGAAGGTTGTACTTGGAAGTAGGAAAAGCAAAAATAATACTCTCCCCAGGGACAATAGCGACTCAATCAAAATCAGGAATGACGACAGAAAGGGAGAGGACAAGAAAGGCTGGCCCTCTTGTATAGTTAATGACAAGGAGAATACTCCCATTTAAATAACAGTCAAAACGAAATTTGTGAGCTAATTAATGTTTAGAATAACATCTAGTATCCTCGTAAAACCTGAATCTTAAAATCGAGCAGTAGATCTTCTTATCAATTAACTAGTCCTTGTGGGGGTCACTACTTATGATGCGCTAAGCTAAATATTTATTACTCGTGGTGAACTTCTTTCCCTTGAACTGACCCAAGGATTCACCGTTGTAAGATAAACCGGTAGACACCTCTACCAAAACACCATCCTCAATTACTGCGCCCGCATCCTTCAGCCATTTAGTACTTAACTGTAAATATGCAAGCCGTGCAGTATCACTATTATCATTTTTTGAATCAGGACCATTTTTCAACGGTGAGAACTCCTTAGACCTGTCTACTTCTAAACAGCCAAATCTTTCCATTGGAATTGTATCAAACACATCAAAAATGAACTGCTCCAATTTTATGCCGTTCACACTTTCAGGTTTGACCAGTGTATCCTTACCTGGATCATAGTATTTAATCTTTTTCTTAGCAATATGATAAGGCATGTTTTTACACCATTCATCTAATTTTTCTTGCAACAGTGAGACAGAGTAGTAGTGGTTGACTATGTTCGCAGCTCTCAACTTTAACAGTCCTGAATTTTCATCAACCGCTTCTGCCATCTCCTTCGGCACCTCTGAATACTCGAGGACACACGGATGTTTGTTCTTTGAAACGATAAGTCCTACTAACTCATTGGCATCTCTTTTACGAACAACCTTAGTAGCCAACTGAAAGTTATGGTATATTGCATACCCAATGAAAACAGGATCTGCTAACTTCACTAGGACATTATCGACACAGTACATATGAATGTGCTTGATCCCTCGAGCAACAAACTCCTCCAAAATGTGATTGTCCTTAAGTGCTCTATATAATCCACCATTCCCATCCGGTGATTCATATACCTCAGTTCTGGACTTCAAAAACATATGCTTACCTTCTAAATCTAATGCAGGTAAGGTCCCTTGGTTGAAAAATGTCACTTGGCTAGGCTGCAAACCAAAGTAATTGTTATCCTTAAAGAACTTCTCTGTATCCTCACGGATCGGTTGCGAAGTCATTATAAACCAGGGTATTTCTTTCTCGCTATTTGCTAGCCGCTGTAGAGTCTGTAATCTCTCTGCTTGAATTTGGAAAAGCGATTTATGAGAGGGCAAGCCAATATCAAAACAACCCTTCGGAACTGATGATCCTAACCGTGTTCCCTGGCCACCTGCCATCAGAATGACCGCTACCTCTCCCCTACGGATTGCGTCCAACCCTAACTTTTCATACTTCGAATTAATTTCAGTGCTGTTATCAATTACCGATTCGTAAGATGTGCATGGAAGAACCTCGACCTCTCCAGGGTTAACATCATTCTCAGCAAGCTTCAATGCTTCTTTACACTTCTCCAATACTCTTATTGTGTTCCTTTCTTCAAGGCCCCGCTCAAGTGCTACTCTTTCGTCTTCCGATAACAAAGCCCAATGTAAAAATAACTGACCCTGTCCAGCAGCTTCATATTTTTCTTTAATCGACATATTCTGGTTGATGCACTTAAACTAGACACACTTTCAATTGCCAATACTGCTAACTTCTCAACTTCTATCCCTCCTTTATATGTTGTGAAACCTATAGCATTTATGATGTGCTTGAAAAGTGCCGTAGTTAAGTCACGTGCCGCACACACAATAGGTCTTTGTTCTCAGTCCTTCTCTGAACAAGAAACAAAGCCTTAAAGCGCTTACAAGACCTTTATTGATTCAACAAGAATAGTGCCTCTGAAATTAGCCTTAAGTCAGGTGAAGATCATTATTTGCATTCGCTTGTTCAATAATTGTAAGATCAGCGGTTGAAGGCTTTGACAATTAGTTTTAAAACTTTGGTGGCTTAGCTGACGGACAGTTATACATGCAATATGGCAAAGCGGAAGAGAGCACAGTCACTAAGGACACAATTGTTTAATAAAAACCTGTATGTTCAATGGAAGCAAAACCCTCAAGGTTCAGAGGAAATTCAGCTTGAGGATATGGGAGATGCAGGAGGGGCCGTAAGGTCGCCAGGTGGCATGAAGGGTAAGCTCGAGCATTGGTGGCAGGTACTATTAGATTTAGGTTTTTGGAAAACTAAGATAGTAGATAAAAGCCAAGGCCGTGTGATTCCAGTTTCACTGGATGGGTGGACGGAGGTGATGCGTGAGCATAGGTCCCTTGTTGACAAAGATGGGCAGCTATTGGATGGCAGGACAGGCAGACCGTACATGGGTAATTCTATCACATCTTCCAGGTATACATTATACTCGTTTTTGCCCAGAATGGTGATTGCACAGCTTTCCAAGCTTGCAAATTCTTACTTCCTCTTTGTTGCCATCTTGCAAACTGTGCCAGGATGGTCAGCAACTGGGCAATTTACTACTCTCATACCGCTTTGTGTGTTTATGGCGATCTCTATTGCACGCGAGGGATGGGATGATTATAGGCGGCATCAGTTAGACAAAGTGGAGAATAAGAGGGTAGTGAAAGTCGTGCAACGTTCCGTCGGAGCCAGAGAGGCGAAAGATATGGACACTGTGGTATCCACAGGGGATCCTTCTGAGACTGAACGGATCCCACTTTCCGGTTGTTTTGACGATGCTACTATGCTAGCAGCTAACTACGGCATTTGCATAGAGAAAAAGGCATGGGAAGATGTCAGGATTGGAGATTATGTATTACTGACTCAAGATGATTGGGTGCCAGCTGACATGGTATTGCTTACAACCGGCAGTACAGATGACGATGTCTATGTTGAAACCATGGCACTTGACGGTGAAACCAACTTGAAATGTAAACAGCTCTTAGCTGATATAAACAAAAGCATGCAGACTGCGGCAGGGTTTGCATTGTTCAAGGCTATAGCTGAGGTAGAGCATCCTAACATTGACCTGTACACTTTTAATGGCAAAATCACTTTAACAGACCCTGATACAGGCGAGACCAAGCAATTTCCACTTGGACCTGACAACGTTGTATCGCGTGGAAGTATTATTAGGAATACTCAAGCAGTTGTAGGTGTTGTGGTATTTACCGGAGAAGAAACCAAGATTCGCATGAACTCCATAAAGAATCCACGGACTAAAGCGCCCAAACTTCAGAAGAAGATAAATATGATTGTTGTATTCATGATTACTGTTGTGTTAGTTTTTACTCTGATGTCCTATCTTGCACAGAGGCTATACAAGCGAAAGTATGTGGATACCAATAAAGCATGGTACCTAGCTAATGAAGACCTAGGTACAGCACCTACTATCATGGCTTTTCTTATTATGTACAATACTTTGATTCCACTTTCTTTGTACGTCACCATGGAGATCATAAAAGCAATGCAAAGTCGTCTAATGGAATGGGATATTGACATGTATAACATGGAAACTAATAGCCCCTTTAAGTCTCTCACAATGACAATTTTAGAGGAGCTAGGTCAAGTTTCCTATATCTTCAGTGATAAAACAGGAACTTTGACAGACAACAGGATGATATTTAGGAAATTTTCTCTATGTGGGTCTGCTTGGATACATGACGTGGATGGCTTTTCCACCTCATCCAACAAGATAACCGGCCGTGATAGTACGCTCGATGTGATTTCGCTGGGCGAAAATAGCTTCCTTAAGGACTTTGATGTTTCTGCAAAACAGCAACGTACTTCGATTGAATATCGGGGTCAAACTTCAGCCATATATAGTGGTAGACCAAGTATTGCCTCCCAGATTGATAGCATCAGGTACAACACTAACAGTAATCGACAAGGTGATACGCCGGAAAAGCTGCAACAGAGTTCATTTTCAGATGAAAGTACCCCTGAGGTGAATCTTAAATCGTCTATTGATATGATCATGTACATACAGCAGTATCCTACCACATTTTTTGCGCAACGAGCAAAGCTGTTCATAATGGCATTAGCTTTGTGCCATACTTGTATGCCAAAAAGACCTTCAGCAGGTGGAGATGGCGAATCAGAAAAAGCAGACGCCATTGAGTACCAAGCATCTTCACCTGATGAATTGGCGCTAGTAACAGCTGCAAGGGACATGGGATACGTTGTATTGAACCGGGATTCGAATATGCTAACTCTAAAAACCTTTCCGGAGGGGTTTGATAGTGATCCTGTGCTAGAGAAATACGAAATATTGGATAACATAGAATTTAACTCCACAAGAAAAAGAATGTCAGTTCTTGTAAGAGTACCGGGCGTTTCTGATAAAGTATTATTGATCTGTAAAGGTGCAGATAATATGATTTTGGAACGTTTGCATAACTCAGCAAGTGCTTTAGAGAAATCATCAGAAGTGAGCGCCAATGCTGCTCAGAGAAAGTTTGAAGAGGCCGAGATCGTTCTACAGCATAGAAAATCTATAGAACAAAGTGCAAATAGAGATCGTATCAGCGGGATCTTTCGTCAATCATTTTCTCGTCCTACTAGAGCTAGCCTGACTTTACAAACAGCTAGGAATAGTTACTCTGCTAAAAACAGTAGTGCAGGGAATGACCAAGATGTTCATTTCAATAGTATTGGTGAATTCCTGGAAGTTGTTAACAAAGCTGAAAGTGATGTGGACCACGTATATAAGATGTCAAGAAAATCCGTACAAAAGCAACAGCGGGAGAAGTATTTGGGCAGTTCTGCAGATCATGCTAATGGGCAATCCCCACGTCAAACGGAGGATGGAAATGGAGAATATCCTGCTTATTACAGTACTGATGTCGACAGTATTAATTCATATATTGGCGACGATACACTCATTCAGAACGATGACTATGTTCTAGAAAGAACTTTAAATGATATAGAGACATTCTCTACCGAAGGCCTGAGGACTTTGGTGTACAGTTACAGGTGGGTTAGCCAGGAAGAATATCAAATTTGGAGCTCTCGGTACCAAGTTGCTAAAACTGCATTAACGAACCGCCGGGAGCAAATGGACAATATCGGCGAGGTTATTGAACGTGACTTGTTCTTATTAGGCGCAACAGCTATTGAAGATAAGTTGCAGGAAGGTGTGCCAGATGCCATTGATAAATTAAGACGTGCTGGCATTAAATTGTGGATGTTAACAGGAGACAAGAAGGAGACTGCTATTAGTGTAGGGTACTCTTGCAAAATCATTCACGACTACTCTACTGTTGTCGATTTGTCTTCCAACGATGAACACCTAGCGTCGAAGATTGCTACTGTGACTGAAGAAATTGAGAGTGGGAATGTTGCACACTGTGTTGTTGTGCTCGGTGGAGCAACACTGGCTTCCTTCGAGAGCAATCCTACTTTGATGTCAATATTTGTTGAATTGTGTACTAAAACGGATTCTGTTATATGCTGCAGGGCTTCACCCTCACAAAAAGCATTGATGGTTAGTAAAATTAGGAATACTGACAAAAATGTTGTTACCCTGGCAATTGGAGATGGGGCAAACGATATAGCCATGATACAGTCTGCAGATATTGGTGTCGGAATTACAGGTAAGGAGGGGTTGCAGGCTTCCAGGTCATCTGATTACTCTATCGCACAATTTAGGTACTTACTCAAGCTTTTATTGGTGCATGGTCATTATAACTATGTGAGGACTACGAAATTTGTCCTTTGTACATTTTATAAGGAGTTGGTCTTCTATCTCACTCAATTACTTTATCAAAGGAACACCATGTTTTCTGGGACCTCCCAGTATGAGCCTTGGTCCCTAAGTATGTTCAACACCTTATTTACATCTTTGCCCGTTCTTTGCATTGGCATGTTTGAGAAAGATTTAAAGCCTATGACATTATTGGCTGTCCCCGAACTATATACTTCCGGTAGGTTGTCTCAGTCATTCAACCTTTCAATTTTTTTACAATGGATGTTCTTTGCAGCTATCAGCTCCGTGATTGTTTGTTTCAGCAATTGGTATTGCTGGGGGTTTACGGCGCAATCAGACAATACACTTTTTCCAATTGGAGTTGTCAATTATACAGTAATTGTCATACTGGTCAACTTGAAATGCCAATTCATAGAAACACGTAACCGAGTCTGGTTAGCATTTGCATCATTTTTTATATCAGTGGGTGGATGGTTCCTATGGTGTGCTGCTATCCCTGTTCTACATGAAAGCGACACTGAATATACAGCAAAGAATTCACTATATTATCACAGTGGGAGAGATCCCACATATTGGGCAACTATTGTTATTCTAGCAGCAATTCCCGCTTGTGTAGATATTCTCTACCAATCGATCAGATATTCAATATGGCCTACAGATACTCATGTTTTTAGTGAACTTGAACAAAATGATGAATTGAGAAAACGTTTTGAATTTGGTGCCTTCAAAGAACTAAAACAAGGTTGGACGTGGAAGCGTGACCCAAGTACATTAAGGAGATACACCCGGAAGGCATTTCGTCGTGACAATGCTGGCGAGTTTGATGGTGTCGTGAATCATACTAGATCTCGCAAAAACACACTACCTGGAGCCAGTGAACTTCCAGCTGGCTCGCCAAGTCATGTAGCATTTAACAGCGGAATTACATTTGACTCAGATGAGTTTGAACAGCTGCCTAGCGGTAAGCTAATCAAACGAAGAAAACACAATGCACGCGATGTCACTACGCATAGCAATCGTTTTAAAGCCAAGCTCGGCAGGAGATTCAAATTTAAGTCTAGTAAAGAGGAGGATATTCAAAAGATAATTGATCAGCGCTTACGAGATTTAGAATAAAACCGCAACATTCCATAGCTACTTCAGCATACATAGAGGTTTATCATGAGTACGGAAGTGGTTCATGTCATTACGTATAGGTAGCTACGGTACAAAAAGTGAAATTGTACGATACTATCATTCTTATACATACCCATACTATTATAACGTTTATAACGCTTTGATATAAACATAAAGTGTACTGGTATTATCCAAAATGCTACTATGTTTACAGCTGTTGGCAGTCGTTACTGTAATTCCTGTAAATCGCTCAGAGTTGCAAAGTCATGCATATGCTAGAGGTCCTGTAAATCAAAACCCTAGGCTTGGCAGCACAATAAGAACGAGCGCAATCAGTAATACAACTAGAACATGCTGGAGAGGCTCTTGTGCCTCCTCAGCAGCACGCTCGCGTCGTCCATAATCCCTGGCCTGTTCTTGAAACCTTGCGCCAAACGGACTACGCTGAAAACGACCTCCAGGGCCCGTACTATATACCTTGAATCCACTCGGACCGCCAAACGTAAACGTTGAAGCTCCCCCAAATGGCCCACCAAATGCGTCAAACGGCCCTCCCATACCAAAAGGACCTCCTGTCGCTCCTGCTCTGAATAAAAAGTCAAAAATATCTTCTGGCCCATTAGCAGAGCCTGCTCCTCGGAAAAATGCTTCCCCATTCGAAAACATATCAGCTCCAGAGGAGCTACCAAACCCTGAGTCTCTTCTATAAGATTCTTGTGCTGCTGCTCGATCATCAGGGTCACGCCCTAACTGGTCATAAATACGCCGTTTATTTTCATCTGATAATACCTCAAATGCACGATTCACCTTCTTGAACGCTTCTGCTGCTCTGGGATGACGGTTTTTGTCGGGGTGTAACTTAATTGCCATCTTACGGTATGCCTTCTTTATATCGCCATCACTCGCCTCCCTACTTACCTGCAGCAAGTCATAAAATGAGTGTTTATCCTTCTCCAAAATTTCTAGAGTTACCTTCTCTTGAGCCACTGTGTATTCCTTTTCTGCCATTATACCTTGTAATTAACTCTTGATACTATAAAGTGTCAATATATGACCTTCCCTTACAAATCACTACACTCAAAAAAGCTTGAACTCTTCAATTCAAAAATCTGAGTGAGGAATACAGTACCCAGCAGTATGTTAATTCTTTCCTGGAGAATACTACAGGGAATATAACTAAGGTCTTTGGATTCAGTTGATTGTAACTTTGTTGGTTCAATACTTAAAACTCTTTTTCTAATATTTCAAGACACCACACCCAGCTAGCGGTCGAATACCTATAAATCGAACCCCTAAGAGAGAGTACAAAATAATTGTTTGCTGAAGCAAAAGCCATATCGAGGAAGATTCAAGTTGCTGAAACATAGACTAACCGGCTTGGACCTCGACTTAATTCGAAGAGACGGCTGCCTGGTAGCCATGCTCATATCATACAAGTCACTATACACGAAACACATGTGCTACAACTAAATACGCAAACTGCAGAAGTATAGCATTCAACGGTGCAACTTATCTAGGATCCCACCTTACTTGTATTCCTCTTACAAATATACTGTGTGTTTCAGCCTTCCTTGGATCGCGCGAAGGGCTTAAATGAGGAAATACGCGTCTTCCTCGCAGCATTGTCTCATCTACAAATTACTAACATTGCACCAACACAAGGAAAGAAGAGTAACTGAACAGTTGCGCGTGTGAATAACGAAAATGCAGAGCTTGAAACGAACTGGTGAGGTTGAGGCATCAAATCTGGAGAAAAAGCTGAAAACTCAATCTTTTGATCATTCTGCAACGAGTGAGCCTGTTTCGAGCATCGAGATTATTCCAACTGACAAGCATGTAAAACATCGAGTGCAGGGCTACATATCATCTCAGGTCCCCATGACCAAGGGTACCTCTGATCCAGAAGGCTTTGAGTATGAGCTACTCCAAATGGATCATGAGACGGCCAGTGCCCAGGAGAAGAATCAACAGGCATTATGGTCACGTGCAGATCTTCCTACTGGGTTTAGTGCGGAGACACACGACATCGTGTTCCAGCAATTAGATGCAGAGCAAGCTACTATATCTGACAGTTTCAATAATGATGGAACAGTAGTTGTGCGGTTTTTTGGGGTTACGGAAAGCGGGCATTCTGTGTTGTGTAATGTTACTGGCTTCAAACATTATATGTATGTCCCTGCGCCGGTAGGCTTCCAAGGCAGCTCAGATGCGACGTTCCTCAAGGAATACTTGAATGACAAGTTTGAAGGCGTAATTGCCTCAGTTGAAGTATGTCGAAAGCAGAGTATATGGGGGTATGTTGGTGACGAACTGCTCCAGTTTATTAAAATTTCGGTCTCTGATCCATTTGTACTTAGTCGAATCAGGACAGCATTTGAACAAGGCCATATAAACCCCAAGGATTCATGGTTTGAGGGAGGAACCACCACCTATGATAATATTGCATACACTCTTCGTCTAATGATTGATTGCGGTATTTCTGGGATGTCCTGGCTGACCTTACCAAAAGGCAAGTACAAGCTTGTTCCAAAGAGCGCCCAAATATCCACATGCCAATTAGAAGTTGTAGTAAACTACAAAGACTTGCTCGCACATCCTGTTGATGACGCATGGTCTCATAATGCACCACTGCGTATTTTGTCTTTTGATATAGAATGTGCAGGGAGGGTCGGTGTATTCCCAGAACCTGAAGTGGATCCTGTGATCCAAATTGCAAATGTTGTCAGTATTGCGGGTTCTAGTAAACCATTTATTCGTAATGTGTTTACTGTTAACACATGCGCTCCCATAACTGGTTCTCAACTTTTTGAACACGAAACAGAAGAAGAGATGCTTCAGCGTTGGCGTGATTTTGTTGTGCAAGTCGATCCTGATGTCATCATTGGCTATAACACTACAAACTTTGACTTACCCTATTTAATCAATCGAGCAGCTGCCTTGAAGGTGGACGGATTTCCATACTTCAGTAGGTTGAAGAACTTGAAACAGGTGGTCAAGGAGACAGTCTTTTCTTCTAAAGCACAAGGTACAAGAGAATCTAAGTCAATAAATATTGAGGGCAGATTGCAACTGGATTTACTACAGTTTGTAAGACGTGAGTATCAGCTTCGGTCATATACATTGAATTCTGTTTCTGCTCATTTTCTTGGTGAACAAAAGGAAGATGTGCACCATTCTATTATTACCTCTCTTTATCATGGTGACAGCGAAACTAGGCGACGCTTAGCGGTTTACTGCTTGAAGGACGCTTTCCTACCTTTGCGCTTGCTAGAAAAGCTGATGGCACTTGTGAATTATACAGAAATGGCAAGGGTGACAGGAGTTCCGTTCTCATACTTGATAACTCGTGGCCAGCAAATAAAAGTCATCTCGCAGTTGTATCGGAAGTGCTTCCAGGTTGATACAGTCATTCCAAATATGCACACAAATCCATCTAACGAGCAATACCAAGGTGCAACTGTTATCGAACCCATGAGAGGTTATTACGATGTACCAATTGCTACCCTTGATTTCAACTCCTTGTATCCTTCGATCATGATGGCTCATAATTTGTGTTATACCACTCTTTGTAACAAGGCAACCGTTTCTCGCATGAACCTTAAACAAGATGAGGACTATATAATCACTCCTAATGGTGATTATTTTGTAACAACAAAGCGTAGAAAAGGGTTATTACCTATAATTTTGGAAGAACTTATTTCTGCCCGGAAGCGTGCAAAGGCAGACTTAAAAAAGGAAACTGATCCATTCAAAAAAGATGTTTTAAATGGTCGGCAACTAGCATTGAAAATTTCAGCAAACTCTGTTTATGGATTCACAGGTGCCACAGTTGGTAAGTTGCCATGTCTTTCTATATCTTCGTCTGTCACGTCCTTTGGACGTACCATGATTGAGGCTACCAAAAGGGCGGTAGAAGAAAAATATTCCATGAAAAATGGTTTTAAGTATAATGCTTTAGTTGTTTACGGTGATACTGATTCTGTCATGGTTAAGTTTGGTACGACAGATCTCAGGGAGGCTATGGAACTTGGTGCAGAGGCAGCTGCTCATGTCTCTTCATTATTTAAACATCCAATTAACTTGGAATTCGAAAAGGTATACTTCCCATATCTCTTAATTAATAAAAAAAGGTATGCTGGGCTCTATTGGACACGACCAGAAAAGTTTGACAAATTGGACCAAAAGGGGTTGGCTTCTGTTCGACGCGATTCCTGTCCACTAGTGTCGACAGTTATGAATAAAGTACTAAGAATGATATTGATCGAAAGAAACGTTCCTGGCGCATTGGAATTTATTAGATTAACAATTGATGATATATTGCAAAACAGGGCGGATATATCGAAACTTATTATCTCGAAGACGCTAGCACCGAATTATACCAACCCTCAGCCTCATGCAGTCTTGGCGGAACGCATGAAGAAAAGAGACGGCGCTGGGCCAAACGTGGGAGATAGAGTTGACTATGTCATTGTAGGGGGCAATGACAAGCTGTACAATAGAGCAGAGAACCCGTTGTATGTTTTGGAGAACAATATTCAAATAGATTCGAAGTACTATCTGACTGCCCAACTACAAAATCCTATAATTAGTATCATTTCTCCAATTATTGGTGAAAAACAAGCTAACTCTATGTTTGTTGTTAAATCTATTAAAATTGCAACTGGCCAAAAAGGTGGCCTTATGGGATATATTAAAAAGGTCCAAATGTGCAAGGGTTGCAGAGGCCCACTTAGAAAGGGCGATGGTCCACTGTGCCACAACTGTAAAGGAAGGACAAGTGAATTATATGTTAAAGCACTTTATGACGTTCGCGAATTGCAAACCAAGTTTGCAAGACTATGGACCCAGTGCCAAAGATGTTCAGGAAGCTTGCATAACGAAGTTTTATGTTGTAACCAAAACTGTGACATTTTTTACATGAGAATTAAAGCAAAGAAAGATTTACAAGACAAGGTAGAAGAACTGAGTAAATGGTAGAGATATTTATATTAAACTACATATAATAAACCTGTTCATAATCATTTTTTCTGGTAATTATATATCATGACTTTGAATGCTGGAAAGTTCAGAGTAGGTGATAGGGAGCTGGCCTTGAGAAAGAGTCAATCTTTTCATATCGGATGCAAAGCTCCCGCTTGCCTCTGTAAACCACGGATGGTCTATTGCATCTTGTACAGTAAACCGCTCTTCTGGGTCAACAACTAGTAAGTTGGAAATAAGATGTAATGCGGTATCATCTATTTCGTCCCAATACGGTGAATAAAATG
The DNA here is from genome assembly GCA_000710315.1 of Eremothecium coryli CBS 5749. Classification (NCBI taxonomy): domain Eukaryota; kingdom Fungi; phylum Ascomycota; class Saccharomycetes; order Saccharomycetales; family Saccharomycetaceae; genus Eremothecium; species Eremothecium coryli. Next base: position 894,082 of record AZAH01000001.1, read on the forward strand.
CAAACTTACCTTGTAATATTTGTTCTTTCATAGATGGTGGGCCTAATTGATCACTGAAAGGAGGAAAACCACACAAGCAGACATAAAGGAGCACTCCGGCACTCCACAAGTCTACCTTGGAAGTATAGCCCTTCTTCGCTAGCACTTCAGAAGCAACATACGAAGGTGTTCCGCAAAGGGTATTTGTAAACTGCAGTTCACCAATGAATTTAGCTAAACCAAAATCTGCAATTTTCACTGTGATGTCAATTTCGTTCTTATCCCACGGACCAAGCTGCTTTTCATCAGGTGATTTCCTCCACCGGATACTTAACAATATATTCTCTGGTTTTATATCCCTGTGGATAATGTTCCTATCATGGAGATATTTAAGACCGCTTAATATTTGTTTAAATAAGGCTTTAGTTTCGCTTTGTCTTAATTTGGTCTTTCGAACAATCCTATCAAACAACTCACCGTCACTAATCTTTTCTAGTACTAAATAAGTCTGAATTTGTGTTTTACTAATGGGCTCAACGTATCTTTCCAGCAACTTAACAATGTTCACATGACTAATGCTCATCAAAATCTTGGTCTCTTCGTGAAATTGGTTAGTCTTTTTGGCATCATCATTCATCTGAGGGTGGAATATCTTCACCGCTGCTACTTCTCCAGTAACCTTATCTACCGCTTCTTTGACAAGTGCATAATGGCCGGTCCCGAGCTCTTTCCCGAGAATAAATCTATCAAAAAAAGACCTTGATGGTTTCTTTATTATTTTCTTCTTTAAAGTTTGGCTTCCTAGCTGTGGCTTCTTAAACACGGAAGTTTTCATCTCTTCATCTGTAGTGGGGGTGGCATATACTGGTTCGTCGTACTTAGCGTTCACATATTTGAATAAATATGATGAACTCTTGCCGAAGACTAGCTTATCACCATTTCTTAATAGGTAATCTTTTCGCACCAACCTATTACCGTTAATAAAAGTTCCATTCCTGCTCCTATCAATTATATTGAAAAACCTCTTTCTTTCGCAATTAATGTCTACTTCAACTAAATGAAACTCACAATGCACAGTTGAAATATCTGGTGCGCCCAAGGTAATATCACAAGACCGACTTCTGCCTAACTTGATAGTGGGTAGCTGATACAGTTCTATCCTGTCTTCCTTATCTGGGATAAGACTAGTCATATGCGCCACCACGACTTTCTCCTCAGAACCCTTTTCCACCTGTTGCCTCTTAAAGACGACCTCTTTTGTCTCATTAGATAATTGCTGATTATAGTTAGTACACGTTCAATCAAGGCTCTTACAACTACTAGGTCATACCCTTTTGACAGTTAAACTCATTTTTGTTCTTTATTTGAGTTTGTTGTAGAGTTTTAGTCGGGACGCGTGCTTGATAATTTTTCTACTTAACGCGTTATATCTTTCCGTAAGTCATCGGCAGTACTATATAATGAAAGAACACTCAATATCTCTTGTAGTTGCTTTAGACCCCGTGTTTGCGGCTTCCAGCTAGCATAACTAATCCATAACTCATTGAGACGCCTCAATGATTCTCTGTTACTGCGATTAAATATGGATTGTCGGGTGTCATGTAGAAAGTGGTTGTCGGGCGAAATTGACAATTGCAGCTTTAGAGATGGGTGCTCTGGAATATTTCTAAGCGTTATTAGCTTACCAAGACACTCATGAAACTTCCAAACCAAGTCGTATTGGTTGACACCATTGTATATACTTTGAGGGATGACTGTGTGTGAAGATACGGAAAGGTGCTGGCGTTCCATTAGTGGCGCAGTATATGTTGTATTTCTGATGAAAGCTCTGTATATGTTCTTGTCGTCATAGATAGAGTTCCTTGTTTCTATAACATCCAAGTTTTTTGTTCTTGCATATTGGATGAAGTCTAATAAATTACAGACAGTTTGAACTTCTTGTGGAATAATTCCTGATTCATAGTATGTAATATTCTTCCATTTGTTTTCTGCATTCAGAAGCCAGTTCCGATGATCATTTTGAATCTGCTTTTTCAAATTAGAAGGAATCGTGTATTCGTTGAAAGACCTTGATATAAAAAAAGGTCCGATCAGTTGGAGAATTGGGATAAATTCCTGATAACCAAGATTAATTAATAGTAGGAAATTGTTGACAAGATGTATCTCAAAAATCCGACTCTCAGGCACCATCAAGTCTGTCTTAAAAACAGGAGGATCGAGTATCTCTGCATCTGCAATAACAGGCAAAGTCATCAAGCTAAGTAGGTCAAAACCAAAATGTTCACCATCAACCCAAATTTGCCGCTGGATACCCGGATGGACGTAATCTACTGCTAACTTCTGTGCCATAGTCATACAGTTATCATGCAAGGTGCTTAACATTGTCATTTTAAAGGATGTGAAATTGTAAAACAACCAATCCATCGCTTTTTCGATGTTAATAGATTCAAAAGTATTCCTTCGACCATAGTTTCTTATTTTGGATAAAATCTCCTTCTGAACCTTCGAACAGCCTTGAAATAGAACCTTTTCCTTGCTTGTTTGAAAGTTTGCATCCTCCTCCAAGGTCACATCAATACTATGATCCCAAAATTGGTAACCACGAAGACAGGAGTTGAATGAAAGAAGACCTAACATACATGACTTGTCAACTTGGAATAATGCTTGTTGCTTGAGAAGTTCTTCTAACAAGTAGATGGCTAGCGGTACACTGTGATACAAACCTACTACTAGAAGAGAGTCAAACTCCTGAAATGATGTACGCCAGTTGGAAAGTAACTGCATGCATTCTTTCAAGCACTCTTCAAGCGGTTTTCTATCCAACGGTACTTGCATCGAAAAACAGGTAATAGATTTAGGATTTTCATATTGTAGAGCTTCTGCTAACTGACCAGAAAGGTACCTAGAGGAACGTGTCTTGCCCAAGACAATTTTCTCGTACCTCTCAGGCAAAGTCCCTGCAATACTGAGCACAATTATTCTCTTACCGTTTAATAAATCTTTTGTTTCCTTCTTCAAATACATATGTGGCTCGCTTGGATAGCTGCAATAGGATTTCAACTTCGATGCAAATCTGGTGGTCCACGGCATAGGATGAAAGTACTCATCAGGAGCATAACCCGGCAACAATAGCGAGTTGTTAATATAAATAGTGTGTTCATATTCATCTTGTATGGGATATGACTTTAACGGTAGTTGACAGTTTTGTGAACTTGTGTTCGCTACACTAATTTCACCCTCTATCAAGCTCCACCCACCTGTGCTATCTCCAATATCAGGCAGGTACTCCGAATGCCAGCACCAAGAATCACTACCTTTACTTATAGCCGCCAAGGCCTCTTGTTCTAAAACCTGAATCTGCTTTGCTGTCAATCCGTGGTACTCTATAGGCTTATCGATTGTTAAGTTATCATCTTGCGAACTCCAAAAAGGAATCCAGCTGCTAAAGCCCCAATGAGAAGTACCATTAGTATGAGCACGATTCATATTTTCAGTTCCAGACCTCTCTTCTAGTTGCTCTTGTATTTTCCTTACATCTTTACTATTGTTGGACCGAAGCCACTGAAACCATCCCCGTTGACCACCAGTATCGGAAGGAATATCTTCCTCGCCCGAGCACCGCTCATTAACCTCTTGTAAGTCATTCTCATTCACACCCATACCAGCGTCAGTATTTCAGTATAATTATGCTTTCAGGCGCAGTGTAACTGTTTTTCTGACTGTTCTTTCCGTTCTGTGGCATGCAGTGAGTAGATTAAGATAAAAGCATACTGAATATTTTATGCCCTTATTTGTTCAGCAACCTTAAACAGCAGTAAGCCAAAGTCCTCACACAGATAACTAATGGGACCTAGCCGACACATAAAGCTTCAACAGCTCTACATTGAAAGATTAAAAGAGCGAGATAGCATTGAGAAGAACTTCTCCCAGTTGTTCTCCGTTGCAATAGTATTAGACACAGAGAAAGAGCCACCAAGCACCCAGGATGGACCGATGCAACACCTAAGAAGAGAGCTTCACGATAAAGAGGTCGAAGTAACCAATATGCGAGACCTCTTAAACCTGCGCACAAGAGATAATAAGAAACTAAATGATGAGATTGTGAGTCTTAACATTGAGAACAGTTTGTTACAGAAAACGGTGGATACATTGCAAGAAGAATACAATACATTGATAGAAAGGTGGCTTGCTAAAGCACAACTGGAAGCAGAAGCAATGAACAATAGTCTAAAGTAGACGGAGCGTAAAGTTTAGGAAGCTGACAGCTGTAATTGTTGACATACGACGCGCAACACATGTCAAGCCGACCAGGTATCAAAAAAAAATGGTAGAGCAGCTACTTTATTGATTGTTTCAGACTGTCTCAAACAAGATGTAGAGTTACCTAATTGTATAAACCTGTCTTCAGTATCTAATGGCCGTGGTCGTATCAGCATGGGGTACCAATAAGCACATATTCAACAGATTGCCGCATGGTTGCGCTTCAGTAGCTCAGTCGGAAGAGCGTCAGTCTCATAATCTGAAGGTCGAGAGTTCGAACCTCCCCTGGAGCATTACTTTTTACATGTCTAATCTTCTAGAGCGGTAAACAATGTTAAAAGGTAACTCACTTTTTGTCCAGTACTAAATATTTATAGCATATGATGAAAGCGTGTTACAAAGTAAATAGGTGCACGTCTGCGTGATTCAATTTGTTGTGGTATTGTTACAACCATCGATCACCAGACCCAGCAATTACAAGGATACACATTCGGCTAATTGCTTTGTTCTAATTGATAGATGACGTCGTTGTCATGTTCTGGGCTATACTCTTTGTTCAAGAATTGAGAGAATTTCTTCAAGTTTTCTAAGCCTCTGATCTCCCCCGCACATAAAGGCATCTTGATGATGTGGAAGTCCTCGTATAACTCATCGATCTGTGATAGGTATTTCTTTTGCATCTTCCATCTAGATTGACATCTCTTACAGTTATGTTCCTTGTCATTCTCGGCAAACAAAAGCTGGTTCACAATGATGGAATTGACATCCATGTCGTAGGAGATCAACTCTTGAATCAATCTCTCAGTCTCATATAGAGACAAAAACTCACTGATACACACACACACAAAGGTAGTCATGTCTGGGTCTGTGAATTGCTGCTTGATTTTTTCAACGTTGGCCTTCAATTCATTCATCTTCGAAACAATATCAACCTTGTTGTTTCCTGCCAACGAATTCAACATTGGCCCGAACCTGCTCGTCAAGTGCCCAAATTTGTCTAGCAATTTAGACAAAGTATATGGAAGCTGTAGGAAACGCAACGTATGTCCAGTTGGAGCTGTATCAAAAATAACTGTGTCATACTTCTCACCCTCACCATCCTCATGTCTCTTGATGTGCTTCATGACCTCCATGAAAGACAATGCCTCATCAATTCCGGGAATGGAGCTGGTAAGATCTGCTAAAGCACCACCTTGAAATAGGTCAGCCAACTCGTTATCACCACCATCTTGTGTAAATGCCATGTCATTGACGTCCTTAAGGGAAGCAGAAGGATCAATTTCCATACACGACAAGTTATCCATACCGGTAACCTTTCTAGCATCTTTTCCAAATTTTTCGTTAAAAGCATCACTCAAGTTGTGTGCAGGGTCAGTTGAGATCAATAAAAATTGCTTTGTTGGTTGTGATAGCGCCATTTGGATTGCAATAGAGCAAGAAGAGGTAGTTTTACCAACACCACCTTTACCACCAACAAAGATCCACTTGTGTGTGGTGGAATTGATTAAGGAATGTAAGTTTGGCTCAACAGTTAATTCAGACATCTTCGCCTAATAAGTATCACAATCAGGAGGAGTTTGTGTTGAAGAACTAAGATTTAAGGAATAGTCAACTACTGAGTTCAATGTCAAGATCATTAAGTCTTATAAAATCAATCCGCCCAGCGTTTCAGCGAAACCCTTTGCCACCGCTATTAGTTGTTGTCACTTATAACGGGTAATCCAGACAGTTTGTGGCACTCACACGGTAAAGATAAATCGTAGTAAATATACGCCTATTCACAGCTGCCAGGGAGTATGTAACACTCTTACATGGCTTTATGAGCTGTACTAGTAGCCTTGAAGTCACTTGCCTTGGTTTTATAACTTATTAGTCACGTGACATAAACTAATGCCGCTGCTTGAAAGCAATGAGAATAGTTGTAAAGCTACAGTGCTGCCGGTGGTAATCCAGCATGGAGCTCTTTAATAAGTATCTCTTGTGAGTTTAGTGTTGTGGGGGTTTGGGTGTTTGTATATGAGGGTTCCCCTCGACTACTAAAGATGAAGCTAACATCACCATTAAACAGAAACGCAAGCTACTGGCAATAAAGGTGAATAAAGACGAAATGTCAGCGGATGAGCGTGAGCAGAAAATTGAAGAAGCCAGAAGGCGTGTGGAAGAGCTCAAGTTGAAGAAGAAGAAAAAAAGCAAGAAGAAGAAGCAAGGTCAAGGGGAAGTTGACTCCACGACAAGCCCTACTGAGATAAACACGGAGGTTAAAGCAGAAGACCCCACAGGCGATCATGAATCTATTACAACTGTAGATGAGAAGTTAGAGGACAAGTCAGATGACGCTAATACAGATAGCAACAGTGTAATACAGGGCGAGGAGAATGCTCCGCCAAGTAATCCAGAAAAAGAGGAGGCGCAAGATACTCCTTCTCCAGCTGCGAAGGCTGATTCTGAAGCGTTGTTTGGTAGTAATGACGGTGATACCGGCGGGGATTTCATTTCGTCGATAAGAGAGGCTAAAAACGGACAGCTAGATGAATATAAGGAGCAAGTTGAATCTCTTCAAGAACAACTGAAGAAATTGAAATTTGCCAATATGGACCAAGAGTCAACTATTGAGGAGTTACACGAGAAGATTTCAGTGATGCAGTCGGAGTTAGATAGCACCAAGAAAAAGCTACAAGACGCTGAAGAACAGTTGGCAGTAACACAGGAGGAATTGTCTAAGGCCAAGAATACGTATAGTAGTGTACCTCCACTGGAGGTACCACAGCCTACCTCCTCATTGCAATTGGCCACCTTCTTATCTAATAGTTCAGTAGATACTTCTGTTTACCGCCAGGACGCAAAGATTGACAGGTCAGTGCTCACTAAGTGGCAGAATTGGAATGTGGATATGACTAACTGGAGGTCAATAGGCGCTGGTCCAGTTATAGAGTTCTAACAAATTCTTTGTAATTTTACTAGACATCTGTATTTAAGAGGTATTTACAAGCAAGAGCAGCATTCAAGGCTGGCTCCCATTAACTAACTCTACAGAGAAGTTCACCACCCCTTCTCTTTGTTATGGCCTCGTTGATTTCTAAAACCTCACCCTTGGATCTCACTAGCATTAACTCACCTGGCTGCAATGGTTTGATCAGTCTTACGCTCTTTCCTGAACACAGCTTTTTTAAGTCATCACAGGATAGTTTAATTCTTAAACTTGGCTTAGATATCAATCGACATGAGCTTAGAACACTCTTGTTATCTCTGTATTTGAGACCCAACCAAAGCCTTCTAGTTGCAATATTATCAGGGGTAACCTCCACTGGAGTTAAGTCAGGTTGCTTTGTCGAGCCTCTTTGTAGACTAGATAGGAAACCGTGCTTGTATAAGTTGTATGCAAAATTCAAATGCAACTTAGTGTAAGGAATGGAGGTCATTCCTAGTCGGACACGAGTACAGTTTTGCAGATGTGCACATACATATCCTAAACCTACTAATGACATGTCAGAAACTTTTGATGCTTCGTTTACTCGAGTGCTGATCACTTCTTATGTTGTTAAACTGTCCTTCCTATAAGCATCTAATGAAAAATTTGGACCACCTCTACTGATATTAAAACATACAGCACGTGACTAAAATAAAAATGCTTGTACAGGTCAAGGAGGATAGATCTGGATGTAAAATAGAGCAAACAGCTAGATCTTAGAGAGCTCTATGTCTTTGGGCTTTGGTATATCTTTCTTCCTTATAATTAGTATATAAAAAAACCTTCCGAACTGCAACAACTATCGTTTTCACAGCATCTCAGACAATAAAAGGTAATAGCAGAACATGTTTCGTCAACTCTTGGCAAAGTCGCTTAGCCCTCAGGTAAGGCTTTCGACTAGACGTCTTTATGGTACTAGCGCTCCTAGAAGTGGAGAGAAGCTTAGTGTGCTCAATATTGTCCTAGTTTCTGTCGTGGGTACTTTTATCTTCGTGAAGGCGGTTAATTCATTACAGAAAACCAAACCTAAGAACTCCTTTACAGAAGAAGAGTATGCTAATATTGTTCAAGGTTTAAGACGTAAAGTTTCTATTTTCCCTCAAGGTGATCTTGACATTCAGATTGCTTTGAAGGGGGCTGCTTATGAAAAGGCTAGTAAATTTGCAGACTACCATACTTTGGACGCTCTGAAGGTCGCAGAACATTATAGAAATATAGAGGGTGATAAATATGAGGCGCTACTTAATGAATTTTACCAAGTCCACAAAGATAACTACTTGGAGAAGCTGCCAAAGGGAACGTTGGTGATGCTCCTTGGCAGATACATGAAGGACCACTACAAGAAAGGAGATCGTATCCTTATTGTGAACTTTCCAATCACAATTGGCGATGCTATTAAGTTTGAAAGTGACGTCTCTACCGTTAATGCTATACTTTACCCTAATTCAGCGGCAGATTCAAATGTTGTTCAATACTACCGAACTGTGGACAAGGCCGAACCAATCGATTGAATGAATGACCACCATTGTAAATAATCTTTTTCCTTAAATAGTACATAAATTAACATTTCAATTCTTTTTACTCCCAAAAGAACTAAAGCCCATAGTCTTGGTGACTTCAATGTTCCCGTTATCTGTTGTTTTGACTTCCTGTTTTGCCTTCTTCCTTGTCTTCTGCGCCATCGGCCTTCCTTTGGCATGTTCTTTCAGAAATAACGATACCTGTAGCTTATACTCCTTCGCCAATTCCTCAGCTGATAGTTCATCATTATCGCGTTGGTCAAAGATTAGACATTCTCCAAATATACGCTCGAAGCATACCTGATGGCTTTTGTGGTTTAAATGGTCAATATATTGCAATGTGTCTTTGAAAGTCATGTTACAAAGATCACAATAAAAACCAAATTGCTTCCCTTTCTTGTATGATGTTAGAGTTGGAGTCAACACCCTTTTCTCGACATCTTTGGTAGCATCGTGGATGAGCTTGAAGTGGTCAGTATATTTAATCTTTAGTGTTGCAAGTTGTGAGTCAGTCAGATCACCAAGGTGAGAAGCAGATTTATCATCTTTTGCTAGTTTTGCATACTCGTCCCTATCCCAAGTCCTTCTTCCAAATTTATCTTTTTGATCCATTATGAATGGGCGTAGATGCTGTATATGTTGTACATATAAAGATGCTCTCTGTAAGCAGAAGTTTAGTACGGAGAAATTCTGGGGTCGCGCTTATTGAAGAGGTGACGAAGTAGCGAACAAAAAACCATACCAGACACAAGAATCATGTGGGTTCCCTTTACCTGGATAGAGCTTATAAAATACTACATAATATACATGTAAATAGGGTACATCAGTTCAACACGCTCGCCTTCTCAAAAAGCTGATCGACAACGTTGTTTAGCTTACCGATTAGTTCTAAGGATGAATCGTAAGTAGCATCTTGCTCCGGTGTGGTGTAAACGTATAACCAACCGTTACCTTGATCTAAAACACCGTAGAAAACCTTATCCAAAATCATTTGAGACAACTTCCCTTCAACCTGCTGAGGGTCCAATCCAATCATTTTTGAGATATGCGATACCTCAACACATTCAAAAGGTTCAATAATTTTGCACAAGTTTGACTCCAACAAAGTATCATATAATGCATTAAAGTGAGATCTGATTAAGTCATCGCCCATTAATTCTTGTTGGAAGTTGTTTAGTGCTGTGTTGAACTCTAGAAGCGAGCGATGCGAGTACGCCTCGGCGACAGCCCTCATTGCATCTATACCGCGCGACTGGTACGTTTCTTTAGTATACTTCGCAGTTAAAATAGTATTTGCTTCGTCAATCAGGTTCAACATAATCTTAGATAGCAACATGTACTTTAGTACCTGACATGCCTTCTCCACAGAGTCGGCTGAATTGTGAAAGGCCTCGAACGATTCGTAGAAATACGAAAATGCAGTTTTGTAATCCTTGTCTTCGCAATGCAAAATCCCACTCATCAGGTCAAGTTCTGCCATAGTCAACGTTGGACAGTATATGGAATTAGCTGACGTACGTGCGCTGGTCAATGCCGCTTTTGATCTTGCTAAATTTCTTAGCTTGTGGTACACCTTCGTTTCGAGTAAATGCACTTCTACCAATGAAGATTTATCATCCAACTTCTTAAATTCCTTCAACAATTCATTGATTAACTGGAGCGAATCATTGTACTGTTTTTTTTGGTAGTACAATGTAGCGAGTCTAACAGATAGTGAGTGCTTTAAAAAAACTCTTTTCTCAGATTTTGCAAACAAAATGGACTCTTTGCATACCTCAATTTGTTTATCAAGAGTATTGGGAATCAATTCAAACTGTTCAATTAACGTCTTCAACACTTTGGCTGTCTTCGACTTAGCTGTTTGCATCATAAATTCACGGGACTTGGGGATGAATTCCGCCAACTTGTCCGCCTCATGTGCTAGTGCATATAAGTGCCCCAACTCTAAAACACATTGCTCTTGTAGTTGTGTTTGTTTCTTCTCTTGAGTACTACTGCTATTCAACAACCCTAGGTATAATTCTTCAGCCTCAGCATACTTTTTCTTTTCAACTAGCTTTCTTGCTTCCTCTATCGACATAATAGATTGTTAGATACGCTTCTAATAGCTTTACAAGACCAGATTAGCCGTGTTACTTGTTAAGCTAATACGCTCATTACTGAGTAGACGTTTTGCCACCCTGCTGAAGTACAATATACTTAGATCTAAAAACTCCGTTACCCGGCCAATATACGTTCGTATAGTATGCGTTGGGCATATATTTGTATAAACTGCACACAAGGATATAGCTATATAGCTACTAAATCAAGAATAATGAAGTCTAAAAGGATCAATCACGGAGTGCTTTCAAAATTTCAACTAACAACTTTGCCATTTCTAAAAGTGAGTCCTGCTCAGTTCTGTTTTCCGGGCTTATATGATGTTACTTTTGCCGTTGGTTTTTCAATTTAAGATTAAAAAAAACATTATTTACGTGTTCACAGAATAAGTTTTGATTATCACTTCTTTGCAATAACTAAAACTCTGGCATAGCTGTTTGCACTCAATTATAATTATCAGCACTCCTGAGACTATCTTATTGGTTCTTCAAGATGTCGGAAGTCAAAGAAGTTCCAGTAGATGCCGGGGACCCTGTTCCAGAGTATAGAATAAAAAAGGGACCTATGCGGTCCTTTTTGGTAACAGAACCGGCTGCCGAATTGAGCGCTTTACGCACTCCGATCGGATTCAAAGAGCGGGCAAGCATTGTGCTTCTATTAGCATTCACATCAGCAATCAGGCTATACAGGCTATCATATCCTGATTCTGTTGTTTTCGATGAGGTACATTTCGGTGGATTTGCATCTAAATACATTAAGGGATCATTCTTTATGGATGTACACCCACCTTTAGCAAAGCTGTTGTTTGCTGGAGTTGCAAACTTGGCTGGTTTTAAAGGAGACTTTGATTTTGAGAATATTGGCGACTATTATGTACCTTCAGTTCCCTACGTGCTCATGAGATTCTTTGCAGGTGCATGTGGTGTTTTTACTGTGCTATTATTATATTTGACTCTTCGCTCATCTGGTGTGAGACAGCATGTGGCTTATTTTGTCGCCCTATGCTTTGCAATTGAGAACTCATTTGTAACTATTTCTCGTTATATTTTGCTCGACTCACCTTTGATGTTCTTTATCGCTATTGCTGTCTACGCTTACAAGAGATATGAGTTGTATCCAAGTAACTCTATCAATTCATATAAGAGCTTGTTTGCTGTAGCTGTCGCTTTAGGTTTAGCATGCTCCTCCAAATGGGTTGGACTTTTCACTTTTGCATGGGTCGGTATACTATCTATTTGGTCTATGTGGTTCCAACTGGGTGATTTGACGACACCTGTTTGCTCAATTGTTAAAAGAAACACCATTAAAGCTTTGTTCTTAGTACTTATTCCGGGTGCGCTATACATGCTATTCTTCCAAATTCACTTTAACACATTGCCTAACTATGCAGATGGCGCAGGATTCTTCTCTTCTGCTTTTAGAACGTCTTTGAACGGAAATAGCATTCCGTCAAACATTTTGGCAGATGTTGGTGTTGGTTCAACTGTAACCATTCGCCATGTAGGTACAATGGGCGGTTACTTGCATTCACATGATCATCCCTACGAAACAGGGTCTAAGCAACAACAGGTTACCCTCTATCCGCACCTTGATCAAAATAACGAGTGGTTTATTGAGCTTTACAATGAGAGCAATACTATGCCCACCACTTTTGAAGGATTAGCCGATGGCACTAAAATCAGGTTGAAACATGTTCTAACTAGTCATAGATTGCACTCTCATGACCATAAGCCTCCTGTTTCAGAGTCATCAGACTGGCAAAAAGAGGTTTCGGGTTATGGCTTTGTTGATTTCGAGGGTGATGCGAACGATGACTGGATTATCGATATAGATCAAGATGCATCGGTTCCTGGAGAAGCCAGACAAAGGGTCCGAGCAATTGAAACCAAATTCCGTTTGCGTCATGCAATGACGGGGTGTTTATTGTTTTCTCATGAGGTTAAACTGCCAAAATGGGCATATGAACAACAGGAGGTTACTTGCGCTACTCAAGGTCAACCATCCTTAACGTTGTGGTATGTTGAGGGCAACACGAACCCACTTTTGCCTGAAGAAGCAGAAAGGATATCTTACAAAAGACCTTCATTTTTGGAAAAGTTTGTGGAGATTCATAAGAGAATGTGGCACATTAACAGCAACTTGAAAGAGCCCCATGTCTACCAATCTGACCCACTATCGTGGCCATTCCTCTTACGTGGGCTGTCCTATTGGTCTAAGGACCACAGACAGGTTTACTTGATGGGTAACCCTGTTCTATGGTGGTCTGTAACAGTCTTTATCGCAATATTTGCTATCACTTGTCTCTTAGAAGTTATTTCGTGGCAAGTAGGCACGCCAATATTGCAGGATAAATCAATGATAAACTTCCACATTCAAACTACGCACTATCTGCTTGGCTACGCTATTCACTATTTACCATCTTTCCTCATGGGTCGTCAACTGTTCCTACATCACTATTTGCCAGCTTATTATTTCGGGATCTTGGCATTTGGTCATGGGTTAGATATTCTTGTATCCTCCATCCTCAAAAACAGGAAAACTATAGCTTATAGTATCCTAGCCCTGTACTTTGCTATGGTCGCTTATTTTTATGTGTCTTTCCGTCCATTAATATACGGTTCCAGATGGACTAAGGATTTATGTCTCAAGACACAGTTGCTACCGGACTGGGACTATTCCTGCAACCACTTCCCTCAAAGCCTCAGTGAATACGAAAGGATTGACAAACTAAGGCTTGAGGAAGGGGCTAATAAACAGTCAACCACCGCCGTACCACCAACCCCTCTGGGTGAAAATTCTGTTCCTGAAGAAGCATCTAAGATCGATGTAAATATCGACGAGTTAATTGCAGACCCAGAACCCAAGAGATTTGTTGATCAGCACGGTAACCCGCTATCTCCTGAACACGTCGCTCAAATTGTCAAAGAGCAGGGTGGCTATATTAAAGCCATTTCTAAAGTTGCGGCCGAAAACCTATTATAGTGTGGAATATTGTGTATATATGATATAGGGAAACTTTATACCCAGCTCTAGGCCTGTATCCTAGACTTTAATACACTCTATTTAAGTACTTTTAGGATAAAGCAGAGTGTTAATCAGTTCACAAACTTCATCAATTAATATGTATGTCAGTGTGTTCACGGTTGGACTTCCTGCTTGTCTTGTAATGGAGCAGAATCGTGCACAGTGCAAGAACGCCGCCAAATCCCGCAAATATTTGAATGATGTGAAATGCGTATGCATAACAGCTGCTACCATCTTCGCACATACCATTATTTGGTGAGTGTAATTCAAGAGTTGTAGAAAAAACTCTGCTGAAGTAGTCAAGAGTGACAAGGCCTCCAGTGGTTAGAATACCCCAAACAGTACTGAACAAGGTCGTTCCGAAGGTCTCCGCAACAATTGCAGGAAAGGTGCCAAAAGTCATTCCAAATCCAAGCCCAAATAAAAATGTTGACAACGAAGCCCCTAATATAGCACTAGCAGCCTCTTCTGGTACACCCTGGGTAGGTTTCAAGACAACTTGAATGGCGCCAAGAAGCACAAGGACAGTCGCCGTAAATATCATCCAAAGACGCTGCACCCGATACCTCCTTAGCAAAACATCGGAAAGGAATCCTGACAGTAACCTACCTAGGCAAGACATCGCAGAAAAGATGGAAACCTGCATTGCCTTCACTTCCTCCCCATCATAAACATGCTTCGGATAAGATACCAATAATATATCCACAATATAACCCACAGAATATATGTACATTTGCCCTGCACCAAGAACTATTGCAAGCATCACGTAGTATAAGATGAAGTCTGATTCCGTTACAATATCCAGCATCTTCCTTATCCAAGGCTTGTCTGACGGCAAATTATTAGTAAGTGCGGCCGCAGCCGTTGTGTCATCAATATGTATAGTTGGCACCGCCAAGCCAGTGGCACCAATTGTCCTAAGCCCCAAGTTCTCACGTCCCAAAAGTGAAGTAAACTCCGTTGCAATGCATCCGGGGGAACTACGTCCCAACTTGTGAATCGGATGCACGCCCTCGCTGTTGAAGCTATTCACAGATATATCTGTAGAGTGCTTTTCAAACACAGAATTCACGTCCCTACTGCCTGTTGGACGCAGAGCCTCGTCATCAGTGGCAGGTGTATTATCATCATCTTCTTCACCTGGCTGCATAATTAGCAATGAACCACCTATAAGCATTAGCGCCGGACAAACCGCAGACAGGAAGGCAAGCACAGAAAGCAAGTTCTCACCAAAAAGCAGGTAGCTAATAACAGAGAATGACAACGCCGACAGCGCAAACACAGCAAACGTACAGCCTACTGCGGCCCCCCTATTCGTAGGAAAGTTAACAGTGTTACATTTAACCGCCGACTGTAAAGAAGTCACACACCCAAACCCTAAAAGAGCAAAAGCAACCATCAATAACGGAATATTGTTGTACACCATCCATAAACAGTAGTGTAGGTAAGAATAAGCCAAGAACGTGCAGAGTGCGCCTACAGCACATCCCACTCGAGGCCCAAAAGTATCAGTAATAAAGCCAGCCAAGCATGCAAACCCCCCTGAGCCAACACTAATGGCTAGTGATAAGCTCCCCGATTCATTTGACGGGATGTGACACCGTTGTAGCAGTTCTGGCGCGTAGAAGCTGTACATATATTGCGTCCCAGCACCTAACGCTACCACGTTTGCAGCAATGAAGCTGCATCTTAATTGAGCTGCCTTAGTCATAACCNCCATCTCTTTTCGTTATGAGGTCGACTAGGCGTCAGCTACTCTTTCGCTGCTTGTAAGTTCCGTGTTTCTGAACTTTTGCCGCCTTTATATTAAAATTTCTCCTTAACTTTAGCTCGCCATGGCGAATCTGCTCGATTGGGAAAATAGGGAACTATCTTATCTGGTAGTATATATAGTCACTGCGCAGCGTCGCCAAAATTACTCTCCGTTATTAGCAGCAATTACCTTATACTATTGCGAATCGCTGTTTTGCAATTAATTAGTTAAAGGGCAAAAGGGGGCGGTACGGGCTGAGTATATCACGTGCTGAGGAAAAAAAATTCACTCAAAATTGTAATTAGGTTCTTCGATCCCATAGCTACAGAACAAGTGGCAAAGGCAGGAGAGTAAGGATATAACATGTCAAAAACTGAGCACCTTCCTACTGAGCAGTTTCTTCAAAAGGTGGCTGAGTTGGTTAACTTGGCCAATGACAGCGGTTCAAGATTTCGTGTAAGGATGAAGAGGCTTGTGGTACGAGATCCGGTAACACTGAATGAGGAGTTTAATGCTGAAGAATGCCCATTAGCAGACGTCCCTAGCACTTCAAATATAGGCAGCGGAAATAAGAAAGAGTATCCTATTTTGATACGTATTAGTCATGTTGTTAACCATAAAAAAATAAAGTATGGATGCGTGGTCAAAGCAGACGTTCTAGATAAGTTCTGGCAAGATTATGTTTCTGTACTAAAATCTGGGATTGTTGGTTTGGCGAAGACAAAGAAAAAGAAGAATAAGGTTAAGGGTAAATCGAAGTCAAAAAACGCTTCTGCGGCCCCCCCTCGGGCCAATTTGGCGAAGAACGGTGGGACTTCCTCCAATGCGGTAGTTGGCCCAGAACATGAAAAGCAGAATGCAGAGCACGCAAGGCGTGGCATCAAATCTTTAAATGACAACAAATCTTTAAATTGATATCTATGTCTAGGTAAGTCACTTATACACTGTTTTGTTCTACCACTACAGTTCCCGAAGGGTAGATGGCGGTCTCATCTTTAATTAACTTTTGTGGGTCTAGCTCTACACGTGGGACTGTTGTTGTCAAAGTGAATGTGTAAGAATAATCGTAGGCTGGGGGCACAGACCCATTATATGTATCATTATTGGCTAATAGGCCCTGTGTATAGAGCTCGACAAATGCGTATACTTCTTCGATAGGAAGTGAGGAATCGAACGAGCGTACTACACGACCAGAAGCAGTACGAATCCCCAACCGGCAAATATCTCCTTCGGTAGGCTCCGGGTGGAGCATGGATTTCCTCCACAATAGCCATTGTCTTCTAGCGACGGTTTCGGCATGATCTTGTTGTTCTTGGTGGTCTGCATTACTGCGCTGCCGATCACGAAGCTGGTCGCGAAGTAGCGACTCCTGGAAGCGGAATTCTTGCTGTTCCATCATTAGACGATGTAGTTCCCTATTCTGTCTTTGCTGCCTGAGAACGATGAGTTTCGAATAGGCAGATTGCAATTTATGCTCTATGGAAGCGAGGTTGAAATCGAAAAGTTTACCCTCTATGCGACATACGATTTCTAACTTCGACTCGTTTTTGAGAGTTAAAAAGCCTATGAATGGGAACTGCCGAGCTTTGAGCGAGTTTGCAACTTGGAGGCCCTCTGAGTTGGTCACATCTCCAAACCACATCATGATTTGATAGCGCTTCACCACGTTAACGAGTTCTTCGCTGGCTAGGATCCCACGTACATATTCCAGAGTATCTGCAAGTAGTGGGCTGTGTAGATATATTAACGCTATCTTTCCTTGTTCTGTGCAAGTGCGGAGGATGTCTGTGTAGCCCCCCTGTACCATGTGAGGCAACATAAGTCCGCTATCCAAATTGTAGAGGTTGTAGAAATTGTACGTGCTCAAAGGCGCAGTTGTACTAGAACATTCACTTTCAGTGATTAGGCTTGTTAGCAATGTTTGAAATTGGTTTGCGTGTTCAGAGGAGTGCTTTATACGCTTGTTGTCATAGAACTCCACCACCTTTTTTAATGGCTTTAAGGTATTAATCATGAAGAGAACGGTGTTCAGCAGAAAATAAATCAAAAAGAGTGGAGGTTTAATCAATAAGCTTATAGCCTTCGACATAGCACTTGTCCTATCATGTCCTGAGGCTTCACTCTCAGTGGGCTCCTCTGGAAAAGATCCTGGCAGCTGAGTGAACGATGGCTGCTGGGGGTTCCAAAACCGGTAAAAAAATTCTCTAAACATTAAGCTATATTGCAAAGGCAGGTCAGCACCAAAAGCTATGCCTAGTAGTAAGTTGAAGTTCTCGTCCTGCGGGCGCCAATACGCGACATGTGTAACGCCTTTACCGTTCTCCTTCTCAAAGAGCCCTTTATTTTAGTACACCTTTCAGTAAAGACCCTGCTTGAATATATTGAGGTGTATGGGTTCTTCGCTATTAAGACTACACCAAAAACGTTATAGAGGTTCATATAATTAGATGTTATATAGGCTAATTGTTCTTGTTGAAATATGTTTTAAATAGCTCAATGTCCTTGTTAGGTAGGCCATAGACTGGGTTGATCGGGCCAACAGCAGGGTTGCTTACAATTGGCGAGCATGCGATAGCATTTGCAGCGCCAGCACAAGTGAAAGAATACTGGGCGACAGCCAACCCTAAGAGCACATAGTTGGTGTGGTAATAGTCTGGAGGCTTCCCAGGTTTGTCACGCAATCCAGGGCGATCATCCGGCTGAGAACATTTTAATATGTATTCGCGAAGACTTTCCTTGTCAATGCATTCGCCATAACCATAAGCTTCAAGTATAGCAGCGGTACCACCGACCCAGAACGAGTAACAGCCATCAACAAGTTTATTGGTTCTGCCTGAGAACCCCTTTTCCTCGTTGAATTGTCTTGCGCTGCACCACTTCATTAACTTTGGAATGTCTATACTGTCTAACTGATTTAAAATCGCTAGACTGGCGACCGCGCAAAAGGTATAACCGCCATGGGCTTCATCCTCTTGCGGACAACTACCGAAGCCACCCTCATATGTTTGGCACCCAACAATGAATTCCTTGCAACCTTCAATGAGTTCGTCAGTAAGAAGACCTAACAGTGAGGCAACGCTCAATGCGGTGTACACACCACGTGCGTCTACTTCGCCTACAGTTAAGGCAGTTTTAAAACCTCCATTAGGTACCTTGAGTGATAAAAACCAATCATATATGGCTTTTCTGTTAATTTTGTCCCAGCAAGAGGACGCATTATTACAAAGCAGAAGAGCCTCCATACCCGCATAATTACTGGCAAGATGAGGTATCTGGCCATAACCGCCCCCAAAAGGGCCACAGGAGGTGCTGCAAGAGAGAATTTTCTCTTGCATACGTGATTGATAATCCTCCTCGAGCCACTCTTCATTCATAGTGCGTAGACTATTTGCCACCCAGTAGAGAATCCACGGTTGTGAAGGGTCCAAGGCCTTCATCTGAGGAGGGAGCTTATTGTTGAAAGCATAGTCTAGGTATTTCTTATGATACTCGGAGTCTAATTCTACCTTAACATCTTCATACTTCTTATACAGCTTTTGGCAATCCTCGATTACCTCCCTGCGTTGTTCAACTGTCTCTGTGATTATAGCGGATTTAGAGCCCGCACTTAGTAAAGGCATAGTGACCAACAAGTAACAGGTAGTGTATCTCCAAGGCAGAGTGTAAAAGATTCTATGGTTTCACAATATAAATAACGTGACTGTTGAAGGGACCTTAAGGCGCGAAAGCATTTATACAAGCTGTATTTTTCTCCGAAGCTGGATGAAAACATCCTCGATTACAAAGTATTAAGAAAAGAACTTTATCATATGAAGCAGGAGTTAATTTATGGAGCAAGTAAGACTGGTTGAGCCAACCCCAGCTGACTTGTGGGTTGAACTGAGACAACTCTACTGGCTTCTGTTCGTCGAGAACTCTTTTGATGAAGGTAGATTCGGAGAATTTGTTCGTATTGTTTATTCGCAGTCCGACGTCTCCATTATAGCGGCGTTGCTGGCTTTTTCAAATAAGAGGAAGCAATCCAATTTTAACAATAGGTTTGAATGGTTAACCTCAAAGATTCACAATAGGAGATATCCTCCGATTGATATATCTGACGCTGGGCTGCTCTGGTGGAACGAACGATTGGATTTCTCATATAGTGAGAAACAACTAATATCATATCCACACTATGGTAAACCAACGCCTGAAGCGGTGGAAGGAATAGCACAACATCCCATGATAGACGATTGCTCTATGGTTTCTTCGCTCATAAACTTCACAAATAAATGTGACATTGGTAAAGTCATTCGCTACTCTGAACGGCTGACGCAGGTTAATTTGTACTTCAATGGAGCTAGGCGGCTAGTTGCTTTAAAGAACCCTGAAGTCAGAGAGGACGAAGAAGGGAATCAGCTAACTTTGATAACATCTGATGTACGCCTCAAGCTTGTTGAACAAGCTTACTTTGAAGTGATACATGGGGGTACTTACAGCTCATCTGGGTCAAATATAGCTGTTGACACGTATAGACTTTCAGGGTGGTTTCCTATTGTAAGGAATATTGCTGAGTGCAGTATTGAGTACATTCAAAGCTGGTTTGAACGAGGAGCCATGTTGGGTTTTGGAACATCTTTTAGTACCAATGGCGACGGCATTACACTCCGGAAAAATCACGATTATGCAGTATTGGGCGTAGTGGACGGCTCCTTCCGTATAAGAGATCCACTTCTGTTTGATGAAGTGATAAGGTTGCCTTGGGATGCAGTACAGGTTTTATTTCAATACGTGTACATTAACTGGGACGCTAGGCGGGAGTGTCGTCATTATAAAAAACTGAACTTCAGATACGACAGCAGCAAACACAATTCTTTTCCTTCCTGGTTCATGAAGAAACTCTTGAAAATTAGTAATGGTGGTGATTCGAGTGCGGTAGTACACCTGTTATTTGAAGCCCATCTAACATGCAGCCGATATCCTAATGCATCTGTTGGTGTTGTTTCCGATAAAAGCTTGAAGCCAGAGCTAGAGTACCAAAACAACATGGGGTTTCAATGGCTTGACATAGAGATACCAGCCCATACCCATAAATTAATATATTACCAATGTGAATCTACAACCAACTGCACAGCTCACATGTTCTACAATTACGAGCACATAGGAATGGAAAAGTTCTCAATAAAGGAACTAAGCAATCTTGCCATACTGGAGCATAGCTGGGTTACCGAGCGGTATCGTGGAACCAACGCGTCTTGCTCAGTGCTACTGAACAGCCCCGCCTACGTTTTCGAAATAAAATCTGACAAATACAAAGATGTGTTTGTGGATTTGAAGCTCACATGGAACTCTAACTACACTGCGACCATAATGCTTTACCAGGAAGATGACTACTGTTACAGAAAACCGCTGCTCCCTGGCTGCCTGTATGCACCACCACCAGCGCTATGCTATGATGCAGCCCTAACAACGAATACAAGATATGTGGTGGTATGCAGCTTGAGCTGCCTAGATGTCAGCACAGAGTGTGAGCTAGCAATTATCTCGCAAGATCCCGATGTCTCCATCGCCCTTGGTTGGAAGACACTTGCATTCGGTGGTCTTCGCTTCCGCAATAAACAGGTACTTGTGACATCTTCGATGCCTTTGGTGATCCCCATTACTATTACTCGGCCTACTAGATTGCACATAACCATTTGCAGCGATATACTTTCATGTCTGCGATGTAATGTGTACAACGGTTCCTCCTCATCCATCGTGAAAATGACAGAGTTCGCGCCTTTGGATAATAAAATGTACATTTTGCCGCTCATCTTTACCAAAGAAAAGAATATTACACTAGAAATTGAGGCTAATTACGTTCTAAAAGACGCAATGATCTCTGTGGAAGTGGGCTCGGACTTTAACATAAGTTTCTAAGCTGGAAGTACCAACTGTCTTTAAATCGTGCATGATGACCTTTGATAGTAAGGTAGACCAAAGTGGTTTTTCTTGTTTACCATTCTGGAACTACCCTCCTAAACACTACACTATATCACAAAAAGGGACGCAAGTGAAACACGCGGAGCATGTCTTTCCGGATATCCAAATCAGAGCAGAAACCAATTGAAGGAGATTGTATATCAAATCAAGATGATGCAGAGTTATTCTCAGCCGAAGAGGAGGTACCACATCATTTCATAAAGAGGATACTCGGGCATTTACTGTCATCCCCGTACGATTATTACCTATCACTAAATGAAGATTTCGAACTAATAGATTGGGACAAAAAGGCAAAGACTGTGGCTTGGCCCCTGGGAAGCTTTTGCACTCTAGTATTTTTTTCCATAAGATTGATTCAAGACAATGTCATCAAGCCAAAATATAACAAGGCCAATAAAACTACCGATGGCTTTGATCTATCTCGGTCTAGCACGCTAAAAGGTTACGAATATTTCGCGAAGTATCAGTCACTATATGCATGGGATTCTAGTAGCTGGTATACTAATACCTATGATGCATTGGACAAATCCTTGAAAGTGCTATTGATGTCGTTGCTTCTCTGGAACGCGGTAGTTACATATAAATTCTTATTTGGAAATTATCAAAAGTACTCACTTTTTTATTTGAAAGAGCGACTTAACTCAAAGAATGCTACAAAACGTTCCCTTTCACACTTGACGTACCGCTTTGCTGAAGATGCTGTGGAAGGTTCTCTGTGGACAATGTTAAAATATATCTTTTTCAAAGTTACCAAAAACACAGAGGAAGACCTAGGAGATGATTTTTACTACGAAATACAAAAATGGTCTCCTAGCTTATTCACAACTTGTCTTTTTGTTTCTTTCTCTCCCATAGCCGTTTGTTTCCTAATGTTTTCTGACGTCTCTTTCGTCTCTTCAATACCCGTCATTTTAAATCAATATATTCTTTGGTTCATTATCTTCGAGCGTTATGAAAATCGAATAATAGACGAGCAGGTCATCTACAAGGGGGCATCAGCAGAGATCGATGCAAAATTAGTCAAACCGAAACGTTCCATGAAAACTCAAGATGCACTTGTTGATGCCACAACGTTCAATAACAACTTTGTCCAGTTTTATCCATCATATACTACAACAAGATCGAAGATCTTTGGGACACATTCCTTGAGTGGTGAGCTTATCAAAGAAAAATACAATCCAAAAACACAGCGCTTTGAAGATCTCCCTTCAATGCCTACCAACAACATCATTGCAGAATTGAGACAGGACAAGATGTCTCAAAGTTCTCCATATGTCTGTACAAGAAACAATGGAATCATTTCTGCCCCAACAAAGTACTTGAATACTGCCAGGTTTGGTACACCTACTTCACGATACCGTTACCCATTAAATGGATTTTCATCTATTTCCACCCCTTCTACTCCTTTGGTTAAGAATACAACAATACGACATAACGGTGCAGACTATTCGATGCTTGGAAATGTATCCAAAGGCATGTGCCATTGTAATACCTGCTCCAAGCAAGATAGTTTCCGAGAGCAACGAAGAAGAAATTCCACAAGTCCATCGAAAAAAGACATTTTGAACCCTACGAACATCATGGAAGATGAAAACAGCTCTCATTGTCTCCCTAACTCACCAGCTTTCGATCAATTGACCATGGAAGATATTATTATACACGGAAGTCGACCAGGTACTTCTATAATTGATCACAAGTCTGATTGCAACGATGGCCATTGCTCTTCAAGAAACAGTAGTATAAGCCCTTTCAAATTAAGCAGGCGGGGNTCTGTAGAAAACAGAAGCCCCTTTAGATAGTAGATAACTTTGACTTTGGATTAATAAAACAACGCATGTAACTGGTTACACTTAATGTATTTACATATATTACCGCACATGAATTATACATATAACATATTCGACTGCATCACAAGTCATTCCAGCCAAACAGCCAGCTGTTGATCTTGTTCAAAACACCTGTATTCTTCTGTGACTGGGAATCATGTTGTCGCATCTTGTCTTCTAAATTCTTTAAAAAGTTATGATTATGCGATACCCCATTATGTGCAAATAACGACTTGCCATTTTTCAAATCTAGCTTTCTGGTGGAAAAAGTAAACCTGGCGTGGTCATCTTCCCCAGTTGCAGACAATTGTTTCCTTTCACTATTTGAAACTGATGTAGGTAATGCACTGTTTGGAGTCTGTTTAACGCTAAAATTTACACCTCCAATATCGTCAGACTTTTCAATTCTGCATGATGCTAGCTGTTCAACCGCTTGTTTAGTGTATGGTACACAACCGACAAGACACCCCCCATACACGGTACCATTTTCCTGTAGCGCCCTCAAGGCTGATGAAGGAGAATCATAAGTGAGCTTAATCCAGCCATCCCCGGTAAAGATTGGATATTTCTTTTGTTTTTCAGGAGCCTGGTTAGCAATGCGCATTGCAGTCGTGCCAATACCAGACATCCCCCTCAGAACCTCAAAGTCCTCGAGTATATTCCCAAATTTTGAAAAGTGGATGATTATTTGGTTCGAAACAGATTCAGGGTATCCAAAAACAATTACCGCACTCTCATTGTGATTATTAGTCGCTGATGCAGACTGTTCCTCTTTCTTATCCGGCATCTGTTGGACATCTCTATCAAATACGTTCCGCATAGATGATGTCTCCTTGGGTTTTCCAAGAGTAAGCGGTTTTTGGATGGAATTAATGTTTGTGGCAGGNAGCACTGACCCGAATTCATCTTCCCTTTGAAGATCGTAAAGAGATTTCGTGGGCGGGGCTTCATTGGAATCAATTAGGTTACCTGCTGTTAATACATCGGTATTCTGTGAAGTATTACTGTTAAAGATAGTTGATTTTTTTGAGCCAAATGTTACTGATCCAAATCCAGAGTTTTGGGCAGATGAGTTATTCCCTGAGCTGGGAGCAGGAGTAGGGCCTTCTGATGTGGTTGGTTTGGACGACCTCTTTATAATTGTCTGAGGGATAGTTCTTTTACGTGGATTATTAAACCAGCTTGGGGGTTTTTCTTCCCCTGGATTTAAATGACTTTGAGACCCCAGTAAGCCTTGTTGTGAACCTTGTGGTTGGAGTGTTGATGTTTGTTGTTGAGCCGTATTCGGCTGCTGTTGTGAAAAATTAACAGCAAGGTTCGTGAACCTATTCCCAGTGGTATTATTAGCTTGATTGCCAAATATAGAGTTCATAGCTCAAGTCAAATGCACGTGTCAATGGGATAAAAGAGCTCTCACCACTTCGATCTAGTTGTATTCATCATTTAGATAGCAACATCATATAAACGGTGTTGATTTTCAAGAATTTTTTTGTAGATATAAATTTTGTGCGGGTAATAAGCACTCATACAATTAGACGTGAATAGAACAAATGAAGCCATCTTGTACTAGCCATCTTGCTCATAATGCCAAGTATTCGCATCTAGATTTAGTATCCATAATCACAATATTTTGCTTACTATTTAAAGCGCTTGGCCTGTTGTCCAGCCCCTTTATGTCATCTGAACAAAATACACATGAGATAATCATAACATTAAACAAAGTTGCAAAGTTCACTATTAATACTGTCTATGACCACGTACCCTAAACCTATCATTATATCTTGGGGCACCGCTCCCTCCTCCTCCGCGGCCATAGCCATTGCTTGGTGGCCTCCTAGGGTAATGAGGATTGTTACCAGGTAGAGGGTGTGAGTTATCTTGTGAAGAATTAAAGAAATATGTAGGATAATTGCCCTCAGTTATATCCTCCCCACGCTCCTGAAACTGACGCTTCAGGTCGTCCATTTCTTGTCTCATCTTAACATATCCAAGATGTATCTTTCCCAGAAAGTGATCGGCTAACCGTCGGTCGGTGTCTAAACGTGACAGATACGCACCACATATCTTGCAGACTTGTAGCTTCTGTTGAGCACTTTGGCCAACATTTTCCGTTATATCCTTAACCTTCTTTGCAAGTTCTTGTCTCTCCTTCTGTAAGTTTTGCAGTTTTAGCGACTGAATCATTGCTTTGACGACCTCACTTGATTTTACTAACACGTCTATTTCCTTTATCATCAACCCTATCTTTGAATCTACTATATCCAGTTCCCCTGTCACGCTCATGATCTTAGCCCTTTCCTCGGGAGTATGCTCTAGTTTCTTTAATGCTACCTGGATTTGACCGTTGCAATCCTTAACGAACTTACTCAACACCGCGTAGTATTCTCGCTCAATCTCAGGGTGATATATGCCTCTTTTGAGATCCCGTTGGTACTCCATCTTGTGTTTTGCAAGGTGTATCTGTGGGCATTTACCAAAGTTTTGCTTCGTGCCCAAGAACAGGTCGTATGGGCACTCGCCTACAACATAGCTCTTGCATACCTTAGGATCGCGTAGACCGGTATCGCGCTTAAGGTGGTAGTGGGAATCCTTACCCATTAACTGCTCAATCAGTTTCCTCTGCTCATCAGCTGCTGTAGACATCTCTGTGCTTTTTGTTGTACAAGCTCCTGTAGCGGTTACAGAAGCGAAATCTTCTTCATAGCAGGTTTAGTTCTTTTCACCTCGCCGATGCTTAAATAAAGAAGCGAGTACACGCCTAACAAGGGCTTTAGCGATCTTAGAACAGTCGGGAGTTTCGCTGGTAATCATTGTGTTAATATAAGTGTGTAACTTGTATTTCAATTATTGATCACATGTGTTTCATAGCGGCATCAAAAGGTTAAATTATGAGAAGTCTTGACGTTATACAACGGACTACACGCTTCTAAAGAGGGTAAACACAAAGATGACAAAGGACTATATCGACAGTTTGGTGAAGAAACTGTACAAGTTCACTACTATCCTGAGTGATTTGGTGGGTCCAGGTAAGTTCTTAGATAGCTCCATAGATACTGTTTTGATCTTGGGCGGCTCTTCGAATGTTTTCGGGATTGAGGTGACAAAGGCATTAGTTGGAGAAGGAGTAGATGTGGTGAACCTTGATATGATCGACCACTCAGAGTTGATCAATAGTGGCCCTGTTGAAGAGCTAGCGGGGAGGAGGCCTTCAGTCCCGTGCAATTCACCAGGGAGCAAGGATAGGCAGCGAAAAAGAGGCAAGTATCATTTCATAAAGTGTAAAAGTATAACAGAGAAGGCTGACGTGCTAGAGGGATTGAACATTGTGTTGAATGGTAACTATGGAATCACAGTATTTATTAATAATGTGAACGAGGGCTTGTTTGAGTTTATGCAGGGTTCCACAGATCCTCGTATCTCATGTGGTCCATTGGACTTGAAAAGTAAGTCTTTTATCATAGGTAACCAAGCGCATTTTCAAGACTTGCTAAATTCTAACTTGATAAACGTTATGATCTCCGTCAAGTTCTTTCTCAATGAATTGATCCCCCAGACAATGGAAAGATTTAGGTACCAGGGCAGGTCCCCAGGGTTCTACATCATCAACATAACCAACACGATCTCTTTGCATGCGCCTGCCTTTGCTGGATACTACGCAGCTAGTAAAGCAGGCCTTAATCAGTTTCACGAAAGTTTGACATCAGAATTAGGTTACTACAACAGCCGCAGAATTAAAACTTTGCTAACATTCTTACCTTTCCTAAGTACTCACGTTGTTCCTGAGGCTCCCTGGCCAGAGTATGCCCGCTCCTTTGTACGAGGCTTGAAGTTGGGTAGGTCAGGTGAGATGACTCTTGCTGTGATTCCAGGCAAATTCTCATACAAACATGTGCTCTCTATGGCTTATCCTACAAAATTCTGGAGAGCATATGAGCCTTGGTGGTGGGAGAAGTTACTCATAGCAATTGCGCATGGCTACCCACACGTCTCCAACTATGTCTGGCCTTCCCGAAGTGTCCTAGGACTAGCTTCCTCAGGTACCCGTCACGTGAACTAAATGTACTGCACTATCATTTGACCATGGGTTGGTGTGCTTGCTGATAGAAGTTGTTCAAGGCGGTATTCAATTCCATCTTTGCTCTACCTCCAGTAACTATTTCTCTTGTAAGTCTTCTCTACAAGATGTTTCTGCCATCGTTATGTAAATGAAGTGTAAATAGATAGACCTGGAAATCTAGGAGGTCGAACTATAATTTTCCGCCATCTGCGTTTAGTATTTGTCACTAAAAAGTTGTAAATTACAAAGAAGGAGATGAACTCCCTTCTCAGGTCATGGTGGAGTACTTTCACCTATACGACGCGTACTGTTTGTTTAATACATGTAATACATCTGTATTTTTATGAGTTCACTGAAACAAGAGGTGAATCAATGATTCCAACAGTTGCAATCTCAAATGACTATGTACATGCACTCAAAAAATACCAGAATGGCAATGGTGTAAAGATAGGCGACTGTATAGTAGCAGTTAAGCCCACTGATCCTGATCAGCGGGTTTGTAAACGCATAACAGGAATGCCGGGCGATATTATATTAGTGGACCCAAGTATGGGGTCAGAACAAAATTATAGGATGGAGGAACTCGACGACGAGGCTCTAAAACAGGTTGATGAGCATTTTAATTCGTATTTAAAGGTCCCTGAAGGACACGTATGGATCACTGGTGATAATTTATCCCACTCTTTAGACTCAAGGAGCTATAATTCGCTACCAATGGGTCTTATAAGAGGGAAAATAGTTGCAGCAAATGACTTTAGTAACCCATTCTGGGGTGGTGAGAAAGGCAATTTCTGGGGCTTCAGGCAAATTAAAAACAACTACGTTCGAGAGGAGAAGGGCAACTAGCATGTGCCCTACTGCGGGTGTTTTGACTGATATGTAGAATTATTCTTTTTACTTCGGATGCAATGAACAAAAAACCGTTATATATAAACTTCTTTAAGCCTTTGATTGAATCAATTTTGTTTTACTGTTTTTTTATGAGGTCTTTCGAAGACATATCTCAACGTATGCCGGCCTGCATACAGTGTCACCATAGCCAATGGGCCCATCACGTATAGTGTTCTAAAGATACTTGCGCCTAGGTAATATTGGGTGAATACAGCTTCAATTGCAATGATACAAGAAATAAAGAGCACGAAAGGTATGGAAGAACCTCCACGTGGGAAAGCAATCGCCTTAGCAAAGTAAGTAGCCCACAAAACCAACAAGGAAAGCGAACAGAAACCTACCAGTAGGCAAAATGTGAGAGCATAATACTTTGATACGGTTTTTGGAGGAGCTCTGAAGACGTGCGTGATAGGATCCAGCGGTCCAAGCCTGGCTGGTTCAGTCCAGTCCCCCAATGGCAACCCTTTCAATGACAAGTCAACTAACCTAACAAAAATATTGCGATCTTGCGTCCCTTCACCTGCAATAATTAAAGTAGTAGAAACTGCAATGTCTTTAGAGTTGGCAAGCTTGAGTAGGGGCTGAGGTAAGGCGTCAAAGCGAATTGCAAAATGGTATGTAGTAGCATCGTCATTCTTCTTAACATCCGGCAGGAAGGCGATCTCCACGGACAAGTCAGGATAGCCAAGTAACAAAGAAACTTGCTGTGGCATTTGTTCACTGTTTGGAATGGAGAATTTGAGGTTGAAAACCTCGTCAGTGCTCTGGATCTTCAAGGCATCGCCAATTGGTTGAAACTCCTTATCAATATCTGGCAATTGCAATGATAGTTGTGAATTTTCAAGATAAATAGTGGGATTATTCGCAACGTACCCCAACACAGAACCCAATAACAAAATGGCATTCACCAATAACCACTTCAAATACATCATGTTCAAAGTATGTTGCGATGTTTAGCTATATAAACGGGATAGTAAACTTAGGCCTGTACTAGAGAAACGAATACGTATCCAAATATTTAATCTTTTTATGCGTTTCGACGGGGTCAATAATGAAGTAAAAAATCTAAAACGTTACCCGGTATTAGGATCAAGAGCCATGTACAGGAAGAGAAGATGATTCACCAGCAACATTTGCAATAGTATCAGAAGGACCTCGCGATTGCTCTAATCTACTATTGACATGGGGTTCAACTTCCGTCTTGGCATTAGCATCTGTAATGATCTTGGTCTGGGCGGCGATGTCAACCGCCGGCGCAGTTCTATCTACTGTTGATGGGTTGTCAACAGGATATCCAACTGGAGGAACCTGCTCAGCCATATTCTTCAACGTAACCTGTAGAGTACCAACAAACTGGTCATACATCAACTGGGCACTCTTGAAACTCAAGTTACTGAAAAACCCACAGACTATAACACCAGAGGCAAAGAAAAGCGAAGCTGTCATGAATGGTAATACGAAAGCTGCTGCTATTGTTCCTACTATAAAAAACGACCCCAAGTAGAACCAAAACATAACAAACGACCACAATGACATGATGGCTGCCCAGAGTATGAATGGAACTGCAATTGTGAAAAGGTATAGTACGAAAAAATAACCGAGTATGGGATATTTTTCAATCGAATTAATCGCTTGTGTAACGTAATCCAACAAGATCGCTTGAAGCTCGACTGTCTTAGCTTTGAAATATTCCTTCAGCTCCTCGTATTCAGCGTAATGGTCTCTTTTGGCAGTTGTTAGGTTGCTGTATTTTCCAGGTTTCTATGGCAGAAAGTGTACTTAGAAGAGTTGTATCTCCCTCGAGGGTGGCGAATTTGCGGACAACCTCGGCGGTTAAAAATAAGATGCAGACTCAAAGATGACACAATCTTAGCAAACTCAGCCATAGTAAAAGTGGAAAAGAGCGTTAGTAGATGAACTTATAAACAAATATAAGCAATTGGCGTCAAAAGGATCTTCTAAAAACTGACATACTATAACCATGTACCAAATTTGGGATGTTTTATGCTTAATTGCACAATTGTATACCAATAGTATTGGTGGCCCTTAGAATAAGTCCACTTAATGAAATCCACTGCAGTTTGTATAACTTCAGTAGTTTTATAGTACAATCTTGCATAAGCCTTTTCAATCGGACTTGGACTGGCGTCCTCATTGTCAAAGTATACAGGATCTTGTTCTGGGGTATTTGCGGAAATACTAGGTGTATCGCCTACAGGCCAATGAACAGTGCCTTCCGTCTCCATAGAACCAAACATGCCATCGGAAGGAACATCTACAATCCTTATTTGTACCTCGCCACCGGCTTCATTGAGCTGGACGGTGTCGGTTACCTCCTCTATGTGGTCTTCCTCATCATTATTATACTCTCTATCAAAGTCCATAAGCGGCGCGATCACTGACTGTTCCGAAACGTCCTTGTGTGTGTTTCTTTGTGAAGCTTCAGTGTGTAGAGGAATAACCTCTATATCAAATTGCTCGGCATGCATCAGCGTATATTCCTTGGGTTTATCGAAAGATGAAACCTTTCCAAGAGTGTTTGTGATCTTAACACCTATTTAAAGTTTAATACCATCATTTCGTTAGTTTTTCAGAAGCAGTTGATTCGGAGATATGCGTCAGGGACCGACACAAGTATTAATCAAGTTTTAGACATCGATCATCAATTAAGAACAGAATGTAGGTGAGATCCTTGATGGGGACCTTGAACCATTCTTTGTGTTTCGTAGGGACCTTGTTGCGCATACATCCATTACAATGTAGGTATGCTCTTTCGTACCTCCTCCACAGTGAATTGTGAATGCTCGCCTCGAGGCTGGCCAACGCCTTACTAGAAGTTGCGACGCAATTGAACCCATTATGCACAAATGTAAGCAAATCTGGAGCACGTTTACTGCTCTTCTTCTCGCGCTCTTTGTCATTGAGAGATACACCCTTGAACCTTGACGATATCCAATCTATGGCAGCTTGTTTTCCGCTTTTAACTTTCCGAAGGTCAGTGGCGGAATGCAGTGCATTGACCATAGCAGCAACCTTCCTAGGAGATATAGCAACAAGCTTGTGCTGGCAAGATTGTTCCCATTCGCTCAACCGTGTGTCGATTGGCTTAGTTGTCATTCCAACTTTGATAAGAATTTCATCGTTGAGCTTCCACTGCTGCAGCGGCGATTTTCGCTTCATCAGGATGCTGTTATCAACGTGTAACCATGAAATGTCGGGCTCAGCATCCCTGAGCAGGGAGAGATAAAGCGCCTCATATGTATACACGTATATATGCCCCTGCAGTTTCGGTGTTGGGCGCACAGCAGGTCCCAGCTGTTGTTTGAAGATATATACGGGTTTGGTTTCTATTGCAGCAGCGTGAGCGTTACAATACATACCATTCCTCACCATGCGTTTGCATTGTTCTCCTCTCTTGGTAATGCCTAAGGCACTGGACACTAGCTGACATTACGATGTTAATGTCGTTCAGAAAGTGCTTTCGTTTTGCAATACACGTTTAGCATGGTTACATGATCATGTCAGAGCCAGTCTCGCGTTTGAAAAATAAGACTACATAGATGATATTAAAACAAGCGAGATGGATCATATAATCTGCAAAACATAAAAATCGGCTTGATTCTACTCTACTGTATGGCCATCATCAACCCCTTTCGTACAAATTTCTGGCCCGTCTAGGTGCGTGAGCTTTGGGGATGCAATTATGCACTAAAGCTCCTAAACAGTCTCAAGAGCACATTTATGCAGGATGGCACCGGTCAGAGACACAAGACGGATGGCTTTTCCAAACCTTGAAAGCAGTTTTTACAGTACTACTGCCTTACACTACAAGAAGATGTCCTTTAAATGTATACACGTCAAATTGCAGATGTCAATCAAGTTGCATCCTTACACCTTACATAAAGGCCAGATTCTGTAAGGAAAAATTTTCGAGAACAAAGCAAATACAGACTTGTAATAACGTAGAATTGATTATATAGCTCCATCAGCTAAGTATAGTTTTACTGCACCAGCTGAATAAAATCTCGGTTAGTAAAGAATAATCTACAGCAAAAATGAGGCCAATAATGTTAATGGGACATGAGCGTTCCCTAACGCAAGTGAAGTACAACCGTGAGGGTGATTTAGTTTTCAGTGCAGGTAAGGATCCAAAGGCTTCTGTCTGGTATGCGATGAATGGTGAAAGGTTGGGTACGTTAGTCGGTCACAAGGGTACCATCTGGTCCATCGATGTTGATTTTGACACCGAATATGCCGTTACTGGTAGTGCAGATTTCAGTATCAAGGTGTGGAGAGTAAAGGACGGCACCAACGTACACACGTGGGACTGCAGAACCCCAGTCAGAAGAGTAGAGTTCTCTCCTAATGGCGAAAAGATCCTCGCTGTTTTGGACGGTGTTATGGGCTATGAGGGTTCCATTTCTATATTCAACGTCGTCAGAGACGCTAACCACAAGATAGTCAAGTTTGAAGAAGCCACCTCTATCGAAATATTGACTCAAGAAGGTTTCGAGCCTGTCCAAGTTGCAACATGGTCTTACGGCGGAAAGTACATCGTGGCAGGTCACGCAGATGGCACTATCAGCAAATACGATGGCGTTACAGGCCAATTCCTACAAGCCGAAAAATTGCACAAGAAGCTCATCACTGACGTTCAATTCTCCCTTGACCGCACATACTTCATTACCGCCTCCAGAGACAGCACATCGCATCTGGTCGACGTAGAATCCTTCAAAGTCTTGAAGGCCTATGAAGCGGATTGTCCTTTGAACACAGCCTGTATCGCACCATTGAAGGAATTCGTCATCCTCGGCGGTGGACAAGACGCAAAAGATGTCACCACGACTAGTGCTCGTGAGGGTAAGTTTGAGGCTAAGTTTTACCACAAGATCTTCCAAGTAGAAATCGGTAGAGTTGAAGACCATTTCGGTCCTGTCAACTGCATCGCCGTCTCCCCACAAGGTACTTCCTACGCCTCTGGTGGTGAGGATGGTTTCGTTAGACTGCATCACTTTGACAAGAGCTACTTCGACTTCAAATTTGACGTCGAGAAGAGCGTCGATGCTCAAAAGAAAGTAGAAGTCAACGCTGCTGCCAACTAATAGAAAAGGAAAAAGAACCCCCGTGCCAACTTCAAGAGAACTACATATTGCAACTTCTTCCTCATCTCTTTTCTCCTCCTCGCCATATATGTAAAATATCGTATTTTTCATTTCGCCATTATTTCAAGCTCACAATTTGTAATTAAAATGAAATAAATGACCATCGATCGATCATTTACATCTATCTTACTCCAATATTTTTCTCAGCTACTTACTACTACACAGGAACCCCTCAAACTAACACAAGAGGCCCGCGCGCCGCGCTGCCCCGGTCACCTTCTTGCTTTCTCCTTTAACAACTGCTCTAGCCTCTCCTTTTCTCTCCGTTCGTCAGCTGCTTGTTGTTTGCGACGTAGGATCTCGGCATCTGTCTCCTTGCGCTTCATGGGATCGCCAGCCTTCTTCTGGCCCTTAGACTCCTCCTTCTGTTTCTTGAGGTTCTTCTGTCTTGCCAATTCACGTTGATTGCCCCTCGCCATCGCCCTTTACTACTTAACTGCTATTATAAGACCCTCTTTTGTACCATTATCGAGGTTTTTCTAACTATTTCGTTTACGGCCCGGTAAGAAACTCCTTCTGTGCAAACCAGCCAGTCACCGCCTACGACACGACACGACGCTTCCCTACGCCCGCTCGTGGTCATGTGACCGTCGCCACATTGTATATTTATAGCCTCAACGGCCAGACTAGCACCGGAAAAACTAGCAGACCTGGGTGGAAATATCGGAAAAATGCCCTCGAGGAAAGCCGGTTCGGACCTTCTAACCAGATGAGCTCTGGCCTCACCTGTGCGATAAAACGTCTAAAATACCTCACTACGAAAGTATAATTTTACGCCTATTGCTATTGGCGTTAATACGGGCGAATACCGTTTTTTGACGACAATTTAAATATATGTCACGGCTGTAATACGTGTCCATACCGATTAACCGTAAATCGCAGGCATATGCCTTCCTAATAGTGTGTGGGGCGTGGGCGACCATGCCGTTACTTTTTATCTTTTGAGATATTAGAATTAATGGCGCGTGCTCACTCCAAAAGTTTTCTTGATTTTACGCTTTGCCTATACTTTTTATGACAGAGTTTCTGTGCGCCTTGTTAGGATGGTATTTTTTTTTTTTTCATTTTTTGCCGAGCTTTACACCAATTGCATGTTACGATGCATCTATATATATAAAAGTTTTAGTAATTTATATAACAAGACATTTGTTCCTGGTGTCAAAGGAGCGTGTAAGGACTGAAAGAAATACAGCGCGTATTGTCAAGGTTTCTTTGAATAAATTCTGTTTATCATATAGCCATGTTCAGCAGAAGGATCGTTTGTGGTAGCAAACTGATTTCAAAGGCAGGGTTGATGAGCCGTAGAAGCCTACCCCAGCAGTCGAGATATCTAAGCTCATCTGTGCCACCAGTGGGAGGTAAATCAGTTGCTAGACGTGTGTTGGGGGGCGTTTTCAAGGCTTCTTTGTTGTCTTTATTGGCCGGTACAGCTTATGTTTCATACGAGTTGTATAGGGAGTCTAACCCTGCTGACCAGAAACCACAATCGTCGTCGTTTGCCGATGGATCTCCAAGAAAGACGTTGGTTGTTTTGGGTTCTGGTTGGGGTTCTATCTCCTTTTTGAAGAATTTGGATACCACTTTGTACAATGTTGTTGTTGTTTCTCCTAGAAACTATTTCTTGTTTACCCCGTTATTGCCATCTACCCCCGTGGGTACTGTTGAGTTGAAATCCATTGTTGAGCCTGTGCGGTCTATCACCAGACGTACACCAGGTGAGGTTACATACTACGAGGCAGAGTCTACTGAGATTGATCCAGAGAAGAAGACTGTCAAGATTAAGTTTGTTGAGAAGGGCGACCCAGCTCCTGAAATGGAGCTAAACTACGACTACTTGGTTGTAGGGGTTGGAGCACAACCTACCACGTTTGGTACCCCTGGTGTGTATGAGCATGCTTCTTTCTTGAAGGAGATTCCCGACGCCCAGGATATTAGAGTTAAGATCATGAACAACATTGAGATGGCTGCCACTTTGTCTCCAAACGACCCTGAAAGAAAACGTTTGCTATCCTTTGTTGTTGTCGGTGGTGGCCCTACCGGTGTTGAGTTTGCCGCTGAGTTGCAAGACTATGTTGATCAAGATTTATCCAAGTGGATGCCTGAGTTGGCCAAGGAGATCAAGGTTACCCTATGTGAAGCTTTGCCAAACATCTTGAACATGTTTGACAAGTCGTTGTGGCAATATGCTCAAGATTTGTTCAAGGAGGAGAAGATTGATTTGAAGGTCAACACTATGGTTAAGAATGTGAACAGTACCCATATCACCACAAAATGTGGGGACAACCTCGAGGAGCTACCATATGGTGTTTTAGTTTGGGCTACTGGAAACGCGCCAAGAGATGTTTCCAAGTCCTTGATGTCCAAATTGGAGCAACAAAACTCCAGACGTGGTTTGTTGATTAACGATAAATTGCAATTGCTAGGTGCTGAAAATTCCATCTACGCTGTTGGTGACTGTACTTTCTATCCTGGTCTTTTCCCAACTGCTCAGGTTGCTCACCAAGAAGGTGAGTACCTTGCTCGTGTACTAAAGAAGCAACACAAGATCGACCAGCTTGCATGGCAAATTCAGACCTCCAAAGATTCCAAGAATGTCGCTAAGTTGCAAGCTAAGAAAGAGAAGTTGGAAAACCAAATCCAACCTTTCAAATACAACCACCAAGGTGCGTTGGCCTACATTGGTTCCGAAAAGGCTATCGCTGACTTGGCCATTGGTGAATCTAAGTACAGATTAGCAGGTTCCTGGACCTTCTTGTTCTGGAAGTCATCCTACTTGATGATGTGTTTAACCTTCAGGAACAGAGTCCTTGTTGCGCTGGACTGGCTGAAGGTTTCTTTCTTGGGTAGAGATTCATCGGTCTAAAACCCTCTTCTGCTGAATACAAACAAAAATGCGATATTTTAAAATAATAATATTCCTTTATATTTGATCAACTTAGAGCAAGAGAACATGTCCCCATGGAGATTAGCATATAACCGTTAATTTGCTCATTATCTCTTTTATTGTATCCATTGTAATTACCTGATGACAGTAACGATTTCTGTTTTTTTTTTATCTCGTTCCTCTCTATAGACTATATCAATACTATATTCTACTCTCTTTTTAGCAAGTTGTCTATAACACTTACTATACATATATACTATTAGTTTAGCATTTCTAATTATAATAATTATATATCTATCAAAGATCCTTCAAGCCATTCTCAATAATAACCATGTTAACCTTTAATTATTTGCATAAGTTCGGAAAGCCTTTCTGTGTCACGCATAACGAGCAACGCAACTGGGACCGCCAAAATGGTGAAGATATGCGCTAAACTGTGCTATAAAGTAAATATATTACAAAGGGTCCTCATACTACATCGATTACTGAAAGTAAGAGAACTATTATAATATAGAAGGTCCAGGTTTATTAGAATCAGGGTTTTACCAAGACATTTTAAAAGCACGCATAAGATTTGCTAAAGGGCAGGGGTGTACACGAGCAAAAGTAATGGAGCTCAATCAGATAAGTACAAGCACCAGCGGACACTCTCCCAATACTGAACCCTCTAGTGATTCGAATTCAGCAGACTCAGTTGCCAATGTGGTGTTAGATTCTTCGCTTGTAGATCCATCTTTGTCGATAAGTTCGACGTTGCCGGCAAATAAAGAAGTTCGCATTCAGCTAGCGCTACAGTACTGTAAGCAGCAACAGCAGCGCGATTTACAACCTCAAAATGGGACGCTACTCTCTGCTAACGCACATGGAGGGACTAATAATATTAATACTCCAAGGCCCAAACAGTCGTTAAGGCAGATAGCAATGTTCTTCCAAATCCCGAAGTCTACACTGTACGACAGATTACGGAATAGCAAGAAACAACGATTGACACCGAATGGGAGCCATACAAACAAGAACACCACTATAACTAAGGTCCGCAATACCCCTAATAACGGCCCGAATGTATCCAGTCATCTAATACAGATGAAGCTCGATCCAGCAGTAGAGGAGCAACTTTTCGTATACTTGCGCAAAGTGTGCCTTGCATATGGTAATCTCCCGAATCTGGTACAGCTGAAGTTCTTGGTGTCACAGGAGATAAAACATATCACTCTCGGGAGAAAATGGGTCTCAAACTTTATTAAAAGACACAGTGACCGTGTCATCTATGGCTGGGATACCCATCATAACCCTATTAAGTTTGAAGACTTTAAAAAATGGAAAAATCAGTTTACGTTCCTCTGGGTTTGGTTTGTGCCCCTTTTACAAGATATGATTAGAAAATGCATTTCCCAAGGGCAGGATTTTTACTACATGGTACGGGTGCCGATATCCTACGAAATGCTGGCAAGCTGTTTCATTTGTTTTAAAATAGGAGCTGATTTAAAACCAAGGCTAGCATTTGAGCCAGATTGGGTGACATTCCGAAATAGTAGTCCTGACCTGATGCAAAAAGAAGAGCGTGTCAAGGCGTTGAACGCTGCTTTGCATAAATGCTATAAGAATATTCCTGAAAACGCTAAATTGGTTGTATATGAAGGTTTTAGCGATCAATACCGCTGGGACTTTGAAGACT
Organism: Eremothecium coryli CBS 5749; assembly: GCA_000710315.1. NCBI lineage: Eukaryota > Fungi > Ascomycota > Saccharomycetes > Saccharomycetales > Saccharomycetaceae > Eremothecium > Eremothecium coryli. Next base: position 932,139 of record AZAH01000001.1, read on the forward strand.
GCATTCAGCTGGTTAATCCAGACAATTTTGTCGCGCTACCGTGGGGGCGACACATTCTAACACGGTTGGTTGACTTCGGCCCAGAGTTGGTGCGAATGGATGATCCACACACACTAAAGCTCTCTTGGGACGAGACACAGCTCCGCTGGCCGGATATAGAGGGAGAATTGAAGCTTTTCATGACTCTAACTACAGACACATCCTCAGCATCCATTCACATTGGCATGCCTGTTCTTCCTGATCCGCGCGTCCCATCAAACAGGAACATAGACATCGAATTGCATAATACCACAAGTTTTGAAGATGACGAAGATAATGATAATGACAATGACAATGACAGTGAAACGTCTAACGTGGCTGTGGCGATCCTTGGCGATCCTTCTACTACTGTCCACTCCGCTGTTCCCTCAACAAGTAGAACCATAAACAACAACAACAACAAGAACAACAACAACAACAACAACGTAGTGCATGAACAACTCAAGTCTATAATTGCTACAATTGATGACAATGAGCCCCAATTATACAACAACCTTGCGGATCCAGCTTCTAAGGTGCTCTTAAACAACATCTTCAACCGCTTACGTTCCATCGTTGAAGGTGATAATTCGTGAATTTGTTACCCGGACACTTGTGATCCATTATTTAAGGTGGCAAACAAAGCAGTTCGAAAAAAAAACAAGAAAATAGAATAAAAAATTGCGAGCGCTGGTGTTACTGTAGCTGCGCCATAATAGACTAGCTCAATAGTGTGAACGTGCTTTAACGTCAGTATACACGATACAGCTACACTTCCTTCAATTCTGAACAATCAATAAAATGTCGCACGAAGGTGAAGAGGATTTGTTAGAATACTCCGATAACGAACAAGAGATCCAAGTGGATAACACCAAGGCGTCGCAGGCAGCAAACTCTGGTGAAGACTCCAGTTCAGCAAAAGAAGCAGACAAAAAAGGATCGTATGTTGGTATCCATTCCACCGGTTTCAAAGACTTCTTGTTAAAGCCAGAACTATCAAGAGCAATCATCGATTGTGGTTTTGAACATCCATCGGAGGTTCAACAACATACAATTCCTCAATCTATTCACGGTACTGATGTTCTTTGTCAGGCAAAGTCGGGATTGGGTAAAACAGCAGTTTTTGTACTCTCTACTCTGCAACAGTTGGACCCTGTTCCCGGTGAAGTGTCCGTTGTTGTGTTGTGCAATGCTAGGGAACTAGCTTACCAAATTAGAAATGAGTATTTAAGATTTTCCAAGTACATGCCAGATGTGAAGACAGCTGTGTTTTATGGTGGTACTGATACTCGCAAGGACATTGAGTTGTTGAAAAACAAAGATACTGCGCCCCACATTGTTGTTGCAACTCCAGGTCGTTTAAAGGCCTTAGTTAGAGATAATAACATCGACCTCTCTCATGTGAAGAACTTTGTCATTGACGAGTGTGATAAGGTTCTAGAAGAACTTGATATGAGGAGGGACGTACAGGACATTTTCAGAGCCACTCCTAGGGACAAACAAGTGATGATGTTTTCAGCCACTCTATCACAAGAAATCAGACCAATATGTAGAAAATTCTTGCAAAACCCATTAGAAATTTTTGTTGATGACGAAGCAAAACTAACATTGCATGGTTTACAACAATACTACATCAAATTAGAAGAGCGCGAAAAAAACCGGAAATTGGCACAGCTTTTGGATGATTTGGAGTTCAACCAAGTTATTATCTTCGTCAAGTCTACTCTAAGAGCCAACGAATTGACGAAGTTGTTGAATGCCTCTAACTTTCCTGCCATTACTGTACATGGTCACATGAGGCAGGAGGAACGTATTGCCCGTTACAAGGCTTTCAAGGAATTTGAGAAGCGTATCTGTGTCTCCACTGATGTCTTCGGTAGAGGTATCGATATTGAACGTATTAATTTGGCTATCAACTACGATATGCCAAGTGAGGCAGACCAATATTTGCACCGTGTTGGTAGAGCGGGAAGATTTGGTACTAAGGGTTTAGCTATTTCCTTTGTGTCTTCTAAGGAAGATGAGGAAATTCTAGCAAAGATCCAAGAGCGCTTCGATGTTAAGATCACAGAGTTCCCAGAGGAAGGTGTTGACCCATCCACTTACCTAAACACCTAATATGATCTAACTATCCAGGTCACCTAGACATTTTAACCATGTTAGCATCGCCGTGGCTAATAAAAGAATGAAAAATAGGAATGTGGTAGAGTTACAAAGTAGTATTGATTTGGAAGAAATCAGTAGGTTGAAACAGGGGCTAATCTGCCTGCTCCTGGTTGTGTTCATAAATGAGTCTCTTTATCCTGTTCTTCTCTACCATCTGATCTTTCTGTCAGATACTACTCTACGCGAAAGCTTATGTATGCGTATGCTTGTTACGATATATGCATATAAATAGGTTTGTATATCTATATGCGTATTTGTGCGTATATGTTATAAAGATGCAATTATTAGAAAGCACAGTGCGTCCGGGTCGTGACAGTCAGTAAGTGAGGGTACGTATACCCTAGCAATCAAACTCTAACATTATTTATCCTCTATATAGGTAGTTGTACATGCACAGTGTGTACTGCAGGGCAAGTTGCAGCACACTATGCAGGTGTAAAGCGCCGCAGTGTGAACCAAGAGCTTAAAGCAAACTGACTCATTGCAGTTGGTCTATCTCTGTAGCAGTGCGGTCTAAGGCGGCGAGTTTTGACAGCTTAGGCAAGGTAATGTGTACTTGTGAGTTAGTGCTGTGATTCCTGGTTGAAGAGGCAGCATGTAAAACAGGAGTTGAATTACGGCGAACCTCTTGTAAAGTTGGCATGCTATGGTAATGGAGCGCTTTTGTCGTACTCAATAGTGGTTGATTGATTGAAGGCGCAGCCGTAATTTGTAAGGAGGAAGAACTATCATGGGAATGTGAATTGTCAGATTCTGTATAATCGTGACTCTGAGATAACTCACTCTTTTCATTGAGCACGCGGCTAGCCAAAATCCCAAGAGTATTTAACATGTTTGAGTTCGGTCGTAAGTTCTTAGGGTCGTGAGAAGGACGCCCGGCACTCTGAGGTGCTAATGGTGTGGAGTCTGTTGGTGTACTATTTTCAGATGTTGTGAACCCATTCAATAGCCTCATAAGTTTATTAATCTGTTTGTTCTTCTCTATGATAGTATCGCGATATTTCTTTATCTTCATGTCCTTTGACCGGACCTGTTGCTTTAACTCATCTTTCTCCATGTTGAGTTGGTACTTTACCCTCTCAAACAGATATTTTGATAAGTTCATTTCCACTTCTTTCCGTGAGTTAATATCCTTCAATGAGGTACTTAACATAAGATTTTTAAACTTCTGTTGCTTTACATGTTCCTGCGTCTTCTGTACTAAATCCACCAGAGATCGAAGAGACTCTAAAACCTCTTCCCTCGAATCTACAGCTAGCTCCAGCCGTACTGGTGGCTTTCTTCGAGTCCCCAATAACCTCTCCTCGCTTGTTTCGTCATGGACAGGCTCGTCCTCTTCATCCGATACACAAAAAGACCGCTTCCGATTGGATCTCGTTTCTTCACCGGGAGTTAAGAGATCACCTCGACTAAGCTTATCCATCAACGCCTTCGTTTTCTCCACCGCTATAATAACTTGTTCGCCTAGTACACTATCATCCCTTCCTGCCGAGCTGCACGACAGCGATAATGACCTCCTTGGTAGCTCCGCCGGGACGAATTTTTCAACCGGTATGCTTTCATCTGCATTTGAACACCGTTTCACTGTTCCCTCCATTGGTACAACTTGTTAAGAATTCCTGTGGCCAATACTAGAATCCAATGTTGGAGCTCAGAGCTTATGCAGTTACCTTGTTTTGCACTAGTTAGCCAATAACACGACGTTGAACAAAAATATACTCTTGAAGAATACAATTTCTCTGGAAGCTATACTCTACACGATACTTGAACCTGACGCGCCTGCTGCTATACCGGACTTCTCCTTGTCCAGATCTGGCGATCTTACCAGCAGTCGCGTGAAGCAGTAATTGCTTCATCCTAAATAAAACTAACGCGAAACAGAGCCGCGTCAGCGCGTGCTATGTCACGTGACTACAATGTTATAGCAGTTCTTTGCCAATTGGCTACTTTAGACGTTATGTCTGCCCTAGTCTCTATATTCGCTCGACACTGTGTCTTCACTGTTTTGCGTGTTGATGTTTATGTGTTTGTTTTACTGTACAGCAAGTGTTGTCTGTAATTGAACATTTATGACATTAAAGGTAGCATTGAGCACTGTAAAAGAAAGATGCGAGCACCACTCTGGGCTACACACAATGAACACAGAGAGCTATAAGACAGCCCCAGCCCCCCAGCAACGGTGAATACGAAAGTGCAGGTCGCTTTATAATATATAACGTTCTACCCGTGATATTAAGTTATACAAGTTGATATGTAAATGTAGCATCGTGAAAAGATAATGAAAAACAAAGTCTCCATATACCCGATTCCCTTAACGGTAGGACTTTTGGAATCTAGCACGAGCACCTCTACCACCGAACTTCTTAGGTTCTGGTTGTCTGGAGTCGGCAATCAACAAGGTTCTGTCGTAAGAGGTAAAGGCCTTCTTCAACTCGTTCTTGGATTGTTCGTCAACGTACTTTTGGTGGTAAGCGACCAAACCCTTGGCGATGGCTTGTCTGATAGCGTAAACTTGGGAAACGTGACCACCACCGGTGACTCTGACTCTGATGTCAATGTTGGCGAATTTGTCCAAACCGACCAACAATAATGGTTCGTAGACCTTGAATCTCAAGATTTCTGGTTGGACCAAGGTAATTGGAGAACCGTTAACCTTGATCAAACCCTTACCGGCCTTGACGTGGGCGACAGCAGTAGCGGACTTCTTCTTACCGAAAGTCTAAAACAGGAGTTAGTAAATTAGCTCAAATAAAATGCATTCAGCAGGGTATCTATGGTACAGTATTATCAATTTGAATGGCCATTACTTCAACAGTTTAATCATTTCAGACACTATTTCAGTTCTTCTGGGAAAACTATAATGAGCGTTGCATATTTGAACCAGAAACACTAGCATACCGGACTGATATAACACTTAACATTCAACACATACTTGAACACTTGGGACTGCAGACATCTCGTTGCTCTTTGAAGCTTCTCTCCCTTACTAACACTATCAAAAGTTCGACAAGTTCAACTTTTCAATATCTTAGGAAAGAATTTTCCAGGTGGTGAACCAGCACAGCGTACGATCTAGCGCAGGCCGACCTGTACGGAGAGAGTAGCAGGGCGCTGGAAGGACCGGCGCCGGGCCCTACGGGAAGGAAGCGGACACAACAATGTCCGGATGTTCCAAGAGATGTATGGGTGTGCAGTCACAGCATCCAAGTGACTGCTGCACCCATACATACCCCACTAGGACCCAGACACCTGGAAAACGTTTTTTGCATTTTTAGTAATTATTGAAAACAGGCCGAGTATGTTGGAAAAGAATATCAAGAAATTTTTAATGACTTAAACTATAGAGCAGATAGACTGATTAAGAACAGGTCTACAGCGGTAAACCAAGGAACAAGTAACGATGGGTATGTGATTATGGAGCACTATGTGCGTATGCAAACTCGTATAGTTGGGACAGGGACTGCCCATTAGCACAGTACGAAGACCATGTCGACGGGCGATGGAGTAATATGCTTTGAGGTCTAAGATGAGATTGGGTAAAGTTTGGCTAAAGACATTAAGTTCAGACTGTTTGAAGGTCAGCTAGCGAGTTTGAGAAATATGTGGACTTAATTACTAACATTGATTGCAGCTATCTCCAAGAACTTACCAATTTTGAAGAACCACTTCAGAAAGCACTGGCAAGAACGTGTCAGAGTTCACTTAGACCAAGCTGGTAAGAAGGTTTCTAGACGTAATGCTAGAGCTGCTAAGGCCGCCAAGATTGCTCCAAGACCATTGGACTTGTTGAGACCAGTTGTCAGAGCTCCAACTGTCAGATACAACAGAAAGGTTAGAGCTGGCAGAGGCTTCACCTTGCAAGAGGTTAAGGCTGCTGGTTTGACCGCTGCTTACGCTAGAACTATTGGTATTGCTGTTGACCACAGACGCCAAAACAGAAACCAAGAAATCTTCGAGTTGAACGTCCAAAGATTGAAGGAGTACCAATCCAAGATCATTGTTTTCCCAAGAAAGGGTGCTGCTCCAGAGGCTGAACAAGTCTTGTCTGCTGCTGCTGCTTTCCCAATTGCTCAACCAGTCACTGACGTTGAAGTCAGAGCTGTTGAAGACAATGGTGACTCTGCTTTCAGAACCTTGAGATTGGCTAGATCTGACAAGAAGTACAAGGGTATCAGAGAGAAGAGAGCTAGAGAAAAGGCTGAGGCCGAAGCTGAAAAGAAGAAATAAGCGAACCAGCTGTAGCGCCTAGTTCCAGCGCAGTTGATATTTCGTTTCGTCATCTTTTATATGTACATTGTATAATGGGAAGCCATATATAGTAACCTAACATTTATTGTTACAGATATTTGTCAAAGCGAGCTGTTGGTGTGAAGCACTCTTCGTTGCTGAACAGAGAACAAAAGAAGAATTGCCATTGAACGGCAGGATTAGATGATGCGGACTAACATAAATTCTAGTTAACTATACAATGTACATGTATTACACAAATTAACGCAAACTTGAAAAAATTATAGTAGACCCACTGGCTTAGTCAAACAAACCGAAACCCATGTCGTCGTCGGACTCCTCCTTGGCTTCTTCTTCCTTCTCAGCGACCTCTTCAGCGTCACCGGCAGCAGCAGCACCAGCAGCACCGACAGAAGCTGGAGCGGCAGCACCACCGTCAACCTTAACCAACAAGTCCTTCAAGTTTTGGGTTTCCATGGCCTTAGAGTAGATGTCAGCCCAGATACCCTCAACTTCGACCTTTGCAGCCTTTGTCAAGGTCAACAACTTGTCGGAGGTAATTTCAACTTCAGCATCAGCCAAAATCAAAGCAGCGTAAGATAAAGCAGTTTCAACGGACATTATTGTATTCTGGGATGACTTAGAGATAATCAATTTAAGCTTCGAATATGAAAGCAGACTATTTCTTTGGTCTTTTTATTTATAAAGAGGAAACAGGTAAAATGAAGAGTGGAAAGTTTGATGAATGTCATCCAAGTTTTCAATGAAAAAAAACGACCTGAAAAATTTTCTGCGTTCTGAAGTTTGGATATCGTACAGCATGACAGAAATTTCAGATAGGCCGAGATATTAAAATGAAACACTATGGAGGGAAGCAGATTAAAGGTGAACAAGACGCCATGCGGTCACTGCTATCCTTCCCGGGATGAAGGGTCTTTACGCTGTTGATCTTGCTGCTGCTCCAGAAGGCTAAGCCGCATTGCGTGCCTGATCATCTCTTCCTCGAGCTCATCAACGATGGAATTGTTACTAGCAAAAGTAGAGGTTCCACTGACAGAATGCGAATAGCCAGTTTGGTGCCCAGGATCCACAAGCCTATTACTAACATGTATAGCTGTGGCATTGGCAGCGCGTCGAGCTAGTTTAGCGCGCTCCTTAATTAGCTCTGATTCCCAGAGAGGCCTGATCATATCAGACGTCACTACAGAAGGTTGATGATCCCTAGAGTGTTTTTCCGCCTGCTGTGGTAAGTTGCTCTGTCGCTCGGGCCCAACCTCCTCCGGGGAGGTGTAGCTGCTGGGCGAAGATCCTAGTATTCCAACCTTGCGATCCTCAGGAGGTTCATAGGTAACGCCAAACCACGGTGTTGCGCAATAAGGGCACCTTGCAGGCTCTGAGATTAACATATTCGGGTCCTCATCTCTTTCAGAGGACTGCGCCTGCGCGGGGACAATGTCATCGTGGGGAAAATGTGGAGGCTTGCGTTTGATCTGCACAAAGCACTCGGTGCAGATAGGTTGCAAACAGCATCTTGAAACGTTCATAGGCTCTGGAAAGTACAGAAAACAAATGGGACATTCTGATCCGTTAGAATACATGTCAACTTTTAGGTCGTCGCTTGGTAGCCACTTATTAACAACTCCGGTCTGTGCAGCGTTGACTTTAAGTTCCAGAAAGCGCTGATTTTCCCTCTCCTGCAACATAATTTGCTTACGGTAAAGTTTAGCCTTCAGTATATGTGCTCTCTGCCTCCGCTGCTCTCGTCTTGAAAGCGTCTTGTCGACCAGTGGTTCGATATCGTCCATTAATGAATTGCCAACATCCAAGCCCTCTAGCTCGTAGGCATTTTCCTCGTATGCTGCATGAAGTGACAATCCACCCACTACTTTTATCGTCTCTTCCCTAGACCATGTAGGGTCAAAATCCTGCAATGGCGTGTAAAACGGTGCTAGCTTCCTCGCTATTATCAGGTTCTGTACTACCTCTGAGTCATAGTCTAGTTTTTCGCACTTGTAACACCCGTATGGCGCCAAGTATCCGCCGTCTACCATCTTGTCAAACCTAACAATTAAATGTCGCATTTGCGCTTCTTTCGTCCACTCCTTGTCCTTACTGGACCTCTTACGATACTGCCCGCCGTTGTAGTCGTCTGTTCTAGACATTCGACCTGAACTGAGCAGGTTCCCCACGAGAGAGGTGGCTCTGCGTGATCTTGTACTGTCGTTCGCTACCGACCCCAAAGAGCCTGCACTAGAATATGACATTGACCTGTATTGCTTCTGTGTATCCCCATTTCTATTGACAGAAGGGTAATCTTCTTGATCAAGTTTCGCCGGTACGTTTCCCATTGAGAATGTATAGTATTGGTTCTTGATGTTAACCGTTACTCCTGCTGTTATCCGTTATACTCAGCAGTCCTACAGCAGTCAGTATAAGTATCCGGCACTGGGCTCGTTAGTTTGGTCCCCTTAATACAGAGGAGCTTAAGCAACTAAGTAAATCACTAATTCTTTAAAAGTGTTTATGAGTTGTAGATATGTCTAACACACGTACTACATAATAATAATAATAATAATAATAATACATAGTTCCCCCTTTAATTTTGCTTTTTTATTTCTTTCGGTCCTAACTCGGAATGCAGGCGCCTTTGTTCCCGGTACGCCTTCACTAAGCAAAAGACCAGTGATTGCTAATCCGAAATAGATGCTCGAATAGCAACTTACTTCTATGCGTGTGCTAGAGAAGTGCCATTTAGTGTTTGTATGCGTAATACTGCTCGTATTACACATATAATACGTCTTCGATGTATGCGGCCCTTTCGTAGTTGAGTCATGCTGTGCGTCTATAATATGGCCCTTCGTTAGCAAGATAGACTAAACAAAGATGTAAGGATCGGCCTCAGTAGAGGAGGCAGACTTATTCCCTCCCCGTACTCCCTCCCCGTAATCGGATGTTGGATGACTAGAAGAAACGGCTGTGTTTATCACCGTTTTATTGATTGCTGCCTCGATGGAAGGTGGAAAGAGCCTACATTTCGACCCAACAGGGTAACGTTATCAAGCTAGTGATAGGTTGTGATACGAAACGTTGGCAGAAAAGTCTTTTGTAAGAGGTGCCTTCCTACGTTTGAAAGGTTCTATGTATGCTTAGATCTCTTCGGTAGTGGAGGGGAGACAGACCTATCATTCTCCTCTGCACATCTATCAATGAGTACTTGTGGGCCATCCATAGGTGGGAGAATTATTTCTACCATCTTAAGCACGTTGGGTGATGCAAATTGGTTATCGGTGAGTAGTTGGTCTAGCTCGCCTACGTTGGTTACTTTTCTCAGATAGTAATCTTTCGCACCAAAGGTGGGAATTATAGAAAGATTGTTCCATTGTTGGATCTCATAATACATGGGGTTCGGTCTGTTTTTGTCGTGATTCAATAGTCTATCAATGGCATAGCCTTTATTGTTAACAACAAAGATAAATGGTGTTAGACGCCAACGGATCATAGTACTTATCTCTTGCACGGTCAGCTGCAGCGCACCATCCCCTACGAATAGTATAGTTCTTTGGTCTAGAAGCCTGCCTTCTCTTAGAGCTTGCTCTTGAGAAGCAATCAGTGCACCAAGGCAAGCACCCACGGAATACCCCACTGATCCCCAAAGTGGTTGTGATATTATCTTAGAGTCAGAAGGAAATTTAACGTGATTAATCCCAAGGCCCGATGTACCTGTTTCGGTTATTATTATATCACCTGCTCTGAACCATTGTGACATACGCGCCCATACCCATTCATGTCGTAACGGTGTTTCCGGCGCGGGCAGCACACGAAGCTGGGTACTCTCAGGTATTTCCTCATGTACGTACTGTAATAAAGTTTGATCGAGACCTTCCACTACTAGTTGTAGTACTTGTTTCAAGTGTGCTTCTGGGTACGTTTTCCCAGCCCCGATCTTAACGTATTTATCGAATAGAAACACAATGTTTTTGGGCTTATAGTAGAAACTAAAGGATGATGTAGCAAAATCTGTCGTAAGGGCACCAACAACCAGTACAAAATCTGCGAAATCAATAACCTCCCGTACCTGAGGTGTAGAAATCGTGCCCATATAAATACCAACGTATCTGCTTCCCTGCTCATCAAAGGCGGTTTTGCCCATTGGTGTAGCACATAAAGGGAAGTTGGTTTGTGTTGCAAGCTGTTGAAGCTCATTAACACAGTCGTGCCTCATTGCACACGCGTCTGCAACTATTATAGGGTGTTTCGCTGCATATATTTTCTCAAGTATTGCGTTTGCTGCTTCTGCTGCGTTTTTGACACCAGGATCATGCTCGAGGCTTAAAGGCGTATCCAAATCTCGACTGTCCACCAGCAGACTTGAGAAATTAACTGGTATGCCACAGTATACTGGTCTTTGGTTTTTACCACACTCCTCAATGCAATGGTCTATAGCTCGTGTTGCATTCTCGATGTCTTGCACTAAGGTTGAATAGCAACAAATATCACTGGAAAGTCGGTAGAAAACATCATAGTCCGAATTGCCGAGAGTATTGTGTAGAAGAAGCTGCTTCAATCTTATCGACGACGGGGGCATCCCCACTATATGTAATACTGCAACATGCTCGGCGAATGATCCTGCTATACCGTTCACAGCGGACATCTCTCCGACCCCAAATGTGGTTATTAGGCATGAGAACCGTTTCAGTCTTGAGTATCCGTCAGCGGCATACGATGCATTAAGTTGATTGGCGTTCCCACACCATTGCATTAACGGTACTTGATAGATTTGATCTAGTAGCGGGTTGTTATATTCGCTTGGCACACCAAAAATGGTCGTGATGCTAATTTGTTTCAGCCGATGGAACAGATATTGCCCAAGAGGAATACGATCTGGTACATTGTACTCCTGCCGATATGTAGCCATACTCTTTGCTACAGGTGTTTATCCTTTTCCCAAGCGGCTCGAGCGCCTTGATTACAAGTGCTATATTGGTGGACGCCGAGCGACTTATTTGTCGGGCACCAGCGTGCATACAGAAGCTTTGAAACAGGCAAAAAATCCTGTTAATTATTTCTATTGGGATAAGCAGCCCCAATCCAGACGGAAGTGTTCTAATGTTTGCGGTATTGAGAAGCTGAAGAAAGCTTACTACGTTCAGAACTGTACCGGTCAAGTGTTACATATTGTTTTAAACTCATGTGAGAGTCATCCTAAACAAAATCCCTAATAAGGTGGCATGATCACCCGAGTTAGTTTACAGAATACCTTTTTCCCACTAAGTTCATTGAGTACGAGTTAAGAGATACTGGTGTCGTGCCCCGTCACAACAATAGAAAAAGGATAATGGTAAATACTTAACAGGGCGGTGAACATATATATGTATGTACAAATATACTTGCATATATTCATAGATATACATATACGCGTGAATTTCAAAAAAAAAAAAAAAAATTAACTGAAGTATGCTTGATAGACTTTAAAAAATAATGCAGCAAATGAGGAACGCTGAGCCGACTAGCATCTGTAAACCTTACAGCATGTTTTTAAGGTTTATAGTGTAGTATTAGTGAAGGCAGGATAATAAAGGTGAATAACACAGTTTAGAGAAAAAAAATTATTACGTCGCGTTCGACATTTCGATTACTGAACAGGCAATGAGTCAATAATGTATCGAATGTCAAGCGTTTATCACAAGTATAAGAAAGACTCCTCGTAAGAGGTTTTTTTTTTGAAGTTCATCTATGATAAAACCTCCCCAATGGAGGATTTTATTACACCTGGTTTCTTATTCATTCATTAATTCATTCATTAACCCCTCTGAATATCAGGTCAACTTCAGCGATTGGTTAGCTATCAACTTAGACTGGACAACATTACGTTCCACATCATTCAGATCGTTGAACTCCTCAGGTGTAAATTGCATTAGTTTCAAAGACTCTACCATGCGGCGCCATAGTTCTGAACATTCGGTGCCTGAGCTGGCTCCAGTAATATCATCAAAATATGGGCTGCATAAGGCAAGTAGGGCATTATAACGTTTTGTACGATCATATTGAAGCACATCATTCAGCAGTTGGATGGTTTCAGCATCCTCGCGCTTAAAAACCCTACTAAGGGGTATTGGCTTGATTTGCGGGAACTTATGATCGGAGTAGTTTTCATTCATTGCACATATTTCAGAACGTGTGGGCGTACCCAGTATCTTTATGATTTCTACCAGCTGGTCAATCCCAGATTCTCCTGGAAACATTGGCTGCCCCAGAAGTAACTCGGCCATTACACATCCTGTCGACCAAATATCAATCTGCGTTGTATAGTTAGTCGCTCCAAAAATCAATTCTGGCGCGCGATAGTACCGTGAGCAGATGTAGGAAACGTTCGGCTCTGTTGGGCGAAGTTGTTTGGCAGACCCGAAATCACACAGCTTCAGCTGAAGGGTTTCCGGATCTACTAGCAAATTTTGAGGTTTGATATCTCGATGGCAAACATTTGTAACTCGATGAAGATAGTTTAAAGATTTGAAAAGCTGAAACATGTAAACCTTGATTTCATCTCTTGGCATTAGTGCCCGGCTCGTCACAAAATGGCGAAGCCTTTGGTAGAGTGATTGAGGCATGTACTCTACAATTAAATTCAGATAAACCTCGTTCGTCTGAGGCTCGCATTCGTAGAAGTGATATCGCAAGTCGACGATGTTTTCATGTTGAAGTAGCTTCATAATCTCCAGTTCACGATTTTTGAATCTTCTATCTTGTAGAACTTTCTTAATCGCCACCTTCTCTCCAGTTTGTTCAATTATCGTAGTAAAAACAACCCCAAAAGAGCCATGCCCGACAACCTCAGTGGCAGGATATGTAATTTCCACCATTCTTTCTTCCTCATCTTTCGACCTAGGGTGACCCTTGTATACTTGTTTTGTCACTGTAGGGTTAGTAATGTGATTAATGTCCATTGCTAATTTGAATATCCTCTACTGAAGTCCGTTGTCGCTTCCAACCTTTATCTGCACCCTCTAATGTGTAACAACACAAACACTAAATCAATTTAACAAATAATATTAACAAAACAATAACCCCCCAAAATAAAGATCAGTACTGTCGGTCTGTTAACGCTAAAGGTGTACGCAAGTATAGACTTGTTTTTCTCTTTTTGAATAAATAAAAAAAAGGGGCACGTTGTAATGCGTTATTCTCCTTGATGTGTTATTACTCTCTCGAGCCTAATGTGCGTATCTCCTTCAGCGTGTATGTTTTGTATGTCTTTTTGTATGTGCGTTACTGAAGTATTTTTTTTCAACCTTCACTTCCGGTCTGACTGCCCGAACTCAGAACACTTTCTACGCCCTTTAATGATTCTTAAAGAAAGTAAGAGACTGAGATATACCAAATCACTGGTGAAACCCACAGAGCACTATTATCTGATGTTGTATTTTTCCGAAAAAAAGGATTATGAGGCAGGGGAGAGTGAACAGAGAATACCAGCACTTCGATGCTATAGGTGGAGCCTCCTCAAGTAGTATAGTGTTAGTTAACGTAGTAGCAGTATCGACCACCTAGTGGTGTGTAGAAGGGATATAAACAGTGTAGGTTAGAGGCGGACAGACAGTATCCTTGCTATGTAAGCGGTGCGTGGTGCACGGTCACGTACACATTTCGGACGGACGGGCGGGACTAACGGCTCGATATACATACGTTCTGCAATTCCATTAACAGATGAAGCCTTCACCAGGTAATCCAGGCTCGAAGTCGAAAGACGTGCACTACGGCGATGGTTTCGCACAGGTGCCGGAGCGACCTCCACAGCTGCTACAAGCTTGTGTGGAGCCTTCTCGGGCCCACTATGCTGCCGTTGGAAGAGTTGCAGGGCTCGCATCTCGTATGGTAATTCAAGGGTATGTTTAAACTGGGTTCTACCTAAAAGACGTTAAATGAAACATACATAACTATATATATAAAGAAGAACTACAGAGTGATTAGGAATTGATAAAAGGCATATGCGGTTCCGGAGCACCTACGGTTGGTGGGATTCCACGATTTACTACAACTGGTGGAGCACAAAATATAAAAAATGAAAGGTTCATCATATAATAACCCTTTCTATGCCTTACGTCAAGGACTTGTTCTCCGGGAGTGTAGAGCAGATCGATTCAATCGCTACAATTTTGCGCCTTGTCTGGACTTCGCGCCTGCAAACTCCTCACCTTTGCGAATATTCTTGGCCAGCTCCGATAGGGCGGTGCGTAGCAGCGCACGTTCAGCGACTGATGCGCCATTCACTGCGCTGACATCGATGTCAATGGCTTCACCAGCTTCCAGTACGATAGGTAGAGCAAAATAGTCAGGGGCTTTTTCATTGGTAGACGCGGTTATAGCTGCCTGAGCCTTAGCCCCACCAGGAATGCCTGGAAGATACACGTACGCAGGTTCTGCGGGTATTTTTTGGCCGTGCACAGAGCGTAGGATAAGATCAGCAAAATGGAAACCTGCTACAGCCATGGATAGAGTTGCGGACCCGGCGCCGTCCTTCGCACGAACAACCTCGTCACCACCATACTGCACGCGACGCACATAATCACTCAACATATCGCGGCCTTCAAGCTGGGTAGCATACTGTTTGTTAGTTAAGAGGGGCACAATTGTGGGGCCGCTATGGCCTCCTACAACAGTTACTCCGCGTGCAATTTTCTCAATAGGGTATGAGCGTCTGCCCAGTATCTCGAGAAGGAATGTTTGAGCACGTACAACATCAAGTGTCGTAACACCAAATACACGAGCTGGATTTAGCTTGCCTAGACGTTTCAGCGTTTCCACGGCTATTGGCACAGTACTGTTAACCGGATTGGAAATAATCAATAATCTAGCAGACGGACAGTGCTCGGCAACTGCCGTCACAAGGGTCCGGACAATTCCCGCGTTGATATTGAATAAGTCGTCTCGTGTCATCCCCGGGCGGCGTGGTACACCAGC
The DNA here is from genome assembly GCA_000710315.1 of Eremothecium coryli CBS 5749. NCBI lineage: Eukaryota > Fungi > Ascomycota > Saccharomycetes > Saccharomycetales > Saccharomycetaceae > Eremothecium > Eremothecium coryli. The sequence continues at coordinate 947,508 of AZAH01000001.1, forward strand.
AGGAATGATAACTAGTTGAGAATTTACTAGGGCTTTTCCAAGCTCATCAGGACCTTCAAAAGCTTCGACAGCACAGTGGGTATTGATGTGTGAAAGGTCGGTTCCCACTCCGCGCACATTTCTTATATCATAAAGGTTGAGCTGGGAAATATGGGGGTTAGTCTTTAGGAGTAAAGATAACGGTTGGCCAATACCACCTGCTGCACCAAGAACAGTTACGTAAACCATTGTTTGAGACTTAAGCACACCTGTTGCAGACGCAGAACCTTGTTACTATGTAAAACTATGGTGTTTATTCGCTTAGTTTGGTATATATAGTTTGTAGAACAGAAGGAAGACTGCCGAGGTTCGCTCCCGAAAGCCCGGAACATGGGAGCATAGTCACATGTTCAGCAGACACCCCAAGTTGTGTTCCGAGCGAAACACGCAGCTCCTCACTGATAGTATCAACAGTGGTAGAGTCAGGTAGAAGATCGATCTTATTTAGAAGGATTATCACGATGCATTGCAGGCCTAGGCGATCTCTTTCTTTAAGTAGAGCGCAAAGTTCACGCTGGCTCTCTGGCAGGCGGGACGTTGTGAATACATCTACACACCATAGCAACACATCAGTCGAATCAAAATAATTCTCCCAAAAGGGTCTGAGAGTCGTCTGCCCACCAATATCCCATAATTGCATGTTATAAGGCCCCAGTGGGAGCGTATGAATCTGGAAGCCAACGGTAGGTGTAATATTGGTGGGTGTGGTGTCAGGATGTATCAAACGATGAACTATTGTTGTCTTACCCGAATTATCGAGGCCTAAGCACAAGGCAGCGGAGCTCTTTATCCTTTGCCTTTTGTTTCTTAATGATAGATAGAAGACCCATTCTTGTACTAGTTAGGTTGTTTGAACAGTTGTGCTTAAGTGGTGAACGGAAAGGAGGCCGCTTGTCTTTTTTGAGTTTTGTTTATGATTTGAGTTGGTGAAACAGACAAGGATTAGAAGGATATAGAGAGGCGAACAGATATGAGAAAAACGATCGTGGAGATCGACCGCAAGAAGGTAGGGTTCAAAAGACAGCATGTCGCCAACAGGCTGCGACAGTCTAAGCTATTCGAGTTTGAACTGCCTCGGACAAGAAACCTGCTTGGCTACAAGGATCGACGTATTAGTAATTTGAACCATAGCGAAAATACTGATGCAAACGGAGTTATAACGCTTCCAGATGAAGATATTCGATTAGAAGAAGGTAAAACTGAAGTCCTAGATGTTGATGGAAGCGAAGAAGAGATTGTAATATTAGATCACGTGACTGTGGATGATTACGACAAGTGCAGTAAAGGTGCCCCCTCAAGTGTGTGTTGTCCAATATGTTCAGTAGAGCTTACCAACCTAGCCCTATACGAGCGTGAGGCACATTGTGATGCTTGTTTAGGACCAGAAGCTGCCATAAGAAAGCGTGTTGCGACTAAAAGAAGCATACCCCTGCCAGCTATAAAAAAGCTCGACATTGCAGGACAACAATTTGTTATAGACGGGTTTATGTTCCAGTCAGATCCTAATATAAAGCATTACTTTCTATCACACTTTCACGCCGATCATTATCAAGGTTTATGCCACTCATGGAAGCAAGGACTTCTCTATTGCTCTGTAGTAACGGCAAGACTGATAACATTGAAATTCAAGATACCGCGAGAGCAAATAGTTGCACACTCTATGGGTGAATATTATTATATGACCCCTAAACTTAGGTTTATGATGCTTGATGCTAATCATTGCCCTGGTGCAGTTATGTTCTTGTTTGAGGAAGTGGATGAAAATGGTGCAGTTTTGCACAGCGTATTGCATACTGGCGACTTTCGAGCAACGCCAGGTATGGTTTGCATGCTTTCACGCACTACTAAAGGAAGGCCTATTGACGTTGTGTATTTGGACACGACTTATTTAAATCCCTACTTTCATTTCCCACGCCAGGATTCTGTTCTGGAAGTCACATCTAAGTTTGTCTCGGAGATAAACAGAAAGGGGATACAAACTCACTTCAATGATCAACAGCGTTCTCTCCTAGCATTTTCTGCGAAGAGTGGTGTGCTACATCCAAATTTTCAGTATCGGTATCTCTACTTAATTGGAACCTATAGCATTGGAAAAGAAAGATTGGCCATAGCCATTGCACAAGAATTGCAAACGAAGATTTACATACCTGAACACTCTACAAAACATAAAGTTGTAGCCCAATACCTCGAATGGTTTCCTGATGGTTTAATCACACATGAGCCGCAAGATTCATTTGTGCATCTAGTATCCTTCTCGATACTGAGTTCAAAGGAGTCCATTGATAAATATATGCAGGCATTTCCACATATTTATCAAGAAGCAGTAGGTTTCCTCCCAACAGGATGGTCATATGATAAGAAATCGAAGTATGTACGCCCAGAAGTCATTCGAGAGCGGTTTCAAGATGATGATGAAAGATATAATTATGTCACACATCTGTTGAACGATACAAAAGTTGACGAACTGCATATAGACAGCTTTAAGACTCAGTATGTCAAGGGTAAGAAATACCAAGTGTTCAAGGTCCCATATTCTGAGCATTCTAGTTTTAAAGAACTTTGCCATTTTGGAGTAAGTTTGGACCTTATAGAAGTCAGGTCGACCGTCAATGTCGATGACGTTAGTACACATGCTTTATGGTACACTACGTGGGTAAGAAAAAGAAAAGAGTACATGAAATAAAAAGTCGGGTTTACATGACATTTAGAAAATTAGTAACATTGAAATAACATTAAAAAGTTGTGTATAATGTGTCTGTGTCTGTGTTTGTCTGTGTCCCTTATGTATTATTTGTGTTCCGCAATGTATTTTCATATCACTCAGGATGACTGAAATGATACATCATGAAAACAAAAGTAAAGTCCGGTATTCCAGCTTTTACCCTTCGAACGAAGAGTCCATGCTGATAAAAACACGACCTTAAGACTGTGGTTGTATAACTGCATATTGATCATCCAAATCAGTCCTTTGTTGCAATGCATGTACAAATGAATCTGAAACTTCTACCACATCGGGCACCCTTCTATCATCTGGGAACATGCGTCTTCTATAATGCATCATTATGTTTGCGTCTCTGGCCCCAAACTTTTTGATTAACTTATTATAGAACAAACCGCAGGCATTACACAAAGTCCTGTTACCATACGGACCACGCCTCCATTCTGGAGTATCTCGCTCCTGGCAGTGGAGACATACGCCAACACTTGCTCCACCAATGTTACCACTGGTAGAAGCTGTTCTTCTTTGTCTCTTCCGCTTATTGGCAGGNCTTGGATTTGTGACAGCAGATGGTGGCACCGCCATCGTTGGTAGGGATGGTTCAGATAATACATGTCTATGACCCTGTACATGACCCATTTGGTTTGGAGCTTCCTTTAACTGAGGATCGGGTTGAATAACGGACAGACGATGGAATGTTGGTGGTGGCGGTGGTAATGCCGATTGTCCATTCAGATCGGTAGCCCTTTGCCTCAGAGATGGCAACGTGTGCCGCGCTTCCAATGGATGTAATGGAAGCGGTGAATGACGCTGGTGCTGTAATGAACCAAAGCGTATTTGATGAGCACGTACAGGCGTCTGTTCTTGGGCACTTTCTGAATTCAAAGAAGTGTTTTGTTGTTGTTGTTGTTGTTGATGGTGATGATGATGAAATGGCCGTAAAGATACACTGAATGTCCTGTTTCTCGCTGGAGTACTGATATTTTTGAGATTGTTCTGTAAAAATGGAGGTAACTTTGTAGGTAGCTGGCCTGGCCCACAGTCTAGTGGATCATAAACTCGTGAGCCACCACCGTTTCCTCCCACGCTAGGGAATTTAAAAGTTGCTTGCTGACTGTTCCACTGCGACGTCGGTATACCTTGTTGTTGCTGGAAAGTGTATCCATGTTGCGGAGCGGGAGGCAAGACTGGTAAGGTAGGCTGTTGGTGCGACGCTTCAGAGGGTGAGGAGGATAAACTAGGCTTTGTTAATGACGCAACACTGGGAAGCGTTATTGAATGTCTTTCATGAAATTCTCTTTTAGGGATGTTCTCTCCTTTCATTTTATTATCTATTGATGATATCTCTCTCTTTTCATTAGAATTTCGCTCTTGTTGCAGTTTTAGTAGAAGAAGATCCCGAGTAGTTGATGTTAGCTTTCTGGAGTCTGCCAATAACTGCTGTAACTCGGATTTGGAGATACTGTTGATCAATGGGGTAGATCCAGTCTCACCAATAGGCCATGATGACAAGCTCTGGAACATGGAGTTTTTCAAGGCAAGTATTTTGGCAATCATTTCAAGGTATTGTGAATTGTTTTTGCTTGTATTTTTACTGGGATTATCTTCTTCAAGTGATACATTAGGCGCATCTGGGCTGACATAGTTGATACTACTGCTTTTGCTACTATTCAATGCAGTATCAGCAAGAAAGTCCAAGGACTCACGACGCTGGTCATAATATGCAGGATCTACCACTACCACATCACTAGCACGCAACAGATTGGGCAGGGCACGCGGAGTGGACTTAGACTGTACCTGATGCTGGAAAATTGAACGATCTGAAGAAGTCGTTTTCCAATCAGTAGCACCATGCCTTGGCGAATTCTCTTCTAAGTTTGCACCACCTTCTTCAACTTTCTTCATGCTTTCTGGGGCGTTGAACTGCGACTGACTATAACTTAACAAATTGTTAAGGCTAGGTAAGCTCACCCTTCTAGCAACAGCGGGGTCGGCTAATTCATTGATATCTCTGTGTGTCTGTTGTTTTACCATTAATGGGGGAGTTCCTAATGACTGTTTCGAATATTGTACACGCTGAGGTCTGTGTGTTCTCTTGTTACTATCCTCAATAGTGGGGCAAGTCAACTGGGCGACAGTCTTTGCGAAAGTAACGGGAGGAGGAGTAGTAGCAATACTCATTTATCAGTTACAATATACCAACGCAGGCCCAATGGTAAAATTCCTACACGCTATGCCGTCTCAGGAATTCTGTTGGTTGTAAATCTTTCTAACCAAACTTTATGTTCAATCTAAAATCCAGACGTGCTAGTATATTGGCACAAATGTCAGCAGTTCCTCCCACAAACAAAAACGATTATGAAAATCTAGAAATTTTTCAGTTGCGACTGAAAGGTACAGGAATGATTCCTTTAATCTATGCTCTCCACACTTGGCAGATTTTAGCTTCACCCGCAGTCCTTTTCACTTCTTCAGCGTAGTTGAAGAACGGGGTACAAATTTAGGGCAAATGGCAACAAAACAAATATCAATTATGCAAAGCTTAGTATGCTCGTCAAATTGGTGATATGTCTACGGTGGCAGTCAAATTGTTGCAGTCTTCTTCTCTTAACCCCTTGTAGTCTTTCTTTTTGGGTTTCGGTCAAATTTAATTAGGACAATGTACGTTACCTTATCCCACTCACAGTTATTTTCTTCAATCCCTGCTGTAGATCAAATTAGACTTAAAATTGGCTATCGGCAATACCACTCAGTGTCTTAACGCTTTTATTTTAGCTCTTCTCAAGCAAGATTATTTCTAGAAAGTAGGTGGCAACTAAAACCTAATTTCTGTGAGTTGTATTCTTATATTGCTATTATATTTTAGTATCGCAGAGAATTTGTAGATACAAAATATGCTGTCCATATACATACACATATATACTACTATACACAAAATACAATGCAGTGCAGATGGTTCAACGACCGTTATTATCAAACCCTTCTCAAGCTAACGTTTGCACCTATGGCCCAGCCCGAGTGTACTTCATGCGGCTTCCTTAATTTTTTGTGTTCGTGCCTGAATCATGTTGCTACCCCTCTGTACGCGCTTTTCTTAGCCGGATTGCATTGTGTCAAAATCAGGATCATAGCTAACTATATGAAAGGTTAATTCTGATGCTATCTCGATATATATTTTTACAAAGACCTGATTTTTGCTCTTGCTCTTACTTCAATACGAGGTTCTTGCACGGGCTTTACTGAGGATAAATAACGTTTTCCGGCATTTCATTGCTCGTCGATGTTTATGTACGACGGCAATACACGGTATATAGTGTCTTTACATAGAGTATTATTAAGATCTGTGCAGTATAATGTAGGACAGCAACTTCGTGCAGCAATGTACAAGGAGGTCGAGCTTTATGTGTATTATGTGTTGGTCTCTTGCTCTGGAACCTGAAATGGGAGTATGTCACCTGGCACGTTGTTAGGGAAACACGCCAGGGCAGCTTGTTAAATATTATCTCATAAGTGTCGAGCAAGCATAAGGTCAGTATGGATCCTATATGCAGGGGAAGATTTGTTGGTGTTAGTGGCGAGCCGAACGTGCCGTACTACCAATCACAAAAGCATACTTCTACCCTGCGCAGCTAAAAACGCTGTTATGTGATAGCCGGGAGCACGTATGAAGTAAGCTGACATCTTATTTTCATTCCGCCCGATAGTGATCCTTTTTTGCTAATGGGAGTTTTATAGCGTATCTCAGTATTTGCTTTTGACCATTGCATGAGAAACAGGGAAGCAGGCGGGAAGGAAATGGGGCCTACAATTAGGTCTCTCCCCTTAGCACGGCTAAATAATCCCACAATCTGTACTTCTTCAGCTGCTAACGTCAAGAGAGAAGCTCGATTAACACAGTTCTGGATTGGTGCATGGGTGTTACTTGTGTCGATTTGTACCCCTGAAACTGATCCAGCCGAGAATAACATTGAGAAGTCCGAGGCCACTCTGAAGTACAACGCTATAGTGATCTAGTGTACTCTGACTTGCCTTTGCATACACTATCTTACTTCGCTACTTACGAGGTATTTTAACGCCATCTAGCATCCACATGACTAACTTCAAGTCGGGGTATGAGCGCAAAAGCTTCTCAAGGCAGGAGTGGGCTGAGGTCGTACTGCAATCAGCGCTACCCTATGACAGTTTCAAAGAGAATATTGGCCAGGAGAAAGTGATTACAGAGCCCAGTATCCCTTATCTTTTGCTTAACTACTTTGTTGTTATGGCTTACGAGGAATCTAGTATGAGGATGGCGAAGGAACTAGGGGTAGTTAGTGATAATAAAGATGCCAACGAATTCAACAAGGTGTACAAGATTCGTGAACGAGCTTACATTAGGGAGTTGATCAAACAAGGTAACATCTTGAAGGCTATGGAAGAGATCAACGATAAATTTGGAGTGGAAACCCTCGAAAACTTGGATTCTGGTCTCACGAATGCGAGAAGTAGGGCTTTGCAAGATGAAGACCTCCATTTCAAACTTCTCTTGTTGAGTTTGATCGAAATGATTAGGAGGCATCATCAAGATCCTCCGAAGTCTGAAGAGGAATCTAATAAGTTTATCTTGGATCTAATAGAATATTCGCAGGAGAAACTAGCTATGAAGGCAAGCTCGCACAAAGAGTACATGAAGGAGCTAGAGTTGGTCATGACTCTTTTGCTCTTCCCTATGGAATCCGTCAAAGACAACGCCGGGGAAAGCATACAGGTTCCAAAGAGCCTCAAGAGATTGTACTCTTTATCTTTGCGGTCACGCATTGCAGAACTAGTTAACAGAAAGCTACTTCAGCGTATTCACCCCCGGATTGCCATTGCTTGTGCAGAGGGCAAATATCCTGATTTACTCGGTGGTAATATTGCAGACAAGAGCTTCACTCAGTTCAATAATCTTCTAAAGTCGCGACCAAAGGAGGATATATCTTCCAACTTCACGAAGGATTCTCTAACTGGTATCAAGGATGTCCCAGAGGGCTCATTATCTAAGCCCTTGTGGAACAACAATCATTGGACCAACACAAGCAAGATGCTCCAAGAGCAGAACGCCAAAACAAACGAGCCTGCACAAGAAGAAAAGCCTCGGTTGGAATACGAAGTAAAATTAGTGCAAGTGATGAAGCTCTGGGCTTGGTGCGAGAATCAGCTACATAATTACGATATCGGCGTCCCAAGGGTCGAAAGCAATCTATAGCCGTTTACCTAGAATATTAACTAGTCGCCTGCCCCACCAGCATATAGAATTATAAGTACTTAAAGATGAAATTCGCAGTTTATCGTGTCGCCGGTCTCTATTCTAACAAAACATAATTGGATATCATCGAGACTCCCAGGTAATTCTTCGCCAGTTGAATTATAGATTTTAACCCCCTTCGAAATCGTGAATGGTTTTTTGGTTTCTTTCCCCAACCTCTTGTAAGTCTCAGTGTCCTTGAAAAGATTATACAGCCTTCTCCGCAACACACTTAATGTAGCTCCAAACTCTGGCCTCTTCTCTTTCTCGTATTCCTCCGGTGAAAACTCAATATGGAATTTTAGTAGCCCAACGGGTTCCGCCGCAGCTTCCGAATTCGAACACACAACTCTGCAATTTACATACACATGTGCTACATGTACTGGTTTAGCAAAGAATTTCTCCTTGCTCTCAAACTCTTCAATCACTATCCCACTTTTATCGTCAACATACTCTCTGCCATGGTATGTGTCGTCAACTAATAAACGGTGCTGTTTTAGCGCTTCGTCAAGCTTCCTGAGACGCAATTCTGCATAAGTCTCCTTTTGTATGAAAGTCATCTCTAAAGTTATGTATACCTCATTGATGAACGCAAATGTGCCCATTGTCAGTAGAAATAGGGTGATCCTAGAACTAATAGGGTCCCTAGTATAAATTTCAAGGAAGGAAGACTTCCTAATCAACTCTAGTAGAACCTCTTCGTAGTGCAAATATCTATCAAGAAGCCATCCCATTTTTCCGTTCTTACCCTATGGAGCATGTAACTTCCAGACCTTTGAGGTACGCCACCTTACTTCATAATAGATGTAGGTGTAATCGAGATTCGATAAACTTCACCGTTTCGTAAATAGTTATTTTGTCTTCAATTCCTTTCAGATAGGGACCCCGCTTTCTGTTATTGGAATAATATGGCCTAGAATGTTACTGTTCAAGATAAAAGCCTCAGCTTATTGCAGCTGGGTTGCTTGCCTCTAAGGAAGTAAGATTGCTTTCTCATTGTACACTTCGTTTCCTAAAGTGAATTTAGCTGTATTTATATCTAAGACGGCGAAATACATATCTGGAAATCAGATCTAGGCAACTGCTAAAAACAAACGAGATCTTATTGGGGTGGTGCGGCCAGTTCATGTCCGAAATATTAGCGGTGTCTTTAGTTGCAGTTTCCGTAGCTGTTGCAATGGGTGTGGTTGAAAAGTATAAGTAGCAGGATGAATACGGGCTAGTGGGAGGAAGGAAAACAGAAGCTAGGCCGTTTGCGAAATATACAGAACGAGACTGACCATTAGATATGCTGGTGCTTGATTATTTCCTACTATTTGCCCCCCTCTCCTTTGTTGTAGCGCAGGAAGCCATTCCATTTCCGGCGTCTACTGCGGTGTCATTCCCCCCAGCAGGAGTCATTCCTCCGGGTGAGATTTCATCACTTCTCTCACATGTGCCAGCCAATTTGAGCAGCGTTATCTCTTCTGCATGGTTCCCTTCATCGTCAGACCCGGTGTCACACGGAGGCGCTTCCGCGCCAGCTGCTAATGCTAGCGCTATATTGTCTACTGCTTCTCACCATTCAAACATAACACATGCATCGGGTGTCGCAGGTAGTGTGTCAGCCACTAGTAGTGGCACAAGTTCTAAGCTTAGCTCGATTTCCAGTTCTATTTCGGAGAGTGGTAGTTCTAGTGAGTCTGCCACTGAGTCAGCTAGTTCCTCAGGCAAAGCGGCCGCGGTAGTTGCCCCACCAATGGCAGTTGGTGTGCTAGCTTTGCTGGCGTTATTATGAATCCTTTAAACACGAAAGTCGCAACCTCTAAGGCATCTTTTGAAAAGCAAGATGCGGGTGCCTAGTGAACTTTTTTGTTACCGCGAGCAATTGTGCTAAATTTTGTGTTTTCTTATAACCAATGTAGAGATGTTAGATCTAGTCATTTACTGTAAAATGATACGATGTGTTTGCTCTATTGTATTCATATTCTAATCTCGGTCTATTTAAGGGCCTCGAACATGTTCATATATTTCTGCTCTTCAGGATCTGCTCTATAGCGACCTCGACCTTATCAACCTGCGAGATAAGCCGTTAGTATTGTTGTTATCGGGTATAAGATTGTTGCAAGAACATACCCAGTCCATAAACGTTTTATCTTTCAATTTTGATTCAATATATTGTCTGTCAATAGTATCGATGTACTTAGGTGCAACCAGAGTCTCCATAGAACTATGACTTTCCTTGGTAGTTGGTTCTTCAAGTCTTTCACTTGGGGGCGTATTATTTTGATGCTGGATGTCGCAGTGGTCTTGTTGCAAGGAAGCAGCGGAGTGCTGTGGAGGTAACGGAGTGCTTTGAGAAAGAATCAATGGATCTGCTGAACTCCACATCATTTTCTGCGATCCTGAGCCATTCCAATTATAATTGTCCATTTTGGAATACATCCCGAGATGGTTTTGGCTGAACTCATAAGGTTGCTGCGGAAGACTATTATAAACCACTGACGCCGGTCTCATTGAGACAGCGTTGCGCATAGAAAATCCTAGCTTCGAAAGGACTTCCTTTGTCTGAAGAAATTCATGGCCTGTGTGAAATCCAACTTGGAATCTGCGTATGAAGGTTTGGTTTCCTTGACTGTACAAGTATTTACACGATATTGACGGAGCCTTAAAAGAAAACTGTACCATATCACAGCGCAAGGGTGTGTTAACTTCCTCAAGGATTTGGACGTTATTCCACGTCACAGTGATAGCAAGTAGACCATTGCCTTTACTGGATATCTTGAATAACAGGTTTTCTCTCATTGGGAAATGTTGCCATTTATCTACCATAATAGGTACTTTAGGTGACTTGAATCCCTGTGATGCTGGCTCCCAGAATGAGTACTGTGAATATTTTCTAATTGGTATTGCGAACTCGTTCATTAACTGGATTGGACTTGTTTCTAATCTTCTGAAGAAGGGAGTGTTAGAAGAAAACGCTTTTTTTAACTAGCCGCGGATGTGTGTTTTATAGTATCAGTACTTGTTGGTAACTGCCAGAGAAAAAGAACTTGTACGTACTTATAGCATAGACCGTAATAAATATAGGGCTGGTAGATATCCATCTTCCAGCGGCGTTTTCGAAATTCTTGTGTATTCTGTCTAGAGCTATTTTTTATATCCTTATTAGCGTTTTCATGTTCACCGATTTATGTTCGGAAACTGCTAGTTACATTGGTTAGCAAGGTCAGTGCTCTCAAAGCATTGTAGTACATAGAGTAGAGAAAGCAATGGTATACTTTTATAGTAGTCATCCAGAAGAGTCAGCACAAGAGTATATGATTATTACAGGAAAGGATAAAGCTGAAAATGACTTGCTAATCAAATACGGATACAGAGAGCTGAACTATGTGTGGTTTCATGCGGATAAGTACTCCAGCGGTCATATATACCTTCAACTGAAGCCACAAGAAAAGACCATCGATGATATTCCAAGAAAAGTTATAGAGGACTGCTTGCAACTTTGTAAAGCAAGTTCTATACATGGTAACAAGCTACCGCAATGCACAATTATTTGCACACCGTGGCACAACCTAAGAAAGGCTGGTTACATGAAGCCCGGTGAGGTATCATACAAGACTATGAAAGCCGTAAAAAAGTTCGAGTGTTTTGGACGTGATAACACTGCCTTAAACAGATTACGCAAAACGCGGGTGGAGCTGGTGGAAAATGTAGAGGACGTCTTGCATGAAGCAAAGAAGTCTAAAAGTGACGAATTCTTTGTCAGGCTAATAAGCACTAATAGAGAAAAGCTCCTAGTAGAAGAAAGCTTGCGAAAGAAGAATAAACGCGCATTAAAGAAGTCAGAAAACGCGGAATAGTGTTAAAGTGTAAGTGTGTATGATGATCATTGCAGCTATTATGTGTATTTTAATTCCCGGTCACGTGATGGGTTTCTTTTTCTTTTGAAAATTTTTTAGGTGATGCGATGAGCTTACATGTACCTGATCACACAACTCACATCTGGATACAAACACCTAGCAAAACAACAGGACTTATGTCGAAAAGAGCTGCTTCCGTTGAGGAACTAGATGGTTCTAACGAAAGAATTGTCCAATCAAAAACCAGCGCAGAAATGCACCCATCAACATCCAAAAAGGATGATGATGTTGACATGATGGACAAAGAGATGGGGGAATTTGAAGATCCTTACAGTGACGACTTCGAAAGTGACGGTGAGATAATTGAACTTGATGATGAAAATGATGAAAATGAGGATGAAGATATGGATGAAAAGTACTTGGAGAAGAAGCAACAAAAAGCTGAGGAGTTGGTGAGCAAAGATCGCTTGGAAGAGAAAGAACAATCACAACAGCTCTATTTGCCTCATTTGTCCAGGCCACTAGGACCTGACGAAGTCCTGGAAGCAGATCCTAGTGTATACGAAATGTTGCACAATGTGAATCTACCGTGGCCATGTATGACCTTGGATATTATTCCAGATGAGCTAGGCTCCGAGAGGAGAAACTATCCGCAGTCCATTTTGATGGCTACAGCTACTCAAGCTTCCAAAAAGAAAGAAAATGAGTTGCTTGTCCTAAAGTTGTCTCAATTAAGCAAGACCTTGGTCAAAGAAGATGATGAGGAAGAAGATAATGAGTCAGACGACGATGATACAGATCCAATAATTGAGAATGAAAACATCTCACTAAGGGATACCACCAACAGAATGAGAATCTCCCCTTTTGCTGCCGGTTCCCCAGAGGTTCTCACAGCTACTATGAGCGAGAGTGGTGAGGTTTTCCTATATGACTTAGCACCTCATGCAAGAGCGTTCAACACGCCAGGTTACCAAATACCAAAATCTGCACAGAAGCCAATTCATACCATCCGTAGTCATGGGAATGTTGAGGGCTATGCATTGGATTGGTCTCCACTAATTAAGTCAGGTTCATTATTAACTGGTGACTGCTCTGGTAGAGTATATTTGACTCAGAGAACCACATCTAAATGGGTTACGGACAAGCAAGCGTTTTCATTTGGAAATAACAAGTCCATCGAAGACATTCAATGGTCAAGGGGTGAAAACACCGTTTTTGCAACCTGTGGTGTCGACGGTTTCATCAGAATTTGGGATATTAGGTCTAAAAAGCACAAGCCAGCCCTTAGCGTGCAGGCATCCACAACTGATGTTAATGTCATCAGTTGGAATGAAAAAATTGGATACTTATTAGCAAGTGGTGACGATAACGGTTCCTGGGGTGTGTGGGACTTGAGACAATTTCCTTCTCAAACAGCTCAAACACCGGTTTCTCCTGTCGCACAATACAATTTCCATAAGGGTGCAATCACAGCAATTAGTTTTAATCCGCTGGATGAATCCATTGTTGCTGTTGCTTCTGAGGATAACACAGTCACATTGTGGGACCTTTCAGTCGAAGCTGATGACGAAGAGATTAAACAGCAAGCGGCCGAGACTGCAGAGCTACAACAAATTCCTCCACAGCTTCTTTTTGTACACTGGCAGAAAGAAGTCAAGGATGTAAAGTGGCATAGGCAGATCCCAGGTTGTTTAGTTAGTACTGGTACAGACGGCCTAAATATTTGGAAAACTATCAGTGTCTAATGTATCTAGAATTTTTACTGTTATTGTATATTAGTAGCATTTTAACAGACGTAGATGTTCGTGAAATTTTCTGTGCTGTTGAGGAATTCCTGCACTTACGATACTGAATATGTGAGCAGAGGGATTTAGCTACTGTAGGGATGTTTACAGAAGCATCTTTGGTCTTTGAGATGACTTTCATCTTTAGAGGGCCAATATTCATGATTGGTATCATAATTTACGAAACAACAGTAACTACTTTATGAAGTTACGGTCCCCGGCCACTTGTCAGCAAATGAAAGCATAACTTTGTGAGTAAAAGATTCTGAAATTTGTAGTCCATGCTTTATTATGAGTGTATGGCCTTTTGAACCTTACCAATATTTTTCCCCTCACTTGGGCAATGTCTCAGACACGCAGGGTTCAACGGCCTTGGAACCGCCGGAACCAATAATACAAGTTGTACCCTTAGCACAATCAAATCTAATAGTGTTTTTGACAAAATCTAGCGTACTTTTGTACCAATTCAAGCCAATGGCCTTGATATCCGCCCATAAGAGGCCTGAAGAGTCAATAACTAAGTTTGGAGCTAATAAATACGTTATTCCTAATCTGGGGCATGGTCAGTTAATGGATGGTTTGATATCATCCTCGAACTATATGAAGTTCAACACCGAAGATAGTGGAATAAATTTTCTAGTTATTACTGAACTGCATTTCATGTTAGTGTACGAGGCGTTGACTAATTTAGAACGCTCAGCCGTTTATAAAGAGTATGGACTCCCGGTGTGCGGTACGCGGCAGGCTTACCTAGACGCAAGACGTGATAGCCACGATATGAACAGCGTTTATGAAGATGTGCTAACTGTCGTTGATAAGAGCGGTTCAAATAAAATCATACAAAGTGGTTATGCAACCAGTAAGCAGAGAAACCTTCTAAGCTTCCTGACTCGGTCAGCAGATAGTTCCGAAGGGTTGCCAATCAAAAAAGCAGAACTTCGACTTAAGATTGTACTATTGTTTGACAATGAAATCAAAGATGTCATTGGCGTTTATAGTGGTAATGCGCAAGAGAAGGACGGTGAGGAATGGTTGTTCGTTTTATTTTCGGAAGGTTTAAATGTACTGCAACTATCAGATTTTAAGCTGAAAGAAAACTTCCTGGTAGACGCCATTGATAGCGTCTGCCTGTTTTTGCGTGGAAGCTGTTTGAATATAGTATCTCTAAATGAGAAAAACCAAGCCTTCATCACCGAAGTCGATCTTCAGGAAAGGCGTTCAGGTAATAGTATACTACTTAATGATATGCCCAACAGTGGTTTTTTACAAGTATTTGATTTTGATGAGATTATTGTATTGGCTTATACTAGTGAGCTGATCTACTATTCAAGTGACTCTAATTGTGTCGTTAAACGTGTAAAATTCCACGATAAAATCAAGAGAATTCTACGTCTTCCTAATAATGTTTTTATTACCTTAACAATGAGCAACAGTATCATGTTCTACAGCTTCTGGGGAAACACTACTTTTATAGCTCCAATAGAGGCTTTTAAAAAAGCTGACTGGCAACTGACCGATATTGCATATCTGAACAAAACGTTATTTGCAACTGCGAATGATGGCCATGTTTTGTACTGGTCATTGTGGGAAGAAGTTCCAAGGTTCTTTTCTGACTTTAGGTATAATAGCCCATTGTTGCTACAAAATTCAAGAAGTGATATTATGATCTACTCTCCATTAAATGGACATGTTATAGAGCACAATGTGTTCCAAGTCATCAAGATGCCGAAGAAATCACTAAACAACCATGCATCGTTAATCCGCATGAATGGTTCCCAAACTATTCTCGCTGTATATATAGCGAACAAGGATATACTGTTGCTTCATTTTTTAATTACAGGCGCATGGCTAACGTTCACTGATATAACAATTTTGACCTGTTATTGGATTGGAAATCAGTACCTCCTATGCCATGTTGTTGATGTTAGCGGAGAGGAGATTTTGCAGTGCTTCCACTTCCCATTACAGTGTGAGGTGCAACCCAAGCTAAGCGATTTTTCTATTTGGAAGTGGCAGATTCCATCCGAAATGAAAGTTGAACAAATATATGTGAATACCATTGCAAAGTATAAACAGGCAAAAGCAAAAGGGAAATCCAACGAACAAGCAAATGCACTATTTAAGACAAGTGAAATTATCATAACCACTGCAGAAGGAGCAGTAACAATGTTTGACGTGGTATCATCCATACATCCCTCAGGAGTAAACATAATAACACATTTCTACCATTTCAAGAAATGCCAGTTTCCTTCGAAGATAATAACTTCCTTAAAGTGGGTCGCCACTTGGAAGGGATATTTTTTAGCATTGATTGGAACAAAATTGGTGAAAATAGAGTGTGAACAAGACGCCGACTGCACCATTGAGCCACTGTTGGAATATGTTGAAAAGATCGTTGATGTGACGGGCGATTTTATATGCCTTGTCACCCAATCCGATTTTATCTTGTACAACATACCAAATCTTATTGAGGATAAATCCATTACTGCAAAGATTCCAATCCAGGAGGAGGATTATCCCATGTGCGTGTCCACCGAGTCTGCAACCCTTCATACACTACATTGTTCCCTCCAGCATAGTACCACCAATCTAGTTGTTGATCAACATATTTATCTTGATCAAATTATTTCAAAACTCTCTGACACTGGAGTTACATCAAAGGAGATTAATACCAAGTACAGCGGTAACAGACACTACAAATTTGTGCTAGAGAAGGTACTCTCCACCAAAGTCTTAGGTAATAAACCACTGCACCATATACTGGAACTTATTGAACTGTACGATTTCGAATCAAATCTGCATTCACCTGTACGGCATGTGAGCGCTAAACTAGAAATAATCAGTAACTGTCTCAGAAAGATAGAGGCTAAGCATTGGGATATCCTTTTCCAGAATCTAAAACTTACCCCGAAGGACTTGCTACAGCAATGTATAGAAACAGGTGAAGCTAAAATTCTTGGCATGCTCTTGATGGTATTTTTAAGTTATGATGACAATAACTCCTTACACATATTATCAGAAGGCGACTCGCATAACTCTAAAAAAGATAAGAAGCACTCGAAAGACGATGAATCTATTAATATGGGCAGTTTATTTATTGCAACTGCACTAGAAGATGAAGAACTAATATTCCATGTCCTAAAGATACTTGTAACGTCAGCCAGCCGCTCTACCTTACGTGATGAGGCTCAAGATTTTTGGGAAATGGCCCTACAGCTTATAAGGTTTACAAAGGCTCTAGACAAGCAAAATGGAACTCAGCTCACACAAGCCTGCTTAAGCCAATTATAGGCCAAGTGCTGTTACATATAATTCTCAAGTAGTATTACCATGTCCCCTATATAGTCATTATCACGTGATACATATCCAATCATTTCTTCTTTTTTTGTGCTTAAAGCACTATCCGATATTTCAGCCAATAATAAAAAAAATTGGACTGCGGGCCCCGGCTCCCACAACTCAAACTAATAGTACTATTAACTCTAGTTCACAACTAATTTCGGTGTCGACTGAAAATCGGTTTGCTACATACAGCCTAGGTATTAGCGTATTCACATAGACCTCATAGTATATTACAGCATACATGTCAGACCAAAAAGAAAGCCCATTGCGCACTGTTGGCTTTGATGCCAGATTCCCAAACCAAAACCAAACCAAACACTGCTGGCAATCCTATGTTGACTACCACAAATGTGTCAAGGCTAAGGGTGAGGAATTCTCCCCATGTCAGATCTTCTTCAGAACATTCTCTTCCTTGTGCCCAGTTGAATGGGTTGAGAAGTGGGACGAACAAAGAGAGAAGAACATTTTTCCAGGTGACAGCGCTTAAAAATCTATATAAACTTCATTTTATGTTCCTGTCGAGCTCCCATACATCTAGCACGCAGATTCCGTTTATGCACCATTTTCATTGAACTCTCTATTAAGGGACTAAGTGAAAGGATGCCTACGTCCTTAAAGCATCGGTGAAAAATGAAGTGTGGCCTTCCTACGAGCTTATGCTTTATTACTATCATATTCTATAAGCTCCTGTGAAAACAGGGTTTTAATGCACGGTTATTAAATATACTTATTGCACTATTTAAGGCTTACCCCTGTATTTAAGTTTGTTATCGGTAAATCATGTTTTAGGCTATCCGTCTCTAAGACGTAACTTTTGGGTGGAGTCTATCTACATTGCTGAAACTAGAAGCCGGGGGTGTAAGATAAATAGGTAAGAGCTGCTATGTTTAGGACTAGTAAGGCTAGTCGAAACTATTTAGCCTTGCCATGTCTTTAGTCTTAATGGGCGATACATCTTCTTTCCTGCGTGGACGCCTGGAATAGTACTACTTAAACAATAGATTGTCGAGCGCGATTAGCCCACATCACGTGATAATTTGATCTTCTCTTCCCGCGCTTGCTACAGCTTCAGTTGAGGACTAGTTACTACTTACCAGTTATATATTCTGCACCCATAAATCACCCTCCTGTGTCGTAGAGGTGATTAGGGACTCTAATCCGGCTGATTTGACTTCTTATATAGTTTCAGCGTCGTACTTAGGACTAGGACTCTCTGCCGTCTTATACAGGCCTCAGTATGTCGCTCACTATAACATCTAACACTCTAGATATCGTTTCAACATTCTGATACGCTTCTTCTTAGTCTTATTCGATTGTGTTCCGATTACTCATTACGTTTCATGACTATCCTGAGCGTCTGAAACATCATAGTATACAACGTAACATCTATTTATAAGCGCTGGGCAAATGGCGCAGTTGGTAGCGCGCTTCCCTTGCAAGGAAGAGGTCATCGGTTCGATTCCGGTTTTGTCCAAAATATGTGATATATTTCCGCTTAGAATTTTTTTATACAATCAATATTGTATGGCATAACCCGCTTAATTGTTCCGGCAGCTGGATGTATAGCCAGATAGGCTAAGGTTCATGAATAATGTCCTTTGCTCCATAACACGACTGCTAAGCACAAATTTGGTATCGTGCGCTAATGCACTCTACTGCACCAGATATGTGGCGGTATTGTACTGTTTTTTCACGTTCACAACGGCTTTCTTACTGCCGTAATAGCGTGTCGTCGATGCACTTAATGCATTATTAAGCTCTTGCGTCGTATCATCTCGCGAAGGCTTTTAACCGGTGAATAACAAGATATATAGCTTAACAGCCCTGCTAGCGAGTATAAATTACCCCTACATACAAAGTCAGCTCCCTATGAAGTCATGAAGATTGAGGGCATTTACAAGGAAGTACATATTAACTGGAATCTTTAACTTCATAGATTGTTACACAGTGCGGGGCTACCTAACTGGAACTGAAAATAACGAAAAAGTGGATTTAAAAAAAAATCATCTTTCGGAATATACGCATAGTTCTGGATAAAGCTAAGAACAGTCAGACTGGAAGCGTTTAAACACACCAGTTATGCGTGGATTGAACCATAAACCAGCATTATCTGCTTCCTCGGCAATGTTGCCAAGCAACATTCGTTTGTCGGGCGAGGGAAGCCCAGGAGGGGAAAGCAGAACCAATGATCAAGGAAATAGGTATTCACACAGCAAAACATGCTCACAGCCTATCAACAGTTCTCTGCTACCAGCTGAAAGCGCAGGAGCTTTTAGTAACATGGGGATACCACCACGTCCACTGTCCGCAGGAGTTGGTACATCTATTCCATCTTTTAAACCTTTGAACTGCAGCGGAGCAGGGCAACAGTACCCTCTTCATCCGCATTGTATGACCATCGACTGCGACGGACTAGCTAGGATGATTCAGGAGGGCGAATCATCCCAGAAGGGCGAAAATGTGGTAGTTATCGATGTGCGACCTTATATTGAGTACTGCAAAGGCCATGTACCGAAGGCCATACACATCTGCCTGCCATCGACATTACTGAAGAGGAAGAAGTTCAATCTTACCAGACTTCTTGACAATTTACCTGCAAACGAGAAAACACTGCTGACTGAGAGATTGAAGCATCGTGGGGAGGAAGAGGAAGATGAGGGACTTTCAGTTATAATCTATGATAATTTACAACTCAAAAGTGACCGATGTACGAGTCTGGGGTGTTACGGCGTGGCCTCAAAGTTCCTGGAGGATGATTGGTGTACTGTAGATCAGCGCAAACCGAAGACATATGTGCTTTCTGATGGATTTCTGCAGTGGCAGCAGAGTTATCCTCATTTGGTGGAATCTGTTACATTAGGCGAATGTGCAGGAGAGCTGTCTAACAATTCTGATGCAGATCACCTTACATCGTCGTTATTTACTCCATTATCTGCACAGGAATCACCTTTAGGATCGATATATGGCAGTACATCATTAACTAGCATATCGCAACTGTTTAAATTCCAATTACCTATCATGCCTCGACCAAACGGCAATGGTGAGCTACAGGTACAGCCGCACCAGTTCAGTATCCGTCAACTAGAAGAGAATAGCAACCTGGAAAGCTACCTGGGGGCAGTAGATATCAACGAAAACAGAAAGAAGTCGGTATTTGAGGAAGCGGCGAACGATGGCAGTTCGCTCGATTTTCCGGATGATTACAACTTTCCGACAAAATTAACTTGTCAGCTGGAGTTCGAGCGACTAAAACAAGCTTACTGGGAGGAGGATATAAATTCAGTGATACCCGCATGGTTCCAGGATTTAATGATGAAATCATCAAAGCTTCAATTTGTTGAAAAGTTTCTGAATTTGGAACTTGTAGAACGCACGCGATTGGATAAACTTTTGCACAACCATACTGTACCTTCTAATACCGAGAGTTCCCCAACTAAAGATGAAGAATTGATTGATTATGTAGACGATTACAATCCAAACATTGCGATCTCATCAGGTGTGGAATTAGGAAATAAGAATAGGTATAGAGATATTTTCCCATACGAACACACTCGGGTAGTACTTCGACCTGAATGCGAAAACCACAGCTTCGTGGACACATATATTAATGCCAGCTACCTTACAGGCCCATTCTCACCTAGTGAGCAGGTTCCGGGCAGTGTCCGAAGATATATTGCGACACAAGCGCCATTGCATGAAACGATAAATGATTTCTATACTTGCATCATCAATGATGAAGTGCCATTAGTTCTCACCTTAACTGATGAATATGAAAGCGGGGTAGAAAAGTGCTGCAAATTCTGGGCATCAGGCATCTATGGTAACATAAAAGTTGACCTTGTAGAAACGAGACAAGTCGGTGCGCTTCATGTTCGGAGAATACGACTTACATACAATGAAGAGAAGAGTACGTTTGAGCTGTTACAGATACAAATTAAAAAATGGCCTGATCTTGGTGTCTTCGCCAATCCAGCAGACATCGTGCATATGCTAAACATGAAGAACTATATACTCGGCGAGCTGCTGCGGAGGGGCCTCTACAACAAGGATAAACTACCCACCGTGTTAGTTCACTGCTCTGCTGGCTGTGGGCGAACAGGGACACTATGCACAGTGGATACAATATTATCTTACCTTAACAGCATTGATAGATTACAAGCAAAATGGATAGCTTCTCATCCGGACAGCAGTCAACTCTTTGACCCTATTGTCATGACAGTTGCACGTTTCCGGAAGCAGCGTATCTCCATGGTTCAAACCGTCAGCCAGTTTCTATCCATTTATGATTGCATGCTTACATATTTCACTATTTGTTTGAAAACCAGGGCAGAAGGGAAATGTGCTAGCGACCTGCATGGCGGGCCTTCGCGTGAATTGGATATACTTGAATGCTATCTACGTGATAAGGAAGCCGATTTCAAATAATGACTAGTATAGTTTACCATCTTTGGTAATACGCACATATATACACATATTTACCTACGCGAACGATACATGTATTATTTGATGTACAAATTTTATTTGAAGCCTTATTTCCCATGCTTGGTAACCTCGCCTAGGCGTAGTGCAGGATTTAAGATTATGTTCAGGTATACTCCCTTCCACCTATATTCATGTAAAGTTCAGACAATACTGCAGCGCCAATGCCGCCTTGGTAGGGTGTATGAATAACTATGATGTCGATAATGTTGAAATGGTAAGTTTATCCCAATATGAGCTCATATATAATGACTAAAACATTAATGCCTATTAATGGTATCCTCAGCAACGTCTGGACGGCACTAATAAGGTGTATCAACTTAGACTTAGTCGAATTCTCATTTTGCCCAAATGCAGATTGGTGGGACTTAGCTGCTAATCCAACTGTGGGAAGAAAGTAATCGTTAGTAAGTGTATTTTGTGGCCAAATAGCAATCTATAACAAACATACTCCTCCTTAAGAAGCGCTCCTCACTCAAAACAGCAACGGAGTTGACCAGAAGTAGAATCACATAGAATAGTCTACCTAATCCAAAGATCATGATGTGCTATTTTGAGAACGTAATTTCTTGTCTGAAACAGTAGTGTTTGTATTGTTAAGTTGTTGTTACTCCTTTTCCAAAGAGTGCAAGCAATACAGCGCTTTTTTCACGCCTTCAATAGGAGGGGTTTCTCAGGCGTGAATCGGTTGAATTGCACAGGTTTAAATAAAACAACACAAAGACCTTACAGGGCCCATGAGTACTAACTAAATGAGACTTGACTTATATTCTAAGTTTTTATTAAAACACACATATACAAAAAAGGTTCGTAGTGAATTAATGATGAGAGTTGCTTTAGTCAGCGTTACGTCTGGCAGCCTTCTTGGCCAATCTCTTACCAGTACCGAAGACCTTCTTACCCCTGTTCTTTCTTTGCTTTCTTTGTTGTCTGGAAGCCTTCTCAGCCTTCTCAGCCATACCGTATCTGACCAATCTGTAGGTTGGCTCGAACTTCTTAGCGTCAGCGACAGAGTTGTAGACCAAACCGAAACCGGTAGACTTACCACCACCGAATTGGGTTCTGAAACCGAAAACGGAAACAGCATCCTTCTCAGCCTTGTAAGCCTCAGCCAACTTCTCTCTCAACTCATCCTTGGAGACGTTAGCTCTGTTTGGGTGCAAGACGTCGACCACGAATTGCTTTCTAGCCAACAATGGGTTGGTAATAACCTTTCTGGTACGGATAGTGATAGCGTCAGACTGCAAGAGGAATAGTTAGTAACTTAACTCATAGTATACATGGAAGAAATGCGCGTCGGAGGTTCTGTTCAACATAGGGTATGGCTCTGCGAGCGTTGAGATTATTGCGAGTGGGACTTCGTCATTTACATTACGAAAACAAATCCTTATCAATATATTAATGGGTAGAGCAAAGACATAGTTTAATTAGGTATCCAGATACCCAATCTGCAATCATAGCGGTGACAGGGTAGTTTACCAGATTTAAGTCATAATAGCACCACCGTTATTCCAAAATGCTTCTAATAAACACGACACACATATCTGAACATTGTGCAGCTAACATACCATTCCTGTTTTACCGTTTGTGATAGGCTTTTGATCGATAGTACTGTTCGTGAGCCTCAAGTAATGTTCTCATTAGTACTACTAGCTATGAAAAAAACTCTGTAGGCGAACACGGTGGGTGTGTGACGCACGGGCACTAGAAGGAAGATGGTAAAACGCTAGGCAGAGGCCGCCCCATCCACCCCAGCAAGTCCTGCCTAGGCAGCTGGGCTAAGCAGGACCGAGCTGCCTACACTGCGCAGTATTGGCCCCTGCGCGGGGCGGGAAGACTGCGGAAACAAAGACAAACAAAATGTACAAAATGTACGGATGCGAAATAAAAATGTACGGATGGTAGTCACAAGATGAAGTATCACTTCAGCTTTGATGCATTGGACGGATGTAAACCTTCACACAACGTAGACCGCTGTAGCACTTGACGTCGTCAGCCTCTGCTTGACTCTTTGCCAGTCATCACGGTCTGGTAGCTTCTGCAGCACCGAAATTTCAAGGACTACTTAGGAGCGCCAAGCGTCATTAGAAAAAGAATATCTGATTTACTTTAGATACTAAATATTGTTAACTACACACAATAGCCTGCCTGGAGTGTGTGCGCCCAACATAGAATTCGATCTTCTTGCTTATTGTACAACGTCCATGCAAACTGAGTCCTTTAGACAGCTCAAACTTGAACGTGGTCGATAGCCATACGGACTGCCTTAGTCTGTGTATAGTTAGATAGGGCTTGTTCACCCATCTCAGAACCGATACCAGATTGGCCAACACCACCAAATGGAACGTTTTGGTGGAAGTTGTTGTAAGTGTTAATCCATATAGTGCCAGCCTTGATCTTGTTGGAAACATCAATGGCCTTGTTAATATCTTGAGTGTGAATACCAGCAGCTAAGCCGTACTCGGAGTTGTTTGCCATAGAAACGACCTCGTCCACGGTAGAGAACTTGCTGATAGTTACAATTGGCCCGAAGATTTCCTCCTTGACAATGCGCATGTCCTCCTCAACATCTGCAAAAATGGTTGGCTTGAAAAAGTAACCCTTGTTACCCAATCTCTCACCACCGGTGACCAACTTTGCACCCTCACTTTTACCAACTTCGACGTAGGATAGAATCTTGTCCAATTGCATACGGGAGGTTTGGGCACCTTGGAAAACACCCTCATCGAATGGGTTACCGACACGCAAGCTCTCGGAGTAGGCCTTGAACTTCTCCAAAACTTGGTCGTACACAGTATCTTGAACGTACACTCTAGAACCTGCACAGCATACTTCACCAGAGTTGTAAAAGATACCGAAAGCAATGTTCTTAACAGCCTTTTCTAAGTCAGCGTCAGCAAAAACGATATTTGGAGATTTACCACCCAATTCCAAAGTCACCTTCTTGATGGTGTCCGCACATGTTCTCATGATGTGACGTCCGGTAGCAGTAGAACCAGTGAAAGCAACCTTCTTGATATCTGGGTGGGTACACAAACGCTCTCCAACAATCTTTCCGAAACCTGGAAGAATGTTCAAAACACCCTTTGGAATGCCAGCCTCATTGGCCAAAGTACAAGCATACAAAGCAGACAACGGAGTAGATTCAGCAGGTTTCAAAACAACAGTGTTACCGGTGGCCAACGCTGGACCGATCTTCCAGGACCACATCAACAAAGGAAAGTTCCATGGAATGATCTGCCCGCAAACACCGATAGGCTCGCGCTTCGTGTAAGAAAAGTGGTCTGGCCCCGTGTTGATAATGGAACCATAAACTTTGTCGGCCCAACCACCGCAGCTTCTCAAGTAGCGGGCGACAAGAGCAACATCTCCACGAGCACAGTAGAGAGACTTACCATTGTCCAAAGACTCAATACCCGCTAAAGTCTCAGAATGAGCCTCGATCAAGTCTGCCAATTTGAACAAACATTGCGCGCGAACCTCAGGCTCGACAGTAGACCAGTAATCAAACGCCTTCTTGGCGGCCCCAACGGCAATTTCAACGTCATCCTCGCGTGCCTCATAGACATGCGTAATCTCCTCTTCAGTAGTAGGGTTAATCACCTCGAAAGATTTTTGCTGCCTAGATGGAACGAACTCACCATTAATGAACAAACCAGTAGGCTGATTGTATGTGATCCCATTGGGTAAGGTAACTGACACACCTAGTGGCAGGNTAGAGTACCCTCTTGCTAGCTTTGCCCCTAGCGTACGAATTTCTGCACGAACTGCAAACATAGTGTAATGGGAAACAAGGGTTGCTATGCTTTTGTGTTACTAGATAAATCTGACTACGAGCAGACTATCAACTTTACATCGATACTTATACTCCTAAGTCCTTTAGCATTAGTTGTATCTGCCTCGTTGGACAGCATAAATTATACGCCATTACGCCGTCCGGGCATGTTCTAACGAATACAGGAGGAGGTAGTTGTGCGACAACAGTCTGTACAGACGCCCTCGCGTTGGCTTCATAGCTGACACTCAAGTCGAAGTAATTTTCTTTTTTTTTTTTTTTAATGTTCGGTCGTCATTCCCGAGAAAGCGAGCGAGCCTTTCGAGAGAGAGCTACTTCTTGTGGACCAACAGACAAACTCGGAGAACCTATCCCCCTGCAATGATGTTCCTTATCCCCGGTGTCGGTAATTAGTAATGACGTAGAAAGAACGCAGCCTTTCAGACAGTAAACGTCTTTTTAATTAAGCCAATACATTACTACTCCCTCCAGTCTTTGCAACCCCCACGATTATACAACTCTTTCAGCGGTGATACCCTACCTAATTTCGGATTATTCCGGTTTAAACAAATGAAATCCTGTCATATCTTGGTTAATCATCGACGACTGCAATGCGCAGAATAAAATTGATGATCACCGCTATCAAGAGGAAAAAGCATAAAATAGTAGGCCCGAACCTGTCATCATAGGGCCCAGAACCCCGTCTCCGGATTGCGGCCGCCCGCCAATGATATGTAGTTAGAGCATAAATCATAGTTCCCATGGCCACAATGGTGAACAACGCTGCGCTTACCCGACCGACACGGTCACCAAAGTTTAGGAGGCCTATGCCCAAGCCCCCGAGCATCACTGTAGAGTTCAACCATGAAAGAAACGTACGCTCGTTCGCAAAGAAGACTTTTGGCTCGACCCTAGTTGGGAGCGCAATCTTCTTTCCTGGCGTCTTTTGAAGTAACGGAGCTGAAGACATCGTAGGTACGGAATGGGGAAGAGAGTCTCTGTGTAGCGGTAGAAGGGTACCGGCGGGTTATCGTAGTTATACAGTTACATGCTATGAAATGGATTGAGAATCCTGGCAAGGGATGCTCGAGACAATGCAACGCT
Organism: Eremothecium coryli CBS 5749; assembly: GCA_000710315.1. Lineage (NCBI taxonomy): Eukaryota > Fungi > Ascomycota > Saccharomycetes > Saccharomycetales > Saccharomycetaceae > Eremothecium > Eremothecium coryli. Next base: position 973,858 of record AZAH01000001.1, read on the forward strand.
GGGGCACGTGCGGGCCTGTCACGTGACCTACGCTCACGTGCTCCCCTTCAACGGTTTCGTTCGAGCAGGGCGGGTGTCCCGCAGAAGCACAAAAAGCCTGGTGCGAGAGTGCAGTTGGCATGGCCCCGACTATTCAGGAAGATAACTAGTTGTAGATAACTAGTTATTGAGTCGGAGGAACAGAAGACAGGAACAGATGAATGAAGAAAACGCTGCGGCCTATACGATTAACAGAGGTAGCTTCGAGAAGAGCTATGAGAATGCGCCATTCACAGAAGAACGCCTAGTTGATATTATTAATGAAGAGTTTCATGAGGATAGCGAGGAAGATGCTGAGTCGCGTGCTAGCATTGCACGGGCGCTCGGGAGATTAGCTGAAGTGTCATCACAACACAAATTTGTCATCAACGTCACTGAGATACGTGGTAAGTGTAGTGACGGTCTCGAAATTCATGGCCGGTTAGGAGCCTCTTGGGATGGGAGCAAAGATGGGGTATACAATCACCGCGTGTCGTTTAGCGATAAGCAATTGCTAGTTACAGTGATCTGGCTTTCGAAATAGGGAGTTTTTTAGTAGGGCTAATATCGTATATTCATGGTATATGGTACGTAAGTAAGAAAAGGGGACAACCGGTTTTTCGAGAGAACAACTGTTTTCCGGGTTTACCCCTCTTTGCAGGCAAAACGACTTATAAAGGTAGGCTGTAGGTCCTGGGACTTTACAGCGGCGATGCGCTTCGGGTCGGATATGATTTTTTCAGCATCAGTAAGAATCTGTTTTTGGACGGAGCTCTCTATGCCTTTCCGGCACCTCAGAATACTTTGTAGTAAAGTAATTGGGGTGTCCCAATAGACTTGAAGACACTGAGACCAGGTTTCAAGTATCACATCTACAGAACTGCAACTGAAGTCCATGAAAAACTCCATTAGTTTAAACTTTTCATCGACAACATGCTTTTCCTCTTCAGGGACAAACTGTACAAATAGTCTGTAGAAGATCTCAAAATCACGTTTCATACAATCTAGGAATTTGTTCTGCTTATTCTTAAATGGATGCTCGTACTTCAACGCTCCTATAAACTTGAGGATTGTTTCTTCCACGATTGATTCGACTAGTGTAGAGTATACGAAGGGATTCATTTGGTTATGGATATCTGTGAGATATTCATATAGGGTGTCAGCAATCTGCTGAGCTTGGTTGCCAGTATACCAGTTCTTACTGAATATTTCTGAGTAAGGTTTGCGTAAGTCATCGAATATAAGTGCTACAAGAGCGTTGTTTCCACACTTGGCAACCTCTGCGAATCCGTCCAAGGTTTCCTCGATTCGGTTAGTGATGGTACGTTCATGGACCTTGGTCACCATAGAGCCGTACTTTTGGGAAATGGCAACTGCGTAATCAGCTGCTTTCATTTGGTCGTTAGCTACTGCAACAAGATACTCCACCAAGCCTCCAGCACATTCATCTTCCTTCGAAATTTTATGAGGGTCTTCTTCGTACTTGCGATTATATTGTATGCATTTTTTGACTTCATTGGCGATGGTGTCCATCCATTTGTTTTGCCGCCCATTTAGTAGATCACAGAATCGCTCCACAACACCAACTAGGATTTTTGCTTGGCCTGAACCGGCAGCCACCTCCACTTGCTGGGTAAACATTTGGAAGCATGTTTTGGTACCATCCAGATAGAGTAAATTCTCTGAATCAAGATGTGGCGGTGTGGTACGTTCGACAAATATGCTTATCTCTGAGCTCTCAAGGTTTGCCAACCATTCTCTGGTTTTTGTCACGATCAAGTTCAAATAGTCTTGCAATAATTGTTCCCGCTCTTCATCTCCAATAACACTAACAGCATCTTCTTTTGAGAAACCAAGGTCTTTTTTAAGGGTTTTGGTAAATATCCTGTCGAATTCCAGTATCTCTAATATAATCAAGGATTCGGGTTCTGAGTTGATCAAGTCTAGTNCCAGCCGATGCAATTCACCGTAATATGCGCGATAGTAAACATCAAAAATCTTGAAACGTGGTGGGCAAAGCTTACTTAGGTGATCTTTTGCAATCACCAGCTCGTTGAAGACCCAATCAAGATTGTTTAGTACCTCAAACTGTTTTTCCCCAGAGTACTCTTTTCTTACATCCACAAACAACTCATTTATGGACTTTTCAATTGTAGTAAATAGGAAGTCTTTATATCCGCGGACATCTGTTCGTGACTGTATAGTACCATTCATAATCTCTTCGAATAATCCATTATTTGTAGGATATTCTACTTGCTTATTTTCAAGCGAATCGCTTAGGCGAGATAGCTTCCCAGGTAGCTTGCGTACCTTGTTTGCTTCAGCTTCCAACTCTTTAGTTTTAACTATATGGCGAGTGTTGAGTATCTTGGCGTCCTCAGTTTCCTCCACATCTATCACTTTAAAAAACCTTATAATAAGTGATTTGTTCTCTGCTCTAACTGCTTCCAAAAGGTCGTAAATAATGGCTTCCAAAAGGTCATTAAACTTCGTAATTTGCGCTGGAAGCCTATTAAATACCTTCTTCATAGTTCTTTGGACATCTTCGCTGGATACAGAAGCCATAACTGTAGCCTGTTCGTAAAAATCCCTTGCCATGTTTAACATATAATGGATCTTTAGCAATCCAGGGCAACCTGTTTCCAAAAGGTCTTGCTTGACTTCCTGCTCCAGCAATGCATCAATTTCGTTACAAAAATCATTAAATTTTACAATCTTGTTGTATATGTCGGTTGTTCTTGCAATGCGTTCATGTATTCTTGTTACTTCATTAATTATCTCGTAACTCTTAATTGACGACTTATTTTCTTTGCTTAAAATGTCCACCTTCCTCAGCTTATCTCGAATCACGTCAACATATTTATTAGTCGAACTGACAAGCTCTAGGGAGTGTTGTACTTCCTCGTATCTAGCTTTAGAAAGTTTGTTCAATTGATATTCAACCGTTGAACTCTCTTTAGCAATTTGCTCCTTTATCCGTGCAATATTTGCAAGTGACACCTCATCAGTGACCAACTCCAATACTTTTTGAAGGGCAGTTTCCTCTACACCAATGCTTGCTGACATTGCAACCTCCTAAGTTACTTTCTGCTTACATCCCTATTAGGTTGTGTTTCAGGTTACGATCCCAATAAATATCAGCGTCGCCATACTCAAGTGCGGGTAATATCCACTGCCAGTTTTGAAGGTCGGTCTTGCTATAGATACATAATGCACATGCACAAATCATTAGGTACATGTGCTTCTTAAATTGATATAATATGTACCCTTCTCTTATATATACACATATATATACACTGGTTATGTATCTGCAATCTATCTTTAGGTTACCCCCGGTTCAGGTTGAAACCATACACCTTCCGGCCATTGGAGAACTGCAGCGTTAGTGTAGTCACCACGAGTGTATTTATCTTTAGTGGAAACCCTTCCTACCCGCATATATAGGGTTACATTACCATCTTTTGCTTTTAAGGCATCATTCATGAGTTTAGCAAAAACATCGTTTTCAGCTTGTAAAACATCCAAGTCCACTGTTGTATTCGTACCGGAATAATACTCTACATCATTAATCAAAAGGGAATATCCATTTAGGTCTTTATGAGGTTTGTCCTTTTTATTGAGTGTCCAAGATACAGCATGGGGGGTAGTAGAATTGAACTGGAATATAGGTGGGAGAGGAGAGAAGCCCGCTTCACCTCTTGATAACGCTTCAGCTGTTTCAACGATGCTGGCGTACCCCCACCGACCAGCGCCTGATATTATGAGTCCAACTAGAACTCCCTGAAACATAAATGCACTGATACCTTTAGTTGCGCATCCGGGCACAAGCATGATCCCCAAAATATAGTGGTGGATGCGCAAGTTCAAGCCCGGTAGAACTCCTAGTATTATAAGGCCTATGATTATTGCCAAGTAAAGCTTTGCATAGCGGATGAGCTTTCCTGCCTTCCAAAGCGAATATGCTTGGAAACAGACGCAGACAATTATTACGATGAATAAGAATATGACAGCAGCTAGTGCTCCTGCTAGCTCCTTCAAATCCTTCGGAGTGAGCCTATCAACGGGTAGTCTATCAAATGTAACGTTATTCAGAACCCCAAGCCAAAACAAAGGAAACCAAAACACTACCTTCAGAAGTGGTGGAGCTCCATCGCTTTTCTTAATAGAGNCCTGCCATAGAACGTAAATTATAAAACATAATGGAAGAAGTCTCTCGAACCCAACGCTCCAGAGCCTACTAATGGTACTTTTATAGGTGGGATCTATTGTGACAGGAGGGTCTAGTGCTAAAATTAAGTTCCAGTACCCTGATATAACAAGAACCCAGAATCCTATGGGGGTTTCATATGCATAGAACACAGGTAGACTAAACAAGATATTAGCCACTGTAAAAGGGAAGCGAGGATCTTCGCATCCATAGGTAGATCCTTGAAGCTTACTAAACTGGAAAGATGAAGGAAAGAAAGTATCAAATCCAACAGAGGCTCCAATTCCTTTGTGCCCTTTTGAAGAGGGAAATGCATTTTGCGCTCCGGTCATTGAGAGCTTTACACAACCACCGCGCGCTCTTGAAATCAAGCCGGCATGCAATGCACTACCGCATGCATACGAATCTCCTCGATAGGGCTCAGTCAACACTCCATCGTCAACGTTTGACTTGCGTCCCCCACCAATGGTATATGAAGAATACTTGACGTTCTTTCTACCCACTGCCATAGCGGCGTAAACCCAACTACCCCTATCACATAATGCAGGACACTTTAAGATTACTTCTTCTTCTTCAAACGGCCCACAATCTTCTGCATTAAGTCCACACTGATTGTTTTTTCCACTCCAATTCCACTGGCCTGAACATGACAACGCTATCACCTCTTGCTTAGAACCGCCCTTGGGTTTATAATACGGTACCGCAATAAACGTTGGATATAATATACGTAAACACACAACAAACCAAATGCAGCAGTATACTATGAGAAGAGCGGTGCGCACCTTCCAGTTGGGTATGCGGTTTCTATACATCAGTGGTCCATCATCAAGAACGCGCAGTACACCCAATCTTCTATGAAACGTTGGAAAAGTATCTTCTGGCTGTCGAGGGCCATCTTTCAGCGCCCTCCATAACCTCCTCCTCCAGTTTTGCGTTGGTGGAGGCATTTGCAATACCACTGTTTCTTGTCTTATCATCTGTTTGTTCGCCAATATGGATGGCGATGAAGAGGATCCTCCTTCACTCATCTCAAATATTTCCAATGTGGTCATCACAGGGCCGTTGTGGCTAGCACGTAGTTGTATATCTCTTATTATCTGCCGCTTACTAACCTACCTCTGATATTTTGAGTTAATTGAGCCTCCTTTCCCGTTACGGTTTTACTTAAATTTGATTCCTCATTTGTGACGTTTTTTTCTGAAGGTAAATCTCATACAATAGCAGACAAAACTTAATGTCTGCCCATAAAGATAAATTAAACCGGTATACTTCTTTAATGCTATACATAGTTTTCAGCCTATTCTAAATGTATATATTTTGTCAAACCGTGTATCTAAAACCATTAATATACATGTTAATCATAATGCTATCGTTAACCTGAGCACATTTCACAAGCGCCAGGATTATCGATGGCGCAGGCGATGACTTTGGAATTGTAAATGTCGAATTCTTCCCCCTCAGTCTCTTCCTTTTGCACAGCATCAAGAGGAGAATCCTTTGCTGTATCAGGTTTTGAGCTTGAGCTATGTTCAGTGGCTGGAGTAATCGGTAGCTTTGAGTTGTCAATCTTTAATGAAGAAATACTATTTGATAGCGACGATACTTCAGAAGTTGTCGTGGCAGAAGCATTATCTTTGATATCTTCATCCTGCTTAGTACCCTCATAGAAGTTGAACTTACGTGGAGAATACTTTGGGCGGTGTAGGTTTGACAGATCTGCGACGTTGTTGACAGCTTGTTGTGCAACGGTCTTATCAATTGTGAATTGGATAGCTGCAGAGGCCGCTTGGGTTCTCAGGTAGTACATACCTGTCTTTAGACCCATCTTCCACCCGTAAAAATGCATGGATGTCAATTTGCCCATAGTGGGGGCACGAATATGGATATTTAGAGATTGCGATTGATCAACGAAAGCACCCCGATCAGCTGCCATTTCAATAATAGTCTTTTGTGATAGTTCCCATACTGTCTTGTATAGATCCTTCAAGTCCTGTGGGATATTTGGTAGATTTTGGATAGAACCATTATCCGAGATGATATGCGATTTCATTGCCTCATCCCAAACACCAAGATCAACCAGGTCACGCAACAAGTATGGGTTGACTATCTGGAATTCACCTGATAAAACACGACGAGAATACATGTTGGAAGTGTAGGGTTCAAAGCACTCGTTATAGCCTAGAATCTGTGAAGTGGAAGCAGTTGGCATTGGTGCTACCAATAGAGAGTTCCTCAACCCGTGCTTAACAATATTAGCCTTTAATGTATCCCAATCCCATAGATCGGTTGGAGTCTTCCCCCACATGTCATACTGCAAGATACCCTTGGAAGCAGGTGAGCCTGGAAACGATTGATAGGGACCATCTTTCATTGCAAGCTCAACAGAAGCCTCTAGTCCTGCGTGGTATAATGTCTCAAAGATTTGTATGTTCAATTCCTTAGCTTGTTGAGAATCAAACGGAATACGCAATATCATAAAAGCATCTGCCAGACCTTGGACACCTAATGCAATAGGTCTGTGCTTCATATTAGAGTTCCTTGCTGTCTCAACTGGGTAGTAGTTGCGGTCAATAACTTTGTTTAAGTTACGAGTAACGACCTTGGCAATGTCGTGAAGCTTCTCAAAGTTGTACCATTGAGTCTTACCATCTGCAGATTTCTCAATGAAGGCAGGTAAAGCAATAGAAGCCAAGTTACACACAGCCGTTTCCTCAGGAGATGAGTATTCAACAATTTCGCAACATAAATTGGAGGACTTGATAACACCAATGTTTTGTTGGTTCGATTTTCTGTTGCATGCATCCTTATATAAAATGAATGGGGTTCCTGTCTCTGTTTGCGCCTCCAAGATAGCATACCAAAGCTTTTGAGCTTTGATAGTCTTTCTACCACGCCCTTCTTTAACGTAGCGTTCATACAATTGTTCAAACTCATCGCCCCATACATCGGATAGTCCCGGTGCCTCACTTGGAGAGAACAAGGTCCAGTCGCCATTCTCTTGAACTCTCTTCATAAACAAATCAGGCACCCACAAAGCAGGGAATAAGTCTCTAGCACGGATTTCCTCCTTACCGTGGTTCTTCCTGATATCAACGAAGTCAAAAATATCGGAGTGCCACGGTTCCAGGTACAACGCAAAGGCGCCCGGGCGTTTGTTACCACCTTGGTCAACGTAACGAGCAGTATTGTTGTAAACACGTACCATTGGAATGATACCATTCGATGTACCATTAGTGCCTGCAATATAAGACCCGGTGGACCGAATGTTGTGGATGTGCAAACCAATACCACCAGCAGTCTTGGAAATCATAGCACACTCCTTTAGTGTGTCATATATACCTTCAATAGAGTCATCTTTCATGGCAATCAAGAAACATGAAGACATTTGAGGATGTGGAGTGCCAGCATTGAACAAAGTAGGTGAGGCGTGAGTGAAATATCTCATAGACATCAAATTATATGATTCAATCGCACTAGCAATATCCCTCCCATGTATACCAAGACAGACCCTCATAATCAGGTGTTGAGGTCTTTCCGCCACCTGCCCGTTAATACGCAACAAGTACGATCTCTCCAAAGTCTTGAAGCCAAAATAGTTGAACTGGAAATCACGATCGTACACGATCGCAGAGTTCAACTCATCCTTATGTTCCATAACAATCTCATAGACTTCGTCCGAAATCATAGGCGAGTGAACTCCATTTTTTGGGTTTGTATAGTTGTAGAGATCCGTGATCACCTGCGAAAACTGCTTCGTGGTTTGCTTATGTAGGTTCGAGATAGCAATTCTTGCCGCTAATGTAGCATAGTCAGGATGAATCGTAGTCATGTAAGCACAGGTCTCGGCTGCCAAGTTGTCTAACTCAACGGTTGTAACACCTTCGTACACACCTGAGATAATACGCTGCGTAATCTTGACCGCATCTATGTGGTTTGGGTCCAACCCATAACAAAGACGTGAAATACGTGCTGTAATCTTGTCAAACTTGACGTGCTCCTTACGGCCATCTCTTTTATAAACGTACATTGGTCCAACTATCAACTAATTGTTAGCCCAGATCTCTTCGCCAAAACTAATGATGGATAAATACGCGTAGAATGAAAAATCGTGCACTTCTTATATACTATTTGTCCAAGTATAAATGCCATTCTATGCGTATACAAAAATTTTCTTCTCAAAACGCCTGACGCGTAAACCAGCCCATTATCTAGGAAATAATATCCTAACGCGTCTCGTTCAGTGTTGGCACCCCTTGAAGGCAGAATGCAGGAACTGCTAGAGCATCGAAACACGAAAATAGGCTTATATTAGTAAGGTTTACGCGTCATCTTTACGATACGAAACGTACCTGAAACTCCTTTCGTGCTGTACGGTTGTTAGTGCTCTGTAACGAAAGATATCATTGCGGTTACCCGGCTTATGGACACAGGCCTCCCCGAGCTTGCGCCGAGATTTACTGGGAAGGCGGCCAGACAGTAATTGCAGCTATGGAATGGTAGAAATCTTTTAGTATGTACAGCTACCTATGCTGGTGTTCATAAACGATGACAATGAGCTCGCCATTTTTGTCTCTGAGTAGTTATAAGAGTGCCATCAACTGTTGGTCTCTAGCGCCTCTTGTTTCTGAAGAAATAGCCAACGGCAGTAGCGATGGCAGCGATACCTACACCGGCCACAGCAATGCCTTTGATACTCTCGCTCTGTATCTTTTTCTCCACCATTGCTTTTATCGTACGTGCTTGTGGGTTTTCTGGCTCGTGTGAATAAAGTGCATCGGCGTAACGTTTTGCCATAGAATATTCTCCTAATTTGTAACACCCGATTGTAAGATAATACAAGGACTCGCGCCTTCTCATAGGGGACTCTTTGTAAATGTCGGTAAGTAGCTTAACACCCAAGCGTTGGTCCTCAGGATCCTGAGACTTGATAAGTCCCCAAGCGTAGTTGAATCTGGACTGTAAAGAAGCGATGTCACCGCCCTCGGAGAGTACCTGTTGGCGTAAGATCTCAAGTTGCTGCGAAGATAGGGGGCCATAGGCATCCTCGACAGTAGGGAGATAGTTTATCTTCGTCATCGATTAAGGCGTTTGTGTATTTGTGTATTGAGGGGAGGTAAGGAAACCTATGTGTCTGTGCAGTTCGACACAATGTTGAAGCAAATTAGGTGTATGGTACAGTATTCAGTAAAACAAGGTTTGACTTAAAATTTTGCGAGCTGATGCGAAAGATGCTAAAAGATGTGACGGAGAACAAGGAAGAGCTGACACTATTTAGTTATCTTGCAGCCTATGATGGAGGACACCATGAAAATGAACAAGTCGAAGCTAGGGACTAAGGAGTATTGGGACGAGTTTTATTCTGTTGAGAAGCGGAATTTCAAGGAGAACCCGGAAGATACGGGCGAAGTTTGGTTTGACGAAAATTCCGCAGAAGATAGAATGGTCTCGCTGTTGCAGGACATGGTTGATGAAGGTAGTATAAATTGGGACTCTTCTATACTTGATCTGGGAACTGGTAATGGTCATATGCTGTTTACGCTTTTAGATGCAGATTTTAATGGGCGCATGCTTGGTATTGATTATTCTCAAACAGCGGTTGAGCTAGCTACAGAGATACAAAAGAAACAATATCAGGATGCTAAGAACATCGAATTTGCTTCTATAGACATATTCAGCGAAACCTGGTCGCCCAAAAGGTTTGATGTTGTTCTTGACAAGGGCACGTTAGATGCCATCGCCTTAAGCGGCACTGTTCTCGAAAATGGCAAGTCAATAGTAGAACTATACCCGCAGATGATTAACAAAGTATTAGCAGAGGATGGAATTTTCCTGATCACATCATGCAACTTCACTGAAGAGGAGTTGATAAAGCTCATTACAAAGGAACATTTTAGAGTTGTAAAGCGTATAGAATACCCGAGCTTCAAGTTTGGGGGAGTGAAAGGGTCACCAATTTGCGGAGTGGCCTTTTCTAGGATTGATGTTTCGTAGATCTACTGAGTTAGAATAGGATAATTTTATATATTACACAAAGTATGACTGTAATCTTGATAGCACTATTACTCCGGAATCAAGTTTTTGACAGTTGTGAAGAGCTCATCGGCCACTTCTGCTTTAGCAGTTTTCAATGCGTACTGGACTGGGTTGCCCTTCTCATCAAGGGCTAGTAATCTGACAAACTTCTCGCCCTGAAGAGAGCCAGGAAACCCCTTTTGGATCGAAAATCCCTTCACAAGTGGTAAATTTAGAATAACCTTAAGTAGACCGCGTGATCTCATAACCAAACGAGCCTTAGACGTGTTTTTATCTTTATTAACATGAACAGGGCCTATTCCTCTTTCTTTCCATCCCTCCTTGATATCTGTCAATTGGTATAGTTTTGCATTAGCTTGATATACAGAATTTTCCGCTTCTTCGCCAGACTGTATTACTTGCTTAGTTAATTTTAAAGAAGTATTTGAAGAATTACTGGCGTCGTCGGTTTCTTCGCTTAGCTGTCTACTGCTGTTATTTCCAGATTCCTTGTTGGGATTCTTGCCCGCAGCAGAATCGGCGCTGGCGTTCTCCTGCTTTAGTACATTGAAACCGCTGCCAAATGCAAGACCAGATCCAAAAGATAAAGGTTTCTTCGCCTCAGTATTTGTACTAGTTGCCTGTTCGTCCTTGCTTTTGTCCCCGTCCTTCTTCAGAATCCCAAACCCGCTCCCAAACGCTGTCGAGGAGCCAAAGGGCTTTGACGCAATCGCAAAGCCAGAACTGTAGGTAGAAGACTCTCCAAACTTCAATTTCCCAGCATTGTCACATTTTTTCGCTTCGCCGTCAGTACTTTGCGCCTCATCATCCTTTTCACTATCCTTAGTTTCCTTCTCCTTTGTCTGTGTTGATGTCACATCATTGTGTTCCTCCTTGCCGGAATCTCCAGCAACTGATGGATTTCCACCCTCACCTTCCTTCGCAAGATCACTTTGACTATCTTCACTTTCTTCTTCGACTTCTTCTACTCTCTCACTAGCTAATTTAGGCTTCTTTATATGAGCAGAAGCATCTTCACTAACAGATGAATCCTGCGACCTTGACCTTTTCGATATCTCTACAGCTTCCTCTGGTGCAACTTCCTCCGATCGCTCGTTACTTTCCCCACTCATACTGTATTGCGGGATGAGACGTATGTAGCACTAGCGTATCGCCTTCCTTGTCAGCTACCGGTAGTTCTTAAAGCGCATGGTGTCTGTCAACTTCAAGCGCAAGTGGAAACCTAATTGCTCTGCATAAGCCGGGTAATAATAACACCACAGGCCTGGTGCATCAACACTTATGGTGGTGTATAAAGGGTATTTAACTCTATGCCTGGTAAAGAGTAGGTTAATCTTATATAGTATACATAAGCGCATTAGTATAACAATTCCTAAGAAATCATACAGTATTTCTATCTGAAATATAACGCGTAATCGGATTGATGCCCGATTGGGCTGTGATCTTTTCAAACCATGACAATAGAATACCGCCCTGCTTCTGCCCAGCAGGTAAAGACATGCCCTTGTACAAATACTTAATAAGAACGTCTTGCTCCTTCCTGTCTAGTTGCTTTACAATGCCTGCAATGTCTGCTTGTCTTACCTGTGACAATAACTTCAAGACAGACAATAAGTACTGATATTTTGTTTCATTATCCGAACTGTATGGAGGCTCATGCATGGCTAATTTAAGACCATTGAGGTAGTCTCCAGTATTTGCAGCAGAAGATATTTTTGCTATCTTGGCTTGAATGTTCTGTGTTGTAGGCTCCACACTGTGTGGAGGNTTCAAATCATCCTCAGTTAGCCTCCCGCTTTCGGGGTCAAATGCATCTATATCGATTCTTCTCCAATCTGTCATTTTATCGAATGTAAAACCTTCTTAATCGCCTGCTTTTACAGAAGCTATACGTTTAACACTAATGCGGGAATGGTGCTAGTGGTTTTCGTTACTTTGTATTATTGAAGGAGCGTTGTTCGATAAAAGGGGCATTCGTGTATGATGCTTTCTTTATACATGGAGGGTTCCTACATAAAATATACGGCAAGCAACAGTATGGAAGTGTACTGTCAGCTGGGAAGAACCTGCTATTTAGCTTCCGGAAGGGCCAATCCCTCGTACTCGGAATACCCAAGGGCAAGGTTAATGTTTTGTATGCATTGTGTAGCAGCCCCCTTGAGTAGGTTGTCTATAGTGGCCACAATCACAACACGGTCCTGAGCTTCATTAACTTGAAAACCGCCAATTACCACATTATGTTTGCCAGCAACTTCCTTGACAACAGGTATATCGTCCTTAATTTTAATGAGTTCCTCCCCTTTGTAAAAGTCGGTGTATATTGATTTAATTTTATCTCTTGTCAAGGAATATTTCTTGATAGGGATGGATATAGTCTGTGTGATGCCTTGGAACCAAGAAGAAACATGTGGGATAAAGGCCACATCAATTCCCAATCTAGTAGAAATCTCTTTTTCATGAATATGGTTTGTGAGCGAATATGGCACCAGGTTATCATGTAAATAGACCGCATCGTTCTTTTTGGATGGGGTCGTTCCTGCGCCAGAGTACCCTGATACACCAAACACTGTGGGCAATCCTGTAATATATTCAAGTAACGGAGCAATAGAGAGTTGAGCGCAAGTAGCGTAACATCCAGGGTTGGAGATCTTTTTGGCGGCTGCAAGGGCGGCACGATCATTTAGCTCTGGAAGACCATAGGTAGCAATGGAGTTTGCTGAAAACCTAAAATCGGCACTCAAATCAATAATTTTGGAAGGTCCTTGTACTGCTTCAATTGCTTTAACAAAGGGCTGGCATACTTTATTGGGAAGCGCCATAATCCACATATCTACCTTTGCTTTGGACTCTAGCTCTTGCATATCTTCAGCGGTCAAGTTTTGGTACGTAATGTCAGATTTATAATAACCTTCTAAACGTTTACCAGCATTTTGGCGAGATGATACGTAGGCAAGTTCCAAATATCGGTGGTTTTGTATTAATCCCACTAATTTTTGGCCAGTATGGCCCCTAGCACCAATTAATGCAACACGTTTGGGACTGCTGTTGGTTCCCTGAAGTCTTGGTGCAGTTCTTTTAACAGTAGAATACTTTCTTGATGAGACCTTAGACGAAAATACGCCAGTGCCTTGTAAGTGGGCGTAATTGAAAGGTACCGACTGTTCGCGCACGAACTCTGAAAGCATTTTTCCAATGCTGTCAAGATCCTTGACACCATACCAAAAGAGGATCTTCCCATTTTTGAGGTAAGATCCATCCGACTGTTCGAAATGCCATGTAACGTTGGGGTCTTCCTCATCCACAATCCATTGGAGAGCAGAAATTTCTTGCTTCAGAGTGCTAAAGACATTGTCGCTAACCTTATTCAGCCATCCTGCCTTCGAACAAATAAATTTGTCTAACTTTGCAATAGCGAACCCTTTCTTAACAATTGCCAAGGTTTCAAGTGCCTCATCAGAATATATGGAAAGCTCACAGTTCTCTAATTCTTTAATGTATGCTGCAACCGATTGTTTTCCAGCAGCAATGTCGGGGTCATGTTCCATAACAGATCTGAGCTGCTCAATAGATGGGAAATCAGCGAAAGAAGAGTGTATCTGTAGCTTATATCCTCTTCTAATAAGAGTCCCAGCTCCGGTATCAGTAAAAAGTTCCTTTTGCAAGTCATGAACATTAATTATTGCCACAGATGATGATCTAGGCAAGTGATAAAGTAAGTCCTTAATTTCCTTGATTTTTAGTTTTGTCCCATACTTCACCCATTGCTGTCTCATGAGGTCGTCAAATTCCTGGTCAAGATTGATAACAGATATTTTTTCACCTGTGAGACCATTTATAATGCCACCTTTCTCATTCAAATAGACTATTTTCAAAGGCTCGAAGACGCGAGCAAGTGCGCCAGCAGCGATGTCAGCATTAACATTTAAGGTCTGGCCTGACCTAGTTTCTGCGAACGACGTCAAAATGGGCAAAGCCCCTGCTTTAATAGAGGCCTCAATAGGGTCCTTGCAAACATTAGTGATGTCACCGACCAAATTATATTTATCTTTGTCAAGATAGTCAGCTGTGAATACACCTGATGTTATTGGTCTAGCGCGGACATTTAGCTGCTCCAAAGCTGTCACTAACTTCAAATTCTGTTCAAGAAAGCACTCTCTAACAACACTCATTGTCGTTTCATCAGTGATCCTAATACCATCTATATAGTCAGGCTCTATACCCATTGATTCAAGCCTTTCATTGACTTGCGGACCTGTTCCATGTAGCACAATTGGATACAACCCAACATGATACAAGAAGGCCAAACAATTAGCTAACTCTTGTAGATTGTCGCTAATTATAGCTCCTCCAACTTTGATTACAGCAAACTGTTGTTCTGACACCGAGGTAAAGTACTTCAAATACTGTTCTACCTCACGCTTTGAGGCTATATTGTTAAGAAGCTGTATAACTGTAGACCTAGTCCCAAAACTTCCAACACCATCAAAGCTTGTTACCTGCCTCTTTGGATAGTATACCAGCTTGTTTTTAAATGTTGTCATGGACCTGGCCAAAATACGACCCCCATGACTCCGAGCTCTACTTGTAATGCCTGCTAATAAAACACCACTTGCGTAGATCACTCCAATCTTCCTAAGAGACATCTTCAAACCTTAGCACAGAGTTGCGGGGCAAGGNAAGGAAATTATCTTAAGAGCGGATGCATAAAATTGCTGTACTTACTGTGGACTTTTATATTTGAAAGTTTTCTGCCCAAAAAATGAGTCAATATGCTTTTAGTACTTGGAGCAGAGTCACATAAGAAGTTGAACGCAAATCAAGAATTGTTCTTAAATACTGAAATGCCATCGTATTTTTAAGGTAGAAATACTTTGGCAGTCTATGTAAAACTTTTGTACTATTTTTTTAATAATCCATTGACGGCTCTTCCTTTGACTTGTCGGAATTGTTGCTTCTATCGCGCCTAGATCTGTAAGACGTCGTAGGTTGTGTAGGCTGTTCAGAAACAGTATTCCTGTTAGCTATAGTAGATTGTGAAGCTGCAGAATTGGATGGAATATAGGTTGACCCTTCATTCGAAAACCTTGAATTGTTGTAGTGAGGATTGTTCCCCGGATTATGATACCCATTCCCGTAGTAACCAGTACTGCGACCCTGGTATCTGCCTGTATGCGATGGAGGTGCAAAGCGTTGTCTCCTATCACCATCAGCTGTTCTTCTAGATGAATGCTCTATAGGAATGCTTAAATGATGTAGTTTTTCTCGTTGCATGTAACCTCTTCCCCCTAAACCACCTCCAAATCTTCTTGGCTTGAAATACTTCACCGTTCTACCACGTTCGATATCTACAATTACTGGCCTACCTTGAATAAGTAAACCTCTATGCACTCCTATTTCTCTGTAGGCTTTCTTCCTTCCCTCTACATCCTTGAATACTACAAACGCATATCCTTTTGGTTGGTTGGTTTGCTTGTCACGAACAACACGTACTCTTTCTATCTCACCAAATTTTATAAACTGCTTTTGGAGTTCTAACTCATCAACACTGTATGGTAGCCTACCAACAAAAATCGTTCTATATGGATCAGTACCTTTAAGATTCTCGTCTTCTTCAGGGTTCCACTTTGCAAACTCTAAATCTAACTCATTGGCTCGCGTAGCTGTTATATTTCTAATTTCATCGTATTTCTCAAGATGTTTATTATCTGTACCTATGGGAAGTTCTTCTAAATAACGAGTGAGAGCACCGGATGACAGTATATTTGCTATAGGAGAAATGTTGCATGTCTTTCTTTCGTTTGGGGGATAGTCTACGGGTTGTCTGTATTGAAGAGGGGGCCGTGGCTTGAAGAGTTTTGATACTCGCTCGGGGAACTTGGAAAATGAATAAGACTAAAATACGAAAGGGTTAGTAGCTATTGTCATGGCCAGTAAAGATAAGGAACACATACCATTTGGAAAGCTTACTCTTTGACTGTAAATTTTAGAAATATAGTTGACTTTTCGTTTTTCTGGCCCAGATCGATGATAGCATCCAATTTTTTTTACATTTGATCGAAAACGCAAAATGATTGTAATATTTATTATGAACTAGAGAAAATACACATACCTCCATGGTAACCTAAAGAAATCGTTGCTCCAGTGGATACTAGTTTAAGTAAACTTATAAACAGTTGATGGGGCAAATTTAGTTCCCGGCAGCTACCCTCTTACCGTTGATTAACTGGTTTAATAAATCAGTAGAATTGTTACTGCGGGTTTGGGCAACGCTACCTGAAACAGGTAAAGCTGGTTGTGACGGTGCGGTTTTGTTGCTTTGTACAAACATACCTGCGGGTGAAGAGTTCACCATGTTCTTAATTTGATGATGCTGCTGAGCCTGATTATATGCGGGTAGTTCAGAATCGTACTGTGCATTTACTTCAGCATGCTGTATAAAGGCAGTATTCTGAGGTACCTTCTGTTGTTGTACAGTGTGATTCCTTTGTGGCATCTGGATTTGTTGTTGTCTTAGCAGCTGCTGTTGCATATGCGGGGATGTATCCTGGAGCTGCAGGGCAGCCATTTTGTGATCGACAGGCTTGATAGCCAACATGTCGATTAGTTTGCTGCCCAAGAGATTGTCAGAGTCCTCAGATACTTCCATATTTGAAAATGAAAATAAAGAAGGATAGCTTGCATACGTTTCATCGTCAATAATTCCACTTCTTAGTCTGTAACTAACATTACGATAGTCGGATAAAAAGTTGATCGTTTCGTCAATAAATTTAACAGCGCTTTCCAATGGGTTGTAGGGATCTTCGTATGATTTGTCATTATTCTTCCTATTCTTACCATTGCCGCTAGTGCTATTGCTATGTGAAATTTGAGCAGCGGCAAAGTTAGTAAAGGTAGGTGCGGGCGCATTAATTGCCTCGCCTAATGTAGGGAACGCAGTAGAGCTTGATGCCTTAGACAGAGCAGAAACAGGGGTCGAAGACTGTGTGATACCCCATGGGTTGGCACCAGTGGGTAGAGGGGCCGGTGTCAGGATTGGGGTATGTGCTGCAGGCGTGGAAGATGAAGAGCTATCATCTGTATGTAATTGCGTTTTCGCCTGTGCAGGAGAAGGAGCGGCAGACAGATCATGGCCACCAGCGGATACAGTGCTAGCAGCGCCTTGTAAGTTTTTGAAGGGAGCTGGATGGTGAATGTGATGATGCTGAGCTTGTTGTTGTTGCTGTGATTGCATGTGCAACTGCATCGGCTGCTGCACAGCCTGCGGTTGAGGATTAACATGGACTGCCTGTTGAGGCTGTGGCACCTGTGATGGCTGCTTTCCGGTAAGCTCCCTCTTGTTAAACGAGTCAGCTTCCTCGCCCGGTTCATGTAAAAACATACAATTCGGATTCGGACAAGGTTGGCCTCTTAAATAGGACGAACAGTATTTTGTAGTGCCGTATGCAGCCTTTACTTGTCTACCATCCATAAAGGTTCCATCCACTGATTGTATACATCGAGCAGCATCTTCTTTCCTGGCAAATGTCACATAGATTCCATATCCAGTTTGGTGATCATTATGACCTGTTTTTCTGTTTACGACGATCTTATTGATCTTACCGTACTGACCAAAGTACTTCTCGGAGCGTAATAGAGTACCAACGTCCTCATATGGCACAGGAGGATTGAGACCAATAACATAAACTAAGTTTTTTTGAATAACTCTCATGCCTGCTAAATGTTTCCGATTGGCATACTCATTTTCTTTTCGCTCCTTCTCCCTCTGCTTACGTTCACGTTCCTTTCTCGCCTGCTTTGCTCGTTCCATCTTCAATTCCTCTGGAGACAACACAATGTATTCCACCGACTCGTCGTCATACTTACGACGACATGCCGGGCATCGACCATTTAGTTCAGGATTCTGCCTAATGTTGTTGTAGCAGAACTGACATATTTGATACCCGCATGGACAAGGTTTAAAGTTCTTATCGGTTATATCCAAAGGTTCCATACACAACGGACAATAGTCTTCTTCATCATCTGATAGAAAGGATGTGTCATAGTTTGATAAGACAGCTTGGATATGCTGTAAATTGTCATGCACGTGAGGATTCTCCATTATCTCGTTTTCTTCCAAGCCTATATATTCTTATATCTTTTAATCCTTCTATAAACCAAGCTTTCTGCTTATTCCCTTGTAAGTTTAATATTGTTCCTAGAACACTGTTCTAAGGTTCTTATTCGTAGTTATCTTCAATTCAAAAATTTGCCACACATAAGATGAACTTAGGAGTATTTCCATCAACCTTTTTTTTCCATTTTTGTAGTAACAGCTCATAGTTCAACTACTCGTTACCCGGCTTTATATGTTCTCCTCGGCGAGAATATCAAGTAGTAAGGAGCGAATCTTTATCAAACCACTGCGGTTAACAAAATACGCGGAGACATTGGCATGGCTGTGGTCCAGCCCTTTTCTCCTTGTGATTTATAATCTTCTTCTCCACTGCCAGTCTTTGCGCAGTTTGCATAAGGCGGATATACACATCTACAATTTACGAGGCGGAATACGTCTTTCCAAGTAAGAAATATTGAAATACAACGTGACACATCTTCTCTTAGCAGTTTACTCATAACTTCGTTATACAAAAATCATATCATGGCACATTACATACATTGAAGGTCATGAACTTCGCACAGTTCAAAACTC
The DNA here is from genome assembly GCA_000710315.1 of Eremothecium coryli CBS 5749. Lineage (NCBI taxonomy): Eukaryota > Fungi > Ascomycota > Saccharomycetes > Saccharomycetales > Saccharomycetaceae > Eremothecium > Eremothecium coryli. The sequence goes on from AZAH01000001.1 coordinate 992,802, forward strand.
GAGTCCTTCACTTATCTCAGATAGCTGGTTGCTCAGCAGCAGCAACCTCAGAACCAACAGGGGTGGTTTGCAATGGTTCCGTAAAGTAGTCAACGTCAACCATGGCGTTATCATTGTGACACTCGACTGTCACGTGCATCATGAAATCCCTGTTATGGTGCTGAGTCGCGGCCTTATAGCGCCAGACAACATGCTCGAAAGTCTCCTCCTTCGATTTATCCTTAAACTTTAGGTCGGGAAGACCGACAGAAGCCTTGATGTCCTTCAAAAGGTGCTTTTCGACGTGCTGGTGGAGGTGCCGCACAAACTTCTTACTATGACTGTTGGCTGACTCCTTTATCTTCTCAGGGTCATCATGAGACTCATGCAATACAAAGGGGGGATAGTATCGCACTTGGCAATGGACATGGTCGAACTCGTCATCCTCTGACTCGTTCTTAATGTACTCCTCAAATGACTCCAAATCTTCAAAGACCCTGATCTTCTCACCTTCTTTAGTTTCAATGGTAGTGATCTTTTGCTTCTTCTTATCTTTCTTGGTCATGATAGCAGCGGAGGGTTCTTCTTATGGAGGGAGGACGGTACTCTTGAGTGATGATACAAGATTACCAATTCTGACGTTACCTTACTAGTTACTGACACACACCCAATGTTCAAGGGATCTGTGCGCGATGTGCAAAATTAATTTATGGTTTTAGGAGATGAAAACCTCTTGGGCTGAGTACCGCTGTGGATCTCATTTATATATGTTATACTTAATATCTCCTTTTCCCAAATGGTACCATTTTTGCCATACGGCTACAAGAGTAATGTTGGCTTGATTGGTTTATCTCCACTTTTCCTTGAAAAGGCACGCCTTCTATTGAAATAACTACAAGTCGTCTCATCAAACCACCCCTTGTTTTGTTTCATTTACGATGTGTTGTTGCTTGCCGGCAGAGCAACGATTCATAGTCGGTTTCGCTGGCACATGACTCCTTACCCCCCGAATCATCGAGATGAGGTGTAGGGAAGCGGCACAGTGGTGTGGAAAAAAGGGTATGCCTCAATCAGATCACTTGAGAGTCTAGAGAAAACGCGACACGAGATGTGATGCCGAATGTATTTGTGGATTTTACAGGTAAACATGCTGTTGAGACACCTCTTTAGTACATTGTACCATTTCCCCACAATGTACCTGACTAGACGACGGAATGCTGTATTATCCATTACAGTATATAAGTGGAAAGGTGTAAACTAAATATGTAGTTATGGCACTATGGCCGAGTGGTTAAGGCGACAGACTTGAAATCTGTTGGGCTCTGCCCGCGCTGGTTCAAATCCTGCTGGTGTCGTTATTTTTTGTTTTTTTTTTTTGATTAGTTGCCAAGTAGTGTCAAGTAGTACGGAAACGGAAGAAGAGTCTCCATCTAACCGACCTTTCATCCGGACTGCAGTTATGTTACAGAAGGACGATTGTTCTTTCGAAGATCAGGGAATGGCTGATATCAAGCAGCCCTTAGGAAGCTATATTCATTACCCATTTATCCTGCTAGGTTCTATTTGGTCACAGTTTTCTTTGCCCGATAATAGTAACTATCACTAGCAATGAGGGCACCTGATATTTCAGAGCGCCATTGATGCTGTACTATTTCAGCTTTGATTCTAGCAATACAAAAAGTATATAAATGTGGTGGATATCCATGATGGTGGTTTTAAAGGGTTAAGCTACTACCTCAACAGTCGTTGGGATCAGAAATCAATTAGTCTAAACCGTAACAGTCGATCAGGTATCGGAGAGTGCAGATAAAGCTGAAAATCAGTTACACATTGGTTCAACGTCTACAATATATTCAATTTTTGTTTGAATTTTCTTTTTAAAATGTCACCAGCTATTAAAGACTCAGGAAATGATTTTGCATTGCTTAGGACGCAGCTAGCTGCAGACGCCGAAGAGATTAAGCGGTGGTGGAATCAACCTCGTTGGGCGCATACAAAGCGTACCTACACTGCCGAAGATATTGCTGCTAGGAGGGGGACCATGCCGCCAATACGCTACCATTCTTCAGTCATGGCGGATAAGTTGTACTCCATTCTCGCGGAGCACTTCCGCAACCGCACCGTTTCCCAAACTTTTGGCGTTTTGGATCCTGTGCAAGTAACACAGATTGCAAAATATTCCGACACCGTTTATGTGTCTGGATGGCAGTGCAGTGCAACAGCCTCTTCTACCAATGAACCGGGGCCTGACTTGGCTGACTACCCTATGGACACTGTCCCAAATAAGGTAGATCACTTGTTTAAAGCCCAAATGTTTCATGACAGGAAACAACATGAAGCAAGACTGAATTGCAAGTCGCAAGCTGAGCTTGATAAGTTAGGACCTGAGATCGACTACTTGCGCCCAATTATCGCAGATGCAGATGCAGGACATGGTGGATTAACGGCAGTCTACAAGTTGACCAAGCTATTCATTGAGAAGGGTGCTGCAGGTATCCATATTGAGGACCAGACAGCCACCCACAAAAAGTGCGGGCACATGGCGGGTCGCTGTGTTGTGCCTGTCCAGGAGCATATCAATAGACTAATCACCGTGCGGATGTGTGCTGACACTATGAACTCGAACTTACTAATTGTTGCACGAACGGACTCTGAAGAAGCCACGCTCATCAGCTCCACGATTGACTTAAGGGATCACTACTATGTTGTAGGTGCAACCAATCCTGAAATTTCCCAATCCCTTGTAGAGGCGCTAGATGTGGCCCAAGCGTCGGGAGCCTCCGCTTCGGAATTGAGGCAGGTGGAAGCTTCTTGGAATGAGAAAGCGCGTTTGCGCCTTTTCCATGAGGCTTTCGCAGACAAAGTTGCAGCAAGTCCGCATATCTCGAACAAGGCCGCTGCCATTGAAAGCTTCAATGCGGAAGTCGGCCCACTAAGTGGAGTGTCCATTTCAAGAATGCGGGCGCTGGCCAGGGAGATTCTCAGAGAAGATGTTTACTTCGATTGGGATCTACCACGCGGCAGAGAAGGCCTCTACCGGTACCGTGGTGGAACCAATTGCAGTATAATGCGTGCACGTGCGTTCGCACCTTATGCCGACCTTGTCTGGATGGAGTGTAACACACCTGACTACAATCAGGCTAAGCAGTTCGCTGCGGGCGTCCATGCAGTTTACCCACACAAGTGGCTTGCCTATAACCTTTCTCCCAGTTTCAACTGGACCACAGCAATGTCCGCTGACGAGCAACTAACCTTTATCCAGAGATTGGGCAAGCTTGGCTATGTATGGCAATTTATTACCCTCGCAGGTTTACACTCTTCTGCCCTTGCTATCGATCTTTTCGCTCGCGACTACGTCAAGAGAGGCATGAGATCGTATGCTGAAACTGTCCAACAAAGGGAAATCGACTACGGTGTTGATGTTTTAAAACACCAGAGGTGGGCAGGTGCTGAATACATGGATCGTATTGTCAGCATCGCACAGGGAGGCGTATCAGCTGTCGCTGCTATGGGCAAGGGTGTCACTGAGGAACAGTTTAATACTCATTCTGCAGTTCCCAAACTTTGAACCTACTTGTGCCTTGCGGCATAAAGCAAATCGACGATCTTCTGGACAATGTTCCTATTGCCCTTCCCGAACGCGATAAGCTCCTTTCGTTTTTAAACCTTCCGAAGCTTATTCCACTGTTCAGACGCACCTTAGCGGAATAGCCCTATGTATAACTTTCTGAGCAGCTAATGGTATGTAGTAAAGCATCTAAATTTATGTCATTTGGCTCACAGTATGCCGTCATGAGAGCTACTATTTCGGGTTTCCGACTTACCAGGAGGCGTACCTCCTTTTCCCGAAAAAGGATACTTTTCCGGATTTCTTCATCGGAGGTTACAAACGTGATCCGAAGAGGACGGAAGGCCCTGGTTGTGTCGAGTGCCCGCAGCGCCTCGAGTCATCAAGAAAAAAAAGAAAAATTGAATCTCTAGGGAAAGGGCTCAGACATATGCTTGAGGAAAACTGCCGGAAAGCAGAACTAAACGTGGGACATGATTCAAAAAACCGTTGATTTATAGTATTTTGGGTCCGTCGGAGTGGTTCTGCATATATGTTCCACGGTAGGAATCGTTGAGAAAATTTTTAAGCGTGATTTTGCGCATCTATATATATATATAATGGAAAAAACGTCAGTAGAGTTCGAGCAATATGACTTAACGTATACAGTAATTACTAACGCCAGTAAGCGGTTATTTAAAGTTTGGCTGGTACTGTAGACATACAAAAACTCAGCCAAAGTGATCATCACCTCTACCAAAGACTCAGGTCTGAGCGAATTTTGAAGTTGAAGATCTGAAAAAAAAACAACAGAGTTCTTGGGAGCTTGACAATTCGTGCACAGAGTCGATAGCTCAGTGATCTTAACATATATACATCCTTTAAGGTCAACGTAAGACGGTAGTATCTCACGCTCCAAATACACACGGTTATTATAGAAGTACGGAGCTTTACTGCTTGTCGAGGGGCATAATATCAGGTCGAACATAAGGATAGAATTAAAAAAAGATATCATGAGTAAGATTCATAAACCCACAGGGAACGGTACTACACATAAGATAAGAGAGCAATTGAACTTCAAAGATAACAAGAAATGGAAGCAGTTTTCTAGTAGAAGGCTGGAACTGATTGATAAATTTGGCCTTAGTGAACGCAAGGCAAGCGAGCAAGATGATAATATAAGACAGATTGCAACTATACTACGAACTGAGTTTGGCTACCCTGTCAGTAGCTCTGGAGAGTTTGAAAAGCTAGTGACAGCAGCTGTACAGTCGGTGAGACGGAATCGGAAAAGGTGTACGAAGACAAGAGGAATGGGCACATCAAGGCGTAACGGTGGTAACATATCAAGCAACGGAACAACCAGCGCATCCGATGGAGAGGAGACATCTTCACGGGTTGGCTCACCAATTTTATCTATGGGCTCGCTGAACGTGCCCTCGCCTGTGGTTACTGGCGCGGAAACGTGTATTACCCAAACGCTTCCAATGATACAACCGAAGCCCGTGAGAGTAGTTGCCTCGCGCACGATGAAACTGGAGCAACTGACTTCACCTTCTAACAACCACAGTGTTAGCAAATTGGTGAATCATAACGATATGGTACGCAGCGTTATTGCAGATCTTGTTCATTGTCGTGTGCCTCTGCACGAACAGTCTAAACATGAACAGTCACCAGGCTTAGCTGAGCTCGCGATATTTTCTCAGCAACGTAATCTCCTATCACTTGCATTGGCTTCTAACGACGGATCGGAAGCGAGTGATTTGGCTCCTAAGGCTGACCATTCAGCGTTCAATGAGTCCATCCCATTTTTTCTGCGTGAAAAGATCATTATTAATGTACAGAGGTCGCGAACTTGCTTAGAGCTATGCACAAATCAAAATCTCATGGACCAGACGTCCAATTTATTAGTACTAGGGGAAGCCAGCATTAAAGCTGCCATCGCATTTGTATTGGAGCGTTTTTTTTCCAATTTGTCCGATTCTGTTACGGAATACATCATGAGCAAAGTATCTGCTCCAGAGCAGTTAATATCAATATCTACTGGGCTTTTCGGACCCGCTACAAAGGGCAGCTTAAAAGGGTTCCTCCCGGAAACAAAACTAACGCTATTCCAACTACTGTTGGGAGCTATAGTGAAGGACTTTGGGTTCGACCCATGCATCTATCCTTTAGGTGAAATCTTTCATGACATAATCTTGAAGAAGTATCCGTTGGTGTGCAACTCGAATAACCCACACACCACTACAATCATGAATACGCTGTCTATGAAACCGCAGATAGCAAACAAGGACGTTAACCATAAGGTATTACTAAAATACCAGGATCGGGAACAAAGGTTTACATTCCCCCTCCTATCAAATGGTCCTCCTACAGTGACTGAAGTGTTAGAAAGCTCTCGTCAGCTTTTCCAGATCCCAGCTACTGTAGGCACCCTGGGTCTTTATCACAGAGGAGAAATGATTAAAGATGATAGAGACTTGGCAATGATCTTAAACCAATTGATCGCGGACGAAACTGTAATAGAAATAAAAGAAGTCTCCACGATGCCCACTCCTACACCATCTCGCTCCGAAGAGTCTGGTTTCAATGGTCTAAACATATTGAGCAGTGTTTCTACGTCTGCTGCTAGAACCCTTCCACCTCCACATTTGCAAGTTGGTGCAAATCAATCTGCACCATCATCATCGCCTGCATTTCAAAACTATACTCATAGCAATACAGCAAGCGTCGCTGCGTTGGATAACATCATAAGTAGGATTTCTTCCCCGGTGACAGTCAAAAACCAATCCAGCACACATAACACCTATGCTCCTCCAGCTGTCTGGAATAGATCACCACTTCCACCCACCGGGCATGGTAAGGACTCTTTTGAGAAAGGGCTGCCTCAGCCCGTATTCCAACCGCTTTTATAGTGGTGGCAAATTAGCATTAGTGGGCTGAAGCGTATGTAACACTAAAGTATATTCTATATATACACGATATAACGAGCTAACGCGAATCAGCCCACCTCCCCCATGTGTTTAGACGTAAATGCCCTAAAAAGTTACAACTAGGGATGTGGGCATCAATACTACAAATATTTTGGTGTTTGGTATTGCAGAAGACGTTTATCTTCTGTATGGCTTTCTTGTTCCCGCCCAGCGCGACACCGCCGATTAGAATTATACTTTCGAGTAGGAGCGAAGGATTAGAAGAAAAGCATAATGGCCATAAACCTAAATGTTTGAAGCGGGAGAGTAACTCACACGCTATTTATTTTTGCAAGCTTATGCACTTTCAACTTGTATCCCAACATATACTCCTCGCCATTAATCGCTTGTAAACAGAGGTCACACAACTCCTTGGAATGAAATCCAATGACAGCCTGAAAGAGAGTAGCACGCACCTTAAATCTTTGAAGATTCTCAGGTGGCAATTCAGAAACTTGTCCGTCGGAGAGTGGACCTTCAATAATTTGATCTGGTTGCCCGTTGGGAAGCAGAACAATTTCCACATGTGACTCTGAGTCTTCATAGACTCCAACATAAAACTCTCTCGTGTTGGACAATGCTGTCCCTTGAGATTTATGGTCCATTTCAAGTAGTTTGGGACATTTCAGCTTAACAAAATCTTTAAGGATTGTCCACTTCAGCTTGCCATACTTCTCAGGGTGCGACGTCATAATCGTTAGATCTGGGACGATTTCATTATTTTCGTCTTGTAGGACATGGGGTTGCGGAGCAACCATAGATGGATGCTGCTGGTGTTCAGCCGATTTTCGTTTCACATTGCCCCCCTCAGTACTACCATTCAAACCACCTGTTTCTTCCCGTTCTGAGTCAGTAAGGCTGGTTGGATCATTTTTTGGGGGGTCTGTTGCTGTCGTTTTAATGACTTCGTCCCAATGCAAACATGGAGGAAAATTCGATACTTGGAGCTGGTACATATTCCGTTGGGACATCTGTCGTCTAAAGCTTGCCTCATTGAAAATCTGTGTAAGACGGCGAGACGAGTGCTGCTGTACTTGGCCGTTATGGATTAATGCAGGCACACCTGGCCCCATAAATGGTGGGTGTACCGGAAGTCTTCCACCATGTCGATGAGGTCGTTCGTATGGATGCTCATGGCGTGCAACGTGTTTAGAAATTGCCAGCATTGGTGAATGAACCACGTCACTCGAGCCCGGTGCGCTGTGGGCACCATGTATAAATGGCCCGACCGGTGCAGCACGCAATGCCGCACTTTCTGGCATAATAAAGTAGGGAAGTATTACAGCCATTATGGTATGGTAATCCCACTCGATTCCATTCAGCTGCATCAACAAATTTGGCCAATCAGTGTCTTGTCGTAATAGCACGATGCAGCTCTGTAGGGGAATGAAGGGGGGTGTCATTGAAGGCATTAAAGGAAGCACTTTGACATTCAAGACCTGTTCGTATGGAATAAACTTCGCGAGAAACCCTCTGATTTGCCTCCAGTTCTTGGCTGGTGGTAGGTTGTCCACTCGTATACGGATTGGCTGGTTGGGTACTTCCTGCGGTATACCATGGGGCGGAGGATATGATATCATTTCAAATAACCAATTCTTGCACTCTCACACCCTACTGCTGCCAGGATGTTTCTTCAAACTCTACTTTAAAGGCACTGACTTGATGCGATGATTATGCAGTGTCCAAAGCAGAAGATGTAAAAACATGCAAAATCCTCTATTCAATTTACTCTTTGCAAGGGTAGGTTTCCAGAGAAAGAACATACCCTGCCCTTAGTTTGCTACAATATTGCTTTTTGTTTTTCACAGTAGTCAAATGGTTTATCTTAGTTAACCGTATGTATGGAGGGACATCAGACTCCTTTATGCGTAGAATATTCACCGGGCTGCAATGCTTCACTGGTTGCTTTGTAGTCCCCGCATTGCTACGGGCGACCTGTTCGAGGCATGTGCGGGTTCTCCAGATAAAGCCGCAGTACATCTACGTGGAGCATCCGAACACATACTAGCAATAGCTGTGTGCAAGGAGTATTCATCCGACTTGAATGATTAAACTAGATAGACGAGCTATAAAGCAGAGAGGCAGTGAGAGTATTATACAGCAAGATTTACTGGCTTTACTTGCGCTGTTTGTTGTAGCGTTTGCCGGGATGGGAGGGGCGCCACCTTGGTTTAAATGGCTTTTTACCGAGAGCTGCCGTAGGTCCCTTCCCAAAGCCCAGTTCTTGAGCTAGCTGAGTAGTGAGGTCTAAACCAAACTTCTCTAACCTCGCAAGCTGTTTTTCAAGGCTGGTGATAGCAGACTCATCTTCACCAAATTTGCGGGCACGGTGGATTTTCTGCGTTAGGTGCGCCACTGCGGTCTGCTTCATCTCATCGGCAGAGGGCTTGGGCTTGGCGACCGCCGCCCCCTTCTTCTCACTGCTTCCAACACCAACCGTGCTGGGCCCTTGTGTAGCTTCCTTTGGCGCTGGCACGCTTTTCGACACAGAACCATCTCCTAAACCAACTACTTCCCCTCGATGTGCCGCCGGCTCTGTCTTTGAAGAACCATGCGCATCTCCAGCACGTTGCACCGCAGCTGGACCCTCCCCCTGCACCTCTCTGCCGTCTCCTACTGCCTCTACCTTATCCGCAACCGCTGGTGCGTCTACGGCGGCCTCCGCATCTGCCTTCTGCAGGCGTTCCACCAAATTAGCTTTCAGTCCCTGCGTGGGCAGATCCCTAGTCTTTAGAAGATCCTTCAATTGAGCCACAGTAAGGCTGGAATAGTCTGTCATCGTCTCTGTCGTCCGTGTCTGTCGTGTGTTTGATGTTGTCGACCGCTTTTGTTTGTATAGAACAAGGACACCCACCACGTGACCCTGGCAACAGGTCACGTGCTAACTTCTGGCCCACCACCCGTCCCTCGTTGTCCCACTGTTCCTCTGGCGTCCCACTTGGCCCTCGCCAGCCCGGAATCGGCACGTGAGAAAAGTGGTGCTACGTCATCTACTGGAAGCTAAAAAAGAAACAATCGCAAACGTCTCGACGAAAAAAGGAGCGTTTCAGACTGTCTGCGACAAAGCCGTTGCATTCCAGTGGCAGAGCTACGACAGCGCATGAGTGAAGCCAAGTGCTAATGACGACATGTGTCGGTACCATTACGATAAGCTAGAGGTTTTATGTCACTTGGCACCAGGTAGGACAGTCAATACAACGTCGTGGAGTCGCCAGATGGTGTTGGCAAAAAGAAATAAGGGTCAAAGTCAAGATGTATATAATAGTAAGGGTTTACATCGTTAGGAGAGTTTATTCAGTACAGCTTTTATCTTGTAGATAAGAATATCATCAGTGATTTTAACTTTTCGATTGTTATCATCGATAAAAACCTAAGGGAAATTCCAAATAGTCTTTTGAGCAGTCAGACTATATTTACTAAAGGTAGATTAAGACAGTAAAGTAGCAGGATTAAGTTTTTGTTACTAATAATAAAAGACAGGCATAAGCAACATAGCATTTGTCTGATTCCAAAGTTTGTATTCAAACGTACAAGCAACAGCGATTAGAGATTAAAAACCACATTCCGGCTTTTTATCTATTTGCATTATAACAAACCAGAGGTTTTAAAATAGTTTTTCAAGTTAAAGATGACTGTAACGAACGAAAAAAGCCCAATTTCTTTGAAGGTCCATGCTGCATTGTTTGATGTGGATGGGACGATTATTATCTCGCAACCCGCTTTGGCAGCCTTCTGGAGAGACTTTGCCAAGGATAAGCCATACATGGACGCAGAGCATGTGATCACAGCTACTCACGGATGGAGGACTTTCGATGCTATTAGTAAATTTGCCCCAGACTACGCCAACGAGGAGTACGTTACGAAGCTAGAAGGCGAGATCCCAGAGAAGTTTGGTCACCACTCTGTTGAGGTTCCAGGTGCTGTCCAGTTGTGTGCGGCATTGAATGCGTTGCCCAAGGAGAAGTGGGCCGTGGGTACATCTGGTACCTTTGAGATGGCACACAAATGGTTTAACGTCCTTGGAATCAAGAGACCTAGTAACTTCATCACCGCTAACGATGTCAAGCAAGGAAAGCCACACCCAGAACCATACATCAAGGGCAGGACGCTGTTGGGATACCCTGTCAATGAGCAAGCGCCTGCCAGGTCTAAGGCTATCGTGTTCGAGGATGCACCAGCTGGTATTGTTGCCGGCAAAGCCGCTGGTTGCAAGATCGTCGGTATTGCTACAACCTTTGATGTTGAGTTCTTGAAGGCCAAGGGCTGTGATATTATTATCAAGGACCACCGCAGTCTAAGGATCGGTGGTTACAACCCAGAAACCGACGAGGTTGAGTTCATTTTCGACGACTATCTGTACGCCAAGGAGGACCTTCTAAAGTGGTAAGCTAGGTGACTGCCGAGTATATGCCAACTTCGCCCTGCTAACTTTGGGCGCTATGGGATAGGCGCGTGCGATTGTCATTGAGCACGGTTACGTTATTATATAACTTGTGATAGATTGATTTATGTATGCTATATAGTTTTAAGATTTGTACTGCTGGTTGTACAAAACAAAATCTCTCTCTTGAGTGTGCTTGAGCTACTATCAATCACTGGGGCCGCTACGTTGGTCTGTATGCCACTCATCTCCTTGTGGAAGTTCAACGTTTCCAGTTTCCAAACAGTTCTAAAGTAGGAAGACTTGCGGCTACTCAATAAACAATGTTGTCGCGGGGCAGTAGGGTAGTTGTTACAGGGCTGGCGTGCTACACGCCTCTTGGTGCTAACGTCAGTTCTTCTTGGAGTGCGTTGCTCCAAGGTGAAAGCGGTTTACGGAAGGTGCAAGAATTACCAAACTATGATGCCGTCTACAGCCCAATTGCCAGGCTTATTCCACCTGAAGTTACAGTGGGACCCATAGCCTTTGATGCATCTTCACACCCAATTCTGACAGAACAGGATAGACGCCGGATGTCGCTCTTTTGCCAAGTTGCGACGGTTACAGTCGAAGATGCTTTAGCACATGCGAATTTGCTATCTGAACCAGGTACCATTGTGAGCGAGGTAAATCTAGATAGGGCAGGATGTATCATTGGATCGGGTCTACCATCTGTAGGGGATGTTTATGATGCGGCAGCATCGCTATTATCAGCTCGCCGACCTACAATCTCGCCCTTTTTTATCCCTAAGACACTGAATAATATGGCTACAGGGAACGTGTCGATAAAGTATAACTTGAGAGGCGTTAGCCAGTGTCCTTCGACTGCATGTGCTACTGGAAATAATGCTATAGGGGATGCGTATAATTATATTAAACTAGGCTATGCCGATATGATAGTAGCGGGGGCAAGCGAAATGAACGTGCACCCTATGTCACTGGCTGGCTTTTTGAAGGCCAAAAGCATCACTACTAGCGGTGTATCACGGCCATTTGACGCTAAGAGAGACGGCTTCGTCCTAGGAGAAGGTTGCGGAATTCTCATTCTGGAATCGCTTGACCACGCCCTAAAGCGTGGGGCGCGTATAATAGCAGAGGTAGTGGGATATGGGCTGAGCAGTGATGCCTACCATATCACTTCACCTCGCGAAGATGGCGATGGGGCTCGCCGCGCCATGGAGATGGCAATCAAGCAGGCGATGCGTTGGGAAGACAGATATGAAGTTGGATACGTAAATGCTCACGCAACCAGCACTGTTCTTGGAGATCGTGCCGAAGCCCGAGCGATCAAAGCGATATTTGGCGATTTCAATAACTCTACCCACGTCAGCAGCAACAAAGGCAGTATTGGCCATTTGCTAGGGGCTGCAGGTGCTGTAGAGTCTGTTTTCACGATAAAGGCTCTTCAGGATGGCATTATACCCCATACGTTAAACCTTAAAACAGTAGGAGAAGCCGTAGGCGACTCTAAGGATTTCTTCAGTGGCTTGCAATTAATCCGTGATAAGCCTAAAAAAGCAGAACTTAAGTTCGCATTGAACAATAGTTTTGGATTTGGTGGTATCAATTCGTCGTTGTTGTACAAGAACTTTGATGGATAAGGGTACCATGCATTTATGCCGCACTCAATTAGATTATATAACATATGGGATGATTGCATATGGGGCAATATCTGCTCCTTTAAACTTTTGTTTGTAGTACTTTCTTGTTTCTAATGAGCTAACACCCAAGTTGCACAAAACCCAGATTGTAGCGAGAGCCATTGCCCATCTTTCTCTCTCACCGATAACCGCCAAGGAAGTATATATAGCAACCTCATCGAAGTAATGTGCACATGTTACTAACTTGAACAATCCTCGAGTAGGTAGAGAATATTTCACGAGCTTCGAGAGATGCAGATGGTTTTGGAATTGGTCCCAGGATGCCATTATGAAACAGATGCAGCCAGCTATCTTTAGTTTTGCACTAGACGCTGAGTGTCCATCAAAGCTGGAAAGCTGTAAAAACAGGGTGACGTTCAAAACTGTATAAAACCAAAGACCCACTAAATAGTGTGCAACATGAATCTTGGAGTTCTTTCCCCATTTTGTTACAAAGGCGGATTCCATCAATCTTCTTATCGACTGCCCCCAAACCAACCACACAACCAATCTATCAGGGAATAGATATGCATTAAAGGAGGAAAGCAAGAAGGAAAGTGCATAGAAATGCATAAAAAAGCTGTGAGGGACTACTAATCTGTAGTACCAGCTTTTACTATCCTGCTTCTGTCCAGAGCTTTTGTTGGCACTCGATTTGCCATACTTTAGCATGTTCGGCAATAAAAACTTGGCGATGATGAGAGATAATAATCCGACTCCATAAGTGGTATAAACTATAGACCACAGGAAGTTTGCGAGCTGTTTGTAGGCTGGCACTAACATATCTGACGGTTTACAGGCTTAACTACGTTTTTGTTTGTGGTTAACTTGATAAATAGATTTTTTTAATATTTGGAATTATAACATTACATATGTAGTCTTGAATGTTAATGAGAAAATATATACATAGGCCAGCACAGTCATGTGAACTTGTTGTCTCCTAGAGTATCAAACTGTTATAATCGAAAAATGATCATTAGTATACATTAATATAGCCAGTAATTAGTCAGCTTCTATCTTAGCGCCTCATATATTTTAGCTCCAAAGGCCGCAGTACAAGGTACACGACGAAAGAGAAAGCAGCAGCCAATTCAAAACCGACATCACCAATTGGACCAATCTTCCGAGAAACTGCTCCTTGGTAGTATGTTTGGGACATACCGAGGAACACACCTATGATACCTGCTATTAACGCTCCACAACCTGCATACCCGACTGGTAGTTTATCAGTTTTATCCCAGTCGTCCACGATGTAAGTCTTGAACGACCCTTTTCTGAAGATAATATGCTCTGTGAAGGAGATAGAAATGTAGATAGCCAAGTAGTAAGCAATTGCATCCATGAAGTTAGTCATAAATGATTCAAATTTGTAATAAGCTGGAATAGCAATGGCGAGTGTTAGCAAGTTACCGATCAATGTCCACACAACTCTTGGCACCTTTGCAAACTGGCTCCACATAGCTTGGGTACTCAATGCAATAGAATACATATTTGGTATATTGTTCGCAACGGTGGAAAGAGCTAGCAATACGCAGCAGAAATCACCAAAGCCATGTAGTGTCTCAGTTAGAATGATGTAACACAATCCTCCAGTTGAATGCAATTCATAGCTCTTAGCCCACTTCTCGTTAGTGAATGTACACATTGCAGAGGCAGCTCCTAAGATCAACGTAAAACATAGCGGAACCAATAGACCTGCCATCAAACCAAAGAAGATTTTGTATTTGTTCGCGTTCTTTGGCATGTAGACAGTGTAATCAGCCGCATACGTCGTCCAACCCGATGCAAACCCAAAGATAACCCCACCAAACGAAAGTACTCCTCCGACGGTCACAGGTCTATCGGGAGGCGAGTGCGTGGTGAAGTTGCCAGAGACCTTTAAACGAGCCAAGATGATGAGGAACACCACGAAGTTCGGCAGCCACGACCATTTTTCATAGGTATGGATGACCTTGTAGCCAAAAAACGTTACAACAATTGTAATCGCTACGATGATGAAACAAGATAACCATGGAGGACACTGCACCCCGCCCGAGTTGACCATATGCAGCAGTGTTGAAGATGCAATTGTGTTCACAACACCCCAACCGACACACGCTATCACATTGATAAAACAGAATATCCTGGCCGTAAGGTTACCCATTAAGAACCTCGACAAAGCCATCTGCCTCAATCCAAGTTCGGCGCCAAACACAGAGAAAAAGGCCACAGATACCGCTCCCATAACCGAAAATAACAGAATCGCAAACACTGAATACCAGAAGTTCAGCCGAAACACCAGCGGGCCTAATGCACCAAGCGAAAAAGTAGCAATAACCATATTAGCTGAAAACCACATGGTTGCTGCGTTGAGGATCGAGTTATCGTACTTTTCATCCTCAGCGATAGGCTCAATACCCTTAGTTTCAGCATTAAGCTTTGCTGCCCACCTATTCAAAACAGACAGTCTAGTAGACTCACTCTCTTCTACCACTGGTAGACATTCTTCTTCCTCTAGATGTCCCAACTTTTGTAATTCTAGATCACTGGAACTTAGACCTTTCTCACTTGACATGCTTCCTACTGTGGGGATAACTTGTTACTCTATATCCTTCCCAATTCCCACTGAAAACAAGTGCAGAGGGCGAGCAATTTTTAGAGACTTCACTTCTATATATTTGCTGAATGAGATATAGATTAGCTAGCGGATTACGAATACCAGGTAAATAACATAATTAAAAAAAAAACCAGTATATGAAATCTAGACAGGGATGCACAACTGAAAATCGTTACTCAAGAAATGGCGCAGGGCCTAGCGTGATATATTTGGTGTCGATGCTCTCAAGTCAAACACGCCATCGCCGTCTGCAGATGGCGATCCGATAACTACGAAGATAACGATGCAAGGAAAAAAAAAAGAAACTCGCGTTTGTAAAATGTATTAAAAAATATATCTACAGGTACATCGCATGCACACCACGATATTAGATAATGATATTAATGAGTAACCACCGTTGCTGAATGCACGCAAAAGCGTCTGTAGATATGTACTCTTCAATAAAGATGGGCGCATTAGACCTTCATAGTAGTTTCCTCTTTATTAGCTCAGTAATAGAACTTGTTTAGAAGGGCTACGGAGATCGAAGAATGGTAATGAAGCACAAATATAAATGGCAACTGTCTCACATGCGTACTTCGTAGGGAGTAGGGGCCCCACGCTAAACTGGGGAAAACTCTCCGAATATGGATAACTTGCTAATAATACATGCACCTCCTGTTTAAATGGCAAGAGGTACGGAGTCTCATGACAAACCCAATTCATAGGGAATTAGCTAGCACTTTTCCACGATTCTCCCTGTTCCAGAACTTGTAAAGTAGATCGGCGTAGCGTTGAAGTTCCTGGACGGAAACGATGAGCTCAAAGTCACACAGTATAGTGAACTGCAGTTCTAGACGATTGAGTTCTTGTAGCGAAATGCCACCCACGCGAGCATATCGTGAGTTGCTGTAGAAGAAATCGCTGAAAAACTTGGTACCGACGGTGACAGCGGCAATGATCAACCTATGGATGTTATAGGAGTCCATCACAAAAAGTTGGGGGTCCATGGCATTACAACGCTTAGCAATTCTATCAAAGTAAACCAGCAGGGAGAGAAAGACATCGTTGGTAATGGGACAGTATTTCTGTATCCTAGAGAAGTAGTCTCCTAGAGTGATGGCCGGGATGTGTTTGCCGCGAAAGCTGAGGACATGCGCCACGTAGGCGTTCTGCAGATCATGCTTGTCTTGTTCGAAGGGTTTTAGCTGATCGTTGGACTTGACGATTTTATATAGGAGACCAGTGAGCATTTCCAGGAGTTGGTTTGTAGGAAACTGGGCAATATCCATGTGCTCGACGCTGGTAGCAGAGTCGTCGAGGTCTGAAGAGCCCTGTGGAGAGGGCGCAAATTCTATTGCGCCGACGGTAGCTGCCATGGCGTTTTCCTTATTAGAGGCAGACCTGTCTCGATTAACATGTGTTTCGGAAGAATCTACAGAGCTATCACGCTGACGCATATGTCGCGTCCAGGGGGACAAGGTCCCCAGGACATCCCCATTGTGGGAAGTAGTCTTGTGTTCTCGGGCGTGCAAGCACGGTACTGCTACTTCGATAGACCTGAAGCGAGGATCTCCGCCCGTATTGAATGAAGACGAATGCTCCCGGCTGTCCGACTTCTCTTTCGACCTGACTGATTCAGCAAAAGACACATTCAACTCCTCTCTGGAGTTGTTATTCCGTATCGACACTTCTTCTGTAAATCCATGATCCTGGTCTTCGTTCGGAAGTGTACCTACCGAGCCCTCTTCCGTTGCACTGCCCTCCCTGGGAAGGGTATTAACTGACTGTTCATCCGCACTATCTTCATGTGTAGATAACATCACAGCATACACTCTTTTACCCACTAAGCGAATGCTTTAGTCGTCTCTATACAGATATATATTTCGTGCTCTTGGCCTTGGTAGTTTTTCTCTTTTCCTCTCTGTTTCAGATCAACCCCTTGCCCTCACTTAAAACATGCAAAAGGTGAGAAGACGGGACGAATAGTCAAACAGCCCGCACACGCAAGGGGGTCCTAATGCTTAACTTTATGTATTTACAGAACTCCCACCCCCCTTTGCTACAGCCTTGCTATCTTGAGAAGTGACGTTTCTCATTATGTACACATTAAGTCAATTATTTACGAAAAGCGGAAGAAAGAAGAAGTCAAGACCCCTCCTACGGGTCAGAACGTTTAACGACTTCTCCGTGCTCCGTCACTATTTCACCTGAGAGCGGTTGCTGAGCAGCTAGCTTCATGCGCAATTCCTTTTGCTGTTCGTATTCTGCTATATTGAGCAAACGCTTGCGTTCTTTCTCTGCCAGCTCCTCCGCACTGACCTCAGAACTCTTCAGGGTAGCTGCTTCGCTAATCGCCCGTTTTTCAGCCATCCTTTTCGCATCCTTTATAGGGCCCTGGTGAAGTGTCTCTCTCTCCAAGGCTTGCACTTTATGAACACCGATCACTGTGATAGTCGTGAGAGCACAAGAGAGACCTAGCACAATCTTACTAGCTCTACTCATTCTGTTACAAGCTATATGTATGAATAATACACTTTATGAGTCGAGGTTGCTGTTTTCTCGCTCCAATCGAGGTGGAGAGAGCTGTGCACTCCTCCAGGTTTCAGTAATTGCTGCCATCCAAGCGCCTAGCTCAACACTGTTACCCGCACAACAACCACGTGACTGAAATTCTAGATCAGTCATCGATTAGATAAGATCCGGGAGCGCCCGGCCTTTCGACTGCCTGGGCGATTTATAAGAAACACAGCACGCTCTACCACCCTGTACATCTGGCATGACTATAATGATCAACTTTGCAAGACAAACACTCAGAAACATGTCAAAATTTACACCTGTACGTACCGCGAACGCACCTGCACCTGCTGCCTCTTACTCCCAGGCAATGAAGGTTGGTAATTGGATTTACGTTTCAGGACAGATCCCATACACTCCTAATAACAAGCCTGTCGAGGGGTCTATAGCGGACAAGGCTGAGCAAGTGATTCAAAACGTCAAGAACATCTTAGAAGCTTCTAACTCAGGACTTGACAGGATCGTCAAAGTTTCTGTCTTTTTGGTGGACATGGACAACTTTTCTGAGTTCAATAGTGTATACGCTAAATATTTCAACGAGCATAAGCCTGCCAGGTCCTGTGTTGCAGTTAAGGCTTTACCTCTGAATGTTGACTTGGAGATGGAGGTAGTTGCTCTCGAGAATGAAGGAGCTGCCGAGGAGAACTAAACGTTAGACTCTATTTTTTTTAATTTTAATATACGTAACGGTTTCAGTTGCAATATGATCATGTAATTATCCGAAATATGAATGAGTATAAGTCAAGTAGGGGTATATAACGTTGATCTGCCTCGAGATTTGAAAAAAATTGTGACTGCTTTTTGTATATGTACGGATGTAGAAAAATGCGGTTTTGTTTTCTGCCTGTATCCGGCGCGCGGCCTGCCTAGCCTGGGACTCTGCTCCGCCTAGCTTCTTGTCTGGGTTGGTCGTAGGCAGAAGCGACAGAACGGGGATAGCCTGAAAAATTTGAAGATATCGAGCTTTTTGTTAAGAAGGCTACTTTGATACATTGACAACATACCTAATACTGAAGCAACCAAGTAAAGATGGCTCAACGTGTTACTTTCAGAAGAAGAAACCCATGTATGTTTAAGTTGTTATTTTGAACTAGATCCGTATTAAAGGCATGACCTGGGAATCGAAATAGACGAGTTAGTGTAGGTGAGCATTTGAATTGTGGGATATAGCTCTGGTACGCTCTAATGGCAGTGTGAATTCTAAGCATAGATAGATTCAATGGTGGTATTTGTTCCTATTTGGTGCTGTTGAAGTGCATTCTTGTGTGGCGCTAGAGTACCAACGATTCTGCTCTGGTTGTCTTATGTCGGATAGTAATCTTATGCACAACAAAATACTAACTAATTTGCAGACAACACCAAGTCCAACAAGATCAAGGTTGTTAAGACCCCAGGCGGTGTCTTGCGCGCCCAACACGTCAAGAAGTTGGCTGCCAGACCAAAGTGTGGTGACTGTGGTATTGCTTTGCCAGGTATCTCCACTTTGAGACCAAGACAATACGCCTCTGTTTCCAAGACCCACAAGACTGTTTCCAGAGCTTACGGTGGTTCCAGATGTGCCAACTGTGTCAAGGAAAGAGTTGTCAGAGCTTTCTTGATTGAGGAACAAAAGATCGTCAAGAAGGTCGTCAAGGAGCAAGCTGAGGCCGCTAAGAAGTCTGAGAAGAAGCAATCCAAGAAGAAGGGTAAGAAGAACTAAGAAAATATGAGCCTTGATTCATTAGGTCCTCATTATGTTTTCCATTTGTAATTTAATATAAAACTCGTCTTTGTATCTTCATATAACTCAACTTCGCCATTTTATCAACTGGTTAAAACTTGCCACCTGTTTCCCTAAGTCACAGGCGACGGCAGTTATGGCCAGTTAGGCTTGAAAGAAGGCAAACTATAATCTTCGCTAGTGAAAGAAGGTGGCCAATATTTAAATAGTGTTTGCTATCGAGAAGGGAGTATATCTATTTTGGGAACCTAAGGCTATTACCGCAGAAGTGACTCTATTATCTATCGTTAGTTGCGAGGGTCACTTTAAAAGGGTCTTTTAGCTAGCTTCAGGAAAGCAGAGAAATAGGAGAACGTTTTGACAAGTATCTCCCCCTTGTAAAGGAAGTAACCGAGAGCAAATACAGATGTCCTTCAAACCACCACCTGGGGCATCATCCATTTACAACTACCATCCAGGGGCGCACTTTGCTTCGTTCAACAGGGAAAACAATAACAAAGCGCCTAAGGTGGACCGTAGGAGCAGTATAGATTCGTTTGGGCTTGACGTTGATGATAGCCTAGACGCTGCTTTAGATTCTCTCCAGATAAAGCGGACCAATTCACCTGATCGGCACCAGAATACGCAAGGGGCAGAGTATTACGAGCTTGAAAGCCTAAATAACGTTGCAGATAGAGTTACGCTGGGGTCAGGTACGCATTCAAGCCCAGATACGCAACCTTTGATCAATCAGGATACCTGGAAAACATCAAAAAAGGCGAATATGGAAGGCGGAAAAGGTACAGGTATAAAATCATTCTGGAGCAGAATAAAACAGTTGACCTACCGAAGCTCTAACTCCGTTTCGCCTCTTCTTGGTTCTACTGCTACTTATAGCTCGACACATCCTGTGGAATTAACTGACAATAACATCGAAAGGGAGGTCCATCCAGGCACAACTCCCATCTATGACAGACAGAAATATCCTTCGAATGCAATCTCAAATGCGAAGTATAATGCATTGACCTTCATTCCAATTATCATGTACGAGCAGTTTAAGTTTTTCTTTAACCTCTACTTTCTGTTGGTTTCTCTGTCACAAGCAGTCCCTGCATTGCGAATTGGCTACCTTTCATCGTATATTGTACCATTAGCCTTTGTATTGACTGTAACGATGTCTAAAGAGGCAATGGATGATATTCAGAGGAGGCGACGTGATCGAGAAACTAACAATGAGCTATATGAAGTTTTGAGTAGGCCACATTTAGTTCCAAGCAGCGATTTAAAGGTTGGAGAGTTGGTTAAATTGCATAAAGACTCACGCATTCCAGCAGATATGGTATTGTTACAAAGTAGTGAACCCAGCGGCGAGTCCTTCATCAAAACTGATCAGCTTGACGGCGAGACCGACTGGAAGCTAAGAGTTGCACCATCTTTGACACAAGGCCTTTCGAAAGATGATTTATTGAACAAGGTTACTATTACAGCGTCCGCTCCTGAGAAGTCGATCCATAAATTCGTTGGAAAAGCTACACACAAAGGATCATCTGTTCCCCTAACAGTTGATAACACTTTGTGGGCCAACACTGTATTGGCATCTAGTGGTGTTTGCATTGCTTGCGTTGTTTATACTGGATCGGATACTAGGCAGGCATTAAATACATCGAAAGCGACCGTTAAGACAGGATTGCTCGAGCTAGAGATTAATAGCTTGTCCAAAATTCTCTGTGCATGTGTTGTTTGTTTGTCAGTAGGTTTAGTTGCATTTGCAGGTCCCAAGAATGATGACTGGTATGTTGACATTATGAGGTATTTGATTTTATTTTCCACCATTATTCCAGTATCTTTACGGGTGAACCTTGATCTCGGGAAATCCGTTTATGCTCGCCAAATTGAAGGGGATAAAAGTATACCTGATACTATAGTGAGAACCAGCACCATACCTGAGGATCTGGGCCGCATTGAGTATCTATTGAGTGATAAGACTGGCACTCTAACACAGAACGATATGCAGTTGAAGAAATTACACTTGGGTACCGTTTCTTATACAATGGAAACCATGGATATGGTGACGGATTATGTTCAATCAATAGTTAGCTCATTCAATTTAAACGGTGGGGGAACATTGATATCTGGTGGTGCTAGAAAGGAAATATCTCAGAGAGTTAGGGATTTGGTTACTACTTTGGCAATATGCCATAACGTCACTCCAAACTTTGAAGACAATGAATTAACCTACCAAGCAGCTTCTCCGGATGAGATTGCAATAGTAAAGTTTACGGAAAGTGTAGGGTTGTCGCTGTTTAAGAGGGATAGACATTCACTTACTTTGTTTCATGAGCACACAGGCACCAATTTGAACTATGACATATTAAAGGTATTTCCTTTCAACTCTGATTCCAAAAGAATGGGTATAGTAGTTTTTGACAAGGCTAAAGATGAATATTGGTTTATGCAAAAAGGAGCTGATACTGTAATGGCAAAAATTGTGCAGAGTAATGATTGGTTGGAGGAAGAGGTTGGAAATATGGCTCGGGAAGGTATGCGTACACTTGTTATAGGTAGAAAGAAGCTTAGTAAGAAAACCTATGAGCAATTTTGCAAGGAATACAAAGAGGCGTCTCTTTCGATGCTGAATCGAGAAGCTGCTATGAATGATGTTGTTAAGAAGCATTTAGAGCATGATTTAGAACTACTTGGGTTAACTGGTGTCGAGGACAAATTGCAGCCTGACGTGAAGGCATCAATTGAACTACTGAGAAATGCCGGAGTAAAAATTTGGATGCTAACAGGTGACAAGGTTGAAACGGCCCTTTGTGTGTGCATTAGTGCCAAGTTGATAACCCGTAGTCAGTATGTGCACAAAGTTACTAAATTAACTAGTCGAGAAGGCGCATTGAACCATCTAGAATACCTGAAAATAAACACAAGTTCCTGTTTATTGATAGACGGTGACTCATTAGCCATTTTCTTAACTCATTACAAGAAGGAATTCTTCCAAGTAGTTGTTAACTTGCCCGTTGTAATCGCATGCCGCTGCACTCCTCAGCAGAAAGCTGATGTTGCACTGTTGATACGTGAAAGTACTGGTAAGAGGGTCTGTTGCATTGGTGATGGAGGAAACGACGTTAGTATGATCCAATCTGCTGATGTAGGTGTTGGTATTGTGGGAAAGGAAGGTAAGCAAGCCTCACTTGCTGCTGATTATTCCATAACACAGTTTTGTCATTTAACAAAATTATTACTTTGGCATGGTCGTAATTCATACAAACGCTCAGCAAAATTAGCTCAATTTGTTATACACAGGGGGTTACTTATATCTGTGGCCCAAGCTGTCTATTCCATTTCCTCGAAATTTCAACCAATTGCCATGTTTAAAGGCTGGCTGATGGTTGGCTATGCAACTTGTTACACGATGGCACCAGTTTTCTCGCTTACTCTCGATAGAGATATAGATGAATCTCTCACAAAGACATATCCAGAGCTATACAAAGAGTTGACAGAAGGCAAATCGTTGTCTCGTAAAACATTTTTTGTTTGGGTTTCACTTTCTCTTTTCCAAGGGATCGTCATTCAAGGCTTTTCACAATTGTTCATAGGTTTGGAGGATGCTGCCTTCACAAAGCTAGTAGCCCTGAGCTTTACAGCATTGATTATCAATGAGCTAATCATGGTTGCATTAGAAATTTACACATGGAACAAGATCATGGTAATTACAGAAGTAGCGACTTTTGCAATTTATGCCATGTCCATCCCTTTTCTATATGAATATTTTGACTTGAGGTCAATGGTACAAGTTCCTTTTTTTATCAGATTGACCAGTATCCTTGCGGTTTCTATTTTCCCTGTGTGGGCGGCGAAAGCAATCCATAGGAGGCTCAATCCGCCCAGCTACGCTAAGGTGCAACAGTTTTCCACCGTGTAGATAAACTCAAGTACGATGAACATTAGTCATATTCGGTTCGTTAGGTTCTGAAAAGGGAGAATAAAAATCGTATAAGTATTTAAAGATTTTCTAATTCTATCTGTAATATTTCTCTTTAAAATAACCTCTTCAATCGTCAGCACTTAACTTATCATCGTCATCGTCATCTTCTTCATCAGCACTACCTTCAGGGTTACCAGATGACAGAGCAGGTCTTTGAAAGTCTTTTGCATGCGCCCACGATATACTGCTCAAGACTGATAAACGTCTTCTAATTGCCCCATGAGACTTCTCTGGCCGTTGTGGCGTGTCAATCAAAGCAGCCTCTGGATGCTGAATCTTGTTGGACAAACTAATAACTTCATCATCAACCTCTGCCGCTGTGTCATCGTAAGAAAATGAAGGTATGGGGAATGGTAAGGGAGCATCGCCTGTAATTTTAAATAAGTGGACATTTGCAACATGCTCGTTCTCCACACGAAGGATTATCCATATAAATCTCCGAACGACTTCCAGTACTGCCACCCCAAAAGAAGTAATTGCACTTTGCTGCACCACTCTTGGTACCAAGGCATACACTATCCATTGGAACCTGATTAAAATATTGAGAAGCATGGCAAGATAATACACTGACTTACGCCATTTGGAGTACCGACCAGTATCCCAATTACGCTTACCAGCAAGATACAAGTCCTCTCTTAAGAAGAGATTTGACGACTTAGACTGGAAAAGTGACCAGTCCATTACTAGATCCCATACTGACGCGAAAATAGAATTGATGATGGCAAGTGAGATAAAAAGGGTTTTGGATTCCGTATTGGAGCCATTGATACGGTAAATGCAGAGTGATATATTGTACAAGATACCGACAAAGTACTTTCCAGCATTTGGCAAATGAGGAAACCAATCGTCTGAGTCAAAATATCTTCTTAAGCATTGCATTAATCTCCAATAACTGGGGATACATGAAAGCACTCCCATTGACTTCAAATGAGAGGAACCACATAAGTCATACGATGTACCGGTGTTAACACATACGACTGTAGCGATATCCGCTAAAGAGTACGTTAGGGAACAGAAAATATCTCCAAGAAAGAAGTCCCCAAACTGAACAGGGTATGCACCTGAAAAAATCAATCTTATTGTAGTAATCACTAACCAATGCCTTGTTTTCTTCAGTGTGGCCCAGTGAGGGATAACATTCATTGAAGTAAGCAGGAAAACAAGAGTGAGTCCTAAATTAATATGCCATGGAAACAATCGCTGAGTTAGGAAACTTGTCAAAGCCAAAGCTGTACAAACTACCAAAGCAACAGATGCCATATAGAGATACCCCGAGATGCGAGTGCTGGAAAAGTCACTGTTAAAGACCATGTTGCTCCTCAGTGAGTGAATTTCACCAAACATAATAAATTGATAGTTAATCTTGGTCCGAAACCAAATGAAACAGTCCAAACAAAAGAGTAAGCCCATAAGCAAGATAAGATACCAGCCTGCCCATACTGGAAACAGAATTTTGTGCGTAAAACTATCATAGCTAGCTGTAATCCCATAAACTGTCGTGTAGACCAAAAAGACAGTCCCAACACCCAAAAGTGAACCGCCCATAAACATCTGCAAGATAGACCTATTGGTTCTATGGACTACCTGTTCATTAAGTGAGTATTGCAGCGACAGGTTCCTTAATTTCTGCACATGATGTTTACGATCCTGGGTTGAATCAGCCAATGTATCCGTATACCATTGGGAAACCTTCCCCTCCCAGAAGGTAAGAGGATCCGTATCGAGGCTTGCGTGTATCTTCGTAGAGGCTTGCGAGATCGAATTCGACTTCTGCATACTTTTGGCATACAACTCTAGATTTCGAGACATATGCTGGAACATTGAAGAGCGCTCTTTAGCATACGCCATAAACCTGTTCACCTCTTTAGTATAAAATGTCTTGTCAAACTTCTTCACAATCTTTCTCAACCCCGTTACGTTCAAGTCTCGGTAGTTTTTGAGCAGCTGAATACTTAGGTAGTACTCCAAAAGGGCGTCCGAGATCTGCCACTTCACTTGGCGGGGCGTAACTCTGCTTACAGTGAACGTCTCCCTGTGGGGGGCATACTGAGGCAAGCCATTTTTACTGTTCTTCCGCCACGAAGCTGGAAGCGAAGGCATAAGGTCGAGCTCACTTAGCAGTTGGACCATCCCGACCTGCAACTTTTGAAGGAAAGACGGTTCCTTCACTTTAGTACACTCTCTCCGCTGCGACTGGCCCGCGACATCACTATCCACATCTTCTCTCGGTTTCCCACTAGCTGTATTCGTAGCCCCATAGGAAGGCGAATCCGGCTTGCTTGCCTTATACTGCATTATTTGGTATTGCAAGATATTGAATTTTCGGGCTGACCTTTCTAACTGCCACTGGTAAAACTCATCACATTTGCTTAGTTCCACATCTATTACCCAACGGTTGACAAATTCATCAACCAGCTGCTTCTGCAGCCTAGTATACTCTTCTGTACTCGACTTAGACGCATTCCATCCCTGTAGAGTGCCATTTGTACTTAACTTCTCCCTGAATCTCTTCAACTTCTTCTTACCTCTCTTGTAATCGACGTACTTGTCCCGCCACTCTGGAATAGAAGATTCCTTCAGGTGGTCTGCAAACTTCATTCTTCGAGCAACTATATGTTAAGAGCATGTATAGCAACTGGCATGGGAAAGCTATGCAACTAACCTAAGAGCTAAATTTCTACTCAAGGCTCGAAGTGGAGAGGTTGCAGGAATATGACTTAGCACGTGGACAGAGCACGTGACATTAGTTAGAGGGTTACCCGCCTTGTGTGGTATTAGTCATGCTAGTCATAGCGCGCCTAGCCAATAGTGAAGAATAGCTTAATAACGGCGGCAGCAGATACAACTCACAGCAGTTGCTACCTGTTCGAAATATCATAGTTCAGCTAATATAGCATCGAGACTACTATGGAGCTGGTCAACAACCTTACAGATAGATTACTGTTCGCAATTCCTAAAAAGGGACGCCTCTACGAGAAGGCTATATCGATCCTGAAAGATGCAGACATTAAATTCCACCGGTCGAGCAGACTTGACATTGCACTTTCCACCAACATGCCTATTGCTTTGATATTCCTGCCTGCGGCCGATATTCCTACTTTTGTTGGCAACGGCAAGTGTGATCTTGGTATTACCGGTGTAGACCAAGTTGAGGAGTCTGGCGTTGACGTTTGTCTCGCTATGGACCTAGCTTTTGGAAACTGCCGCTTACAAGTCCAAGTGCCAGCTAAAGGACCGTATGAACGCCCCGAGCAGCTAATCGGCAAGACCATAGTTTCCAGTTTTACAAAGTTAACTAAGGAATATTTCTCCCGCCTAGAAGGAGTGCCAGTCGATGAATTGAAAACGAAGGTTATGTACGTCGGGGGCTCTGTCGAAGCCGCATGTGCCCTAGGTGTTGCCGATGGTATTGTGGATCTCGTCGAAAGCGGCGAAACCATGCGTGCTGCAGGATTAAAAGACATCGCTACTGTTCTCGAAACTAGCGCGTACTTAATTGCCTCTAAAGCTCCGAAGAGTGATCCTGAGCTCATCGAGACAATCAAGTCACGTATTAGCGGCGTGCTAACTGCACAGAAATATGTCTATTGTACCTACAACGCACGCGAAGCCCAACTGCCTCAGCTGCTTGAAATCACCCCAGGCAGACGTGCGCCAACAATATCCCACCTGAATGATACAACCTGGGTTGCGGTGTCTGCTATGATCCTACGGAGCGAGAAAGGTACTACACTCGACCTACTCAAGAAGCACGGGGCTGAGGACATTATGGTTTTTGAAATATCTAGCTGTCGTGCCTAACTACAAAGGGTTGTCTCCAGAGAATCTCATAATGGAACTGTGTAAAACGATTACTGCAATCGTGCCAGTATGATAGCAAATAGCGTATCCGTCCAATATCTAGTGTATCCTCTTTATAGTACCGCGTCCCGTTGGTGTTATCTGGTTCAACTTTATAACAAAGCTTGGAATACTTGACTATCATCGGTGTCGCCACAGTGTGCCATACCACGTGATCTGGTGAGAGGTCATGTAATCGAACGGTCCGCTCCCAAGACACACTAAAGTAGCGGTTAAGGTGTGAGTACAAAAGCAGGTAGGATATTTACGGGTTGAATAGCATTGCTACTCGACATTCATCAATACATCGCTGTAATTCTTCTTGTTTACTGTTGTACAATTGAGCTCAAAGTGAGCAAAGTAAGAGTACTACAGTTACACGTTTTGAAAGGTAATTTTTAACGCTTTCTAGTCTCACTGGTTGGGTTGAAAGCATACAAGGAAGCAGCCAAAGGTGTCAATGGAGATGTCGGCAGGCTATGACATAGCGCAGACTTGTCGAGAGATAAAGCTCAAACGAGGAGCAGAACATCTTGAGCAGGATGAAGATGAAAAAGTCGTGAAGAAACCTACAGCACCACAATACAATTTTACACGTTACTGCTACAGACATAATCCTGATATCCAGGCTTCTGCGACCCATAGAGAGTGTATGAAGCAGGACTTAGAATGGCAGAAAGCATGGGAAGCCAAAGTTAAGGACTTAGGAACGGAGGAAGAAAGAAACCAAGTAATGAAAACGGTTGCTGAATATGAATCAGGTAATGACAGGTTGCGGAAGTTGATGCTAGAGGGGATATTATTAAAGAGCTGTTTCCCGCAGTTGTCCTATATATCATGCCAGGTGCAGAAGCTCATTAGGATAGACTTTGTATCGGCGCTCCCAGAGGAGATATCCTTGAAAATTCTTCGATACCTGGATTGCCAGTCGTTATGCTCAGCAGCGGCCGTGTGCAGGCGATGGAAGGAACTCGCCGATGGCGATAGTGTTTGGTATCACATGTGTGAGCAGCATATAGATAGGAAGTGCCCGCAGTGCGGATGGGGGCTACCACTATTGCATATGAAGCGGGCGCGTTATGTGGAAGGGTGCGATGATGTCCAACACATT
Organism: Eremothecium coryli CBS 5749; assembly: GCA_000710315.1. Taxonomy (NCBI): domain Eukaryota; kingdom Fungi; phylum Ascomycota; class Saccharomycetes; order Saccharomycetales; family Saccharomycetaceae; genus Eremothecium; species Eremothecium coryli. The sequence continues at coordinate 1,021,150 of AZAH01000001.1, forward strand.
AAAGGACAGAAGAGGAATGACAAGGCTGTATTGCCGAAGATGCGCCCGTGGAAGGTAGTATATAGGGAACGTTTTAAAGTTGAGAATAATTGGAGGAAAGGCATTTGCGACATCCAAGATTTTAAAGGGCATATGGACGGCGTTTTGTCGCTACAGTTCATCTGTTCCTTGCTCTTCACAGGTTCTTACGATTCTACAGTTGCCATATGGGACCTGTCAACTGGGAGGATGATTAGGCGCTTAACTGGCCATACCGACGGCGTCAAATCTTTGCGCTTTGACGACCAGAAGCTTATTACCGGGTCCTTAGACAAAACTATACGTGTGTGGAATTACGTCACCGGCGCTTGCATCTCTACTTATCGAGGCCACCAGGATTCTGTACTTTCCGTGGATTCATACAAGAAGATGATTGTATCGGGGTCTGCTGACAAGACTGTTAAGGTGTGGCATGTCGAATCTCGGACTTGCTATACACTACGTGGCCACACTGAATGGGTGAATTGCGTGAAATTACATCCCAAGAGCTTCACCTGCTTCAGCTGCAGTGACGACACCACGATTCGCATGTGGGACATCAGGACTAATACCTGCATCAAGGTATTCCGCGGTCACGTGGCCCAGGTCCAGAAGGTCATTCCGTTAACTTACATGGGTGAAGACTTGGTCCAAGAACCACATGATACAAATATGCCTGTGAACGAAACTGCAACCGAGCCAGACCCCACAGTCCAACCTTCTAGTTGGGATGACTCCCTTCCGTACCCTACTCATCTTCTAAGTTGTTCCTTAGATAATACCATTAAGTTATGGAATGTCAAGACTGGAAAATGTATAAGAACCCAGTTCGGCCATTTTGAGGGCGTGTGGGATATCGCAGCAGATAATTTCCGCATCGTTAGTGGTTCACATGACAGAACATGCAAGATATGGGATCTACAATCCGGCAAATGCATGCACACTTTCACGGGAAACCAAGCTCCAGTAGTGTGCGTTGGAATAGGTGACAGTGAATTTGTAAGTGGCGACGAACTGGGATGTGTTAGAATGCACAGCTTTGGAAGCCCATTCTAGACAGCCAATACAGATCTCTGAAAAGAAACACTGTTGATCTTACCATGAGTAGGAGCAGCCACTGCGTAACACGGTATATGATTTTTAAGCCTCGTCACTGGTACAACTGAGGATTACCTAATTTTATATATATACCTGTATCTAGGTGTGAAGGTTTACATAAATCTCTTTTAACGCAAGGACTAAATAGCATATTAGAATACAACCGTACGGTTTCTAGTTCTCTATAGTGCTTTACTTAGTAAGCATGTTGAGTCTATGAATACTATACGCTAATACCAGGTTCAAACTATCCAGTAGCGCGGATCCTATACAACAACCGCTCCTCGTTTATTTCAGGATGTCCGATCTCAGTCTTAATATTATTACGGCATCGACTATATAGGAAAAGAAAAAAGCACTGCGCGTGCCAGAGTCCGGTATAAGGATGACCCTGATTAACTTGTAAGTTACCATTGCTTGAGGTAATTGGTAAGTGTTACTTTGGTAAGACCTAACACAACCATAGGATACCAATCAATACTGTTGTGTTCACCTGTGAGGCTATTACTATATAGCAGCTGCATACAAATATTACAGGTGGAAATAGGTTTTTACAAAGTTACCTTAGAACTGAAAAATCATCATCGAGTAAAGTTACGTTGCAAGATCGAAAATCTGCAACATCAAGATGGAAAGCAAACCGCAATTACTGCATGGTAATCTGAATATACGGTATCGATCGCTGGATGATGGTAGGTTATCTTCACTAGCTTTCTTGAGGAAGCCACAGCGGCTTACGTCGCAGACGAAGAAGGAGGAACTGGATAATATACTCAAGAGAAACACAGATTGGAATAGGAATCAGAAAAATATTGCACCAGATCAGCTTTCACCTGGTATTGAAGTGAATGGCGACACTGATGAAAATGGCGATCCCTTTTCTAAAAACATACCCGCCCAGGGGCATGTAAGTCCGCCCTTGGCGGTAGATTACTTCAATTGTGGAAAGGAAGGGCCAAGTTATGATAAGCTTGGGCATCAGAGAAGCAAGTCGCTACCTGGAACCCCTACGAGTGCGCTCAAAAGGTCCACGGGAGGAGTTCGGAGAAGCAAATCTGTACACTTTGGCACTGACGACATCGTCAGCATCAAGTACTTTCATTCAGACGAAAGCACCTTACTAGTGAGCAGCACCAAGTCTGTTAGCAACAGCCAATGTGCGTCACTCGAGGAGGGCGTTCGTCCATCTGCTGACTTTAAGGGCACTACGGAAATTGCGAAAACGACGCCCACTTCCTCAAATAATAAGACACCCTTGCGCAAGAGTAAACGCTTCAGGCAGCAGCTTTCTCACCTCACTGTAGCCGCAATGGCCCCGCGACCTACGCTTCGCAACGTCAATTTTCCCATACTCACGCACTCAGATCCTGCAGCTCTTAAAATGAATATATTTCTTAGCATAGCACATAACAAAATGGTTTTCCTTCAAGAGCTCCGCCTCAGCCCCCACATGGTTATCACAGGCCGTGTACTGGTCAAGAATATCCACTATGACAAAACTGTCCTAGTACGTTATACCTGGGACAACTGGCAACAAATAAGTGACACTGAAAGTGTCTGGATTGCAAGTGGGGATTCTATAGTGCCTGGAAAGGGCATGGACACGTTCGAATTTGCTATTGATATACCCGAGCATCTACGCTCACCTCAAAAGCCCCAACTCCATTTTTGTATCAGGTACCAGGTAAGAGACAGTAATGACTTTCAGACCCATTGGGATAATAATAGAGGTCGGAATTACATAGTTGAGTGCGGGTAATGATAATTATTTGGTTGTTTTTCCCCAGTTTTTCAGGGTCCGCTGATCCTGCTTCGAGTAACCTGCTTGGTGACTGACTAGTCAGCTCTAGTCAGCTGGTATCACACCTAGCATCTACTAGTGATATACTTTGACAACTAGAGACAAAAAAAATGTGCCCTTGCTAATGCTATATGGTTATAACCACTGCTCAAATTTGTGCTGGAATTGTTGATTCGCTTCCTATGAAGGGTAAGTAGGGGTTGTCGGCGGAAAATTGTAGCTCTAATGAAGCAATTTCTGCTGGCTCTGCTGGCGAACGACAGTTCCGCACGGAAGGCATATGTAGCAGTACACCTTACCTGTTTTACACTCCAAAGACGACAAAACAAGCACAAACCGGTTGTTCTTCAACCATTTCAACGGTTTTCTTGAGCAAAACTATTCATGAGTTATGACTATTGCTATTAAGTTAATATATGTATGCCCCAAAAACGCTTTCGGCGCCTACTTCTGCACATTGCGCAGGATCTTGGGATGCGCCACTACTTAAACAAATTATAAAAATTACGAGGCACTCCAGGTGGCAAACACCTTGGTATTTGGCTAGGTTATATGTATACGTCTGTAGCTGGAACTGGATAATACTATTTAAAATAGTAATAAAACTAGTGAGTGTGAGGTCAAGAGAAGAGCCATCAAGATGCATTATTTCTGAATACCCTAGGTCCAAACATTCTTAAAGAGCTCATTATCGTCTAAAGATAACGTGCTGTCATTATTGCCCGGTTTGGTGGCTGGCATACCGAACTGTGTGTTGGAAAAGGAAGGGATACTATTAGTGTTTCCAGCCATTGAACTTTCTCCCCCCATTGGCTTCGGCTTCGAGTATAGGGAAAGAATTGACTTCTTCAAATCCGGCCGTGTGTTCGCAGATTGGAGCACACCGCAACCAGGCGAGCTGGACAGTCTAGGGGGTACACCAACGTTAGATCCCTGATTACAACTGCTCGAAGCGCTACTCACCCCACTGCTTACAGCAGCAGCAGAATCCTCCGCAGTATGTTCAAGACCAAGCAAATCATTTGCAGGAGTGGCAGTCGCTGCTGTCTCCGCTAAAGGCGGGCATACTTCCGATCTATTCACCTTATCTGCCGCTTGGAACCACTTTCGAACCTCATATTTCGTTCTAATGAATTGCCCAACTTTACTTTGATCCGGAATATACGATCCACCGCCAAGCGCCCCTTCATACACCATGTTGGCATTACGATTGTTCCCAAACTTTACCAACTGTTCCAAATGCTCCTCCTTCCAAGTATCAAGGTCCACAGACTTCACCTTGCTAATATGAGTACCTAGAGAACGATGAAACCCAGCACACTTTATACAAACGAACACTCCTAGAGACCACGAAGACCAACGCGGATGAGCTGCCGTCTTACAATCAGCACATAACTGGTTCTCGGGGTCCCGGAGCAGCTGTTGTAACACCTTTCTGGTCTCTACGCTATTCATTCTGCGCTCTCCTTTGCTAAGAACCAGGGCTATTGCCGGTGGCGGTGTGGTTAACTACTAGTAGGTCTTTTGCGAATGGTCTGGCACGTGATAACCACGTGTTGTTAATGCGCTTGCCGCTTTTTTTATCCCTGCTCGGTAAAACGCTTTTTTTGATTCTAAGAGAAATACAATACAGGACTTTTACGCTTACTTGAACGTTATAGTTCCGAGCCAAACTAAACTTCGGTAGCATACAGAAGCCTTGCGAGATATAGAGGGAGTCGGAAGTCTCGGATGAAATTGATACTTAATTATTGTTAGGAATCTGTATCATAGATGGGCTTTGTTAAGAAATTCAGTCCTTCGGAAATAGCTCAGCATAAGTCCGCCGATGATAGTTGGCTAATCATACACGGAAAGGTCTACGATATCACCAAATTGTTGCATACACACCCAGGAGGTGCTAATATTCTTTTGAAATACGCAGGCAGAGATGCTACACAGCCTTTTGATGATGTCGGTCATTCTATGAAGTCATTATTGTACGATATAGCACCGGGTTCATACCTTGGTGAAGTGGATGCGCCAGTAGAAGAAAAACAAGAAAAGGGACCTCAGCCTACAAGGGGTAAGGACGATAAGAATATTCAGGATGAGGAGAAGCAAAGTGAAGCTTGGTTTGGAGGTGGTGGGAAAGAGGAGAAGGATGACAACGAGTGTCATGCAACAGTCAGATCTATGGGCTCGCAGAGTGAGAAGTTAGACCACGACTTTCAAGTGCGCTTGAAGAATATTCTCCTTCTTATCGTTATAGTTGCATGTTGTCTACTACTAATAGGGATGCGGTATAGCAACTACAAGCGAAAGGTACGAACTTTAGGGTCGGATTTGGAATGGATTTCGGCAGATTTAGAATCTGTCGAGCTGCCTGACTGGGTTGAGGCCATCAGTTTGTAAACTTAATCGAGGACTAAGTATATCTGGTTTTGTGCCTCGAGGTTACTCATGAGAGGGAGAGAAACTAGACACGCTTTGCCCGTTAGCATACATTTCAAGCATGTTTTATAACAGTATACATGACATGTACTATATTTATTGGATAGAGGATTAAAGACATCCTATAGCCTGCTCCTACGCTCACCTACAGACCCCTACTGCTTCCTCGCAGCTTAGCGGTCTTCACTCCCTACCAGGTATACGTACTTCGTTAGACGTAAATCTCTGGGCACGTGATAAATTTTTCACTTTTTTTTCTGTTTTCTGACTCAATGCTTGACAGAGTTAAAATGCACAAATAGAACGGCATCATCTCTCAATTGCCCGCTCCTTGCTCTCCCATTGCTAAGTAAGATTTTGTACAAGCATACCAAGTATAGTTTAGCAATGAAATCCGTCTTTGATCAAAAAACAGATTGGGTGGTCCAAAAGTTTGGAGGTACCAGTGTTGGCAAGTTTGCCGTCAACATCGTGGATGAAATTATAAAGGTATCCTCAACAGAACTAAACAATAATGTGGCTGTAGTATGCTCAGCAAGGTCTTCTTATATGAAGTCTGAAGGTACCACGTCAAGATTACTATTAGCTTGTGACTATGCGTCCAATTACGATGAAACGTTTAAGCAAACATTGGATTTGGTTCGTGAGGATCATATAAACAACGCCAAAAAGCATATTTCAAATGCTGAACTGTTGGCAGAGCTCATTGATATGACCTGTGAGGAATTGGATCAGGTTGAGCGTTATCTACAGGCATCACAGATACTTGGTGAGGTTTCAAGCAGAACAATGGATCTTGTTATGTCTGCGGGTGAAAAACTATCGTGTATGTTCATGACGGCGTTGTGTAAAGATCACGGGGTGGATGCAGAATATGTTGACTTTTCTACAATCATACCGCCTGAACAGGGTGCTGATTTTTTGCTTGATAATTCGTTCTACGCTGTTTTGACTTCACTTTTCCGTCAGAGATTGGCCCCCTTTGTGCAAGCTAATAAAGATGGTAAACACATTGTTCCGGTCATCACCGGATTTTTCGGTTTGCTTCCGATGGGTCTACTAGCTGGTGTTGGGCGTGGTTATACCGACTTGTGTGCTGCGTTGGTTGCAGTTGCATTGAATGCAGATGAGTTGCAGGTCTGGAAGGAAGTGGATGGTATTTTCACTGCAGACCCTCGTAAAGTGCCTCAAGCTAGATTGTTGGAGACAGTTACGCCGGAGGAGGCTGCGGAGTTGACCTACTATGGCTCCGAAGTCATACATCCTTTCACTATGGAGCAGGTCATAAAAGCTAAGATTCCTATTCGTATCAAAAATGTTCAGAACCCAAAGGGCGCGGGAACGGTGATCTATGCGGATAATCTAGGACGTAAGGGAGAAGCAACTCCTCCGCATCCCCCTGTCACAGTTTCTTCATCGTTTTTTGAATGCAAGAGAAGAGGTGCAACTGCTATTACTACCAAAAATGACATTGTTGTTTTGAACATCCATTCTAACAAAAAGACGCTTTCGCACGGATTTTTGGCGCAAATATTCAAAACACTGGACAAATACAAGCTTATAGTTGACTTAATCTCCACAAGTGAAGTTCATGTTTCTATGGCTCTACCGGTGCCAGATGCTGATTCACAGCGTAATTTGCGCACTGCCATTGAAGATCTTAAAAAGCTAGGAACTGTAGATGTTACAAAAAAAATGGCCATTGTCTCGTTAGTTGGCAAACAAATGAAGCAGTTTATCGGTATTGCAGGTGCAATGTTCACCACTCTTGCCGAGCAGAGTATCAACATTGAAATGATATCGCAAGGTGCAAACGAGATCAATATATCGTGTGTGATTGAGGAAGCCGACAGTGTTCGTGCTCTTCAGTCTATCCATGCAAAGCTCTTGGAACCATTAGCTCCCCATTCCACGGAATCAGCCGTAAATGATAAACTAGAACAAATTAAACTGCTTTGACTGTAATTAGATATTTGCCAAATAGCACTATATAACAAATACCTTTATTTCTTAATTATATAGACAGATATCCAAAAAGACATTGAAGGTATATTATCCATTAAAAAACAAAGATTTGATCTCCCATTTTGGAGATTGGCTTCGCTTTTTGGAAACCTAAACTGACAGCAGAACGCTTGACAAAGGAAACCATTGGCGGAGGTCCACAGACAAGTAATTGAGTAGATTCAGCGGGTGCAGGCAATAATTCCTTCATCATTTCAGCAGAAACATAGCCGACACTGCCGTCCCATGTTTCACCTTCTGCAACCTTGTCAACAAGATACGTAACATGGAATTGTTCTGGCTTGGCTTCGACCATAGCGTCAATTTCCTTCTTCAGCAAGATATCTTCCTTACTTTGGTTGCCGTAGATGAGGTGAACTTTGGTCACATCCTTAGGGTCATTGAAAATCGCCTTCATTATTTGATACATAGGAGAAATGCCAGTACCACCTGCCACCATGCCTAGTTCCTTGTACATATTAGCCTCATATTGGTAGAAGCCCTTAGGACCCTTCACCTTAATTTTATCTCCAATGTTCAGTTCTGCAACAAGCTTGGAAATGTTACCTTCAGGATACGACTTGATCAAGATGTCAAAATGTCCTTTTGCATCAGTATCCAACGATGTGGGGGTGTAAGATCTGATGATTTCCTTACCGTTGATATTTCCACTAATCGAAATGTGCTGACCAATAGGCAAGCCAAGAACAGCGTCTGGATGATCCAAAGCAAACCTATAAATTGCAGTATTGTGAGTTAATACTGTCTTAGAGGAGAGCTTAAAGTGTTGCCACTCTTTATTCAAAGCTTTTCTCTGGCCCTGAGATGCCCTCTTGGAAAAGATAATTGTGACCAAAAATAGGGCAAGCACAGTAACCAAAATGCTTACGTTGTTCATCGTTACGTAAATACAATCACCAGTGAGAGTAACACCTGGTCTTATTCTTGAAATGGTTATTGATGAAAGAACATTTTAGTGCTCATTATTATACATGAACATTTTGAATTAGTACGTGGAAAATGATGTATGGCTGGCTGAAAGCCAATATAAAATAAACGCTGATATAAAGCCCTGTTAATATATGATTTGATGTCCTCTGCTCACAGCTATTGCTCAATGTATAGATTGAACTTCTCTAGCATAGCAACTTTGCTTCGATACGAAGCAGGCTTATATTTTGTGCGCGTGTCTTGTAGAAATTTTGACAATGCCTTCAGGTGCTCTGCACTAGTCAATCCTAGTCTGTTAGATGGCTCCTCTAAAAGCCATTCGCATGTCATGCCCATTACAGTATTGAATTTAGGAAAAGTAAACTTTTTAGGAACCTTAGTCTCTTGCTCAATTTCTGCTACTCGTAAGTGAACAGCAAGATCTCGTAGAGTCAAGAAGTTACCCCCGAGAATAAATGAGTCTATAGGCGTGAAAACTGCATGTATGTATCCCGCTGGTATCAGGAATAAATCACCACTTTTCAATTCAAACCCTACACCATCCTCCAGTTTATCTCCAAGGAATACCAGGGACTGGTCGTCGCTAGCACACCAAGCCTTATATTCGGCTAGATTGCGCTCCGTAGGAGGAAAGAGCAGAAACTTCTTGGAACCTTTAATTAGATTATAGTACACGCATGTACCTGCAAAATCCAAGTGGAAATCTGTGTATGCATTGGCTACTGACATTAGTATGTATTTCTTCACTTTTGGCGGATCTCCAACCTCTTGAACAGGGTGGGCAGGCCATAACATGTCCACCAAATCCTTCTCCTCCACGATTTTAGGTCTTCTAATTCCATGCTTAAAAGCTTCTATATCGCCGACCTCTAGCGATATCACGTTTCTAATACGGTCGCGGTTGTTGGCGCTTGTGTGGGAGAAATATTCGTTCCATTGTTTCATCGTCCATCGCTCGTTCTGTTGAGTCTGCACATCCATCACATCCAGCGTATAGTCTTCCCCTAGATAAGTAGTCAACTTTTCAACGTTTAAGGGAGGAACCTTGATGCCAGAATTTGCAGGATCTAGCACTTTGAGGGGTACCTTGATATGCTCAAAATGCGCTTCCACATAAGCAGATGAAACACCGTCTTCTTTTGAACGCCATCGCTCAAAACAATCCAAGAAAGGTTGGATATGAGGATGCTTATGTTTTAACCGAATATCTTGTCCTTCATTCAAAGCGACGTAATCAAGGGCGCCCTTACTTCGCAATCGGTAACGCTGTGTTTTACGTTCCAGAGAAACATCAGAGCTCACCTTCCGACGTTTAAGCTGCTTAACATGTAGCTGAGCCTTACCATGTTTGGAGCATATGAATTGCTCGATTTGTGACGATTTGGTGGGGTATTCTTCACCAGAGACGTCCTCGAGGGGAATACAACGAACATGTACCCACTGAGGACAGTTGTCACACTGCACCCAAAGTTTGTGCTCCTCTTTACCATTACAGTAAATACAATCTTCTTCTAGCCTCATATTCGCTCTCTCCTGATAGCTGTTTAGGTATCGCAGCGATGCTGTACTCTATATTTTTTTGCAATGAGGCTACCTTAAGAAGTAGGATATTCGTAGCTTCTGTAACCGCCCGTAATACAAAACAGAAATAAACTAGCTTGAAGAACTGTAGTTGCTCTACGCCAGCTTTAGGACTATTTTGAGATGGTATATACAGATAGTAGAAGTTTTGTAGTGTGATGAGCTTCCTTAAAGTGTTGAAACCCACACATCCAAACACCTTTTGCCTGTAAACATGAAAAACGGTGTCTATTAAGCCCATGATCCTCCTTAACATATATGTTAACTGAACATAAAACGCAGTTGTTTAGGTGTTGGCTTCAAGTTACTTTAGTGGTTCTTTGAATCGAACGTTCATTAAGTGGACCACATGAGTAAGCACAGAAGGCTTGGTCTGACGCCTATGAACACTCTTTCTGGCCAATCCAAATCGCCCAAAGGACCCACCCGGCATACAAAGGATAGATATGAGCTAGAACGGCAGCGGCATATCACTTCAGGCGGTTCATCTGTTCTTACTGTGTCTGATCTGCCTCATTATCTTCAGCCGCTTAAGAAACCAAAGCTTTCTCCTGGTACGGCTTTGGATAGCGTACCAGAAGGTACATCTTTGAGTTCGAACAACCTACTGGTTATAGGAGATAAAGGATCTGATGAGATGAGTGGCCACCCTGAGTTTAAAGAGCAGCAAGGGTACTTAAGGGCTGTGTGTCAAGAAGGTGTTATAGACATTGTCCAGGCAGTGGTGCTACGAGTAATAAGAGATGGTGTATTTAATATGCGCTGCAAAATGATGGCGCTAGAAGAAGGGTGCGAAAAGACCCTACTGACGCTGGATATACTGCACGATATTAAGAAAGTATATTTTGATATTCACACCACCTGTATAGGGTTTCATTTAAAGGAGCAGGTGACGATGTCATGGGGAGGGCGGTCCATTCAAACCGCAATGGTGCTTTGGGGTACCAGAGATGGCAAGTCAGAGATCGTAGTAGAACTAGAGCGTAGGATGCGAGAATTAAGCATAGCAGAAATGCAAATTGAGGATATGATGGATAAGAAGGATATGGAAGAGGAAATGAAGGGCATTGTTGCAAAGAATACTAATACATCAACTAGGAACAAGAGATTTGGACTTCTTGGTAAAGCTCTCACGTCATTGGATAACACACGCGGTGTTAAAAAAAAGTATGGTAGATCAGGCCAAATAATAGATCTACCTACAAAGACTGTTATCCTCAATTCATCAGATAGCAATGGATGGTCCTCTCCTAAAATATCAAGTAAGACATTCTACGGCTCAGTTCCATCAGCCAGTCCCGAACAGAAATTATCAGAGCATAGCTATTCAAATGTACGAAAATCTACGCGACTGCTGCTAATGGAGGAAGCAAAAAATCCATACATGGTTGACGAGTCTGATGAAGAGCATGAGAAACCAGAGGTTTTCAAACCTACATTGCATTATATTTTTTCTGACGATACAAAATATTCGGTATCTAACCAAGATTTCAAGTGTCTCTATAACCACGATTGGATAAATGATACAATTTTAGATTTTTTTATTAAGTACTATGTGGAAAAATCGATTCTTTCGAATAAGGTTTCAAGGGATGAAGTTTGCATTTTATCATCATTTTTCTACACTAAGCTGGTGAGCAATCTAGATACATGCTATCCAAATATAAAAAAGTGGGTGGCTAATTCTAATTTACTTCAAAGAAAATATGTTGTTATACCCATAAATGTTAACTTCCACTGGTTTTGTTGTATTATTACAAATCTCCAAAATGTTTTTAGGTTTTTTATGGAAGGGTTCTACCAGAAATGGGTAGAGCAATGTAATACAACAGCTAAGATTCCAGGCGAAGCTCAGCTATCATTTCCAATTATAACAATCTTAGTCTACGATTCATTAAGGCAAACTCACGCCCGTGAAGTAGATCCCATCAAAGTCTTTCTAATTGCATATGTCAAGGATAAATATGGCTTCGAAATCCCACGATCCCAGATAAGAATGAAGATGTGCACAGTACCACGGCAACCAAACATGAGTGATTGCGGTGTCCATGTTATTTTGAACACAAGGAAGTTCTTTGAAGATCCAAATAAGGCAATTGCTCTTTGGTCTCAGAAGCCCACTCACTCTTTAACAAGAGAAATAAACACATACTTCGAGAAGAGAAAAAGAAGAAGGGCCAGGAAGGAATTAAGAGAGGAATTATGGAAGTTGCAGCGGGCCCAAGTGGAGTTGAAAGGTCAAGACGTTGACTCAGATAAAGAGCCAAATGAGGACGGGCATAGTGATATTGAAATCATTGAGAGAATTGAGGATGTGCATGTGGTGAACAAGAGTTTAATAACCGATTTCTTAAAGTCTGATGGCCATAAAATGTCGCCCAGTCCAAGACCCCTAGAAGCAGACAATCTGGAAGCTAATGAGACGTTTGTGCTCAGTAAGGCAGATATAGACAGCTTGGAGGAAGTATCAGACGTTAGTTCGCAAAAAAGTGCAGATGAAAAGATAAACCCTGAACCGCAAGGAGATCGTTCAGGTGATGAACTATATGACAAAAGTATCTACGAAAGAAGGCGTTTAAGTAGTAGTCCAGAAGAAGAAACATGTGCTAAGGAAACCGGAGAGACATCTTCCTTTTTCAGCCGTCCCAGTAAGTCTATGGATAGATATACACCAAGCCACTCTCCTGTACCATCAGGAAGCAGTAGTTTGGTTAAGAAATCACTGGCTGCTAGTGATAATTGCGCTAAGAAAGACAATAGTAAACCGCTATTGGATACGTCTGGCGCAGGGCCTAGTCGCTTCCTTGATGCAGGAATGCTGTTAGTAAATACACCTGCTCCTGTCACTGGTCATGAATCTGTCCAACGCCCACTTCAGCGCACATTAGTTAAAGAAGGTTGGAGAGGTGCTGAACTGGGGGATACAGATGATGAACTTAAGGATGTGGATAGCGATATCAATCTTCTAGGCGAAGGTATGGATTCCACAACTTTTTTAAAAAACCAGGTTGATAAAGAGTTAGCAGAAGACAGCTCACATACAATTATGCCAGAATTGAAAAGAGCTGTTGAGAACCCTATTGGTACTAATAACTTGCGGGATGACCTTATTCCTTCAGATTCTAATGGTGCTGATGATGAAGATATAAGTACGAAAAAAGAAAGTATGAGCTCAGATAACGATAATTACACAGCAATACAGGTAAATATATCTGATTCAAGCGATACACATGGCGCAGCTGTAGCCATAAAAAAAAAACACGTGGAGTTCGAAGATCTAACAGGGGAAAACTATACTATTGCATTTAAGTGAAGGAGGGTAGTTCTATGCAGATGGGCCAGAGGTGGATAGCAATTAATTCTTCGGATTCTCCTACCTAGTACAATAAAACAGGACTAATGTTTATCTTCAATACATAGAGATACAAGATTTAGTAATAAGGAACTTACTAGACATCTACACAAATGACTCCGTTCATTAGATGCTTGCTATATCGACAATATACTTAGAAACCAATAAAGGCTGTTGGATAAAGCAGTCCTGATGGAACTTTGTTCAATCATCCTCTTCCAAATTAACTAAAGACTTCCCCGTACCGTAGATATCATCAATCAACCACTGTTTAACAGCTTTGAAATGCTTTTTGATAAAGACATACATGTATGCAGAATAGTAGCACCCTACCACAATAGGACCAACAAGAAAGAAGAGATGTTCGTAAGGGGTCAGAGGTTGATCAGGTTTTGAACAGAGTGTAGTCCTAAAAGAACAATCAAGTAGCTTGGGGAGCACCGAACCACTTTGTTCAACAGAAAAAATGAGGTTTTGCAATGCGCATATAATCACTGAGGGTATGAGGTGATGATAAACTGCTAACTTTATCGACTGTTCCCTAAAAACAGGTAGCTTCCGCAAAAATGGAATATTACGAATAGATAGCCATGTAAATAACCCGTAAGCGCCCATGAATAAAATCTCAAAGATAAAGGGATTTTTCAGGAAATCTGCTGATATGATGTGGAATTCAAACCATCTTGTTTCAAAAGAAAAACGTCTATTGTAATATATTAGACTCCAATTTTCAGCACTAGTATTGGTACTCCATATAGTATGGTAGTAGTTCTTAAACAGTAGAACGCCATACACAACGTTGTTGCAGAAGGAAAGAAACAATATATGAAATGAAACAGTCCAGATATGCGTCAGTATGCCATCAATAAACCACATATTCTTAAGCAGGGAGTAACCATCAATAATAACCTTTCTCATTTTCTCCCATATCACTGCACATTTAGCTTTAAAGTCTGCTAAGTTAAGCAAGGGTTCGTTAGGGTCTTGAACAACTATATCTTCACCTTCCTCTTCTCCGTTTCCATTAGCATCCTCGTTAACACTTGCATCAGCATTGGGAGACTTAGTACTTTCCCTTAACTCTATCAAAAGCCTGTACATTTTTTCTAGTATCCCACTGTTAAGTAGGCGGTACTGTAAATCCAATGCTGCAAGTACAGGTAGTAATTTGACTTCACCGAAGTTCAAATTACAACCTGCCTCCGAGCTATCTAGCCCGTATGAGAAAGCATCATAAAATATGCTGGGAAGATAAAGTAATCCGCTCAATACCAAACGACCGAGTACATTAGAAAACAATCCAACGCCAATGAAAAGGATAGATGCGAAAACCCATATCAGAATTATGAGCGCTGAGTATCTTATGGTGAAATTTGGAGGAAGGTAAACAACATGGTATGCATCGAAGTCAGTAATCTGTTTGTCAAGGTAGCCAAATTCACCGGAATTTTTAAGACTTCTCTCTCGTATTTTTTTCAAATCTAATGGCTTAAGCAACTTATCATCCTTGGTTACTGGAACGAAAAGCATATGCAAATAATTCTTAGATATAATGTCATTAGCAGGAACTCTCATCAAGCATCCATCAGGTATGAAATATGCATGTACTGTAGGATCAGAATGGAATAACTCATTTGCCTGACTCAATGTTTTGGGAGAACTAAAAAGATTAATATTTGACCACTGTGCTTTACTTGACGCAAAGTACTTGTAGAAGGCATTACGGTAAGTGATATATCCCCTTTCCATTGGAATGCTTTTGCCTAGTATGAATGATGATAACCTTAACTTCCTGCAACACACTGTAAAAACGTGTTGCCAATAGAAAATGACGCAATTTTTAAGTTTTTGAGAAGAAGAGAGATTTGTAAGGATACTCCCTATCGCAGATAATACTAAACAAATCTGGAAACCACCGACAATATTGCTGTATGTAGGAAAGCGACCTTGTTTAACCAAGGATGGAAGAAGAACTCTTGTATGAAGGCCGAATCCACATATAATAAAAATTGCATAAATTAATATCGACATTAACAGCCTTGAAAGTTGAAGCCTCATTGGGTGTATTAGGCTATCGTGTAAGATTTTAATATTAGGATCGTCTGGCGACCTTATAAAAAATAGAACACCAGGCCTAATGATGTGCTGCCTCACTAAACCGATAAAGTTGGCAAACCAGTACATGTACAAAGTGCCAATACACCAATGCAGTACTACCGCTAGTGCAGGGAAGTATTTGAAGGAAAATGAAAGAACGAGTTTTTCTTTAACAGTGAGGATCAAAGGTGTCAACAACGAGTAGTCGACCATTGCACCTGCTAGTATAGGGTACCCAGCTAGTTCAATACTAAATAAGGCGAAGACCTTCATTGTGCACTTGAATGCAAACAATAATTGGAATAAAGCCCTCTTCCTTGGGTTTCTCATTGGGTTTTCTCTGCCATACCCTCTCGATATAATATTAGGAGCCATGCAAATCAATGATATCACCGTTAGGTATGTCACAATAACTGGAAAGCTACAAAGAATTAGGGAGTTTTTAGCCCAGGTTTCATTATTCACGTAAGCTCCGTAATAAAGTAGAAATTTGTCACTTACGACACTGTAGATAGGCAAAACGTGCGGTGCAACAACACTTACAATTTGATTGGTTATTTCTACAGGCATCATTAACCTCAAAGACTTTATAACAGTCGAAACCACGCCCAATGCAGCTCTACCAATGCCGACATAAATGTAAAGTAAAAGCCATCCAACAACCGTTGGTAAAACATAAGCCAGAAACATATATATCCCAATTAGTAAAACACCAGTGAAAAAGTAAATGAATACATTCGACATTGTAAGCCTGATATTTATTAGTGTTGCGCCACCCCGACGTAACCGAACATTCCCATCATCACGAAGCTCCCCTACTCGATTTACACGAGCAGGAAGCGGTTGAACATCAGGCTCGACTGGAGCTTGGAGCTCATCATTTAACAATTCCTCTTGCAACAGGTATTCCAATTCTCGCACTGCTTCCAGGTACCTAACGTCTACTCCACCACGGTTTACATTTCTATTTTCATTTTCGCCACCATCAGCTGGGACTTCAGTCTGTAGATTGTTGGTATCCTCTTGCTCCGGAGTAGTGTTACCTGTTACCTGTTCAGATTGATCCATACTTTGGCTACTATCAGCCACTGATGACTGTTCATCATCCACGTCACCAGTTGCATCAGTTTGAGCAGTATCGGCGTCAAATCGCTCAATATCATTCAGACCCTCAGCTGCCCTATTGCCCCTAACCTCTATTGCAGCTATAAGCTTTTCAATAACTTCGTCACCTATTGTAGGAAACTGTTCCTTAATCTTCCTCTGCAAACGCTCGACAATGGGACGGTTTGGGCCTATTTTGTGGGCAACCATGGCAGGAAATACTTCTTCCCTTGCAATCATATCGTATAAAAAGAATAATGCTGTGTGTAGTATGATAACCATCAACATTTGCATAAATGAGTATCCCGTGTTCAAAAGCATCTGGATTGAAACACCAAGCGCAGAATCCCATCCTGTTCTCAGTTGGTCAGTTTCTTCAAAGAATCCGTATACCAAGTTATAATACCAGGGGCGATCCAAAACAGGGCTTTTAAACTCATTTAACATAAAAATATACCACTTCCCCCACATATTCCAAGCCAAGGGGAGACCCTGGAAGAGAAATATAAGCACAATTATCGTAAGCCCCATTTTGATAAACTCCCATGCTTCGGGAGCATATCTTGTTATAAGAGTGCGAACAGGTATCCTTTTAGGCATATCTGCATCATACATTGTTTTCAATCGAAAAGGGTAATTACAGATATCACATACAGGCTTGATACTAGCTCCTGTAAGATCCATATCTTTGGAAGTCATCCATTCGAATAGACAAACTTCATGCACATATTTTATCGATCCTTTACACTGGCAAGGATGGTATAGTTTATTTGTTTCCGAGCCTTCCATTCGGCAGATACGACAGGTATGCTGCCTCCGACTGCTAGAGTCATCAGTCGTCATATCAGTTTTTATACAGAAACAGCTCTAGTTCAGCTTCGACGAAATACAACCCGTCGATGAAACTAACTATCGTCTTTCTTTTATCAGATTAGTACAAGTACATTATAAGATCATTTGTAATAGGACATACAAACAGAAAAAATTTTAACAGGGAGGGTATAAGTAAAAATTTAGCCCTGTACGGGGCTCGAACCCGTAACCTTATGATTAAGAGTCATACGCGCTACCGATTGCGCCAACAAGGCTCTTTGATGTCAAATGTTTTAGCTGTTAATTTATAACCGTTATTATTTATCACGTGGCTACTACTGTTGTAAGAGTGTTCTACTGACCTATTCGTGAAGCACGTATAGATCATCCATATATGAGTAATTAGAAATGTACCTTTCGTAGGATCCGTGTTTGTGGGATTAGGTATCTTCTTTTCNCCTGCCTGTGAAACAGATGAACACACTATACCACATTGTGACATTATAAAAAAGCTAGAGGGCATGGCACCACAAGGTAAAATAACAAGCAGCCTATTACAAAAGCTAAACTATTAGTGAAGTGTAACTCAAGTGTTGTAACACTATCTAGCCCATTTATAGAGGAAAATCATAGAGTAAGGCGAATTTATGCTTGTACCTCTATTAAAAGTTTGGTTACCCCTGTTTTGTGCTTCCTGGAAAAATCTCAGTCAACATTGATCTCTACATCACACTAAAAACTGATAAACCCTCCAAACTGGAACATTTAAACACTAGCAGCCATGTTGAGAAGAGAACCTACAACTATTCAGCTAACTTCGGATGATTTAGCTGAGCTTCAAGATAATTTGGAGGAATTCAAACTGCTGCAACAGATCAAATCTCAACATATGGACCTGATACGATCATCAAACAGAGGAGGACAGCCTGCCCAAACAGTTGCCCACTTTGATGAACCTCGTCCACTGTCTTGTTCATTCCAGATTTCGCCGTTAAACAAGCAGATGCAGCAGCAGCAAACCGCTCAACATCGGCGCGCAGTTGGTGTTGCTACGACCGGAACAATGAACGAACATATAGTGGGAAGCCAGGGAATCATCGCTAATACGCCGGTGTTAGATGAGCGTGACACTTCTAACCCATTCATTCAACGTGGTTGAGCACATGTATGTATTCTTTTATACACAATAATAAGCGATGTGGATGTAATTCAATGAAACGAAGCTAACTATTCATTCTGGCTTTTTTTAGAGAGGTACGCCAGTGTATCTCTCCTCTTTGCGTGGATATCAACAAAGGATGGCATAAAAGTAAATTCTCCGAATGGATTACTGCCGATTAGATTATCTTTCTTTGTAGCTTCGTTCATTTTAATCTCCTGAAGATACTGGTTTTGGGAAAGTAGGCTACGAGAGCCCGTTATAGGCAGGTACTCTAGCTTTCTGAAAGATGAGAAGATTCCTAGTGTAAAAAGGAAAAGGCCTACCAGTACTTCCAGCTGTATATCAAAAGGTATTCCAATATTGTCTTGAATCTCCTCATTTAGCAACGATTGTTTCTTTAATTGTTGGAATTCGAAACTAGAAAATCCAGAATGAATGAGCTGTACAGTTGCTATTAAAAGGAGTATCTTTGAGGTGATTGACATTATTTGATGGTTATTGTACAACAATAGTTTAGCACTATCATTATCAAGCTGTGAACATTCATTGAGTTCATGTTCTTTAAACAGGAAGTAAATCGTAAATTGTGATTATACTAGCTATTTAAGATCGCCAACTGTACATCAAAAGATTTGAGCAGTAAGAACACTAGCTAGGTAATTGACGTGTTCTTAAAAGTATCTCATCCTAAGCGTCACTGTGTTCCTCTATAGGTTCAAATTGGCTCCCACCAGGACCTTTTTGTGCCTCTTCTTGAGAGAATTCTTCTATAGGCTCTAACTCACTGTGTAGACGCGTATCCTCTTGGGATTGAGGGAGTGAGCTCGGTTCTGGAGTTGGTGTTATAGCATGACGTACGCTATGCCCTTTCCCATTATCAGCTTCTTTAAATATAGTTTCATCTACTATGCTTTGGTACAGGTTTCCAAGCGCGGATTTGTTCAGTAATATCCTCTCTTCAATCGGTGTTTCCTTTAGTAGGCCTAGCTTGAACAAACTCTTCAGCTTGATCACATAGACGCATAATTGTTTTTCTACCTCTTTTGCAGAGCTGTGCCGCTCATTCAATACCACGTCGTTGAAGTTTACATCTTCTTCCTCTCCACGCTCAAGTGACGCGCCAGTGCTATTTGCGTGCAACGCCTCCAAATATAAATATACTTCCATTATCGCTTCAGGGGAGTCAAGGTATATGGGGTACTCGCGCTTGATCACTTGCCTCCATTCTGATTCTTTGTCAGATAAGTTGTATACAAACATCATTATTGCAGTGATAATATCCATAAGTGAAGCTGTGATAGCGTATTCGAGTTTCAGTTTCGAGGAAAACGTGTCAGGACTACATCGCTGAAGAGTTAGCAACGTAATAGATAACTGGTCCACTACAAATTTGTTGACCTCAAGCATTGATCGGGAAACAGGTATGGGTTCATCTCTCTGGAATATTTCATACCAAACCTGTAGGTTCCATGTAATGAGCTGGGTGAACACATTAAAATCAATAGTTTCCAAAGTGTCAACTTCTAATGACTCAAAAACAGAGGGTAGAACACTAACATAGTTAGCAAAGAATAATTCCAAAAAATCCAGTTCGAAGTCAGTTCTATAGTATTTCCCAAGCAAGACCAACTTGTTCAAGTACATTGTATACAATGTTCGTATCTGTGCGTTTAGTTCAGAAGATCTATTTGAATCAAATTGCTTCACATACTGTAGCAGCCCAACCTTCAAGTGTTCAAGCTGCTGTTTCCATAAGTCGTCAACTCCACTTAAGGAAAGCTTATTGGCAAATGCAAGGGCATTGGAAAAAGTCTTGTAATTCAGGCATCTAGCCTTGCTGTCAATCAAAACATCCCCAAATTTCTTTACTAATAGCTCAAATATGCGATAGAATGATGCTTCTTGGCCATAAGAAATCCAATCTTCAAACTGGAATAGTCCAAAAATTTCAACGAGCTGATTCAATATAACATCGCAGTCCAAGTTGAGATGCATGAAAAGCTCAGGCAAATATGAAATCATAATTTCTGTAATATCGACCTTATGTTGTTGACGAAGCTTGACAGCTCCATGGCAAAGACCATTCAAAACAGTCACATACTGTATAATGGAGTTCTCCTCCTCAGGCAATAGCAACTTTTTGCAACCTGTAGCTTGGTCTGCATCTTCACTGTCACTTTCCCCATCGGATTGCACATCATTGCTTGATGGGAGGGCGGCGTGCAACTCTGAAAAATCTAGATCCAAGGTCAGTAATTGACAAAAGATTTCAACAGTATGGCTGAAATGCGATTGTAAAAACTCCGCAGCTTGAAATAAAAGATGAATCCTCTTTTCAGTTGTGACCTGCAATGGATCCTGCTCAGACAAATACACAGAAAATGACATGATCAAGAACCTCATCCATATTCCAACCTCCGCTAATCCACCAAGTGGTATTTTACCTACAGTTTTTAGTGTATCTTGGCCATCTAGGAAATCACTAACCTGAGCCTTCTCCACAAAAGCAAAAAACTTTGATACTGCATTTAAAAACTTGGCGTTCTTTGCAGTCGACGATACTTTAACTTCATTATCATAAAAAATCAAGCTGCTGACACTAAGTATTTCGGATCGCTCTAAGTACCTGTAGCCATTTATTTCGATAAGCACATGTACTGCAGATAGACGTACTTGCAGATCAACATCTTTCAACGCAATCTCCAAGATACGTTGTTTAAATCTTTCAAAAAACTGTCTTAGAGAAGAGTTTTGCGACATATTCCTGTATCTTTTATTACTGAAAAGAACTAGATCAGAAAGTGTCTTCAAAACCTGTAGTCGCACGGCCGATGAAGAGTCTGAAAGCAACCAACCAAAGTATTTGAGGTAAGTTGCCTTAAAAAAGTATTCGGGGTGGTTTTTCAGCCATACTGAAAGGTGTGCTATAGACTCAGATCTCAGGGTCTCGTCCACATCTTTAAATCTGTGGACAAAGCACAGCTTTATAATATTATCTATGTTGCTCTCAATAACCGTCTTACTGCTTTGAATGTCTGCCACCGTTGTTTCAAGCCTTTCGATAGTTTTCTTGCTTGGTCTCTTCTTCTTTTGTTCGGACTTCAATTGCTTGCGTAGCTTGAAGAGGACCTGTGTATCGAGAGCAACAACCAGTTCTGTCAAATGATCCTGAAACACGTACATAGCCAAAGTTGCCACATACCTCAAGCATCTAATCCTACTCACAGAAATAGAGGAAAGCCAAGTGAGAAGATCAAGCATCAAAGGTGCAGTCTCAATGACGGTCCCACCTTCGCCTCCATCCTCGGCCTGCGCCTTTTCAACATAAACCATATCCTTGTCATTAGCTAATTCTATCAGCTTTCCCATAAATTCAACAAAATTGTTGTAAAGTGGCTTGAATTTACTCCTTTTCTTCTGCGTTTTTGCAATATATAAATGGAACTCGTGGATCTTTTGGTCTTGAAACATCATCTGAACCTCCCCAACCGTTTCATTTGAAGAATCGTTGTTGACTACATCATGCTCCCCCACTTGAATTAGAGAGCCACTGCAGTTTAGTAAAAAGTTTACTAGCTCCGTCAATGCACGCGTTCTATCCTCTTTATAAGAGTCAAGCCATTCGCTAGCGACTTCTTCGATTGAGACGTCTTCAGAAGTACTGAGTGTTTCAAACAATTTGGTGGGCTTAAAATCTTGTAGCAGGGCTAGGTATTCCTCCTGCTCCTTTTTCGTACCAGCACTTGCCCCAGAGATAAAACCACCTGTGGGATTCTTGTTGGCGCGAGGCCTTTTAGGTGTAGCTTGCCCTGCAGAAGAACCACTTGACCTTGGCCTTTTAGTTTTACCTGCACTTTTACTCCTGACCTGATAATCTTCGTCACTTTCGTGCTCGTCTTCTTCATCATCCTCGCTTTCTTCCTGATTTAATTCATCTTCTCTACCTGGCAAAGATGTTTTCTCATCGGCTTCGATATAATCAGCCCCGTTATCACCCTTTCCTACCTCCTTATCTTTCTCATAACTTCTCTTTTCCCTTATTCGCTGTGATCGACGCACCGACACCATAGTTGTAAACTATTTATAAGCCCAGTGGAAGTAAAATATAGAACAGTATCACCACTCTTTATAACCCTTTACAAGTTACTAGCAAATTGTACTATGGAATACTATTGGGTCTGTTTCAATAAACTGATAAACAGAAACGCGTCTGACAACATTAATTCAAATTTTTTTACGGGCGCGTCACCGAGATCTGAGGACCTTGCAGAAAGCAAATAGGTGGCAGGCATGATATATAGCAATTAGATGGTTTAGTTATCAAATATGTATAATCAAGAAATACGCGTTGGCTTGAAGCAGGCCAAATTGTCAAGTCAAGGCCCTTAAAACCAGGCAAATTCCAAGAAAACAGCTGGAAATTGATTATAAAAGACAAACGCGGAACAAAGAGTTGCAGCAGGAATAATTAATAACAATAATACGGTAATAATATAATAATATGGAAAACATCCAAGGAGTGAGCCTCTCAACAGCTGTTTACAGGGTTAAAAACTTAAGCTTAGTCTTTTTTTTTCAATTCATTCTATCAAATATTAACTTCAAAAGTTAGCCATAATCCAATTACTAGGCAGAAAAATAAAAGGCAGAAAACTAAGATGTAAAACAAAAAACAGTCCAAGAGCTTCCAACGTCATTTGCCCACATTTGTGCGATAAGTCTTGTCATAGTATTAAGCTAATTATGAAAAAAGACGGAGAGAAAAAGGAAGACAGCAGTCATCCTCTCCAATATGTCTTAAACATCCGTATCGCAGAGATGAGGCCCAGTAATCGGGGCCTGTTATCACCAGGATCCGGAGAGTATCTCAAGTCTTCTTCTCCAGTGACGGTGGGGGAGAGTTCGACGTCTTCAGAGCTACTAAGCTCCCCGCGAGAAGCAACGTGGATATAGTCTCCAGGCAAGGACAAGGGAGCCTTCGAACTTGTTGTATGAGTATCCGCGTTCAATTGCACAGGTTCGGAGGCCTCTGCGCCATCGGCAATGGCGTCCCGGCTTAAATCACAGACCTTGCTACAGCTGCTGCTGTCGCTCACCCCGACGCTCCGGTGGCTGCCATACTGGTTGTTGTAGCTTTCGCCGACGTTTCCACCATCAACACTAGTAGTATCCGTTAGTTCGCCAATACCGTCTCCTCCTGAATGGTTTTCATCCTCTGGCGCAGAGTGAAACCCCTCCATCTTAACTTCTTCAACCCGAAAACTCAAAGCAGGATCATTCTTTGGAGAACCAATGCTAACGTCATCCATCGTCATGGCCGATTCACTTAGTACCTGTTCATCTTTTTCTTCTGCCTCTTCCTCCTCAGACTTCAACCAATCTTTACAGAAAACACGGTTGTTCACATGTCCCTGACAGTCTGTTATTGCCTCAAAACAGTCCACTGTTGTCCAATTCGTTCCATTCAATACAAATTTGAACACTAGCTCCTCCTCTCCACTATAAGGTAGTTGTACTTTAAATACATGTAGCTGGTCATCGTATTGTAGAATATGTTCCTTATGTTGCCACTTATCGAATTCCCCTGTAATAGTGATATGATCCTTACGATCGAAGTGCACTTTTTTGTCGTCCATCACTAACTCTAAAGCAGGCATTGTTCCTATCTATATATGTAAATGTATATAAGGCTAGCCTCTTGAACCTTTGATGTCTATAATATGTCGCGCTGATAGATAACTGATAACTTGCCAACTCGAAGTATCTTTCTATCTTTATCTGCCTTGGCTCAGGCCGGCAGTATGGCTTTGTCCCACACTTGCCGAAAGTGCTGTACTATATATATAATAAAGGTTCTAAGATCCCTTTTTAACCAAAACTACACATTGTTTTTTTTTTTTTCAAACCGTGATTCTAAGTGCTCGCTACCACCGCAGCAAAAGCTCATCGCGTCAACCCCTTGTAGTATCTGAAAAGCAGAAATAGGAATTTTATATGATTTACTGGGCAATAATCGCCTGTAAAGTTGTTGTGGGTGTTTAGAAACATGGTGTCAGCGTTAGAAGGCGTTCAGATCAAACTCCGAAGTGGGGCTCGGAGTTCGAACAGTAAACAATGAAATTAGCGTCAGTATTTTGCTATGACAATCATGCACTGCGTTAAATAATAAAAAGTATACAATACCAGATATAGAGATGTATATATATATATATATATATATAGGTAAGACCTTTGTCTAGTAGATTTTGAGCAGAGTGGATATCACTTCCGCTTTAAAGTTTTGTAGCTTATCAGGAAGTGACCCAGGGCCAGGTCCATTTGGCAGCTCATCGTGCTGTTTCAAAGCGAACAGTTTAGTTAGAAGGTAAAACAAACCAGCTGCTCCGCTTGGGATGGATACAAATAGTATAAAGTTGCGGTAGTTTTGTGGGGAGCCATCGCCAATAATTACACTTGCAACTGGAAGGCTAACGAGAAACGACAAGCTAACCATAACATACATTGTAGAGTAGCGCTTTCCGAATTCATCTGTACGACATATCTTGCCGCAGCAAACGGGCGCAAGATTCAGCAGAGCGCCATCGATAAAACCATAAATAGCAGAGAAAAGATACATGATGGCTTTTCCTTTGTTCCCAAAAGGAAGCCAAATGGTGAGGCCTGCGAAACATAATATAATGTTTGAGAAGGCCATAGCGTTGTAATGGCCTAGCCATTTGTCGGATGCCCAGCTTATAGCAATGCCACCTGGGATCATGAAGACGTTAAGGACTGTAAGGATTAGAAAGGAATCTGATTCTGAGTATCCCACACTGGTTGCATAAGAGGTGATGTATGTAATTGTTATACCAGTGCTAGTTTCAGCTAGACAGCATGCAATAGTGCACCACAAGAAGGCGGGTCTGCACAGCGCCCTGTAGTCGAAGCAATTTTTAAGATAGTCTATAATCTTTTTGAAGACGTGATGGGATGAAGCTCTTTCCGGGCATACTTTTGGTTTATTGAGTTTCGCTAGATCCTCCCTGACAAGGAACCAGCAGATGCAGAGACAAATGGCAGAAATTAGGGCAATTAAGCGAATAACCCAAGCGTAGGCCATTTTATCAAACAGAGTCTTGAACATGATAGAAAACACAATACCGCCAAAGTTTCCACCATTAATAGCTACCGCTGTTGCTAGACCTCTCTTGCGGTAAAAGTAATGGCATACACAGCCAAGGATAGGACTTGTGACTACACCGGAGCCCACCGCTACACACAGACTGAGCGATAGAACAAAGTGCCATATCTTTGTCGCATTAGCAGTGGCCAGCAGACCTCCTACAAAAAGCGCAGATCCGATAGCCAGTGGTGTCTTGGAACCATGTGTATCAAAGTACAATCCGCTAAAAATGCCAGAGCTTAACACCAAGCACAAGTATATGGAAAAAATCCATGATACTGCTGTTATGGTATCTTCTCGGAGTTGGTGTTGCATAAGATAGTTCTGTAATCCACCTACGACGAAGAAGAGACCCCAGGCTGGGAAAAGACCTACCATTGCACCGATAGTTACTAGCCACGCTCTGAAACCTCCGTCAGGATAATGGAACCCATTTTCATCAACAGTAGCATGTTTAGAAGGAAGTAAGTCCTCACGTTCAGAAATAGAAAAAAGTTTTACGTGTTTATTTGATGATGACTCGAGTGCCACTCCATCGATGTTTTTCTTGTTGCTGACCTTGAATGACTTACGCCTTAATTCTTGCATCATCGCCTGTCCCTGAGTTAAACAGCCGACCTGTAATTAAAGTAAGGATACCCAGTTAATAAGATATGGCATGAATCCTAATTAATATATTCCATATAAAAACTGGCACCTTCAATTTAAACCGAAAGATTTTAATTGTCTGTTACAATAGTAGTACTGGTAGGTTTCTTTTTTGCTTTTACGGAATTCCAACATAATGCGATCCGAGTTAACCGCGAGATGACCATGAATGGGATAGGAATATCGCACTGTCCTTCGAAGATGTTGATTATATATGGCAGTTAATATGCCAATATACAAATCTTATACGCCTAAATGCCTCCGAACTATTTCGAAGGAAGCTTACCTTTCCCTCGATGACTCATAATATCATAAAAGCCATCGCAGAGAGACGGGCTCAGCTATTCATGTAAGCCATAAGCAGAAAGCCCATAAATGCACTGCAAAGCTGCATTCCACTCCTAAAGATTTCTTTGCGCTGGTTTTTGGGGAACTTTATTTTCAGAAGTTCTGGTACCACTCCAACTGTGCCAATATAGAGTAAACCACCAGTAGAAACCGCAAGGAAGATGTCTTTTGCGGGTATCCCAAAGTAACTTGGAGATGTGTTTCTAAGTTTTGTATCAAACCCTATTTCGGGAATTACGGCAAAAGCTTTCTCATGTTCGCTTACTTCACTTATAATGCAGCCTATAACAGTACCTAGAATGGATGCAGTAGATGTAAGCAACTGCGACTTTAAAGCAAAAGTAAACGATAGACCACTTGAAACGGTAATTGCAAGGTCACTCAGTTCGTGGGGGACTTCATGAAGAAGCACCGCCAAGGCAGTGCTGGTACCGACATTCCTAGAAGTATAGAAAGATGTAGCAATGGTGATACCGTCAGTAAGGTTATGGACGAGGCCTGAGATAAGATTAAGATAAACAGAAGTCCTTAGAGAGTTTGCGCGGGCTGCAGAAGCTGTTACCTTTTCGCTAGAGTTGTCTTTCTCTTTACCACCTTTTTGACCTTTTTTGGCTTCCCTGCTCCTAGTATTCATTGCAACAGCTTTGCCCTGTTCTTCCCTAACAGAGATACCAGAACTAACTCCGACATTAGCATCAATCCTGTGAGAGTGTGTATGTAGCTGAGACGAGTGGATATCACCATCTTCAGGGCCTTGCATGATCCTCATCGCCTTGTCAATAAACAAGAATATAATAAAGCCTACAAACGTAGCAGTTGCCATTGCAGCAACTTTATCGTTCTTTCTCGCAACTTCAAGCAGCATGGAGGCAACGTTTTCGTCGGGATGCTTCATGAGTTCAATTGTATGTTCAACGTTTGTTAGGCCCTGTGTATTGAATAGCTCTGGAAATAAAATAATTAGAAGATCACCCATCAACCCACCAAAGGCAAATGCAACCATTAGAGGCAAAGTTAATGAGTCTTCGCCCATACTGTCCGACCTAAGACCAGGTATTGCGTAGGCTAAAACAACCGGCAAAATAGAGATGTAGCATGTAGCTAGGATTGAGTTGCAAAATGGGGAGAAAGGGAATATATATGTGAGAGTTGAATTAATATTAGGGGCAGCTGTGTGTCCATGGTGATGTGTTCCATGTGCCAAAGCATGACTGATTAATCCAGACAGTGTCGCAACTGTTCTATAACGCATTCCAACTATTCCCATTCTAAGTTCTTGAAGTGCGATAGAGGAATGCTGATGAGTACGTATATTCAAGCTATTTTGCCATGGCATCCTTTTTTTAAATATTATCTAATCATATGTTTGGGTGTCAACCGTTGCCGTAACATGCAGCAGTTACGTTATACAACTGAACCACACGTACAGACAGTGTTCGCACTCCAAGCCAACTGTTCGCACTCCAAGCCAACTTCTTACCAAATGTTCGCTCTAGGCGCATTGGAAGGTGTTGTAACTTTGGATTTTGCAGCTGGCTTTGTAGTTAGGCGCTGTAGATAGAGCCTCTTTGGAACATTTTATGCACAAGTACTTTACGGGGTTACTTTGTCAGTTAAGTTACATATAGATTTATTAATTACAACGACCACGGCTTGTAAAGTTGTGGTTGAGACTTTGACACACTTTCCAAATCCTGTTGAGCCAGTTTTTTCTGTTCTTCTTCATTAGCACCCGATTCCTTTTCAACTAGAGCAACACCTGAATCTGCCTGCTCTGATAGCAAAACAAGTTTTTTTGATATGTTAAATTGTGCAAGGTCCTTGTTAATATCGGAAACTTGTTTACTTAAAGAAAGTCTATCGTTTCTCAATTTTTCAGTTTCTCTATTATACTTCTCACGCTCAACCCTCAATGCGGCCTCCACTGAATCGAGCTGCTTGAATTTCAAGTCTAACTTTTCTAGAGTTAGTTGGACTAAATCGTGGGTGACAATGTGAGCTTCATCCAGGTACTTTTGTGATATCCGCCTTGCTGACTCAGGAATATCCTTCTCCAGGACTTTGTCGTTGATACCATCAAGTAGCGCCTGAATAGTTGCGGTGACAGCATCCTTCGTGTCTATGTGTTCATCTTTAGTTTCTGTCTTAGGTCCTTGGGGGACGACTTCGTTGATGTATTTATCTTCGATAGGAAGCGTTAAAAACTTCTCCACACATTCTTCTAAAGTCTTAGTTCCGCCCACATGATCAACAATCTTTTCCCAGTTGTCTTCATACATCTCAATACCTTCCAACAATAGCAAGAGTTCCTGATCAGACCAATTCTTACTGCCATGAGCCATGTTCTGCAACTTAATAAAGTCAGAGGCATGGAAGTTGGCTCCAAAATGTCCTTCTTGGAAACAACGTGAGCATAGGTTGGTATCGCCTGAACGCAGATTATGATAGCGGACACCTACAGCACTATTTCCACAAGTGAAGCAAACATATGTTTTCTGGATCTGTTTTGAGTGCTGCTGTTGAGAACGAAGCGCATTGAAATCATGAATAGAATCGTATATGTTCTTCCGTAGTGATAGGTTAACGGGGAATGGCTTGGGTTGTTTAAATTCTACCTTAGCCCGTGGAGCAGAAGAAGGAGTCGTCGCAGTGCTCGTGTTTGCTCCAGGCTCCTCATCAGTGGAGGCTGTTTCCGCAGTTGGAGGGGCAGGCGTACTAGAAGAGTTGGTGTCAGAAACTTCAACTACATCTGGAGGAACAAATGGTTTTAATCCTTGTGGCGTGTCAAGTACAACTTGAAAGTGGCCCGTAAAAGCAGGTCCTAACAAAGAAGGCTTTGATCTAGGATCGATTTGGTAGTTGATCAACCCCCATTCCTCTAGGAACTTATGTATCTTCACGATGGAAGCAACATCCATCGCAATGTTTCTCCGTGCAGCCGTAATCGTAAGATACTCGTAAGGAGATAGTCTATACGTGTTTATCATGAAGTTTCTAACATCTTTGTACGATTTTGGGGACTTGAACCGCGAAGAATCGTTGAAGAAATCAGGCAAAGCTCGCCTTTCTAGCTCATGAATTTCATTGAAATCAAACCACGACGCAAAGGAAGGGACAATGACAGGATGTGCTTGCTTTGCAAGAAACCTCGCTGCCTTGTCCTCTAGCTTCTGTGCTTCTTGCTCATAGTTAACCTTTGGTTGTTCTTGCTGTTGTTGTTGTTGTTGCAAATGAGGTAAGACTGGAACCGCAGGTACATTCGTTGTTGTCTGCTCAAACGTAGAAACACCATCCTCTCTGTGGTCTAAGTGACTATCCTGGACATCCATTGGCTCTGACATACTCCAATCCTTTGGTAACCCCGATATGCTCGATTTCTCTCTGATTGTTTTTGACCAAGTTTTCCCGAATCCGATTTAAATTAATATAATGAAAACTACTTTTTCTCTTCTCGCCGCGCTTGCCACTTGCAATCAACGTATTTAATGATAAAGTACACTTTTATACAATAAAAAGGCCTGAATCGAATTGGAAAGCCATGCAGATGGTATTAGGTAGTACTGTCTTTGTGATGGCTTATACCTCTAATTCGTGTGTTCTAAGGCCTAACTTCTTCTAGGTTATTTTGTTTTTTTGTTTTTTTGTTTTTTTGTTGGAGTTGTAGCTTTACGAATTACTTTTCAATTTTCAAGACCAGAAGTTACAAACTAAGGACCAATACATGGAAACGTACATACCTACGATGTTATAGCTATTACATCTTCCTACGATATTATATACTGTACTGTAGACGTTAACGTTACCATCTTAGCCGCAAGATGTTATAAGGATCGGTTTGTAGAAATAAGCTTGATTTTATGTCATCACCTTTTTCTTACGCGTAGTCAGCATATTCGCAAGATGCCATACGCGAACTGTTGCAAAGATGCTCGAGAAACCTGACTAACTTCTAGAGAATCGACAAATACACAGTATCGGCTAGATAATGACTGTAAATGCTTTAAGAAGGTCAGCAAGGGTGAAACAAGCAGTGACTAGGAAGGGGAAAGATGATATTGAGTTAGAAGAAGGAGAAGCTCATCTAGATGATGAGTCGTGGGAAAATGAAGTTGCAACTGAAACTCCAATTTGGCTCCAAGATGAGGAAGATACTGGAGAGATAGCTTTAGATTCTGAAGAAGAAGACGATGCAAAACTAAACGAATTGCTTGACAATTCTCTTCGGGATAAGCTTCTCAAGCAGGCTGATAGTGTAGGTGAGGAAAGTTCCGAGGATGAGGAGGAGAACGAACATATTCTAGCGCAGCGCATGCGCAAACTTGATGATTTTGTCAAGCAGAGTAGAGTTTACTCTGGAATTATTGCTGATACTCTTTTAGAACGTACTAAGGAACGACAAGAAGAACAGCGAGCAGCAGCAACAGCAGCAGCACAACATACAGAACAACCACCAAAAAAGAAAGCCCGCAGAAACATAACTGATTTCTTTAAAACTAAGAAGGGATCGACAAATGATATACCAGGGAACGCTGCGAAAGAGGAAGAGATATCACTTCAACCTTCATTGTTGCGTAATTGCAAGTTGAAGAATTACCAACTGGAGGGACTGAATTGGTTGGTTAGCCTGTATGAAAATGGACTAAATGGCATTCTTGCGGATGAGATGGGACTAGGAAAGACTATACAAAGTATAGCGTTTCTCGCCTTTATATACGAAATGGATACTCGTGGCCCTTTTTTGATTGCTGCGCCATTAAGTACCGTCGATAACTGGATGGCTGAAATGGAGAGGTTCGCACCAGATCTACCATGCTTGAAGTATTACAGCTCTGAGGGTCGGCAAACGCGTCATAATATGCTTTCTCAATTCTTCAGAAAAACAGGTAATGAGGGGGTTATCTTGACGTCTTACGAAATAATAATGCGCGACATCGATGTGATTCTATCCTACAAATGGCAATTTCTAATCATAGATGAAGGCCATAGGTTGAAGAACATTAACTGTAAGCTAATTCGTGAGCTTAAAAGAATTAATACATCGAACCGCCTCTTGCTGACAGGTACACCATTACAGAACAACTTGGGCGAACTATGGTCATTGCTAAACTTTATTTTACCTGATATTTTTGCTGATTTTGAAATGTTTAATAAATGGTTTGACTTTAGCAATATCGATCTTTACTCAAGTTCCAAAAAATGGACCAAGATAATTAATGATGAGTTAGAGAAGAATTTAATCACCAACCTACACACAATACTCAAGCCTTTCTTGTTGAGGAGACTAAAGAAAACTGTATTGGCTGGCATCTTACCTCCTAAAAGGGAATACATTGTCAACTGTCCGATGACAGCATTACAAGTCAAGTTCTACAAAATGGCTCTGGGAGGTAAGCTTAGACAGACATTGTTTAAACAAACGGTGAAGGAATTTTTTACAGTTAATAGAAGACACCTTGGTTATTGTTCGAATAAGACAATTCGAGATTTCATTAACTATAAGATGGTTGGTGGAGATGTTGAACTTTCAGGGACTTTGCTACAGATGGAAAAACTGTATCAAAAACACCTGCATAAAGAACTTGTGAACAAAAAATTGCAAAATCTAATGGTTCAGCTTCGTCAAATTGTGGACTCGACGTTGCTATTATATTTCCCCTATCTGCAATTAGAAGATTTTGGACTTGATGCCCTATTACGGTCTTCAGGTAAAATACAGGTATTGCAAGATCTGGTCCCTCGCCTCACATCTAGGGGCCATAAGGTTCTTATTTTTTCACAGTTTACTGGTATGCTGGATTTATTAGAAGATTGGTGCGAACTTAATAATTATCAATATTGCCGTATTGATGGATCAGTTAGCAATGAAGACAGGAAAGATGCAATAGAAGAATTTAACAAAGAACATTCAAAGGTTGAAATATTCCTATTATCTACCCGCGCTGGCGGTCTTGGTATCAACCTTACAGCAGCCGATTCCGTAATTTTGTTCGACAGTGATTGGAACCCTCAAGTTGACCTACAGGCGATGGACCGTGCACATAGAATTGGTCAAAAAAATCCCACCATCGTTTATAGGTTGTGCTGTGACAGAACAGTTGAAAACGTGATGCTAACTAGGGCAATCGGCAAACGGAAGCTCGAGAAGTTAGTCATTCAAATGGGGAAGTTCAATAATTTAAAAAAGCTGGCGTTTAGCGGAAATTCTTTCCTTCCCATTGCGAATCAACCGGGTAGCACTTTTAACAACAAGGACATTATACATGAGCTCTCTGAACTGCTGTTAAGCAGTGACTCTCCTTTAGGGTTCAATCAAACAGGTTCATTGACAGAGGAAGAACTGGAGACTCTTGTTGACAGGTCTCCAGAAGCATATGCTCAAACAACTTCTAACTATCCACATATACTACTATTTGAAACAACCTCAGCCTTTGAAGAACAGCAGTGAGCAGTAAGAGGCTATTAGTTAACTAAATTGTAGTCTATTAGTATACCTGCACGTGACATCACGACTTACGAAATGGACCCCTATGGGGTAGCGTTATAGCTTTTCGGTAGTCTCCCCTGGCAGAGCGCATACGTTATTGGTATAGTTAAGTAACTATTTATTCTAAGCACGAGTGAAGTAGTATTGCAGTATTAACGATGCCTCTTCCTCAAAATCAGCAAATAGAATTGGATGGCTTTCTTAGGGAGCTCGAAAAGAAGAAACCGAATGATTTTCTTCAATTTGCAGCGAACTACTTTAATGGGAGGTTGGGAGAACAGAGAGCTTTCATAAAGAACCAGGAAGGTTTAGCAGTTTCAAAGGGTATTCAACTTTTCCCAGAGCCACCGCAACTTGCAACGCAGTCTAAAAATTATGGTAGAGGCTCTTCTACCGCAGCTATAGGAGACGAGGATGTGCTATTCAAATCCCCGTTTATTGACCATGACCCACATTCCAAGCATACCAACGACCCAATAAAGGAGCGCTCTAGGGAAGACAATGAATCGAATATATTTAAAGGTGGATTTGATGTTGGTCAGGAATCTCATAAGTCCCTCCAGAATCCCTTGGATCCTAAGTCCCCTGAGGGTAAGAGTTTTAGTTCGATGCCTAGACCTTCTATAGCCAACCCAGAACCCCTTCCTGTTAACTTTAATGCTCAAAGGCGTACTTCTGTCAGTGCAGAGACATTAAAACCTGACCACTTTAATAACTGGAAGCCAGGTAAATATACTGAGAAGACTCCGGAGCAATTAAAGGGTCTTCTAGAAGCAGTGGGCAAGAACTTTCTTTTCAATAAGCTCGATGCTGATTCCAAAACACTTGTCCTAAGCTATTTGGAAGAGAAGTTTGTGAAAGCCGGCGAAGTTATCATTCGGCAGGGAGACGAAGGTGATTATTTTTACATTGTTGAGAAAGGTACGGTAGATTTTTATTTAGATGGAAAGAAGGTGAATACCCACAACGCCGGTTGCAGCTTTGGAGAACTTGCGCTCATGTATAACAGCCCTAGAGCAGCAACTGCTGTCGCCACGACAGACTGTACATTATGGGCTTTGGATAGACTGACTTTCCGCAGAATCCTCTTGAGCGGTTCTTTCAAGAAGCGAATCCTGTATGATGATTTCTTGAAGTCTATGCCGCTCTTGAAGTCTCTCAGCACATACGATCGTGCTAAGCTTGCAGACGCCTTAAACACAGAGGTTTACGAGACAGGAGATGTAATCATTAAGGAAGGAGATACTGGTGAAAATTTCTACTTAATAGAATACGGCGAAGTTGAGGTTTCGAAGAAGGATCAAGGCGCAATTGGACGTTTGAAAACCGGCGACTACTTTGGCGAAGTGGCACTACTAACAGATCTTCCTCGCCAGGCCACTATAACTGCTAAGGCGAGAACGAAAGTTGCCACTCTTGGCAAAAGTGGATTCCAACGGTTGTTGGGCCCTGCGGTTGAAGTCCTAAAACTTAACGACCCAACACGATCTGAGCGTGAATGATTTTACATAGTGCTGAATAAACTGCAAGTTTACATATAACCATGTAATTTTTTGTATACTTGTTTGAATAGTATCTATCTATCGGTATATTGTAAACACTATTGGTAACTTTACAACAAAAGGCTACCGTACGGGATCAAAGGCTCATATTTGGCCATGCAGCTCCCGTATAATGTTCTTTTTGGTTATACATCCATACCAATGAAGTGGTAGACACAACAAGTGGGCCCAACAAGCCCTTGCCAAATCTGCATGTGCGGAATAGAAGCCATTCGCTTGCGAAGTGCACGAAAGCCACAAGGAAGGAAATAAAAGTCAATTGGAAAATATGCTCTTCATGTAAAAAGAACGCACCATATAACCTAATAACACAAGAAATAAAAGTCCAGGTACCAAAAGTTCTTGCGCTTAAAGAGGTAGTCTCCTTTGGCTTACCCTCATATACCCTACGGGTTAATTCTGTACTGACGTACGTTTGAAGTGAATTGAAAATAGATGCCATTGAGATGAATAGTAGCCATTTTGGCAAATACCCAGCGGGCATAAGCTGTAGCTTCGAAACGCCAAAGTCGAGGACACTTTGCAAGGACGAGATCATCTGCCTTGTGGTTATTACTGTTCTAAGATAGAATATCTGCTGTATCAAGAAAGAGCAGCAACCCTTTATATAGAAAAATCATTTTTACAAACGACAACCCAATAGAAATTATACGAGCCATATAAAGTTGACTTAACACAACAATTTAGAATACTAAGCTCTAGATGTGGAATTCTAATGCATAAGCTGCAATTTCCATACTATTTTACCTTGTCTACTTGTAGTGTAAAACACGTATCTATCAAGTCACGTGATCAACTCAACTCTTACTATAGTACGATGGTTACATTAAGTAGATCACTCTTTCTTTATTGCAGGGCAACACTAGCCCTCTGTCACTGGTGGAGCTACTAGGATGTTTACATATTGTATTTCTACTGCCTGTATTATTTTGGGGTACGAGAAATCCTGATTTGGCTTGCGGATACACACGACTTTATTGACAACAAGTTACAACAACAATTACACAGCCATAAACACACGGAACACGCACTAGCTCCTCTCATGTCAGAAGATAAATACGAGGCAGCGATGAGCCTCCTACGGAGGCTCGATCCTGAGAACTTGGAATCAAATTTACAATCTATTATAGAATTAGAGCCCGAGCTAGCAGGTGATCTACTTTCTTCCGTTGACACACCATTGACAGTGAAGACAGACCCTAAAGCTCAAGGAAGAGAATTTTTGTGTTGTGACTATAACAGAGATATTGATTCTCACAGGTCGCCATGGTCTAATGAATACTATCCTCCTTTGTCTGCAGAGGAACTTGCGGAAAGCCCCTTCCCCCCTGATTCCCTTAGACAACTAGAGCTGGTTGCAAATGACTCCATGGACATTTACCGGGATCTATATTATGAAGGAGGCATCTCATCCGTCTACATGTGGAATATCGATGATGTTTCCTCTGATTTTGCTGGTGTTGTTCTTTTCAAGAAGGGACTGCAAAGCACCAATCATTGGGATAGCATTCATGTCTTTGAGGTTCTACGCCAAAACAACCATGAGTATCTCTACCGTATTACAACCACTATCATTCTGCACTTAAAGAGTGATGAGGGCTTGTCTTTGTCTGGGAACTTGACTAGGCAAACTGAAAAGACAGCTAGCTTTTACGATGAGAAGGAGGAGATGATCCATGTCGCACACATCACAAATTTGGGAACTGCCATTGAAGATATCGAATCACAAATGCGCAGTCTATTGGAGGTCGTTTACTTTGACAAGAGTAGGGATATATACCATTCATTACGAGATGACACTGCCCTCGCTCATCGTCTTAACAGAGATAAGCACCAAGAATTACTAAAGGGCTTACAGAACCTGTGAGCTCGGGATTGCATAGTGGCGCCAAAAGGCCCTGCACCGATTTCGTCCATATATCTTTATAAATATAGCTTTCTTTGTACTTACTACTACAACGGCGTCATACAAGCCTTATTAGTAATCATTTGGAACGATAGATAGAGATTTTCTCCCACGTCAAATCTTGAAGATGAAGCCACCAAACCAAGTTTGTAGAAGTCGAAAGACAGCAAGTTCACCCAGTTTGTAGCGGGTATACCATCTAAGGAGGGTTAGCAATTATAGACAGATTTGGTCTCCATAGGGATGAAATCTAAAGTGTTTAGTCAGGCGCGTGTTTACACCAATGTACTTGCGCCCCGCGGTGAAGAGTATTGGGACTACGAGAATACTACTATAGACTGGAGGGCGAACGAGAACCAGTATGAAATTGAAACCAAAGTAGGGCGTGGTAAGTACTCTGAGGTGTTTCAGGGTGTTCAATTGTCAACGAAGACCAAGATTGTTATTAAAATGTTAAAACCAGTCAAAAAAAAGAAGATTAAGAGAGAGATAAAAGTATTAACAAACCTATCTAACGAAAGCGATCCACCCACAGCAAGAGATCCATTTGATAAGGATAAATACTACAGCAATCAAAACAGTGAGGTACGGAAGTTCAACAGGTATGATGAAGTATACATGTTACCGCATAATGGCCATGAAAATATTGTACACTTGCTTGATGCTATTAAAGATCCAGTGTCTAAAACGCCAGCTTTAGTGTTTGAATACGTTGATAATGTCGATTTTCGCATTCTATATCCCACATTCACTGATATGGATATACGGTATTACATGTTTGAGATCTTAAAAGCTTTAGATTACTGTCACTCCATGGGAATTATGCATCGCGATGTGAAACCACACAACGTGATGATTGACCATAAACAAAGGAAATTAAGACTTATCGATTGGGGGCTTGCAGAGCTCTACCATCCAAATGAAGAATATAATGTGCGTGTTGCTTCGCGTTTTTTCAAAGGTCCCGAGTTACTGGTAGATTATAGAATGTATGATTATTCCTTAGATTTGTGGTCTTTTGGTACAATGCTTGCATCAATGGTGTTCATGAAGGAACCATTCTTCCATGGAAGGAGCAACACTGACCAGCTAGTGAAGATCGTACGTGTTTTGGGAAGTGAAGATTTTGAGAAATACTTGACGAAATACCAAATCACTCTCCCCAGGGAGTTTATGGACATGGATCAGTATATCAGGAGACCATGGAGGAGATTTATAAATGATTCTAATAGACATTTATGCGATAATGATGATATTATAGATTTGGTTGATAACGTCCTGAAATATGACCATCATGAGAGGTTGACCGCTAGGGAGGCAATGCAACATCAGTGGTTTGCACCGATTAGAAATGGTGAGTACAAGCTATAATTTGTACGCCGCTGTTCTTAGACCACAAAAAAAAGCTGAATAAATCGATCACTCGCTGTACACATTTACATTTATTACTTGGAGTTGAGCTTAACAGGGCTTGGATAAGGGAAGCTATAGATTAAAAAATTTCCTGTCAGGCCATGGAGCTGGGATACCATAGTTATATTGTTCTTGGCCAATCATCAATTACAATTCTGAAGCTTGCAATCAAGTTTGTGTTAGCAGTGAGTAGGAGCGCACTCTGGATATACTTGCGATAGCATGCCAATTCTTGGATGTCTTTACAACTGAATTGAATTTCTTGCCAATTTAGGGCTTTAAGTAGCTTTAAGGTATGTGTTGCCATTTCTATAATCCTTCTTTTAGGATCAGTTTGTCTTCGAAGCACGTTCATAAGCTCTATTTCATACTTGTTATCGAACATCTTAGTTCTTCTTACGTGGATTTCCTCGTATGCCTTAGGCTTATCGCGGTTCACAAGATCCCGTCCTTGGAATCGAAGGAGGCAGTGTAAAAGGCTTTCTAGGGTTTGCAAAATGAATATTATACTACGGCTGACGATGGTGGCTGACCTACTATACCGCGCATGAAAACGTAAAATAAGCACAACAGTGTCTCTTTGATCTCGGCACATACGCGACCAGCTTAGTGCAGTGAACTCATCCTGTCCCCGGAAAACAGGTCCGATATCCTTGCTTCTACACAGAGATTCGAAGCTCTTGTCCCACATGTCTAAATAAAATTTGTAGTATAATGTACGTGTGATGAAGTTAATTGCTCGCTCTTTAGGTGCATGAAAGGAATAATGACTGACAACATAGGTTTTAAATGTGTTTACAAGACGCAAAAACGCAGGATTTAATTCCTTCAGTACCAAAGCCCATCTTATCCTCCTGTATGTACCAGAGATCCACGAAAGCGCTTTCTGCCCTCCACCCGAACTAAGCTCATACATAGCATCCCTCTTTTTAAGAACTATGTCACTGATTTGCCGCAAGTCATTTTCGCTTGCAAAAACTTCTGCATCTTTCATAAACTGTCGGTTTGGGTGACTATCGAGTGCAATGGGAGTTTCAATGTCGCATGCCTTCGTTTTCTTCGTTGCCACCGTTTCCTCCTCATTTCGCCGCTTAAGGGGGGCCGTGGTTGCAACCTCTTCACTGTTGCTACCTCCTCCTTCAACCTCTTTGGGCTTCCTTAAGGCATCCAAATTTCTCAGATCATTCAGCACCACCTCTTCACCCCGTCTGTAAATATCTTGTGAACAGTTTTTGAGCTTGGCAAATAGCTTCTTATTACGTAGTTTTATTATTGCCAACGCCTTAAAATATGTTGTTAGAAAGCTGAATAACTCTGAAAAAACAAAACTAAGATACATACAACGCATAGATCAGCATCTGCATAATTATAGGCGACCGCAATATCCATTTATGTTCTCTAGTTGTATGATTGTATCAATTAATGTTGCTAGTGTTTGGCATAGTCATCACCATTACCGAGAAAAAACATGATAAGACGCGCGTATAAGCGAGTTTACACTACCTACGTCGAGACTAGCAGTAAAGAAGGCAAAGAGAGACAATAAATAAACAACGTAGAACTCTATGATGTCGGTTTACCTAACTCAGTTTATATCAATTAGTTTGGAATCATCCTGTAAGTCTTTTACTTCTAATAGCCCGTCGTCATTCTCGTTTAATCCGTGATCGATCTTGAGTAGTTCTTCAACTACCTTTAAACTGTCTTTATTTCCACCACAAGAATCCATATGTAACTCAATAAAGATTTTAAACTTGCTCACCAGCTTCTGGTAATACTCTAATTTCCTTTTCATGACCTTATTTTCACGCGCCAACAAGTCCACACCCTTTTGAAGTTGTTGTTGTGCTATCTTCTTGCGCTGTCTACATTTAGATGCTGCTATCCGGTTTCGTTCTAATAACCGTGCACGTTTCCAAGCAGCAGTACCAGGCATAGCCTCTGCATCATTTCGCGCTTGAATACTTTCAGTCCTCGAAGGTGGCCCATTGCCCACGCTGACAGAAAGAGCAGAAAAGTCTGCACTATGCAGCTCGACAGAGCCTACTGATTCATGATTTGCTTCCGGCAACCCTTGGGGCTGATACTCACGTTGTGGGATGTCTACTGCAGTCCCTGCCGATAGATGACTGTCCTGGCTACTTGCAGTCCTGTGACCTGCGTAATCGGGGGGGAATGAGGGTGCTGAAACGGTATGCGTCTGGGGTTTGCCATTTGTATGTAGCATCCTCCGCTGAGGCATAGGAGGAGGTTGCACGTCGTGAATGCTCTCGATTATATCTTCATTATCTGTCATCTGCCCCATTTGACCTATTTGCCCATTCGATATAGAAATACGCCTACTACGAGGAGGAGCATTAAAACTTGCCAAAGAAGATTGAAAGATTGGTGGGCTCGTCATTGGAAATCTTGACACGTCGATGCCATACGGTTGAAAGAAAGGAGATAGAGATTCCTGAATCATAGGATCCGATAGAACATGAGAATATCCTCCCATACCACCACCATGATGAAGATTATGTGACGGATGGTGATGAGCTTGCTGCGTGGTGGCTAACATTACAGGCTCTGCCCCAGTTCGTTGACCTTCTCCCTGAATCTCCCCAGCCCCCATCATCCCACCAAAACCATAAGTGCACATATTAGGCCCGTTCCCTGCCTGATCTTCAAAACTTACAGCACTACCAACTTTTGATTTTATCCGTTCTTCTCCAAGTTGGTTCAGATTATTCCTCCCAGTGAGCACGCTAGCCCGGTGCTCATGCTGAACAGCTTCTTTCTTCATCATTACAGTTAAAACTCACACGAAGTGGCCTAGCTATAACTCCAGATATCTCGGAGTCGAATATACGTCCACAGCTCGGCTCCCTTCCTCAATACACAGCTGTGCTTTATTCCCTTTGGAATTGTTGCCTTTTTGCCAATGCGAAAAGGAGACCCTAGTTCTTTCTTTTTCAATATCGGGTAGCAGCGTAGTCGATCTATATGAGACTGGAAAGTAACTACTAGCCTTCAAGTCCTCGAGTATATCTATCTAGCCTTATTACACGATATACATGCTCCCGCGAATGCGCAGATGCTCTTTAGCTCTTACAGCATGTGCCTGCTTGAGGTATTACTGTCATATACTAAGCCAATGCTATAAATGCCTGCAGCTTAACTGCTACAAAATAGAAGCTTTAAGAAAGTAGCCAGTTATAAATAAAGCCCCATCTGAGCCGTCAAAGGTGGCTATATGGGCTCTATGAATCTTTACCTTGCTCGATGAGCTATGGTTGACGAAGCTTTCCGATGTAATGATGAT
Organism: Eremothecium coryli CBS 5749; assembly: GCA_000710315.1. Taxonomy (NCBI): domain Eukaryota; kingdom Fungi; phylum Ascomycota; class Saccharomycetes; order Saccharomycetales; family Saccharomycetaceae; genus Eremothecium; species Eremothecium coryli. The sequence goes on from AZAH01000001.1 coordinate 1,062,391, forward strand.
AATTATCATTGTCAACGATTCTTTGATAAAACTCGGCTGTAATTAGACATGTGTAAGTTGAGGTTGTACGAAAAATAGTCACATCTTAAACACTGACACGCAGGCGGACACACAAAGATGGGTAGTTCGAAACAGCCAAAACATGTGGAAATGTTGACCAAAGAGGGATATACTGGGCAAAAGCGCATTTATGAGCAAGTAATTGTTGAAAACCAGCGCGGTATAACGCTGTTTGGCTATCCTTTTTTTTCAAATAAGCTACTTATTCCGAAAGTTGACCCCCCCCAATTTCATACAGAGAGGGACCAACAGCTGATTTCTACAGCGACGTCAAACTATTATGGAAACACAAATAACAAACTTCTTTTGCCCCTAAACTTTCAATGTATCACAGAGTGTTCTGGAAGAGGTGATCCGGTAGATGATGAGGAATGTGAGGAACGCGAGTTACACGATAGTGATTTTGCATGGTTTGTGTCGATGGACTACCAAGGAAATTGCGACATTGATGACCAGGGTTGGTGCTATAGTTGGTCATTTCGGAGCAATTACTGGAAGGGGAAGAACGGTTTCGTACGAAAACGATTTTGGGTTAGACTACCGACGCGAAACGAGGAATTAGGATGCCGCGATGACCAGCAACGGTGTGCAAACGGGCCTCGAACGGCAGTGCTGAAGACAGAACTGGGAACTGCAATGGCAGAACAAGTTTCCGGAGCACCGAAACGAGAGCAGGACACAATGACTACAGTGGATGAGCTTCGATATGAGTATTATAGCGACCAGGAAGGTGACGAAGAGCTACCGCACCAGACAAGCGCTCTGTTTGCCTCAGAGCAAGATAATCCTCTTGAGTTTTATACGCTATATCAGCGTAATGGTGGACAAGATTTTTCTAATCTTTTAGATCAGTTAGTTCTACAGCTAAATCGGGTGCCATTGGACAGGCAGAAATTTGAGCTATTAGACGAATTTGTGCAGAAGTGGCTTACAAACCTGGAGCGTATAGATTTTATACATGTGTTAACTGATCCCAAGTCCGGTTTTACAGATCTGATACTGTCAAGCTTTCAGTTTGATGTATCTAGGAGGAAGTTCATAGACCGTTGGATTACAGGTTTGCAGCTGCAAGATACGCGCCCGCGCCGGTCCGCACCATAGCAAAGCAGCAGTGCTCCAAGAATAAATATCCTAGTTTAATCAGAGTACTGTGGACTTAACTATACATATCAGGCTCTGTACAATGTACCTGGGTGGAGAGAGCCATACATAAAGTCGTAAATAAGACTGCAGGACATCCGTACATCACATTATTTCCTTCTTGTTTCAGGGATGTTACAACGTCGTTCCAGATATGAGCATAATAGTCAAACTTGGGTAAAGACTATAGAGAGGAGAGCTCTATATAAACTTATGCCTCACTGCGAGGAGCTGCCTATATACGTGCATTAAAAAATGGTAGTAGTCTATATTTGTACCAGTTGTCAGGATGAACACAAGGTTACTGCGCTCCCCGGGACTAAAAATTAGACTATTGAACTGTCTGTTCAGCCCGTTATTAATAGTACCTACGGCTATATATATTATTACTATTTGCGTTTTACACCAGCTCTCATCTGCCGTTACCACCAGCCCTATTTTAGAAACTGTGCCGACTACAACACTATCAGCAACTGTGACCACTACAGCAACTGTGACGCGCACTGCAACACCGCTACCGTTGACATCAACCCCCCAACTTGACATACAGAAGCTTAACCAGACAATTTCAAATTATTTAGACTCTAAAGTCAAGCTGAACACCAAGTATGTTAATGGATTATTTACTTCATTTTTCAATGAAACCATCCCCGCTAGTATCAACAATTGGAACCGTACATTGTCTGTCGGCGTTGCTGCGAAACGGGAAGCCCAGCGAGCATTACTTGAATTTAACGAAACAGTCTACAAAAATCTAGAAGAACAATCCAAACGGATTAATAGCACTATCCAAGATCTCACTCGGTCAGGTTTTACAATTGGTAATTCTGAGACTGATTTATTAAATGGACTTTCGCTGGACTACTGGTTCATCTCCACACTCGTACAACCAGCTAATGACACATTGTACAGGTTACAAGAATATGTGCCACCCACACTCCCAGCCCCAGAATGGGACCCCCTGCATGTTGATAGAGTAATTCCTGAGTTTGAAGATTTACGAAAAGAGCTTTTTAACAGTATTTTAGATGTCATTGATACTGGCAACAGATCTACGCACAGGCTACTATATCGCCGAGCAAACTACGATGCTAATTTCCAAACCAAACAGCAAAAGCATGAAAATTCTGTAATAATAATAACAGCAATTAGTGCAGCTATCTCCCTACTATTTCTTCTGGTTAAGGAATGGTTCTGCTTTTCAACCCAGTCTCATGTTCTCGTACATGCTTTCCACGCCGACGTCACGGAAAAGCTGCAGGACATTGAACAGATGGAGAACTCCGTATCTGCATCGCTAAAGATAAGATCATGGCACATTGGAGAGCTCCGTGACTTAGCTTGCTCATTTGAAAATACGCTTGTTTACATATACCAAAGTACGCTGCGCTCTCTCTATAAGCATTGGAGAAGCTCACGCCCCAAAAATACTACAGTTGACTTTTCAGCGCGTAGTTGGCTGCAAATATCTACGCTTAATGTCTGGTCCTTTGGGACTCATGGGTATTTATTTTGGTTTATGCTTGCTGTATGCCTCATTGATTGGCGCATTGCTACTATTCTTCTCCCAACTGGCGCCGTCACTTCTAACAGCGCAATGCTAGAACGCCGATCAACATCAACGAGCATAGTCGACAAGCAGCAGTCTACGAACATATCATCGCTTTGCGATGCTTTTGATCAAGCCTTTGATTCAAAATGGTCCAACTTCCTTAATGCAACCATCACAAATACTACTTACCCTATAAATGCGAATATGTCCGCATTGGTCCTGTCAGCTGCTGGTGCTCTTCCTAATGACATAATGGTACCCACCTGGCGCGCACCTACAGTACCAAGTACCCCTGTTATTCCCCTGCCATATAATCTTTCAGAGGGTGTGATTGACTTATTAACAACATCATTTTCGGATAACCATAGACTTGTTCGTCGGGCTGCTCACGCTGCCATGCCAGACGCTGTTCGGACATTACACAAACAAACGCATCTCATTTTTAGGCGAACAACCTACATATTGCTATTCCTAGCTGTTTTCCATAACTTCATAGGCATCGTACTGTCCCTAGTAGTCCCTATCGCTTCTGGAGCTTAATGCACGTGATTCCAACCCACACACCATTAGCCTTTTTGTGCAGAGCAGTTGCGGGTTTCTTCCCTTTACATAGTAATGATGAAGAAAATTTTTCAATATTAAGAAACCTAATTAATATGTATATTAGTTTATGCTTGGCTCGAGTGTTTAGTATCATCTATTTCTATAGTATTTAATAGCAGGGTTCCAGGAGGCCAATTCAGATAACTATATCAAGTGAACGGCGTGATTGGTTAGTTATTTGAGCATCAGAAGTGGTCAGAAGGGATATTAAATTCAACGATGGCGCACAGGAAACTTCAGCAGGAGATCGATCGAGTATTCAAGAAGATCAATGAAGGATTGGAAATATTTAACACCTATTATGAGAGGCACGAGAATTGTACGAATAACCCTTCTCAGAAGGATAAGCTAGAGTCAGACCTAAAACGAGAAGTTAAGAAGTTGCAGCGGTTGCGGGAGCAGATTAAATCATGGCAGAGTTCAGCAGAAGTAAAAGACAAAGACTCTTTGCTAGAATACAGACGATCTGTTGAGGTTGCAATGGAAAAGTATAAGGCAGTAGAGAAAGCATCAAAAGAAAAGGCCTACTCGAACAACAGCTTGAAACGGTCAGAGGTACTTGAACCAGAGGAACAGGAGAGAAGGGATGTGTCCGACTACTTATCTGAAAAGATAGAGGAGCTTGAAAGGCAGTACGATCAGTTGCAGGTAGAACTGGACAAGCTAGTGGTAGGGAAGAAAAAACGGTCTGGAACGTCAGCGAATGAGGAAAGGAAGCAAGTATTGAAAGGGTTGCAGGGACGCTACAGGTGGCATCAGCAGCAGATGGAGTTAGCATTGAGGTTATTAGCAAATGAAGAACTCCACCCACAGAATGTACGAGATATTCAAGATGATATATCGTATTTCATCGAGTCAAATCAGGAACCTGACTTTGTTGAGGATGAGACGATATATGAATCATTGAACCTCGAGGCTAATGAAGCTATTGCTCATGAAGTAGCTGCCTCCTTTGCTGCACAGATGGCAGAGGAGAATGAAGAGGATTATTCTAAGGATTCTTCTAAACTTTCAAAGAAGGAGCAACGCAGGTTAGAGAGGGAAGCAAAGAAAGCCGCCAAATTAGCCGCCGTTTCATTTACCAATGATAGCATGGGCTCAACTCCTCTTACATCAGCTCCCAGCTCTGCGATGGATTCAGAGTTGGTTGAGCATGACCAAAATAGCACTTCACCCTCATCGCCATTGGTAGCGATTGCTGATGGACGGTCTTCCACGCCAAAATCTAGCCCGTCACCATCACCCACTCCAACTACTTCCTCCAGCATACCATCTACTGCAAACACTACTAACACACATTGTCAGCAGTCAAAACCACAGACACCGCTTCAGATGAAACAGAGTTCTCAGCTTTCACAGCTATCTGCTGAAAACCAAGGACATACACATATTCATCAATCTTTAAACGGCGTGACTACGAGCACTTTGAAGCCAGCGACTGTGCCTGCTAAACCAGCAGGTGAGTTGAAGTGGGCCGTTGCAGCAGCTCAAGCATTAGAAAAAGAGAAAAGGGAGAAGTCTATGATGTCGCCAGCGCTACCGAAAAAACAAATCAATCAAGGTCCAACAACACAAGGAGACTCCGTACTCAATGCGGCCAACACTGCTTCTGTCTCTATAAATAACACTGCAACTGCTAACGTAGCAACTAGCACGCCAACTATTGCCAATGCGAACATGTCAATTTCGAACGGTTCTTCGTCTTCCCTTACCAACACAAACCATTTTATCCTTCATAATACACCAGAGAAATCTAACGTGATCCAACCCCCTTTCTCATATTTGGAGGACGCGAATGGTGGAGATGCTTCAGATCAATACCAAGATTTCAGAAGGCTTACAAAGGTGCCTGCTTCTAATAGTATGGCAGTTACTATGAAGTCAGGACACTCGAGTCGCTTAGACCATGACCCAATAGATACATACATTTCAGATTCGACTGATGACGAACTAGAGGAGGAGCCAGTGCCCCTACAGTTAGATGCTAAGGAGTGCGAAAGACGTCAGAAAACAACGGAACAACTAGCACTCGAATTATGTCAAAACTTTGAATTGTTGCGCTTGCCCATCGGTATACAGGATCTAATAGTAGGTTCGCTTATAACAGAGAATAACCTACAGATACCGGATGGTAAGCAAGGCGGGNTTCGTAACTTCAGGGATATATGCCGTGTCAACAGACTGCTGGAACTACCGCCAGGTCTAAGCCCGCCACAGCCGTTGGATGCATGTAGGTGTTCGGAACAGTGGGATTATATTCGTGTTGGCACTATAACAGATAACGACTTTTACCCCAATATTGAGGATACAAAGAATGCTATTTATGAGAAGTTTAGGATGTTAGAAACTTTCACGTTATTCTACAATTACTACTATGCTTATACACCATTGGAGCATGAAATTGCGGCAACGATACTTACCGAACGTGAATGGAGAGTATCTAAAGATGGTGTAACATGGTTTTTCCGTGAAGGCCAACCTAAGTTTACTAATGAGTTATGCGAAGTCGCAGACTTTAAGGTTTTCAAGCTGGACGACTGGACTGCCATGACAAAGCTCAACTACACTCTCGATTATTCTACTTTAAAAACACCACCAACTCTACATTCAATATCGGGTACGTCGGATAGTGAAAAAGTAAGGCAGGGGTCTGTTTCTTACGGACAAACCCTTCTGGAGCAATTGAAACAAGGTAGTAGTGCAATGAAGGTTGACGCCTCTCACTAATTATATTCAACCATGGGTTCATTGGCCTCACATCTTAATGTTTTTATTTAATGTGCACTCTTAATAAACCGGTACTCTACTTCTTGTAAAATTTAGAGTCCAGAACGAAATTATAGAAAATGATGTCTTTTGAAGCAGACAGAAATACGGAAACAGGCTATGAGGTTAATACCACCTTGTTGCTCGTTACCATGTCATTGGAGAGAACAAAGCTCAACTGCAAATAAGGGTATTGTATGCTGCTTGGAATAGGCTCCGGCAGTTCTACTAGGATCTAAACTTTTCATCTTAAATAGTTAAACAGATTGTATTGTATCTCAGGATTGTGTTACTACTTTTATTACCTTCCTTTTTCCATTCTCATGTGGTACATAAAAGTATACTGGTCTTGGCATCAGGAGCACGGTACAGCATAAAGTATTATTGATATGGTAAGTGGAGGATTAGTGTACTGATGAATAGAGTGTACTGGTTACAAAAGGGAACTATAGTCATTATACACCGCTTGAACCAAACTTTTCTGCCCATTGCTCATAGTGTGCGAGTCCTTCACGTGATACTGATGGCTTGATGTAATTCAAACTATTCATGAAGTCTGAAAGGTCTATTGGCCGTATCTGCTCAGTAGGTGTCATTAACAACTTATCTCCGAGCTCACGCAAAGGCCCCATCGCCGCATCCTTAGCCAATGAAGTGATATCGCTTCCACTGTAACCGTCTGTGAGCTTGACTAACTCTGAAAGACTTTCATCCGTTAAAGTATGCTTTTGGTTAGCTAATAATCGAACAATTTGCAGCTTTCTGGTTTCTCCTTCTGGTAAAGGAATGTATTGTCTTCTGACAAAACGACGTCTTGCCGCTTCGTCGATTGACCATGGTAAATTAGTGGCAGCCAAGACAAGAACACGTTCATCTTCATCCCCTGCATCATTACCAGCAGCAGCGTTCGACAAGGAAGACCATTGGACCAAAAACTCATTCTTAATGCGTCGTGATGATTCATTTTCGCTCTCATTGTTCCTAGTACCCAAGATAGAGTCAATTTCATCCACAAAAATAATCGAAGGACTCAACTTCTTAGCCACGGCAAAAAGGGCACGGACTAGTTTCTCACTTTCCCCGAGGAACTTAGATGTTAGACTCGAGGCACTTATACTGAAGAACGTAGAATGCGATTCTGTTGCGACTGCGCGTGCTAGCATCGTCTTACCTGTCCCGGGCGGACCAAATAACAACATACCACGTACTGGCTCTCGTAGTCCACGGAATAAGTCCGGCCTTAAAAAGGGGTATACTACAGCTTCTTTCAAGGAATTCTTTGCACTGTATAGACCTGCTATATCGTCCCAGTGAACTTCATCCCCTCGTACTACAATCTCAGAAAATATTTGTTTTGCTGCATTTTTGTCAACTCCTCTTAAAGAGTCTATAATCTCATTTTCTAATGTCTCTTTGACGCCTCCTCCCGCTTCTTCCGGCGCTCCCCCCAGTTGAGGTGTTGAACTTAAAGAGGGAACAGGAGTATTAGCTGTGGTCGCTGAACCAGCAATATGATGATTTTTGAGCGGACGCTGTTTCGTCATACTATTACTAGGACTAGACGCGGCAGTGGGCCTTTGACTAGCAGATTTTCTTAGTAATTGCTGTCTAGCCTTGGTCGGGCGAGCTGCATTTGCTGCAGTCTGGGAGGAAGGTCGGTAATTACCACTTCTTTGTACCGGTGTGGCATTGCGCTTGCTCTTTGGTGGATTAATTAGGCGCCTCTTTGTGTTCGGAGGAGGTGTGCCCGACAAAGGAGAACCGTTTTGACTAGAGTTAAAAGCATTTGAACACACAATTGCTGCAGTTAAAGATGTCTTGCTACCGCTGTAAGGAGTCTTTTTGTGAACAGGCGAAGATGAAGGAGATGGTGCAGCCGTTCTTTTACTCTGTACAGTGCTTGGCGGCATGAGTCGGTTCAAGTTCGAAGGCGGCTGCATAACCGCCGGCGTTGTGGAAGATGTCGAAGGTGATCCTGCTGGATTCCGCTCCTCTTGCAAATGCTTCTCTTTCATCTCAGGACTAGCAGCTTTTGTGCTCTTAAAAGCCCTAGGCTTCGGAGGAATTGGAGGTGGAGGCCTTCGTCCAACACTGTCATCCAAGAATAATTCCTTAAACTGTTCTTCCAGGCTTAGTTCTTCATCTTCACTATCTAAGTACTGAGAAAAGTAATCTTCAGGGTTGAATATATCCTCCGTAGGGGGAGTCTCTTGCTTCCTTTCATTTGTCGGCAGCAAGTCATCAGCGTGCGATGGTAATCCCTCAATATCATCTCTATTATCTTCTGCATCGGAAAACTCAATTAAATTCATATCTTCATCAAATCCATCAAAATGATGGGTAGCTTTAGGCTTTTTCTGTATTGTCTTTATCCCATTATTTGGGGCTGCCACCACTGTCCCCAACGCTGATCCCCTAAGTCCAGCATGCTTCGATGGAACACCATCCCTTACAGTCTTTAACAACTTTACCTTCTTGGGCGAACCTAATTTTTTAGAGCCCCTACTTGTTAGATTATGCCCCATGTTAATAGAATGTCCTGCCGCCACCTTCAAGTTTGTAGGCGAAATATTTGAAGACGAAATAAGTGAAGAGTGTGTAGATCCATTTTGTGAACGGGGCGATGCTGCTCCCAAACTGCCCCCATTCGGGTGTTGCTTTTCATAAAGCTTAGTAACACGTTCCAAATGCTCGAGGGATTTATGATAAAGCTCCATTACTCCCGTCCTTAAGCTTAACTCGTCGGGTGTGTACAGATGGGTGTTAGGATAGTTCCTCTCTATTTGTTTGAGCTGGTAGAGTACATTTGTATTCAAACCACGCCATCCCTGATATGCACCCTTAAGGTCTCCCTTTTCTTCTAAACTAATGTAAAGAATAGTTGCATTGGCTATCTGGCTATACAACTGTGTGAGTTCTGTTAGAGGTTGCTGAGGCTTTCGCCTGATCCTTGAAAACCGGGATAACAAGCCAATATTACTAGTGCCTTCCATCAGTATTGAAAGGATAACACTGCTTATAATATGGTTTTATAGTATAACAGAGTTAAACAGTTTGGGTTAACGGTCTGTAATTGCAGTATGCGTCGTGTTCTTCTGGTTGGATCAAAAGGTGTTAATGGTTGGGCGTTATGAAGGCAAAAAATCCTAGAACTTAGCTTATTTGTCCCTTATGGGCGGGAGAGGATATATGAAGAGAAGTTCGAGGATAATGATTGCAATCGTCACACACGAAGTGTGGATGGAAAATATCAGCTAGAAAGGCTACATAAACTAATCTGAAGCGTTTAACTAAGCTCGCATTTTATATATCTGACTTATGTTATTTGCTCAATGTGAAGTTGTTAATGCGTCAAAAACGGTTCTGCTCTTTATAAGTGTAGCTGTTCTACCTAAGGTACAAAAGGCGACGGCGCAGTGTGATCAAAAAAATACGGCCAAGGTAGCAAACAAGCCAGCAAGAATTGTAGTAACCTTGGTAAACCACCATATGTGTTGTACTGCGAATGGGCACAAAGAATAGGACCATTCCCAATTTTTTGTGTCAGAGCTGAAGCGCCCCGTAAGAAGACCTGTGTTTCCTCCGTACTGCCCCATCATAGACCTAACCGTAACTTCTTTAACATAGTTAGTAGATGAAATAGTATGCGAACTATTCCAGGTACCTTTCTTCGGGTCTTGGTTGTAGACCACTTCGCAGCCCTCGTGATCATGTCCTGTTAGTATGATACCGGGTTTCCCGTTGCTGAAGAGCATTGATAGAACACGATTCGAGACGTCATAGCTCAAATGATTTTGGGAGCGTAGATGTCCGCTCTTATAGGGTTCACGTTCGTAGCCTTCGGGGTAATAGTTGAATTCAGGGCCATCAAAGCAAAGACCGGCCTCTTTATAAAAGGGTATATGCGTAAGGAGTACTGTGCTACCTTCGAATTTTCTTTCTTGTAGCTGGTGCAAGAATTTCCAGGTGTTAGTGACAAATTCAGGTTGGAGTGCCGGACCATCGAGCAAAAGATCATTCAACACAACTATACGCCAGGGATGGTCTGTATCGCGGTCGTACTCTACCCAGTAATTATCCGACCCAAACAATTGGCCATAGCGAGACATATGCTGATAAGTGCAGTCTCCGGAGTAGCCTACATCATGATTACCAGTAATATTGATGAGTAAATAATCGTCTCCTTCATTCCATGCCCAGATATTTTCGTATTTCCAGATTGCTTGTCGTTTGCGCGCCTCGTCAACTTCATGGTAGTGCTCCGCCGCCTCCTCCCATGGAGTTCTATACAATCCTTTCTCATCGTGGTAAGACGCTTGGATTTTAGACAGAGAAGTTCCATCACGGCCTAAAACTCTACGCGTTAGACGCATAGTTCTGTTGAAGAATTCCGAATCACCAATCCATTGAGATGAAAACAAATCACCCATAATTGCGACGTGAGTAGGAGCCAACCTACTCTTCATTTTCCTGAAAATATGCCCGAGGTAATAGTCATTACCGAAGATATCAAGTCGCGACAAATATGGGGTATTTTCCCATATACCATTTATTTGAGGGTCACCTAATGCTAATAGATGTATGTCAGAAACCTTCTCCTTGCCAGATACTTCGTTTGAAGACTTAGGAAAATATTCTTGCCAAACGTCTTTACAATAACTTCTAGCACGCTGTATTGACTTCTCCCATAGAGATGTACCTTGAAGGTTGGGTATACCTTTTGAGCTATCTGATTTCCAAGAGCACTGTTCTGGTGCCAACGAAGGATACGTAAAAATGTAAACATTCGAAATTAAGGCAACTATTGTCAACCATAAAGTAATGCGTTTAAGCGGTATTACTGCTAGCGCCATTTCGACTGCTATACTACAGTCTTTTTCCTTGACGAGGGCGTTATGATTGAGGAATATTGTATCTCTGTGGTAGGTGTTAGACAAAAATGCCCGTATTTTTCGAACACACACCGCAACAAAGGCTGACAGAGTGGGCGTGCCGCCTACCAACATAGAGGAAATCTGATCAGATCGATAGTTCTAATAAATGCTCATGTTTAAACAAATAAAAGTATATACGTATTATAGATATACATTCCATGCATAATATATAAATATATATATATAACAACATAAGCGCACGTACTTATGAGATTAGATGTAAAGTCAGTGGTGAACAGTAAAGTATATCAATAGGCAACATAAAACAAGCTGATGTACATGTATGACTTGTTATCTCGAGAGATAGGATTGACTAATCAGAATGGTAATGTTTACAGATAACTTATGAACGCGTTGCAGTACTGCGAACAGATGCACCACGACGGGGCATACGACCAGTGGAAGGCATATGTGCCGTTGTTGGATGGGCAGTTGATGGACGCGCAGAAGATGTCTTGTAGTTCGCCGAGTGGCTATTAGGGCTATGGGAGGGAGGAGAACGAGAAGTGTAAGGTCTTGAGGGCGTCGTGCCTGAGGGAGTGGCACGGGAAGGTGTCGGAGTGGGACTTGTTGTGGTCTTTGGAGTTGCTGTCGTTTTGGCGTTTGAAGAAGTTGAAAAGGTAGATGCAGATGCTCTTGCAAAATTCATGTAGGAAGTGTCTGTGAAAGATTTGCTATGCTGCTTTTTTGTTTTGATCCTAACATTTTTCGATTGCAACACCATTTCTTCAAATTCTAGAATGGCAGGGTCCACATCGCCTTTCTCTCTCTTAGCCTTGCAGAACAGATCTCCTATGAACAACAAAGTTTTTGCTTTGGCAATTCTCTGCCTTGTAGGAACAGTCTTGTCGTCTAACAATTTGTCACATACACCTTTCAATTTGCTCTGCAACTCAAACTTATTCAAACTCCACATCATACCCATTGATTTGCCTTGAATCAAAAATTCTAACTGAGCGCGTTCATATGGATTCATATTCTCCAAGTTGAGTTTTTCTAGTTCTTTCTGTGCGCTCATAGCGTTCATAGCAGAGTTTAACATACTGAAGGTTGATTTCACTGATTTAGTTTTCTCGTGTACACCAGTGAATATCCTCGAAATACCATAAGTTTTCTGTGACATCAAGAAGTTGTTGGCTTTGCTCTTATATACTTTTCCAATTAATTGCAATAGTTCAATCCCGAAACTTTCTGTTTTTAGGGATTTGTCTATCTCATCTTGTAAGTTTTGAGTAAATTCATCCACACGTCCTGAAACTAAGGCCACCTGATAGTTAGATATCTTCTTATCCAAAATTCGGGAAAGATCGTTGATTTGCTTTTTCTTTTCCTCACGTCTTTCTTTCTCTAACTCCAAGAATTTCTCCCTCTGTCTATGTCTACGCTCCTTTTTAGAGCTTACCTCACCTGCTGGACTGCCAGATGGCACATCTGTAGTTGAGGAAGTTCTCTCGTGGCCATTCACAGTGCCACAAACATAGGCACTTCCAGTCCCACTTCCAGTCCCACTTCCAGTCCCAGTCCCACTACCGCCGCCACTGCCAATCCCAAATCCATTTCCATGAGCAATTGTAGTATTTTCGTAATTCAGTTTCGTAGAAGTTTGTATACCCTCCACAGCGTCCTTTTTGTACAATCCTGACATGGTCCCCGCTCCAGCAGTAGTACCAGACTCGGCAGCAGAACCAGCTGCAGCACTGTGAGACCCTCCTCCACTCCCATACTCTCTCGTATCCTTTTCTTCCCGGCCGTCTGCATCATCCTCCTCGTACTCAAACAGCTCGGTCTGTTTCATCAAATTCTTCAAGAAAGAGTACTCACCAATCCACTGTTGGAAAGAATCACCTCCAAACACGGCCATCAACATCTCAAAAGGATCTTCCTCTACTGCTACTTCCCCTCGGTCATCACTTAGGCCATATTCATTGTAACGACTTTTCAACTCTGGATCGCTCAAGACCTTGTACGCTTTGCTAACCTCCTGGAATTTCGCCTGTGCGTTCGGATCATTTGGATTCTTGTCAGGGTGGGTCTGGATAGCCTTCTTACGATACGCCTTCTTAATCTGTTCCGCCGTAGCATCTGGTGTAACCCCCAACGCCTCGTAATACGTAGTATCCTTGACCATCGATTCCAATATATGGGGATATATATCACAGCTGTTTGTACCTGATAAGGTTATTTATCAATCTCTATCTTCCTCTGTTTTTGAGGTTTATTGAACTTCGTTACTAGCTTTTAACAAGGTCAAAAGTTCCTTTTTTTGCAAAATCCCTCTTACAGGCCTCTTTCGCAAAAACGAATATGATGATGTTAGCGTCCGGAACTTGTCCTACTAAAAGATATGTAGTTTAGAAGATCAGATGGTGGGAGTTTGTGCTAAGACACTCCGTCAGGCTTTTCTTATATGTTTCTCGAACATCTGTAACATAGCCTTTGTTTTTGGCTATTAGTAGGAGTATGTACATATATTATTGTCCATTACATATTGGGCGATGGCTTCGAAAAGGTGCTGGAAGAAACAAGGGGATTAATAGTGCAAAAGATGCACTTAGACAACCTAGCTCTGTTCCTGTATGAACTTTTGAACAAATGCTAGCAACTGGTTCCTATTGGCAGGTGAGAGGAGTTGATATACGCTCGAATTTAACTGTGAGGAGTAGTTATTCAAGTATGAAGTAAAACTATTCAGCATATTTTCTGAAGATTTGCTTGCGCTAAGCGTAGCATATAGCATCGGTAGGTCCTTATTCAATACTGTCGCTAAGCCACGTCTGTATATTGTCCAACATATAAGAGCGAGTATAATAAGGGCGAAACGTCTTAGGAGGGTAATAACATATTTGACGATCCTGTAGAGCACAAAGATGAAGGTTAGTACAGCTATCCAGTATGCTGCTACGGGGTGCTCATAAAGGAATGTGTACGTAAACGACAATGTGATACTTGTAAACCTGAACAGATGCTTGGCAAATACATTGAGGTATTGTACTAGATAGTCTTCAGTGGTACGCGGAGTAGCTTGTGGGGTAGAGAAAGATTGCATGGCTTCGAATGTAGACTGTTAGATCTTGCAACGTGCTATGAATAATGCTTGAATTTTAACTTTGTGTGTCTGATTTAGACTAGCACTAGTGGATCTCCATTTATGGAGTAAATGCCACTAAGCAAGAAGATAGTTCATGCGATCGAGAGGCCTCCACCTCGTATAGAGGCTTAGAACAATGGCAAATGAGCAGAAAATCAACAAATCACGTGTAGGAATACGAGATATACTATAATACGTTAAGTAATGAAGTACAGCTTTCGGTTCTATAGTGTAGTGGTCATCACTTTCGGTTTTGATCCGAACAACCCCGGTTCGAATCCGGGTAGGACCTAATTTTTAGTTTTTTTTACCCAGCTGGTAAAAGAAGATGAAGGGCGACATTATTAATCGAAATGGAGCAGAATGAAGAACTTATGGTTATCTTATAATTACGTAGAATCCAAACTTATGACAGATTTGTCGTTTGAGCAGCAGGGGGCACAAACAAATCCCATAGTGACCGCAACTGCCAGATTCGTACTCTCGCAATGCGAATCGCAACTACGCTCCACTATTATTACTAAAACAAGATTTACAACCTTCGTACGTGACATCGCAGCAGCGGAAAATACTCCTAATGTCAAATATAATAAAGTCTTCGAAGACGTTAACCAAATCCTGGAAAACGTGTACGGGTTCAGGCTCGTTGGCATAAAGACTAGGCGCAGTTTGGTAGGAAGAACTACAGCAACAGGGACTCAAGGGAATGATGAACAAACTGATGCAGAATCACTCCCCTCCGTTGATTTGGGGTTCAAGGGGGATCGATTTATCCTTGTTAATGCCATTTCATATCCGCCTGAGCTTGAACAACTTATGCTTGATCGAAGTACTGCTGTTTACCGCTCCCAATTTACACGACCTACAAATGACGGAATAAAAGTTACCGACCATACTATTTTAAACACTCTTTCCACATCGCAGTACTTAACTCTTCAGGGCATCATAGCAATAGTACTTTTTATTGTACTATTTTCTAAAAACAACTGCCTTGAACAAGAACTCTTCACTTATTTATCTAAGTTTGGCATCCCTGTTGACGGTCACGATATACCCATAATAAACCTCAATGTCCATGAACTTTTGAACCACATGGTGAAGCTCGAATACATACAACGTACTAGTCTCTCATCTGATCCTGCCACCTCCTTACCCACTGATGCAGTTTACTATAGCATAGATCGACGTACACAAGTGGAATTCCCACCAGAATCACTTTATAAAATGGTTCGCGAACTACTGATGATAGATGAAACAGCCTTAGCTGGCCTGAAGGATTCGATAAAGCTTTCGGTCGGTAATGCCTACTGCCGTTAGGCTCACTGGTTTAGAGGTGCATTTGCCCTTTATTCTTTACGTTCACGTGACTTAAAATTTCGTTTAGGTGCAGTTAACGTAATATGCATACGGCGTGTTTTGGCTCGTTTGGCAGAAATATAATACGAAGAGATCATTACTTTATACTTGAGCATAACGTACAGAACCTTAACATAGAGACCAATTATAAAGTATCAACCATCAACATTTTAGATTAGTTGAGTATTCACACTTCTCACTGTCAAACGAACGGTATCATCAAAATTTGTGAAACTATTCGTATTCTCCTAGGATAAATTTTTTTCTTAAACGCACCCTTCTTGGACTGGTTAAAGCCCAATATCAAATAAATATTCTCATAGACGTTTGATCATCATGGCTATTAAGCTAGACAGTCTAGACATTGGAGTGCTTGTCGCGCTGGTAGTAGCTGTTGCTGCATATTTGAAACTAGACACCATTAAGGGGATTCTATCATCAAACGATACTTCATTATCTGTTAGCTCAAACTCTCGTGATATTGTAGAGGTGCTGAAGGAAAATAACAAGGATTACCTTGTTATATATGGATCACAGACTGGTACTACTGAAGATTATGCTAAAAAGTTTGCAAAGGAGTTATCTGCTAAATTCTCTTTGCACGTCATGTGCGTTGATGTAGAGAATTATGACTTTGATAACCTTAACTCTTTGCCGCCTAACGTAATTGTTTCTTTGTTTCTATCTACCTATGGTGAAGGTGACTTCCCAGATAGTACAATAAACTTTGAGGAATGGTTGCAAAGTTTACAGCCTGGTGATTTGGATAATGTAAGGTATACCTTGTTTGGGTTTGGTAACTCCACGTATGAATTCTATAACGGGGCCGCCAAAAAGGCGGAGAAGCTCTTAGATGAAGCTTCCGCAACGAGAATTGGTAGCTTTGGCATGGCTGATGATGGTACCGCAACTACAGATGAGGATTACTTGTCCTGGAAAGAAGGTATTATGGAAGAATTGAAGGATTCATTGGCTTTACATGAGCGTGAGGTTATGTTTGAATCTAGCTATGAATATAGCGTTTTGTCTAACGGCGTTACTGACACTGTTTCTCTTGGTGAACCTATTAGCGTTTATTTGCCTTCGAAGAAGGTGTCTTACAACGATGAAGGCAAGCAACTAGGACCCTTCGATGCTTCCCACCCATACGTTGCTCCCATTAGAGCAACCAAAGAATTGATGTCTAATCCTGAACGTAACTGTATCCACGTTGAATTTGACCTTTCTGGATCGAACATGAAGTACTCCACTGGTGATCATCTAGGTGTATGGCCTTCGAATCCAGACGAAAAAGTCCAAAAGTTCCTTTCTACCTTTGGCCTCGATCCTGAAGTTGTGTTTAACTTACGTTCAAAAGATACTACTATGAATGTTCCTTTCCCTGTGCCTTGTACTATCGGTGCTGCTGTCAGATATTATTTGGAAATTTCTGGCCCTATTTCCAGACAAGTTTTCAGCTCCATTTGCCAATACGTAACTGATCCTGAGTTAAAAGAGAAGTTGGTCAAGTTGTCCAATGACAGGGTTGCTTTTGCAAATGAGGTGACATGCAAGTATTTTGATCTTGCAGACGCATTGCTTTACTTATCCAAGGGTGCTAAATGGGACACTGTCCCTTGGGAGTATCTAGTTGAGACTGTTCCACATTTGCAGCCTCGCTATTATTCAATTTCTTCCTCTGCTTCAACAGAAAAGCAAACTGTTCATATCACTGCTGTTGTTGAAAAATTCACTAACCCTGCAGTTCCTGCTATGGGCGACGTCACTGGTATCACCACCAATTTGTTAAGACATATTCACTTGTCCAAGTCAAAGGAAGATCCGGCCAGAGCTGGACTTCCTGTACGTTATAACTTGGAAGGTCCACGTGGACTCTATTCCGGCTTTAAACTACCAGTACACGTTAGACGCTCTAACTTTAGATTNCCCTCCANCCCTGCCACTCCAGTCATTATGGTTGGGCCAGGTACAGGTGTTGCTCCTTTCCGTGGGTTCATCCGTGACCGTGTTAAGCAAATATCATCTCAACCAAATGTAAATCTCGGCAAACATATCTTGTTCTATGGTTCCCGTAATGAAGGTGACTTTTTGTACAAAGATGAGTGGCCAGTGTACTCCAAGGCCTTGGGCAACGTTTTTGAGCTTGTCGTAGCTCATTCAAGAGTCCCAGGTGAGAAAAAGGTTTACGTCCAAGATAGACTTTTGGAGAAACAGGAAGAAATTCTTGAGCTAATCAACAGTGGTGCATTCATATATGTTTGTGGTGATGCTAAGAATATGGCCCATGATGTTAACCAGACTTTAGCTGGCATCTTGAGTAGGGGCAAAGGCATCACAAACGAAGAAGCTCTTGACATATTGAAAAGTTTCAGAACTACCGGAAAATACCAAGAAGATGTTTGGTGATATTCGTAACTAGATTCAACTATTAGTTTTAATACCATTTCTTATTAGTAGTGCAGGCTTTTTATATACTTTATGCTTAACGCACATTCCAACTTCGTTTTTTAGGACCTTTTTCTTGATATTTTAAAGACTTTTGTTTTCACCAATACTACTATAAACTCTTCAATGCAAAAACTTTAGAAGACCTCTGTAATCAAACCCAATTGCCATGGTAAATCGCCGCCTAATAAGTACTGCAGTTTCCTTCTTTCCGTTTAGTAGGACTATTTCATCAAAAGCAACTCCAACAGAAAGTACTAGGGCATTACGGCGGTCGTTACTACGGAATCCGAACGCCGCATCCCATTCTGCACCAAGAAGCCTCCCTCTTGTAGAGACTGTTTCGAAATTTCTAGAAGTGAAAACGGTCACCTCTATAACTGCTGCCGAAGGTTACGATATTCCGTCGGTGATCGAGCTGCTTCGCCAACAAGGCTATCAGCCAACTAATGTCATCCCAAATGAAATTGTCTCATTCAAATATCTCAATGAAGGACGCCAAGGAGAAGTTATGGTAATTGCACAGAATGGTAGTGTCGTATCTTGGGGGTTTGATGAGTTCTGCCAACGTAACAGTATACTTCCTCTAATAGAGAAAGCACGCATAAATCCTCTACAGGACGAACAGTTCGAGACGGAAGACCTTGATTACATCCAGTTAGATAATCAAAATGACCGGCAGCAATTGGAAGATTTACTTGACCGTTCTGATCAAAACGAAAGCTTTATACAGGGTGATTTGATAGTTTTGGATAGTATGTCCGGAGACGACGGACTTCTCGACAAAGCTGCCTTTTCGAGCGGGTTATCGCGCAGTACCCGTCTTGCAGTTCTCGAAGGAGCACTAGAAGCGCACATCGAAAGCACCAGAACCTTTACGGAACTGCTATCTAAGGGCATGAAGCTTAAGTTGACCGAAGCTGACGTGCTAAAAAGCACGGGGAGATTATTTCTTATCCGTGGCAAGCTAAACTTATATTCCGAATTGATAGAAACTCCTGACCTATACTGGAGCGAGCCGAAGCTAGAGAAGTTGTACAAACAGATGTCCCGTAACCTGGATATCCAGCCAAGAATTAGCATACTCAATAAGAAGCTAGACTATGCCACAGACGAATCTCGCGCTCTAATGGCAGTCCTAAATGAAAAGAAGAGCACATACTTAGAGTGGATCATAATATATCTTATTACAGTCGAGGTGTTCTTCGAGCTGTACCACTTTTACGAGAAGGCTGCCTCTACGAAGCCTCAGGCAACAGCTAACTGACTACGCTGCAAGTGAATTTACATAAGATAAACCAAACACAAGACTTAAAAAGATTATACGCATATCAATTTCAAACGGCCACTGGGCCAGTCATTATTTCATAAACAGTCATCACATTATAAACATCAAGTTCCACGTGAATTTTCGGTTGCCTCGTTCCCACCTTTTCCATTACCGTTTTCCTTATCCTCGTCGTCGTCATCATCGTCCTCGTCGTCATCATCGTCCTCATCGTCATCATCGTCCTCATCATCGTCATCATCTTGTCCATCATAGTCTTCGTCATCCTCCTCCTCAAGAGCGTTCTCATCTCTGCTCGACCCACCGCGTTCCATACTTCCAGTGATCTCGAGTGTAATACCGTCCTTGCTGTTATGCATCACACATATCTGCGCGAGATCTTCCACCACGTAGTCAGCCCCGGAGCGGTACAAAACATCCTTGTTGTAACTAGATGTAACCCCCACAGCAATCGCGCCCATGCCCTTCGCCGCACGGATCCCCAAAGGAGAGTCCTCAAACACCACAACTCTAGTTCTATCATTATCCAACCCATGCAAAGCAGACAAACGCTCCTTGGCCTTCAAGAACCCCTCCGGATCAGGCTTCCCCCTTTCCACGTCCGCAGACGTGATAAACACCTGCGGCTTCCCAATCTTCTTGAGAATGGTGTCAAACCATGAATGCGCCAAAGAAGGGGTAGCAGACGTCACAATACCCCATTTACTCTCCTTGAACACCTCCCCTGGCTTCCCACTGCTGGGCCTGTCCAACGACAAAAGAAGATCGTTGGCCCCGGGTATCAACGCAACATAATGCGACTGCGCCATCAAAGCGCGCTCAAACTCCTTGACGGCTGTATCCATATCAACCTTGGGCATGTACTGCATAAACGTCTCGCTTGCTCTCCTACCATGCGAATCCTTCCAAAACTGGCTCTCATCTGCACGGTGCTTGGTGGCAACTTTCTCCCATGCGACCTCAACGGCATCCGTCGTGTCTACGATGGTGCCATCGAGGTCGATC
The DNA here is from genome assembly GCA_000710315.1 of Eremothecium coryli CBS 5749. Lineage (NCBI taxonomy): Eukaryota > Fungi > Ascomycota > Saccharomycetes > Saccharomycetales > Saccharomycetaceae > Eremothecium > Eremothecium coryli. The sequence goes on from AZAH01000001.1 coordinate 1,082,628, forward strand.
AAACAAATATCAACTGTAATTGGGCACATTAAATCACCCTATGTATAACTCTGCACTTTAATTCAAAAGATATATATCAGGCTAGCAATATTTACTACGCTTACCCTGGATAAATGGATTAAATCCAATGTACAACTAAGAGGCCAGAGAAGAAAGAGTATGCGAATGTCGACCTAAGCTACCGCCTTTAAATGCTTCCAAGAAATCAAATCGTAAAGCTATTAATTTCGCCTTTCGTGGTCGCGCGGGGGCTGTTGTTGCTTATGCTTCCGGATGTGCGAATACGGTAATTGGAGATCACACATCACTTAAGGGGAAACATCCCTTGTTTGGTGTTGTAAGGCCATCCGGGGATCAAATGGTGGCGTGTTGAGGTGCATCTTCATAGTTTGCGGAATAAAGGATATGCTATAGCGAATAAACACTGCTGAAACTAGGCTCAGGTGCCCAAGACTAGTAGCGTCTTCGATTAAGATTAGGATACCATATGATAAGATCGTTACTAAATGGAATATACATTAAAAATATGAGACAGGCTGCGCAGCGTATGAGCAGCAAATGGTAAATGTAACTTAAGTTTGCCGGGGGTTCTCCGAACTTAACAGGGTGGCGTAAGAATCCCTCTTTAAGGAATCATTGTTGATCAAATCCAGGATCTGATCAGTTAAGCGTTCGATAATGTTATACGCCTTGTAACAGCACTGCATGAGAGTGAGCGCGTCCATGGGCAAACCTCCGGCTTTAGAAACTTGGACGACCTCCCGGTTCTTATTCAATGTGACTGTCAGGACACCATCGCGCAGAAGTTCTTCTTTCAGGGTGGCGTCAATGATAGATATTTCGTTGTTTGAGTGACCCTTGATATTTACCTCGGTGTCGTCAGGGTTGAAGAAAGAGAAGGTCACACATAAGGGTATGTGTAGGATACCTAGGGGGACGGGCGGACGTTCGTCGGGAGAGTGTAGTATGATGCCTTCTGATGTTATAGAAATATCAGGTTTTCTGAAGTGCAAAAGCGCAGTTATCACGGCGATGCAACTAGCGTCTACAAAACCGCCATCGCAATCGAGGAAGTGAACGTCTGCGCGGATGGACCAACACTTGCTGCCTGCTACAATGCAGAGGCCTTCAAGATCGAGGGCGCCGGAACGCCTTACGGCTTTCTCTATCATGCGCGATATCATCACTTCATCATCCCCGGTGTTGTTGCCGTTTTCAAATTGCGGCCCTGCCATTGGAGACATCTCTGTCGAGATGAAAAAAAGCCCCTCGAATGGTCTATCATCGTATGGTTGGGTGATTTCGGCGCTGACTTTACAATGTACTTTCGTAGAGCCAAGGGAGACGGTCACGTCACCAAACTCTTCGCCAAGCTCGATGTTCACATCGCGGAATTGATCAAACGAGCGGTTGTCAAGCCTGAGTTTTTGCCTCAGAGCCTCTAAGACGAAGGCAGACTCCGCAGTGGATATCTCTATGTCCTTAGCCATTGTATTATATACCTGTTATGCTGTGAGAAGAGTGTGAAGAGCGTTTCTAAGGTTATGTGAAATACGTCGGAGTACCGACAGGAAATTTTTCAAAAGTCGCTACGTACGTACAAGAACAGACCAGTAATAATAATGCTGGCGTTGCTAGCTATAACTACCGTTTCCTGAAGAACCCATCTATTGCACCTTTGCCTATAGCTACCTTGCGTTTGTTTGGCTGTGATCTTGCCTTGGGAGCGGAAGAGGGCTTTCCTACTTGTGTTGCCGACGCATCTCCTGCTGCTGCAATACCTACCGACATTGCAGCCTTGACCAGTATCTCGTTCTCCTTATCCTTCTCAACTATCTCTTCTTTGTACCGCTCTAGACGTTCGTACGCCTGATGCACATTTATATCAGGCCCTGCATATTTACGCAGTGACCAGTACGCTGCGCGGGGAAGAAGTGATAGCAGCAGGTTAACAGCCCAACAGACCTTGACCTCGTGTATATATTCTTCTGGAATATCCTTCGGCAACGGTAGGGAGGACGGAAAGACTGCTATTATCCTAGGAATGTGTAGCGCAAGCCATTGTGATATCTTTGCTGGTGTTATCTTATAGTATGTCTCACCGCCCTCCTCCACTGTTTCACAAACCTTCGTCAGAGCTTGCTTTAGGACTTGTGGAGGGACATGGCTCCAGTGAGGTCCGTCCTTGTCTATGAGGGTATCATGGAAGTCTCGAAGCGATAGGAAATTACCCTCTGCCTTAATCGGGATGCTCTTGTCCTCTTTTAGGTAGGCTTCTTCGCTATCGACCACATCCGCACGATAATGAAACCTGCACAGACTGTATGCCAGGTCATATTTTGAGTGATAATCAAAATCACCAGACTCCAAAACCACGCTCCTTTGAGGGTCCTCTTTATCTAGGAGGATAGCTGATTTATATGCCTGACCGTCCGCTGTATAGTGATACCGCTCGTGAATCTCATCTTGCTCACGGTTATAAGGGCATCCACGACTGAAGCTTTTAGTCTCAAGCTGATAAACAATATTATCATGTATGAAAACCCTTATAGGCTGTTTGGAAGTGTTATTCGATGGATGTGGTAATTCGAACAAGTCTATTTCGGCGTCACCAATGCATTTTGGAAGAATGAAGATTTGACTCTTAGGTTGCAGTCCCTTAAACGTCGGAGCCATAACTGCTAGTGTTACAGTTCAAGTTATAGCAAACCTTGAGACTTCCTTTATACTTATGGATATACTGTAAACGCAGCTTTTACATAGTGCATTTCGCGTTAGCAAATGTAACGCAGGTCACCTGACTAGAATAAAAGGTATGGGGACACAGATCTATTTGGTAAAGCACAAAATGTATAGTTGGTAGTACATCTTGAACACTGTGAACAAGTATCTACAGGACATCTATCTTTGGCTACTTTATCGGCAGTTTTATTCAGAAGTGATTTCAGTGCTGTTAATACTCCTTATTTAACGCAACACACTCTGCACGCTAACGTCCTATAGGCGAAGTTGTTGGGTAGCGAAGGCATCCGTTTTGTGCTACCTACAATTGTAATAAACCTGCATATTCATAACAGAAATGGATTTACTTCTATTACTTAAGTGGGCTGTTACTCTCATTGTGTCAGTTTGGAGCATTAACTGGTTTATCCAACACATCATCATAGATGTCAAAAGGGATGTACATCCCGCAGCTCTGAAGCAACAGGCCAATATATCACAGGTAAGAAAGAAGAATGAGACAGCGGTGTATCGTAACTTGAATGTGCCACTCGGGCTACCGCTCACAACAGGACTAAACTTACGGTGTGGCTATCAATTTAGAAGGGGATGTTTTGGAGATATATGGTCAACGGCATTGAATATACGTAGAGGTGAGAACTGCATTAGCTTTCTTGACGGTGAGAACTGGAGCTTGAATAAGATCAATTTCTTTGCGAAGAAGTTAACTCATTATTTTCTCGAAAATGGAGTGAAGAACGTTGGCATTGTTCCATCTGTAGCAACTTCTGCTGGTTTCGTAGCAGGCATTGCGGGATTCATGGGGTCCCTACAAGCTTACCTCCCTCAATTTTTACCCTCAATTCCTCGTAATGACATGGGTATAGATGTTTTAGTGGTGGGTGACTGGGCTGTACTCGACAATATGAATGGGAGCGAAAGCTGGTATAAGGTGATTATTGTGTGTGAGCGGCCAAAAGAACTGAATGAAAATGCACCCACCAACGCTATTTCTATTTATCAGTTGTTGAAAAGTAACCATTTTGTCGATGCATCATTTGAATATTCTCCCTCCGAGCCCTTTGAGGACGATAATAAACAACTTTTAAACTTTACTAGTCCGTTGCAGGAAACCACAAGCTTTACACAAACATGCCTTGTGAGTAATGTTGCCAGTTTTACCAGATCTTTCCCTGTTAATTATCAACTAAAAAGTAAGGACAAGCTAACAATTGTCACCACTGACATGGAATCTTGCTTGTCCTTACAAGTATGGGGCAAGCTTTTTGCTGTTTTGCTCCACGGCGGAAGCGTGTGTTTCACAAATGTTTCCGACATAACAAAGATTGACCCCGAGACGACATTGTTATTTGTGGCTGGCAGCGCTGATGGCATAAATGAAATGGTTACTGCATATCTTCGTACACCTAACAGACTGGCACTTTCTTGGGCGTTGACGCTACTTAGTGAAGGTGTCTTTAGCACAGCAGCACGCATCAGTCCGAACTTTGCCAACCTAAGATGTGTTTACATAATGAATGAGGTGAAACACGTAAAGAGCCTATCTTCTTTTTCTGAAGAGATACCTAAAGTGCATGACATTTCGGTATCTAGGTTGACGAGTAATCAATTGAACCAACTAAGAGCCTTATTTGGTTCTCGCGTGGTTATGGAGTTATATGCTCCATATACTATAATGGGACCTCTTGCTTATTCGAATATATATGATTACAGAGTATTCCCCACGAAAGTTGATACGACATTCACCTGTTATGGGACTCTTTCAACCTCCGTTGAAGGTAAATTGGTATACACTGAGGCAAACCCGGAGTTGGATCCTGGAAAGAGGCAAGGTATGCTAATGATTCGTGGGTTTACTATTGGAAAACCAGTTGATAAGCAGAGGGTAGCTAAAGCGTCAAAAGTAGCTGAAAAATTCAACACCTCTGAGGGATGGATGCCTCTAATAGGTGTATATGGTGTCTGGGGAAGAGATGGTTGTTTCTATGAATACAGGTGAAACGTTTACCAACCAGATATTTTAGCCCGATAATTCAACCGTCTACTCTAGGACCTTAATTATTATCATCTCATTACATTTCTAGTATATCTTTGCGAAAGCACATGTACATGAACATTTTTTTAACCTGCCAGCACATGCACTATCAACACAATAGCAGCACCAACGTTGAGAACTTTGGCGTTAACGTAAACACACTAGGGATTGTTATTAAGCTGCGGCTATTCTCCTATATTTTATTGTAGGTATATATTTACATATATACATCCATGTATTCCACATGCGATCTAGTACTCAAGCTTAGAAGTTCATAAACTAGTTCTTTATAAGCCTGTTCTCTTCTAGGTATTTATTCACTGCTTCTCTGTCTCTCTCCAACCATCTAGCCTTGGAAGTAACAATATCCAATGCTTGTGCCAAACTCTGGTCACAACCCTTCATTGATTTAGTTGAGAAGAACTTCTCAATTTCTGCCACCTTTTCTAGGCTGGTGAAAGGAGAAGTACACATACCAATAATCGAACCTAACATGGATAACCCTGGAGGCAGCCTCTTAGTAATCTCATCCCAATTAGCTTGCAACCATGCCCACAAGGCTTCCGCACCATCCTTATGAGTGCGTAATCCACTCATTGGCAAGTACATGTCTTGGTTTAGAACGGTACCGTCAAGCAAGTAAGCAAGTGTTCTCTTTACCAACTCTGGATCTTTGAATCTTCCCAATATTCTTAAAGCTGATAGCTTCTCCTCAGTGGAAGCAGAGCTACGGTAAATTTCAAATAGTTTGTCATAGTATTCAGCAGTGCCTTTGTTTGCGACAGCGGTAAAAACAGAAGGTTTGAGCAAAGCTGGAATAGCTTCCTTGTCACCGGAAGTGTATTTGTCAAACATTTCTAAGGCAGCTTGTGTTGCCAATGGCTCACCAACGGAGCAGGCAGCAGAGAACATTTCAACCTTCAAACGCTGAGTAGAGAAGCTATCTTCCGAAGAGATCTCCCAACCCATGGCCTTCACCTTTGGTCCAACCAATTGCTTGATAAACTCATCAATACCATTTCTGACCTCTTGTGGTTCAAAGATCCATGCAACCTTCAAAGATGAAATACTGCTTATAATTTGGTCCCACACAACAAAAGACTCTTCATCGGACCATCTGGAAGTTAGCTCCAATAAGTTAGTAGTGCTTGTGTAACCAGAAGCAGCCAAAGATCTGACATCAGCTACCAATCCAGTACGATCTTCAACAGACAACAAATGTGCTTGTTCTCCTAATTTTCTCCATCTCTCTTGAGAATAGGAGGTAATATATAAGCCAGTCTGGTCTGCATTCACCTTAAAGAATTCAGTATCTTCCAAGTTTACAGTCATTGATCTTTTGTCGAGAACAAGTGAACTGTCTACCCCCTTTTTGGTTCTCAAAGCCAAGAAGACAGGGTAGATGGTTTCATCTTCCTCAGGCTTTACATCTGCCGTGGATAGGAAACGATGCTGGGTAAAAGTTACGGAGCCGTCTGGTTTCTCATCAGCGTAGATAACTGGAAAACCGACCTTCTTGGTCCAGATAGCCATCACTTTACTGACATCCTTTCCTGAAGCCTCAGATAATGCTTCCCACAAGTCTTCAGTCTTCGCATTCCCGTACTTAAACTTTTGCAAGTAGTTAGAGACACCTTTGATGAAAACGTCTTCGCCAAGCCATCTGGAAATCATTCTCAATAGGGATGAACCCTTAGAGTATGAGATAGCGTCAAAAATTTGATTAATTTCGTCAGCCCTCTTTACGGGAACCTCAATTGGGTGGGAAGACCTCAAAGAATCCAAACCAAGGGCTCCCTGCAAGGTATCTGGGACATATTGCTCCCAAACTTTCCATTCTGGTTCAAATTCATTACAGGAGTACCATGACATCCATGTGGCAAACCCTTCATTCAACCACAAGCCTTCCCACCAGTCCATAGTGACCAAATTACCAAACCATTGGTGGGCCAACTCATGTTGAATGACCTCAGCCACTCTTTGAATGCGCGACAATGTGGCATTCTTAGGGTCCAACAAAACTTCAACAACACGGTATGTGACTAATCCCCAATTCTCCATCGCACCTGCACTAAACTCATGTACCGCCACATTGTCCATCTTTGGCAAAGGATATTGAATGCCAAATGTATCCTCAAAGAACTTCAACGTCTTCGCCGTTAGGTCCGCGGCAAACTTACCTTCATGTTCAAGCCCTGGGGTGGCGTAAACACGGATAGGGATTCTGAAGTCGTTATTCTCAACATATCTCAATTCTGCAACAATGAATGCAACAAGATAAGTTGACATTAGCGGAGTAGTATTAAACAAGGTGTACTTCTTACCGTCATCACGAACCTCCTCGCTCTTCACGTCCATGTTGGACAAATGTGTGTATTTAGGCGCCGAGACCAAAGTAACGTCGAAGGTAGCCTTCAAGTTGGGCTCATCAAAACACGGGAAAGCACGACGTGCATCAGTAGGCTCCATCTGCGTAGTAGCCATGTACTTGGTTTCCCCCGTTAGTTTATCTTCATATTTAGCCCTGTAAAACCCTGCCATAGTGTCATTCAACGTCCCAGTGAACTTCATAGACAATGTTAATTCTCCTGAGTTTTCAAAGGTGTCCTTTGGGAAAGCAAACTTTGTGATTTGCATTGTTTCATCGTACTCAGTAGACAACGCACTCACAGCACCTATGCGGGCTTCACGCACATCCAAGTCAACTGTGTTCAATTCAATAGAACTAACACTTTTGTCTAAAACCTTCAAGTCAATATCAACCTCACCCTCAAATGTGAAATCTTCAAAGTTAGGCTCCATTTTCAAATGATAGTGCAATGGTTTCACATTTTGAGGGAGCGTCTCTCGTTGTTGGGCGATAGCGCCACTGCCGTCACTGCTCTTGTTACACATTGTTTCCCTACAGTTATAGCCGTTAGTAAGTTCAAAACAAAATATTAGATAGGAATGGATAGTCAAGTACCGCACAGAGAGGTTATAATAAAAGACTATGCACTATCTTAACTTCTTTTAGTGCTCCTAAAGATACTGCTTTCGCCTAAAAGTTCATGAAACCTTTATAGAGGAGGAAGTGATTTTCTTTTTTTCCCTGACTGATTGGAGGACGCCCCGCCTCCAAAATGCCACGCAAATCTGGAGGACAATCAAACCTGATAATTTATCCGCTTCGCGGGTTGGCTCATCAGCGCCCCAGCCAGTATCGCGAGCATTATCACTACAATAAAGTGCTTACAACCAAGCGCTCGGTTTCACCTCCCTGCTTTCTAAGCTTTGTTTAAGCCTATATATAATGCTGCCCACGCATACCTGGCTACGCACGTATGGCTGGGACGTACCGCGTATCCCGCTGCATTTTAGCACATCGTAACAGGCCTTATGCAATATAGAAGCACCATCAGCTACCCTAGTGCTATTAGCAACTGTGAAACGGCACCTGCCTCACCATTCCTTACGCCACCACTACTAGTCAGGTGACCATAACCCGTTTATACATACCTTGCGCGCTGCTTGGCAGCCTCACAGCGACTGCAGCCCAACCTTGTTTCAGTGAATAGCGTCCGCTGCGCAGTGCCAGTGGTTAGCCTGGCCTGTGTATGATTAGCTGCGAACGACGTGATAGGTCTTACAGAAAAATGTCTTTTGTTGTATCTCAGCAGTGGTGCCCTTTGAGAAGGGCACAATGCCTTGATAGCTAATCGTCTTATCATAGCCAAGCTTGGTGCAGTTCACTCTCTATAATGTTAAATACAGTGAAAGATCTAGCTTGGATTCAGTATCTATACAGATCTCGTGCGCATTTGTTTCCAGTATGTTTCTGGGACGGTATTTTTCACAAGGCGAAGTGGGCGGCCGAGATATTACTGAAATGTTTCCAGGATGTTTCCAAGACCATAGCGTTTTTAACTTGAGTTTCTGACACATTTCAAGGCTAGACAGAGAGAACTGGCGCTAGGATTGCATCGCCGTATTTCATGGCACGACAATAACTGTCTGACAGCAAACAAGTTCCAGGCTTAACTCAGTGAGGATTAAGCGTTGGGCACGGGGAGGAAAGGAAGCGCAAACCTAGGTGCTTTTAAGGGTTTTTACCAAGAGCACCAAGGGTTTTTAGATCATACAGAGAGTGGTAGGGGTGCTTGTAAGTAAGAAGGTGAACCCTTTCTCGTAGTTTCTTTTCAATTGCCTAAGCTAAGTTAACGCTTCATGCGTTAAATGAGGCTGTTGTTGGGGTGTATATAATAATATAGTAACGGTTGCTGTAAAAAAGCAGCCATGAAGTAATAACAGCGGTATAAGGAGTTGTTGGTGTAGTGTATATATACTAAGTAAGTGGTTTAGGTTTGTAGCGCGAAGGTTCACGCAGTGAACTTCGCCATTGGACGAACAGAAGATGATGCATAATATATATAACAGGTTACAGCGTAAACAAAGAGAGAAAGAAGCAGGGCCAGCAGGGTTCACATTATTGGATTTCTTTAATGCTTTAAACACTGAATGCACTTCGTTCAACAATCGGTTGTTGGATGTTGCAAGGCCCGTCGCGCGCCAGGGCCGTGACTGGGGCAGCAAGTGGTTGTCGCAGCTCGATGAACTTACGCCGCCAATGGATATGTTGGAGCGGGAAAGGGAGTATGAGGTGCATGTGAGTTTGCCAGGGATCGTGAATCAGGACGATATACAGCTGGAGTTCCACAGTTCCTCTAACGAGATAGTGGTGTCGGGCGAGATGCCTACAAAGGAGAATGAGGAAAACAAGGACGGGTGGTTAGTGAAGGAGCGGGAGACTGGCTCCTTTAGCCGTACCATCTTGTTGCCAAGGAGCCCAGGTGTGGACGCGGACAAGATTTCTGCTACGTACGAGAATGGTGTTCTAACATTAACTGTGCCAAAGGTAGCACCTCGTGAGAGTGAGGACAAGGACGTCCGCAAGATTAAGATCGGCTCGAGCGCGAAAATGTGAGGGGAGTGCCGTTGAAGATTGGCTTAGTTTTTTATTCTACCTTAGTTATCATATAACTTAGGTTGCTGTATAGGTTTTTTGTAGTGATGGCCGTCTCCTTGCGAAGTTCGGGGAAGTAGCAGAAGAAATATATGCCTCTATGATTGTATAGATGCTCTGATATACAAGAACACAGAGAACTGGGCGAACAATGTCAGAGACGGGGAAGCTTGTCCTAAGGAGGGTACAGAGTCTACGAATGTCCGCAGTAGGCTCTGGTCCTGTTTCTTCTCTCGCACCTCATTTGTTAGCTGAGTTTAGGCCCGCTTCACGCAAAGATGCGCCCGAAATGCACATAGCAGAGTTGGACAGAAAGCTGCTCACTCCAAATATAAGTGGATGCAATGGTGCGGAGATCGATGTAAAGCTTTCTCAGGCGCTGAGAGAGTTGAAAGGTGTGTTGTCAGTGGTGAATTCTTTTCAACATGTAAGCCGCATCTTTTCTCCAGAGTCAACCGTTTATCGATGCGAATACTTTAGCCTAGCGTTCTACCCCCCCGAGCATTTCTTGGCACTTGCACGTAAAAGCAAGCCGGCCTTGCATGTAACGTTCGGTGGAGGATATGTATTGAATGCAAATCTGTTAGAAAGTACTATGGACATTAAAAGTAAGCTACGTCTCGCCAACTCCAAGCAAATGCAACACAGACTGCAACAACTTGATAAGGTTATCCAGCAGAGTGGCTCACGGAATCCGATGGATTGGGCGTATGAGCGTTCGAAGTTCCGCAAGTTTCTACGTGAACACTTCCTACGTGGACTGGTTGCAAAGCATCTCTACACAAACGATGGTCTTTATCACTTCGCAGTGAAAGTTTTACCTGATTCAAGCAACAGGGAACATTATATTAAACACATATATCGCGCAGTAACTCAGCAGCCGTCATCTCTTGATTGGGTTGGCTCAGCTAATAAACGCATCAACATCCCCTCCCTCAATTTCTTGCTTAAGAAAAATCTGCTGCCGTATGAATACAAATTCGTTAAAAGCTGAGTTCCACCGTCTTTTACTGGTTCCAATAATTAGAAAAGCCTCTGGTGCTAACACTTTTTCTTCCTTTGGCCGTACAGTGGATATATACTCTCTATAAAACTTTTTACCATCTGACATTATCCTCAAAATACACGAACAGAAGAAACGTTTCCTCTTCATCAACTTTCATTTCTTGCTAATCTTCTTACCCTTCCCACCTTTACCTAATGCTGCCTCCTCAGCTGCCAACATTTCTGCCCGCTCCTGTTTAGCCCTGAGCTTTTCCAATTTCTTCTGTTCTTCTTCCTGTTTCTTCGGATTAGGCTTACGCGAACCTTGATCCCATTTTGAAGCTTCTTCAGCCTCTCTTCGTTCTCTTTCTTCCCTCTCTTTCAGAGCAGCTTGCTCTCTCTTACGTGCTTGACCCGCTATTTTCTTGGCCGCAGATTCACTAAAACGTTTTCCCATTACAAACTGCCTTCTGGCTATGCAATTTTGCAGTTACCACCTCAATTAAGCTATTTGTGCTAGCACAAGAGGCCCTTGGCGAAGATGTTGTGTTGCTGAGTAAAATATGTGGTTAGGTTAAATACTAAATTATCTTAATTATGGTTTTCTAAGAAAAAAAGTAAAAAGAAAAAGGGACTATATACTTAGGGTGCGTAAGTATCTTTTCATGCTACTAGACACCCATTGCAAGAATAATAACGAAGGCTTATCCTGTCTTTCCGTTGTTCCAAGTTCTTAGAGGGTGCAACCGTTTTTAACTGGTATATGTGCTTTTTGTACAATAGTTGTTCTATTAAATCAATTGTCATATTTCTAGCTGAGTTTAAAGGTCTGCATCTTTCACAACTTTCACAACTTTGGCCATTTGAAAGCCAGGTCACTAGATACCTATGAGTAGCACTGAGTAGATCATGGCAAGGTTTGGCTATAAACTTCATTGGATCTGTACTATCAATGATTACTTTGACTTCAACAGGAGTTAAATTAGGCACTAGTATGCTTGTATATTGAGGTATTTAATATACATATATACACGAACATGTAATATGTATAGATACGCACTAAAGACTAGTTAATGTGTAAGACATTACTGTTAGCTATAATAATAAAAAAAATAATAGAAGTGTCAAGGTGAAAGAAAGAGCCATCAGTGATCCCAGGTAATTATAGATCATAAAATTAAAAAATTCAGAAACAATGATGGAAGAAATTTGTTTAAGGCATTAATGTCAACTAAATACCTGGTAACAGTTTCGAGCTTAAGGCTATTCTCTGTCAGTGAATGGGTTCAATGCACGTACGGTTAAGCAAGGTAATGCCATGCCAATTTCAGCTCTTAATATAATAGGTATTTGTTTCAATTCATGAATTTCCTGTATACAGTAATCACCTTCCTTCCTTGTAATGATATTCCTCAAGTATGCTGCCAATGGGTCGCTTTCTGATGGTGCTGCGTTTGGTATCTTCAATTTAGGAGGTGAAATCTTTAACTTCGTAAATTCTGCATCTAACCCAGTATCAGAAGTCCACGAAGCCAGGCCTTGTATAGATTCTTGACTATAAGCAAGCTCCTTGCTTGTAGAGCTAAATTTGTTCCTAATGGAATTACGGTATGAATTTGGATTCTTTTCATCCATTGGAACAAAAGTTGCGCTGTCCACACCCTTCTGCCAGTAGAGATCGAGAGCTCTGTTATTGCTATCGTATTCTGCCTTTATTAAAGGAAGTTGATCACCATGAACTCTCTTCTCAATGCCAAGTTCGGGAACAAAAACGTCGAATGAGGATTCATATACCTGCAATATAGTTGCCATAGTTAGCAGTTGCCCACTCGAATTACCCATACTCTTGATCGATTTACACAAAAGCAAGTGTATTGCTTGTTCTTGAGCGTGACTCGCGCAATCCTTCTTAAAGTTGCAGTATTCGGAGGTAATTTTCAAAGAATCTAAGTCTACTTTGTACTCTGATTCATGGATGATGGACTTTAATTGTCTATGGACGACGTGATCAGCATAACGCCGAAGTGGTGCAGTGAAATGGGTGTACAAGGGCATATTTAAAGAGAAATGACCATATTGATCTGGGTCCACTTTAACAGCAACAAAGTAGCGGGCACGGTTCAATGTCTTGTACAATAACAACTCAACCCCAAGCCGCGTCTTAACATCCTTGGTTGACGAAACGGAGGATATCAAAGAGTCTAGAGAAGAACCTTGGATATCAATTGCAAACTTTTGGATCTTCTTCTTGAATAGCTGTAACTTAGTTGACATAGGAGGTGAATGTCTTCTCAAGAAAGCACCCGAGCCAAGACCAGCATATATTTTCTCTGCAACCGTTGCGTTCACCTTACGCTCAATTTCACTAACAATAGAAGCAGCTAAAGATCTTTCTAATATGTTCAAGTTCAACTTAACCTCTTCATCATCCAATGAATCCAATAAAGACAAACTTGGGAATATAATTTCTTCATCTTTGTTCATATTCAACCTAGTACGGTAAAAACTACTGGCTGCCTTTTCAAGTGAGTTGACAAAGGTACTTCTTTCTAACTTTGGTTTAGCCAATTCCTCGTTGAGATGGTCGTAGCTTAAAACATAATCAGGAGTTATCATCGTTTCGCCAATCCAGCAGTTGATGACTTCATTGGTTGACGGTTCAAGCTTAAATACGACAGACAACGCTGCGGACTCCTTTCCAGGTTGCAAGTTCAAGAAAGCATTCAAAGAATTAGGTAACAAATGAACAGTCTTTTGAGGCATGAAAACAGCCGATGATCTTTTGCGTGCTCTTCTGTCCAGCGATGATCCCTCTTCAATATGTGCCGTTACGTCAATAACATGGCAGCCTAGCTCAATAGAGGCATCTGGTAACTGTACCACATGCAAAGCTAAATTCGAAAGGTCCCCATTTTCAGATATTGCAACTACGCCTTTGTACACTTTTCTACGTTCCTTCTCTGCGGAAGATAACTCGACGGCTTTAAATGAATCCCTTTCTTTAGTTCGGTCTTGTGGGTCCAGGTATTCGTCAGATAGAAAATTGTTGTCTCGCAAAATAGCATCTATTTCAGCACGAGGATCATTGATTTCACCCAACTGTGAGACTAAAGTACCAAATGGATGAAGAGATGTAATGGGCCATCGTTTAATAGACGCTACAAATACCTTGTCGGTATAGTTCTCGGAGTTTTCAACAAAGTCTTTTGGGGCTTGTTCAACTGGGATGGCTATCAAAGGTACCTTCTTATCCGTTGGTTTAAACCAAACAATTTTCGGTTTCTGTGGTTTGTCAGAGTTATTAGCTTGTTGAGATGGCCTTAATAAGCCGAGAGTGCCACTAAAGAGTTGGCCAGGTATACGGTCCAATACTGCAACAACATGACCAGCGTATAAAGGCTTGTATTCATCATTAATTTCCTCTTCCTCCACCAGTAATAATGATTGTCCTTCTACTTCAACATCATCGTTTTTCTTTTGGGTAGGGCGCTGTTTTAAAGAACCTCTTCTTTTTACAGAACCTGTAGAGCTATTAGCTGAGGTTTCTTCCCCCTTCTCTGATGGAGAACTTGTCACGTGTGACGCTGAAGACGAAGATGCACTAGTTGTAATACTGGAAGATGCATCATTATGGTAGTCATCTTTAGAGTCTAAACATATAATGTCCTGTTGGGTAGAAGCATCTTTTCTTCTCTTCTTCTCCTCCTTCTCTTTCTTGGACTCCCAGACATCATCAACCATAAGCAACTCAACAGCAACTAGATCGCCTTCTAAAGCTCTGTTGCGGTCTTTCGAGCCACAGATGAAAACATCAGCATCTAATACACCGTTAGTGGACACCCAAGCATCAGATCTATTTTTTTTATTAACACGCAAGATCCCCGCGACAAGCCTCCCTTCCTCAATTAGTTGTGGGATATTAACCTGTGGTAGATAAGGGGAAAATAGAGATTTTCTCCCCGCAGTGTTGTTTCCACCTGTGGTAGAATTAAAACTATGAGTGGATGCGTTTGAGCCACGGGACCTATGTCCAGGCTGAAATACAGGAGGTGGCTCAAGCGAATTGAATCCTTGGTTAGAATGAGACTTCTTGTGATAGGAAGATTGATGCTGCTGATGGCCCTGATGAGCTCTCCAATTAGAGTTGATTCCTGGAGGTTCCTGGCCCCTTGAGTTAGTACGCCGATGAGAGAAACTACTAGGTGAAAAGTCATCCTGGTTCTCCTTGTTGCTTGGTTTAGCCGGAAACTGGAATGTCCGATTAGGAGACATATTAGAATTAGACCTCCGATGATCCTTTGGGGGTTCGAGCGGGGTAGATGGAAACTTGAAGCTGGTAATGTTTTCACCGGTAGCTGACGTAGTTTGATCACCACCAGCAACATCAGCAGAAAAATCAACCTTAATGTGAATGCCAGTAGGAGTTCCTCCAGCACGTTTCGCCTGCTCCTCTGCGGCAGCCTTCTTTGCTTCGTTTAGGCCTAGCGAATGCCTTCTTGCATGTCCATAAACACTTGATTGTGAACCTGTTCTTCTATGGGATCCGCTGTTTCCCGCTTCAGCATTAGTGTTATTGTAGAAACCAGAGTTGTTCCTAGAATGTGTCCTACTTTTACTACCACCAATGTTGGCTTGCGAGTTGTACTGTGGCTGAGGTGGTTGAGGCATAAATGGCATGGTGCCAGACGCAGTGATTGTATTAGATGAAACAGATCCTAAACCACCACTCAAGTATTGTCCGGCTTGCTGTGTAAGTTGCTGCTGCTTGGCCAATAACTGTTGTTGCTGGACTTGAACTAGTTCAAGCTGCCTTTGCAAAGTAAACTGTTCGACCATTAAATTGGTCAGCTCTGAGGGGGACTTCCTGTGTGCAATGTGAATTTGCATGGGATTATTCTTACCACCTGTGGTGGTGGCATACTTGCCATTCCCATTACCATCTTGTAGTTGCTCCGGAATACCTCCCATTTTTACTACAGTATTAGTCAAGTCAAATGGAGGATAAACGATGCTTGTATGAAAGTCAGTCCACCGTCGGTAAAATCCGTAGAATATATAAGCACAGATATACTCTTGATAAAACCTGCGAACAAACTAGCAATAACCTCAAAAACTCTTCTCTTTTCTCGTCTTTCTCCGTTACTTCCTAATTAATTGTCCTCTCTCGACAGAACTTTGCAGAGATGAAAATGTATAATTGAGGAAGAAGTAAAAAAAATTACAGTGAATCGATGGCGTCCTTCAGTTATTTTAGACCCAAAGAAAGATACTGTGACAGCCTATGTAGTTAACGTTGGGAAAAACCTGGATAAGGTCGGTAAAAGGACTTCCTTGGTATTATCTCTGTACTTCTATTCTGAAGATAGAAAAGCGTTGGATGAAGTGGCAAAAAACGATGAAAACAGGGGGCCAATTTCTCGCACTAACGGGATCAAGAAAGTTGTGACGAGCAAAGGATTGCAGAAAATAGACTAAAGTAGCTAACAAGAACAGCAGTAGCTATGAACTTCTTAACCCTCTATTCTGTCCTATAGGTCCTCCTTTAGTTGATTAATCATTAGATATCCTATACCATACACCTAACAGTCACTTATCTTAAAAGAGAAAGAAGTGATGGAAGCAAGCTCCCGTCTGGTGTCGGGTATCTATTACCATGTGAGCCACGTAAGCTATGGTACAATACACAATTGCGAATTACTTCTGGCAATGATTGTTTATAGTTCTTGACTGATAAAAAAATCATTTCAATCAGCTTGTAGCAACCTGAGGTTGCAAGGAGAGCCTAAATATAGACTTCATATACATGTATAAATTGTATTTACTTGTTGCAAATCCACGATAATCGGTTATAGGGTATTGCATCATGTCCCAGTATGTGCCAGATTGGACACGCTGAACAATTGCGCCTGAGTGTCCGGCGATGTAAGGCAACTTAATGTTAGCAAGCAGGTAACTAGAATGCGGAATAAGGTGAAACATCACTTCATAATATACACAGAAAATAACTATTCATAGTTTGAAGGATATTTGTAATCCGTTAACTCGTAGAAGTTCTCCTTAATGCTCCTGATGCTCACGAACTTGGTCAAAATATTCCCAGAACCAGCCTTGTCATTGGTGCCACTCATTCTAGCGCCTCCAAACCATTGCTGGGCAACCACAGCGCCTGTACATTTGTCGTTAATATAGAAGTTACCTGCACTATACTTCAATTTGTCGTCCGCAATGCGAATGGCTTCACGGTCACGGGCGAAAATCGATCCTGTGAGACCATAAGATGTCGTGGAGTCGATGGTACTGCATATTTCCTCGAATTGTGAGTCAGGGTATTCGTAAATGGTTAATATTGGACCGAAAAACTCTGTTTGTAGGAACTTGTGGTGTGGGTTTGATGTTTTAATAATAGTAGGCCCCACGAAGTAGCCTTGGCTACCATTGTACTCACCGCCATACAAGATTTCAAGTTCAGGGTCGTGACGAGCCTCTTCTATAGCGTCCGTCAACTTCTTGAAACTACGATCGTGAATAACAGGGCCCATGAAACCGTGCAAGTCGCCTCCGTTAATCTTGGATAGCGATGTGTTAACCGGCTTAATTGTACCTAAAGTGCCTATCAAGTTGCTAATAAAGTTGTCCGATATTGATTGAGGGATATAGGCCCTGGAAGTTGCAGAACACTTTTGGCCTTGATACTCGAAAGCGCCTCTGATAGTGCTCAAAATAGCATGTGGGATATTTGCGCTGGGGTGGACCAAATGGAAGTTCTTACCCCCAGTTTCTCCAACAATCCTAGGATAATCTCTGTAGGTGCCCTCAGTTACGCCTTGATTGATCCGCCCGTACAACTTCTTGAACACATCTGTTGAGCCTGTGAAATGCAAGGCAGAAAAGTTTTTGTCCTTTAGTACAGTATCTGTGATGCTCACAGGATCGCCAGGAACAAAGTTAATGACACCGCGGGGCAAGCCAGCTTCCTCCAATACCGTCAACAACAAATAGTTTGACAAGGCTGCATTGTCAGAAGGCTTCCATACAACAGTATTTCCCATGATTGCAGGAGCACCGACTAGATTTGCCGCTATGGCAGTAAAATTAAAGGGAGAGACAGCATAAACAAACCCCTCCAAAGGCCTGTACTCTGCTCTGTTCCAAGTGCCTGGACTGGACTCCAGAGGCTGCTGCTGATACAATTCCTCAGCATATTTAACGTTAAACCTGAAGAAGTCCGCGAGCTCCGTCACACAGTCAATCTCCGCTTGATAGACATTCTTACCTTGCCCCAACATGGTGGCGGCCAACATATCGTACCGATATTTAGTGGACACCAAGTCAGCTGCCTTAAGAAAAATCGCAGCTCTGTCATAAAAAGGCGTCTTATACCACTTATCTTTGGCTTCTAAGGAGGCCTTGATTGCGTTTTGAACATCAGAAGTAGATGCTTTTGTCACGTTTGCCAAAACTTGTGAATGATTAGAAGGATTTACCTGTTGGAAGGAGTTGCGCATGGTGGAATCATTATAATATATGCGTTCGCCGTTGAGGACGAGAGGTACCTCAAGGGAGGAATTAGTAAATTTGGAGATAGACGCTCTCAACAAATCCCAATCCAATGTGTCCTTCTTGCTGAACACCTTCACTGGTTCATTAGTTATTTGCTTTGGGAGTTTTATGTGTGCGAAATCAGCAACTAGCCTTCTGGCGTTCCGAATATGTAAATACCTTCTGAGCATTTCCGTCGTTCAATTATTCGGCCTAAGTAGTAATTATAGTTGTTATTTGGGCGCCCTACTATTTCCACAATAATAATAATAGCACTTAATAAAGACTCTCTGCTCAACGAGTTCCTGACAACCCCTATATATTTATAGTTTCGAGAATAAGTTATCACAACTAATACAATCGCAATATGAGTATGCTAATATCCGAATGCTACATCTACTTACTCAAGATACTATTAAACACGCTGGGACTGTTATAACTGCTCCCTCTTTTTTACGTGTCGGGATTCGAATTCCGTGTGAAAGCCTCAACAAAATTGGTTTATATGGCTATCGGCGACCGAGAGGAGTAATGTTACAAGTTTGACGAGCGCCAGGTAGTGAACACACACATCGAGGGCATCCAACACCTACTCTTCGATCAGTGCTTCCGAACTTTCCTCCCCGTTTTCTTGGATTTGCTTTGGGGCATTTTTTAGGCGTGCGACGGCCGTATTTCCGTAGTAGCTACGTCCTCTAGCGAACCCCAAGATGAAATTGGAGCTGAAACACCATATTATGGCAGCTATCAACACAGCAATTAGCGTTTTCCACCCTAGCGGTTCTACAAATGAATTTATAATATCGCCTAATAAGCGAGCACTTAGCGTTGAGCGAGCTCTAAAGTAGATATTGTTATCACGCCTCATACAGCGTTCCCAATGCTCACACTGCTCTTCTAATGCAGGCACGCGAGTAGAAGGATCACATAAATTCTGCTTATAGTTTTGACGACAGATGCTTGATTCCAATTCAAGCTCATGCTTTGTATGTCTCCAGGTCGACTGGATATCTGTTTTGACAGATTTGAAGAAATAGGCAACAAAGAATAAAAGTACCAAAGTAACCATGGTGTTCAACACTAATTGGAGATAAGTCGTAAGGGCATAAGAATGCTTTGATGCTGGATTGGAACGAGGCGACCATGGCATTGGCAATTGATACGGATGTGATGAATAGGTTGCTCCAGCATATTCATCGTTGTTAAACCCAGGCGGTGGTGTGTAATAATAGTGATGGTTGTTGATTTGCACTTGTACTGGCCTATTATATAGCCTATTCTTGAAGTCTTGATAGTCGTCAGAAATTGACTTGGAGCCACTAATATGCACAGGCTCAACGCCAGGATAAGGTGAAGAAGTACTTGTCAGATGCACTGGAGCTGCCAAATCCTCAGAAGGTTCTTCAGTATTAATTGGTTGAGTAATTGCCTCTATTTCTCTTGTAGCAGCCGCTACACCAAGCGTTGTCGGCGAAAACAAGGCCTTGATAACGGTGCCCGTGCTTGGTGCGGATAGGTCTACTTTATCTGTAACAGACAAGCTCGTCTCCTCGGCATCATCTTCTTCTAATAACTCGTCATCATTGAGAAGATCATCTTTAGTTTCTGGTTCTTCAGCAGGATCTACATCCATTTCATCAGTTAAGCAGTTTGATGCAAATAAAGTCTTACGGAGAGGAGAAGGCTCTGTTGGAAAGTGGGGCATGGATCTTGCTATTATGCTTTGATGTGTTTGTGCTGGGACACTGACGCTGTCATCGATGCTTAGTTTTGAGATAGCAGATAAGTCCAATCCAGCAGGCACATCATCTGCTGTTAAGGCTATATCCTTAGATCGAGAATCATCAGCTATCGATAGATGGGTGAAGTCCTCCATCATCTGTGTTAAATAGTGACTGTATTCCTCCACAATTAAGGACATGAATAACAAAATATATGCCCCTGCACTAGGAAACCACCTTTTCTGATTTATCCGCTTACCTTGTTCCTTCGAGAGGTTATTTTATCATTTTTTACGTGGATTCAAGTACAATAAATTAGTTACAGCGACTATGCAATTGAAATAGAAGATATATATATAGAAGAGATGGCTGCTAATGTTGAGGGGTTAGTCCAGGCCTTCAGTATGATTCAAAATTAAGATGAAAATAAGATGGTTTAAGCGTTTTATTATCAAATTATTTCTAAAACCGGTTAGATGTCTGGCGCACCAATGCAAGAGATGTAATGTAACTGATGAGTTTCCTATGTATAGGTAGGAGATGTGGCCCTAGTAGTCCTTACACGGCTCACCATATTACTATTTTTGCTGTTTTGTAACCGAGTAGCTTCTTCTAAGCCAGAAATATCATATTGCGTCTTCATCTTCGAGATAAAGTTCTCCAAAAATTGCCGTTGTTGGGAAGCTTGCCGTAATACGTTTTCTAGTCTACCCTTTTCCAATTCTGAAGATTTCTGTATCCAATTTGTAGCAGGGCCTTTGAGAGTATTCAGAAGCGCATCGCGCTCTTCTTTTAAAGAAGTTAGTGTTCTCGAAAGAACTGCTGCCTCAGAAGATTTTGTTTGATACTGCATTCTTAACTGCTCTGTAAGGGAGGATCGCTTCCTATTTTCTTCCTGTAGCGGTACAAGTTCGTTCACTAGCGATTTGTGGAAGGCACGTTTCTCCTCTAGTTGTTTATTCAAGTCATTGGTACTCAGCAGCATTTCCAAATCACGCTTGCGTGAACGCAAGCCCTCCTCCTTTTCCTTTAGAGATTGAAATTCCTCTATGCTTCTTTCAACCCGCTTAGTCACATCTGCTAACTCTTTTTCTTCCTCGTTCAAAGATTTGAACATTTTACCAGTATTTTCCTTAAGTTCGTCAAGGCTATTCAATTTATTTGTTTCCTCTATTCTCTTGTCCAGGGTGTACAATTGTTTTACATTATACTCCGCCTGGCAGGCCTGCAGGCGCTTGACAATGAGTTCCTTTAGTTTCGTCTGGTAGGCTTTAAGGTCAAGCTCACCGCTATGAAGCTCTAGCGAGTATGGGGTGTGTTCTAAAGCCATCAAGCCTATTCTTTTGCTCAAAAGATCAGCTAATTGCCTGTTGCAATCTTGTGAGAGCTCCATAGAAGACAAGCCTTCGGGATATTCGGCTGTTTCATCTAAAACAGAACTAACAGCAGCTTTCAGCATATCCAAACTAGCTCCATTACTGTCTTGTTTATCTCTGTGTTGTAGAAAATGCATTAGTGCCGGAAATACGTGTTCATCTTCATTTGAGTAAGTAAGACCTTTCGACAGCATGTAATGCTCGGGAGAATCTTGGACGAGTAACTTAATGATCGGTATACGTTTCGAGCGAGGCGTATTCCACATACTATGCAAGGATTCGTCCCACAAAGGATCGAAACTTATAACAATGTCAAGATCATATTTATCAAGTAAATCTGTAGAGTGTTTTAGATGTGTTGTTGTGGCCAAAAAAACCCAATCCCAGCTTCTGCCGCTCGCCAAGCCCTCCTTGTTCCCTGACATTAAACGCCTTTTACTATTCCTGTAATCATAATCATCCTTGACACCACCGCCATTATTTGATGAACCATTTGAAGTGGTACCAGACTTGCCGCCCGTGTTTTTCGTCGTACTGTCGTCCATGACACTACTCCCACGCCTAGCATCCATCTTTACCTGCCCCGACACGTCTCCTTTCCCCACATACTGGTGTTTTTCATCAAACAGACTTGTCCCGGATAACCTTTTTAGCTTCACTAATTTACCCAGCATAAACCCTTCTATTATGTCCAGTCCTTTGACAGAATGCGAAATAAGTGCCAAATTTAGTGGAGGTGCCGACGCAGGCCTATTGATTATTAACTCCACTAGCTGATTCAAAATTTGGAACTTGCTACTGGTAGATACGATGCCCTCGCTAGGTTCCATTAGTAGAAATTTTCTAGGCATATAATGATCGACTAACAGACATGGATGGTTGATGACAGCCCTTATGTTTTGGATCAGTATGTTGTTCATCTGATGTGCAGTTAACGGCACCATCGATAATTCCAATTTGGAAGATCCTGTATCCTTTGAATTTATATTATTCAGTATTTTATCCCTTTGGTCTGGCGCATATTCTTCTAAAAGACTTTCAGCGTGTAAGCAAATAAGAATCTCCATCAAATCCTTCTGTAATCTTGTAAGGCCCACAGGGATATAAAAGGTTTGAGACAAGCTTCCATAGAAATTCATTACTTCCTATAAGTTTATACCGCAAATATATTAGTAAATAAATTGATAATAAATTGTCCTCCTTCTCACACTCTGGTTTTCAATGGCGTTGTCTCATGATGATGTCTAGGATGGAGTTGTAAGGATGCCCGACAGTAGAAAAATAACTAAAACGGCGATATCTGATTATCACCAAATACGGAACACTATAAGAGACCATGCTTACAACAGCTACTTAGCAGCTTGTAAGGCAGAGCTGTCACTAGTTACTCTTTTTCTCTTGTTAAAGTGCCTGCTGCTATAATAATATGTTCCCATATTTACAATGTGAAGTTCCCCCAGCAATGCAGCGGCTCGCGACTCGCGAGGCAAAAAGCTGCTTAACAAAGCATGTTCTATAGCCTGCCGCAGTCTGTAGTATACTAGTTACCTACAACAAGCACAAGAGTTCAAACAGCAAAATGGTGTTAATGTTGAGTAAGAGCGAATTTACATTGAGAAAACTCGAATATTCACTAAAGCCAGTGGGGTTTTAGATCAGTGACTGCTTTTTCTATAGTATATTTTAGTTTCAAGCATGGCTCAGCAAAAATACAACCTCAAGAACGGTACCTACTTGCTCACATAACTTTCGGACATATTGCACATACGGTCTTTGTTGATATACATGCAGCTGTCACTCGAATAAGCGCAAACAAAGTGCTGAAAGAAACTTGAATAAAGTAGCATTTAAGTTCGAGAAATAAAAGGTTTGATTGTATTTCGCCTAGGCAGTACTGGCCTCGCGCATCTGGTGTGTTTTCTTCCATTGCTATTTATGGTTCCTCGGGTAATCAGGCAAGCCGGATAGATCATGCTTAGTAAACTTTAAGATCTCGCGTGACGTGTTGCCGCTCGAGGCCACTGGCGTGCAAAATCCTTGGTCATGAGCACCTGCTTGCTTTTCAGGGAAAAGGCTAGAAGAGCCCCATTTTTTACTGGATAAGCGAATGTTGGTTTTAGGCCGCGATGGAAGGATCTCTTTGTCTTCTTGTTACCAGCATCTACAGCCGTATCAAAAGTACCTCGCCAACACAGTAGACCAAGCGCTTTCTAATGAAGTGTAAAGACGCACACTAGGCAAGCCACTCCTCCCCTCCAAGGGCAACCCGCTGCTGTAACGCACTTATAACCGATCAGTGTAACTATTGATGTCACATGATACGAATATGTAGTACTAAAATTTTTATTTACAACTCTAACTGCTCGAATGGCCAGACAACATAACGTCGCCAACTTCGAATAGTATCCTATGAAAAATACTGTTGGAGCTTCAAGATTCAGGACCGCGAAGTGGTTGAAATCCTCCGGATATGCTCCTCAGGTGTTCATCTTTCGTAACCTCGAATCAGGGCAGGTGATTTACTCGCAACTTCCTAACTTCACACAAAAACAGATTGATGCCAACTTCTACAGGCCAAATTGGGAGAATAAAAAGCCTTCCACGAGGCGTGATATTTGGCGCTGTATGGCTGTAGTCGACTTGCGCTCTTACGAAGATTCCGTTAAACTATATCAAAATCTCTGCAGACTTAGGTACCTCCGTGAGGTAACCAAGCGTTCTGAGGCGGAGAGTATGCGCAAGCGTAATGAATTTGGACATATCTGGTACTCTGCACAATTCAGACCAACCTACAGCCAGGAGGCGGTTGCAGACCTGATAGAATCATTGACCAAGGCTTCAAATCCTAACGCTACAGTCCATTGGGAAGACCCCTGGAGGATGGGCGACGTCGAAAAGTACTGGAAGCCTGTTCTACCTAATGTTAAGCATAGTTTTATGGATCGTATCGGGAATTTAGCTCGTGAAGAAAGTGTCATTCTCAAGATGCTAGGCGATCGCGCCAAACAAGCCTTCTCTTCGGATAGCAAGACGCCTGCCCAGCGCGAAGAAGCAGCCGTCAATGGAGCATAGTGTAGCCCTTATGTAATACTTTATGACATAGGGATTCATGTATATAGAAGCAAATCATCGTTCCGTTGCTCTTTGTCTATCTGCTCTTTCCGGGTTTAATAAACGAGGCATTTTATTTTTTGAGCTGGGTGGCGTCATATCAGTTAGTAACTACAGCTAAGCAACTATAGCCTGCTAGCTTACTGTATTATGTCTTGTCTATTGTATGGGGCGTCTAGACTACCTGTTTACAGCTCGAGGTGCCATTTACTTAATATTAGATCTGGTCTGGCATCGGATTTCTTAAAACCCTGAATTATTTCCTTAGTTACCAAAGTTGCGTTTCTTTTTTAGCCTTATAAAGAAACGCAACTAACGTCTTACCATTTATTAATACTAGAACGGCATACCAGAAGGAAGCAGTCTTCTATCATATATCTTCTAAGTTCGTTCGAGAGAGTCAGACGTATAAACCTACTGGAGCGTGACCATGTTCAATACAACGATGAAAGAGCCATGGTGGTACTCTGCGGAGAAGGTGCTAGGCACGAACTTGTCTTTCATTAACGAAGCTGTGCCGCCAGCGGTGATTCTGAGGGAA
This sequence comes from Eremothecium coryli CBS 5749, assembly GCA_000710315.1. Taxonomy (NCBI): domain Eukaryota; kingdom Fungi; phylum Ascomycota; class Saccharomycetes; order Saccharomycetales; family Saccharomycetaceae; genus Eremothecium; species Eremothecium coryli. The sequence continues at coordinate 1,107,679 of AZAH01000001.1, forward strand.
AAGAAGCCCTTTCTTCCATGGATTTCTGATGGCCACTTATCTCTAGTGGCGCCTGTAGTAGCTTACTGGGCATTTTCATGTTTTTTCCATATTATTGATGTCTATCAACTTGCTGAACGATTTCGCATACACCCTAGTGAGGAAGTTGCATCACGAAACAGGGCAGGACGGTTGAACGTGCTGGTGCAAGTGCTGGTGCAGCACCTTATACAGACTCTTACAGGTCTAGTAATGGTCCACTTCGATGGTAAGCCTACCACAGGGTTTGAGGAGCTGCAACTTTGGAAATGGCGGCAGTTTACCCCGTATTTCGTCCCTAACTGGCTTATTTACGTTGCTTATCAGTATGGCCTGTCGGCGCTAAAACTTTTTGTCGGTTTCTTCATTATTGATTCATGGCAGTTCTGGTTACATTATGCAATGCACATGAACAAGAAACTTTATAGGAAGTTTCATGCTCACCACCATCGGTTGTATGTGCCATATGCCTATGGCGCTCTATATAATAATCCAGTTGAAGGTTTCCTCCTAGATACGTTGGGGTCTGGTATCGCTTCTATCGTCACAGGCTTGACACACAAGGAGCAAATCATCCTTTACACCTTTGCGACAATGAAGACTGTAGACGATCATTGCGGATACGCTTTACCATGGGACCCCTTCCAAGTTTTGTTTCCTAACAATTCGGTATATCATGACATTCACCACCAGAACTTTGGTATAAAGAGTAACTTTTCACAGCCATTCTTCACGATATGGGATACTTTCTGTAACACAAAGTTCCCAGGCTTCGATAAATATGAAAAGAAGCAACGCAGGGTCACTATTGAAAAGTATAAAGAGTTCTTAGCCGAACGCCATGCAGAAAAGCAAGAAAAAATGAAACTGCTTGCGAAAAAGCAGGCCTGATCCAATACCAACTATTCGACTAGCGGACTAATGACCAATGCTATTCACCTTTATTGTTTTCTGTTGTAATTTTATCAATGTTTTCAACGACGGTACAGTCGCACGACCTTTCGAATACACTATTTCGTTAAATGAATACTTATATAAATGTAGTTAAAACTAATTTCGCACTTAGCGCACGGTGCTAGCGCATGTCATGATCCCGGGAATATTATTAATATGAGTGGGGCAGTTTCAGATGGTCTCGTTCAAAATCTTGTTGAACTTGTTGAGCTTGGAAGCAACGCTCAAATCGACCGTCTTGTCCGCGATCTCAACAACCAAGCCACCTTGAATTTCAGGCTTGACAATGTTTTGAAGTTTCAATACCTTACCAGCGCCAACCAGGGAAGATTGGGAAAGTGCCTTCTCGACTCTCTTGAATAGCTTGCTTTCTAGAGGTTGAGCAGTAGTAACGGTTGCTTGCACCAAACCGTTGTAAGCATCCGTCAACTTGGCAAATTGTGCAGTAACGTCGCTCAATAATGACAATCTGTTGTTCTCAGCCAAAACTTTGAGTAAGTTTTGAACAGACTTATCTAGAGAAGGGCTAGACTTCACCAATGTATCAACGACAATATTTCTATCTTGAGCAGACAAAGCTGGATTGGATAGAATGGAACCTAACTTTTCATCAGTAGCAATTGAAGCGTTTAGGCTTTGTAAGGATTTTGCAGCAGATTCAATAGAGGTAATCTTGGAGGCAGAAGTGAACAAGGCAGTGGCATAGGTACCATCCAAGCCAAACAATTGGATGCTGGGCTTCAAGCCTGCCTTAGATGCAGACGCTAATGAACGGAAGAAAACTCTGCTGGACATAACTGGCTCGAGGTGCTTACCTAGTCTTATTACGTGACTCGTTCTAATCTGTTTCAATGTTATACTTCATGTAATTATTTTCTTACAAAAATCTTTCAACGTAAACCAGGGAGCATCTGACCTTGAATCCGGACAGCTAATTGGACAATAGTCATGTGATATTTAAAACTTACGCTCCGAATACTGCTACTAAAAGATGATTACAACGCCATAAAGTCCTGGCCCTAGGCGAGAGTCTACCGTTAAACTCCTCTAGCTGTAGTACGAACACTAAGAAATTATTTATATTACGTCACGTGATCACCAAATTCTTAGCTGTTTCTCTGAATTCGCTCAGTTATTGCTTGGAAGTAATAGACTGACTTCATAACTACCTCATATCGATCTACTATAACCCTACTTCATGCCGTTCAAGTTCCTTCTATTAAGACTTTCGAAGACCTCTATGAAAAAAAAGAAAAGGAAAGAAAATTTGAACTAAAAATACTGCTGCTCTTGAGATGAGTAGCTCAGCAGAAGTAAAATATAAGAGTTCAGAAAGCTTCACTACATCTAAAACCTCTCCAAGTCATGGGTAAGTCACTGGCTGATAAGATTTCAGAACTTGCCAACCGCCCCAAGTCGAAAGACTTTGATATAGAGGATGAAGAAGCGGTTTTTGAGCACGATGAGCATAATGATTCTCATGCTGAGGAATCAGATGACGATGGGGAGGAATTGCAAAATGACCACTATGTCCCTATGGCGAACTCAAAGTTAAGAAAAAGTATCGATAAAGGTGCAATAAATGATGCAAAATATACAGGTGTCAAAGGGTCAAGGGAAGCGCTGTTCGAGAGCGATGATAGGGAAGATGATAGCGAGGAAGAAAACGATAGTACATCCTCTGCTGCCAGCGCCAGTGAATCGCAGGATGAAGAAGATAACACGGATTCTAGTGATTCTGCCTCTTGGTCTTCCAAGAGTGACATGGAAGAACATGATTCTGCATCGTCAGAAGATGAGATAGAAGATGGCAATGCAGACGCAGCTAGAGAGCGCCTAGCTGCTTTAGTAAAGAACGAAACAACCCAGACATTGAATAGACTTTCCTCTAAGCTACAACAAGATGCCATTAAAGGTTACGCTATCATTCAGCAATCAAAGTTTTTTGACCATATTATAGATTCAAGAATAAAGTTGCAAAAAGCTCTAAATGCCGTCAACCACCTTCCACTAGCCGAGAGTACCTGGCAGGATCAGTTGACTGCTAAAAACCAGCAACTGCTAGAATCAACGAAAAGTTTATTTGCCACCGTAATGAACCAATGTCTTTCCTTAAGAGTGGCGCTTCAAAATTCGGAACATATCAATCAAGAGACTGTGGAATACAATTCAAGCAAGAAAAGGACACTGGAGGAGTTCGCTGAACAGTCTTCAATTTTGGACGGAAACCTGAGAGAGTATAGATCTGCAGTGCTGAATAAATGGTCCCTCAAGATATCAAGTGCATCGGGTAAAACTGCCTTAAATTCATCGAAATTCAAGGCAATTAACCAACCTGCGGATGTTCAAGTAGATAATCAACTAGCTGACATGCCAAGATTATTGAAGAGAACACGACTAAATAGAAGAAATGTCAAGCCAATTGGGTTTGAAGAGGACTATGAAGCAGGAAGACTAACTAAGATGAAGGTGGAGAAGGAAGACATGGAATCTGAAGGTGAGGAAGACGCAGATGTACCTAAGAATTATGATCCTCGTATGAAGGACAATAACACAATTGACACTGTTGAAACCCCATATATTTTTGATGACGCTGACTTTTATCAAGTACTATTGAATGACCTTGTTGATAAAAAGGTTGCTAACGCGCAGTCAGGAAATGGTATCCAAATTGCTATTACATCTCGCTCTCAAAGCAAACTGAAAAAGAATGTTGATACAAAGGCTTCAAAGGGGCGTAAGTTAAACTACTCTGTCCAGGAACCAATAGCGAATTATGAAGTTCCTGTATCCTCTAGCTTTAAGTGGTCTGATGAACAAATTGATGAGTTCTTCGCTAGCTTGTTAGGCCGTAAAATTAACTTCAATGAGGATGAGATTCTTCAAGAAGAAGAAGAAGAATCAGCAGCGCACGATACAGAAGCCATTAAAAACGACGATCTACAGATATTTGGATAGTACTTTTGAAACTTGATCATAGACCTTAAGTTATATTTAATGTTTCATTTATAACTCTATCTCTCTGAATATATAAAGTACAATTTGTTACTTTTAAACTGTAACATGCCCTAGTAAAACACAAGATTCAATGGCCATATAGACTCGTTTGAGCACTGCTGGTCATACTCTCTGAATCAAAGTCCTGCTCAGCGGCTTCCCTCTCAACGAAGTCACTGACAATCACCTCCCAATTGCTATTGTAAATGTAAAAAGAAAACACTACCGCCAGAAAGAAAATACCTATACCGCATCCATACCATAAACCCAAAATTTCTAAATGTAATGGGCCGAAGGCGAACCACCAACTCAGTGGTAGCGAAATGAAATAGTATGCAACAATTTCCCAAATTCCACCCAACCTTTGTCTACCTTGTCCACGTAAAATTGCTGCACCAAAGGTTGTGACTGCATCATATAACTGATTGATTGCAAGAACATGAAAGACTTTATGTGCTCCTTCTATAACTTCGGCATCATTCGTAAACAATTGAGAAAGAGGTCTGCTGAAAAGTGCTATCAATAAACAGTTAGTGATACCAATCAACACGCTCACAGAATATGCAGCTTTAATAGTAGTTTGTGCATTTTTAACTTGCCTCATACCAACATGATTTGCTAATCTTGTGGAAACTACACATCCCATTGCAAACGCAATCTGGTATGCCAAAGACCCTAGGTTGACAATTACTGTCTGCGCTGCAATAGCTTTAACACCAAAGTAAGTGGACATTATTGTCAAAATTTCAAAGGATAAGTATTCCGCCTCAATCATAATTAATCCAGGAAATGCTAAGTCCCACATGGGCTTCCAATTGGAAAAGACCCGTTTAAAATGAAACCATGTGTCGGTGAACGGATACCAGCACTTACAGCTCTCTGGAATCACATAACGAGCATAGAAATACAAGATGAAAGTCATCAACCACTGAGAAACCACAATACCTATAGGAGCGCCAATGAACCCAACTTGTGAAGTGAATATATATATCAATGCCGTGTTAATTGGTAGCACAACTGCTAAAGTCCATGTCCCCGCCTGATAATATCCTTGGGATTGCAAATATCTCTTCCCAGTCTCAAAGAATATAAGACCTGGAAGGCCAATAATTAAAACCCTTAGGTAAGATTGCACTTGTGGAAGTAAATTATCCTCGAGGACAAGATATACCAACCATGATGCGCTAAACCACCATGATAGCACCATGAACACTGATGCAACCAAGATTAACGCGGAGCATCTTAAAAAGTACAACCCAACCTTACTAAATTTTTGAGAGCCGTATGCCTGAGAGCACATGGTATCCAGCGCGGAAGCTAAGCCTTCAATAATGGATAAACCAGTGATATTGTATGTCATAACAGCAAGCGAAGCGCTTGCAAGGTCTTCTGCAGAGCATAAATGCCCAATTATAAATAGGGATATTATAGTCATCGAGTATTCCATGAAAAAGCATAACGTTAATGGTACTGAGTTCGTTAATATATACCAGAATTCGTCCCATTTGCTGACTAGAATATCTTCCTCGAGGTCCTCATCATCAGAAAGGTCTTTGCTTGTATACCGAAGCCTGGGATCCGGTATTTCTGAGTCGGACACCGACCTACCATCGCTTTCATAGCCGGAGTGCGTTATAGATTGGTACGTCATTTGTTTACTATAAAATGAATCTATAGCCTCGGTGGAGCTATAGTTACTTGCTTGGTTATTCATCATAGTTTACCTAAGGCTGCCAAGGTTAGGAGCCGGAAGACCTTAGTATAATAGCGTATCGCTGTTTGTGACTGTTTTTGATCGTAATTCACAGACTTCTGATTGTCACCAAAAATTTTCAAGTCGTTTAAGCTTTGCAACCCCTACACAAGCTGAAGTAATGTGGTAAACAAGTGTCCCAAAGTTACAGTCCCAGATGGACTTCCTACTCAGGCCTTTGAACTCTAATGATTCAAGTGTGATTGAAATCATACCGACCGCAGCCTTTGTAATTAAGTCTAAGCTTGAGTATAGTAAGGATGCATCAATGCAATTAGGAAACAAAATATTCATCAACATCTGCTACGACGAGAAGGTACCCGCACCAGATGTTGACTTCGTTCCTAGCACTGTGTATCCTCTTATAATGGATAATAAATGGGAAATACCCATTGTAACGTCGTCCGTCAGGGAAGATGTAGACAAGAAAGGGGCACCATGCTATGTGTGGGACTGCTGTATCAACGAAAAATGCATGCAATGGATACTCGAAGACCATCAGCTAAGGGAAATAGCTGTAGAGTGGTGTTTAGAATCTTGCGAACTACGGCAAGATGTGAGTATTGCAAGAGATTCGCTTACGTTCCCAAAACTGAAAAGCAAAGGTAAAATACCACCTTTGGAACTTCTGTCTGCTGATTTAAAGCAAGATTTCGAAAAAGAGGTCGCAGAGCTTGTGGAACGAGGTCTGGATGGTCCGCAGTCGCTGTTGGCGTTTAAGCGTGAACAAGCTAGCATAGCGGAGGGAGCTTCCATATCTAGTGACAACGGAAAGCTACCTCCTCTGTTCCCTTCCGATAAGACAAAAACCAAAAAGCCAATTATCGAAGAAGTGAATAGTTCTTCATTTCTAATAAAATCAAAAACAGCATCATCTCTGCCTGTTCGATCTTCTCAGCTCCTTTCGCTAGAGTATACTGTAAAGATGGGTAAACCTGCCAACACCTCAAAATACAAGCTTAAAATCGAGGTTACTTCGCCCCTGGCGTCTGGAGAGGATTACTTCCTCCAATACGATACGGAAGACAATTCTCTTGTTTTGGCCAACACAAATACCCATATGTATCGACTTAAGACCCTTAACATTCCTCTCCCCACAATATTTGCAGGGACAGAGCAGTTTCAATCCTTCTTCGTAAGATCGAAGCAAACTCTTTTGATCTTCATTTGAGGATGTTGCTGTTTCCGCTTTGTTTCCCATTTGCTTCTGATGCCCTATTGCTCACGTTTACATCATTTAAGGTCTTTCGGTAATTCAAACGGTAAAGCACTTATCACTGAAGACAAGGGGTGGTGGGTGGCACAATAGACCCTAGCGGAGCGCTCAATAGAATTACGCTTATCCGTAAGGCAACAAACCATAAATATCCAAATAAAAAACATATTTATAAATATATATTATTTATATGTATGTGTGTGTGCGTATGTGTGCGTGTGTGTGCGTATGTGTGTGTGTGTGTGTGTGTTAATATCTATAAAATCCGGTCGGAGTCAGTACACTACCCCAGCACCCGGAAGCACGCATTCAAGCTATTAGTGAGGTGGAAAGGCTAGGTTCTCCCGTTGAGCAACATATTCTGTGTCTGCGTAACCAAGAACTTCTTCAATCTCATCACTCTGTAATCCCTTAATCTTATCAACTTCAATACTTGTGTAATTACAACGAGCACGGCCAACAGTCTCGAGCGGGAAGTCTGGATCAAGTTCCCCGTTTGGCAAGCGCTTGCCCACCTTAAGATCAACAGCCTCGAGCTCGTGAAAGTTGCCCTCTACAGCAATAACACCTGCTGGAAGTAGCCCTGCTTTGTTTTTCCTAGTCAACGCTTTGTATGCGCCTGAATCGATGACAACAGACCCTCTACTAACTAATCCATGTAACATCCAGAACTCTTTGTTCTTCAATAAGTGGCGATTGTCGTTGGCTATAAAGCGGGTATGTAGCGGAACATCGTTCTCTTGTAGCACACGCAACTCATCCAGCTGTAATTGATCCATATCTTCCGCCAAGCAGGCTTCTTGTTCGCGGTCCTGCATAAACTTTACAATAGAGTAGATGTTATCGGGGATATCACTCTTCATAATAATAGTATGCACACCGGCATTGGTTGCCAAATCTGCAGCGACCAGCTTGGTACCCATTCCACCTGTTCCAAAGTCGGACCCACCGTTGGTAATATTCACTCCTGGAACTCCCTGCGAAAGATCAGGAACAACGACTATAGGCTTAGCATCAGGGTTTGAGCGAGGATCATCTGTATACAAACAATCCACATCTGTCAATAGAAACAGGTAATCTGCTCCGACCAAAGCGGCCGTAATTGCACCAAGGGTATCATTATCACCAAACTTGATTTCACTAACGGATAGTGTGTCATTCTCATTTACAATTGGAACGACACCCATCTGCAATAACTCGTTTACAGTATTTTGGGCATTCTTATACTGGGACCAATATATTATATCATTCCTAGTAATCAAAATCTGTGCGATTGGTTGACCAAGAAGTTTGAATAACGAATCCCAGCGGGCAATGAGCTTCCCTTGGCCAATCGCTGCCACCGCCTGCACCTGTGATAACTTCTTAGGTCTTTTCTCAAGCCCCATTACAGTTAGACCAACTGCTATCCCTCCTGAAGATACTACCACGACCTTGTGACCCATACGACGTAACTTAACGACTGTTTCAACAATCATTGACATAATAGAAATCTTTGGTTCTCTTGATTCTTCATCAACTAAAGAAGAGGAACCAAGCTTCAATACGATTGTAAACGATTTTGACATATTTTGTTGAGTATAATCACTGCAATGAAGTCTATTTCAAATAAACACTTGTCTAAATGTGGATGCTAGTCCAATTATAAGACAAATATGGGTTATGTGTTGTTCTTTATTAAACAAGTTGTCAGGAAGAGCCCATTTTTTATTCACAAGGCGAAATTTGAACTGCCGAAGAAAACTGAGTTTTAGGAGAATCGATAGCAAATTAAGAACGTTGTGTACCGAAGAGACAAGGGATAATGAATGTATATGACGAGGTTGTTAATGCTACCGTAGTCAAAAACTGTGCTGTAGGGCACTTTACTTCATCCGCAAATAAGGAGACAGTTGTGACAAGAACAAACGTGCTCTCTGTATTCCATCACAACGGTCGCGGGAAATTAGTGCTAGATCATGAATGGAAGCTTTCTGGATGTGTGCATGCTATTGAACTAATCCCACAACGGGGAAGCTTGTTGCAGAGTCTGGTTCTACTTACGGGCAAGGGCAAGTTATCCGTTGTGAAGTTCGATCCTATAACGCAAAGTATTGATACGGTAAGTTTGCACTATTATGAAGATAAATTCCGAGACCTGAGTCTGTTAGAGGAGAGCAAGATACCTAGACTGATTTTGGACCCATTGTATAGATGTGTTTTGGTACTAAACAACGATTGCATTGCTATATTGTCGCTTGACGTTGGAGCAGAAGATGATGATGATGAAGAGGAGGATAAAACTGAGAATAGCACAGCGGTAAAAAGACAGAAGCTAAACGGTGGAACGTCAAAACAACTTGAGAATGTGAGCACAGTAATGCCCATATCTCATCTGCATTCAGAGATCAAGAACGTTATTGATGTACAGTTTTTACAAGGTTTCAACAAGCCAACTTTGGCTGTTCTATATCAACCTACACTTGCCTGGTGTGGAAATGAAAAACTGCTGAATCAGACTATGAAGTATATTATTCTGTCGCTGGATTTGGAGGATGAACGGTCAACTGTTATTGTCATGTTACAAGGACTGCCTAATAATCTACATACAATCGTACCACTTTCTAATGCATCTGTCATCGCTGGTGTAAATGAGATGCTTTATGTTGATAACACTGGTGCCTTACAAGGGGCGATTGCATTGAATTCTTTTGCCAATAAAGCCTTGAATATTAAATATCAGGATTGTAGCAGCCTTGAAGCCTTTTTCAGTCGACCTTTGTGTTATTATACGACAAGATCTCAAGGAAGGGACATAATGTTGCTTGTGGATGAAAACTCCCAGATTTACAACGTGAATATAGAGTGTGAAGGTAGGCTACTGACTTCATTCATCTGCATGAGGCTTCCTATAGTCAATGAAATATTCAGCAAGAATAAACTACCAACATGCATGTGTGGTGATGTAAGTTTGGATTCGGGACAATTATTCATCGGCTTCCAATCTGGTGATGCCATGAGTGTGAAGCTGAATAATCTTAGGTCATCCTTGGAAGTAAAGAAAACACTTACAGAAGTTATTGAGGCAGATGATGAATACAATGATTTGTATGGAGGCAGCACAGAAGTTGATAAAACAATGGTTCGGTCAGAGTCTCCCTTTGATATAGAAATGCTAGATAAGTTGGTGAATATTGGTCCTGTCACTTCTTTAGCAGTGGGGAAGGTGGCTTCAGTTGAACCAACTGTAGCAAAAATAACGAACCCGAACAAAGATGAATACTCAATAGTAGCTACATCCGGCACTGGTACAGGCTCCCATCTGACTGTGTTAGAGAATACTATCGTCCCAAAGGTTGAACAAGCGCTGAAGTTTATATCTGTAACTCACATATGGAATTTAAAGGTCAAGGACAAGGATAAATATTTGGTGACAACCGATTCGTCCCAAAATAAGAGTGATATTTATTTAATCGACAAGGATTTTAAGCCTTTTAAGTCATTTGACTTCAGAAAGAATGCAACGACAGTCAGCACAGCCATTACCGGTGGAGGCAAAAGGATCGTGCAAGTTACCTCGAAAGGTGTGTACTTATTTGATCTCAATTTCAAGCGTATGATGACTATGAATTTCGATTTTGAGATTGTCCATGTCTGTATCAGTGATCCATTCCTGTTATTAACTAATTCAAAAGGTGATATCAAAATATATGAACTGGAACCTAAGCATAAAAAGAAATTTGTTAAAATGCCCCTACCAGGGGCCTTAAAGGAGATTATTATCACGTTTGGTGTTATTTTGGAAAGTAATATGTGTAACAAATACCTCCATGGTCTTGAGCAATCCAAAGAAAACCAGCTATTATTTACCTTTGTTACCGCTGATAACCAGCTTGTTTTCTTCACAAAGGATCACAATGATAGAATATTTCAGCTTAATGGAATAGATGAGTTCAATGAGAAGCTTTTTATCAGCACTTACCAACTTCCTGAAGAAGTAACGCCTGATCCATCAATCAAACAAGTCATGATCACTAAATTGGGGCACCACCATAAAGAAGAATACTTAACAATATTAACGTTTGGTGGTGAGATCTATTTGTATAAAAAATCAGAAGATACACCGGATCGTTTTGTTAAATGTCAGAATGAACTTTTAATTACTGGTGCTCCTTATAATGCGTATGCAAAAGGTGTGCAAAGCGTTGAAAGGGTCATGCATCATGTTGCAAATTATAACGGGTACTCAGTCATTTTTGTTACTGGTACTGTCCCCTATATTATTATCAAAGAGGATTCTTCAGTCCCAAGAATATTTCCTTTCGGGAACATCACTCTTGTCTCAATGACACGCTGGGGCAAGAGGAGTGTGATGTGTGTTGATGATGTTAAAAATGCTCGTATTATGACTTTAAACACTGGTGAAGATAGGTATTATGGTAATAAAGTAGCGTTGAGGAAAATATATCTAGAAGATGTTCTAGAGAATTTTGAAACCTTCACTAACATTGCCTATCACGAAAGAACACAGACATTTGTTGTATCATATTCGAAAGCGGTAGATTATGATGCACTGAGTGAAGAAGACGAAAAACTTGTAGGCTATGATCCTGAAAAGCCCCATGCGAAAGGGTTCCAGTCTGGTATCCTACTGGTAAACCCAAAAACCTGGCATATTATTGATAAAATTGAGTTAGGTAAAAACTCACTAATTAACGATATGAGGACAATGATGATCCAATTAAACTCCAATACCAAGCGCAAGAGAGAGTATCTTTTAGTCGGTAATACATATGTGTGCGATGAGGACATAGGAGGAAGTGGCTCTTTCTATTTGTATGACATTACAGAGGTGGTACCAGAACCAGGTAAACCAGATACAAATTATAAATTCAAGGAGATATTCCAAGAGGAAATTAGGGGAACTGTGTCAACTGTTTGTGAAATCAGTGGTAGGTTTATGATCAATCAAAGTTCCAAAGCGATGGTCAGAGACATTCAAGAAGATAACTCTGTAGTCCCAGTCGCTTTCTTGGACATGCCTGTTTTCATTACAGACGCAAAGAGCTTCGGGAATCTGATGATCATTGGTGATGCAATGCAAGGTTTTACTTTCCTTGGCTTTGACGCAGAGCCATATAGGATGATAACGTTGGGTAAGAGTGTCACTAAGCTAGAGACGATGTGCTTGGAATTTTTGGTCAACAATGGGGATGTTTATTTCATTGTCACTGATAGAAATCAAATCATGCATGTATTAAAATATGCCCCTGATGAACCGAACTCTTTGTCGGGCCAGAGGCTGGTCCACTGCACGGGCTTTAACTTGCATTCCATGAACACTTGCATGAAGTTGCTGAAAAAGAATAACGAATTTGAGGAAAGCACCGGAAACATGTCACCTAAGATGCCTGCATTCCAATGTATAGGCTCACAGGTGGATGGCTCCATATTCAAAGTGGTTCCACTCAGTGAAGCTTCTTATAGAAGACTCTATCTAGTCCAGCAGCAACTGATTGATAAAGAAGTTCAACTATGCGGCCTAAATCCACGCATGGAAAGACTAGATAATCACTACTATCAGCTTGGCCGCATCATGAGACCTATGTTAGACTTCAGTGTACTTAAAAAGTTCCCTAGCTTGTCTATCCCCAAGAGGAAGTCAATGGCAAGCAAAGCTGGAAGCCAAGCACACATCGAAGTTTGGCGCGATCTAATTGATATAGAATATTCTCTAACCTCACTAAATAAGTAATTCGCCCATTGAAGCAGTATGCAATATATATTGTACATATAGCACAGCTAGTACCACTGCTTTATTTGATGTTATGTTACTATCTTTTGGTTATTCTCTAATACAATAATACAAAAGCTAGAAAAACCTTTTCTGTTAGCCAGTGAATATAAAAATGTGACAGACTAGGCAAATACACTCGCTATTGTAATTCTGGTAATAAGAAATGACGAAGAAGAAGTCGGTAGCGAAGAAGAAGTTTGTATCATTCTCCGATGATGATGGAGTAGTGCATGCTAGGCGGCGTACCAATAGCCATACGAACAGTGATAGTCCTCCAGTGTACGTTAGAAGGACACCATGGACAATTCCAATCCATTTGCTATTACTGTGCGTCTGGTTTTTGAAAAGATCGCCAGATTATAACCTTTGTAAGCTCTTATGGTGGTTGATACCTTCTCAGTTAGCTTATTTGATGTTACAATTCAACAGATGTACGGTGTATGGAAATAAAATTGTTAAAATAAATTATGTTGTTGTGATGGTCTCAGGAGTTACAACCTTGTTATTGACGATTCCTTGCACAATTTTATTCATTATATTTGGCGCTCCATTTGTTGAACTCTTGGGAAAGACGTGGATGCTCTCGTTACATTTCTGCGTCTTGACATACCCTGCAGTGTACTCTGTTTGTAACAGTGACTTTAAGGTGGGCTACTTCAAGAAATACATCATTTCAACAGCAGTTGGGTGTTGGGTAAGCTGTATAGCTATACCTTTGGATTGGGATCGCCCTTGGCAGGCTTGGCCCATCCCATTGGTAGTTGGAGCATACATCGGTGCATTTTTCGGATACACGTTTGGTAGTTTGTTATAATAGTGATATAACTGCTATTGGGGACAGTATTTGTGAACCTAACTACTAAAAACAGTTAAATAGCATTGTTTACTTAGTGTTTATAATTTCGTCTTCAGAATATTGTGATGAGCCAGGTATATAGTTACTTTGTGCAAGTATTATACCTGGGCCCTTAACTCGACAGTAAATCTTATCCTTATCAACAACGGGAGCCAGTAGTGGCAGCAACTTATCATAGTACTTTCCTAACACTAATTGAGTGTATTTCTTGATTGCTGCAGGTATAATAATTGAACTAGCAAGTTTCTGTTTACTCATTGAGACTGAATATTCATATGCAAGGACGCTTTCCTTAGCAAGAAGAACTTCATCCCTATTGTTGAGAGAAATAGTAAATATAGGGCCGTTTCCCATAAGAGCTATGATCCCCCTGCCTAGAACATGGCCATTTTTGAATGAGAGGTCCCCGCTGTAGCATAGTACTTGTTGTGTTGCATTATTGACTTTCCAACCCTGGGTATAGTCGTCTAGTTCTATCACCTTGATGTTCTTAGTAGAAACACCTGTAGTGCATACAACATTTACCGGTTGGGCGAGTGTGGAAATCTTAGTGTAGCCAGTTGCAAGTTCTTTGAATCTCAAAAACGGTGCAGAGGTACCTGAAGGGGCATTTACCATTTGGATCTTGTCTAGTTTGCTGAATACAATGCTAGAAGATGGGATCCGGAGTACAATAGAATCGTGAAGAAGTTGGAAAGCCGGTAATTCAACAAATGGACCAGTGCCAGTCCCTGCCTTCCTAGAAGTGAAGACCGAGAGATTCGCTGCAACTCTATCGGCAGAAGATATGTACCTCTTGAATATCATTACCGAGAGTTGTCGTTGTTTTGACAAACGAACATCTTGTAACAACATCCGCTAATTTTATAACAAAGCGTCTAATTCCTTGTTTGAATAAGAAAGAAGGAAAGCAGCATACAACAAACCATTTTCCGGGCTTGCATGCATACTACATGAATAAAGTGTTTATAGATATCTATATTTTCGTGGTTTACTTATAATACATGCGTTGTGGGAAACTCTTCTGGGAAGTGTTTAATAGTATAACATCATTGAAAGAAAGCTTGGTATACAGAATTGAAGTTCTCCGCAGTAACACCAAAAGTTGGCAACGATAAAGGAACGAATGGGCCACGTTTTTCATAGAAATCCGTTTTAATTAGCGTATCCGACATAGTACGAAGTTTTGCAGCAATTTTATTCATCTTCAAGTTGTCCAAAGCTGCAAAACCATTAGGTATCGACGCGGAAGTATTTGGGATTTCCTGTGAATTAGCTTCTAACAATGTGGAAACAATAGTCTTAATGTCCGTGACCACTGAATTTTCCTTCTTACAGTTTTTTGAGTAGTCGCTAATCAGCATAGATATTTTTCTGATCAAAGTCATCAAAGTGCTGTTCATTTGCCTTAGCTCAGGCCTGTCAGGTGAGCTTCCTACACGGGTCCTCTCAGCAAAAGAAAATAGAATCAGTATAATGTTCTTAAGGATAGTAAAAGTGGAACGGTCGAAAATATACTCATAACCCGCAAATTTGAGATTTGCTAGACCAGAAAAAATGTAGAATACAGAGTCCTGCAGGAATTGGATAAACTCTTTAAAAGTTTCATTAAATTTATCAAATTCAGCAACCGATTCATAGTGTAAAAATATGTAAACCTCGACAAAGAGTTCCATATTGCGGTAGAGTAACGTATCAACTACATGGCTAACCATTAGCTGGGTATTAAAACAACGTTGCGACGCATGGTTCAAAGCCTCCTTACAGGCATTTTTCAATTTACCCAGCTTAACAACGCTAAGTGTCTCATCCCTCCCATGAAGATACTGCAAAAGCTTCATGAGCGATTTCAAAAAATCGTAATCTTGTAAAAGTGAGGAGTCTAAGATTTTTGTAGAGCTTGAAAGTCGAGACAACAAAGGAAGTGGTAATTCACCTCTAAGTAGCTTCCTCCAACAACAGTTCTTGTATATGAAGTTCCAAAGCACGATAAGATGTTGGTCTTGGGACTCATGGTTAATTCCCAGATCAAGGGCCCAACTGACATCCTCATCATAGTCAACAGACTGCGGGGTCACAGACCAGCCAGATATAGTTTGATAGAACTTCAGGGTGGCAATGAAGGGCAATAACCTTAGCTTCCACTTCCGAGATAGTGGTGTCGACCCGTTGATTAAAACCAGGGTCACAATGGTCTTCAAATTAGTATGTAAGAGAGGCACGAACTCGCGTAATTGCTCGTATTTGTATAATTCCTCTTCTTTCAAGGGGACAAGCACTGTTGAGGAAAGAGACTGGAAGCAAAATAATAGGAACAATGTTATTAGACCAAGAGTTGAAAGCTGGTCTAGTGAGATTGATCCAATATGAAAAACCACGTCCTTTTGTGGAAACCATTGGTCGATAGATTGTCCAATATCTTGGGAGTAAACGAAAGGTAACAACGTAGAAACATCCGTTTGTGTGGTGAAGTAGTTGATCCAATGTGTGCAGAGAGCCTTAGGTGGAAACCTCAGAGGTGCAGTCTCGCCTTGAGGCACCAAGCGTGTTTGTTGAAGTTGTGACAGCCGTTCGGGGAAAGTATTAGACATTACGTCATAGAGACGGTTGTGAAAGTAGCATAAATAGTCATCGTGCATCGCCAGATGTCCGACTTGAAACAGACGGTTTTCATTACCGGGGATAGGTACAGTAGGTGTGAAAAAAAGAGACTTCAACATTATAATGCGCAGCACCTGTTTAGGGTCTAAGAATGCAGGGTCCACAGACTTAAATTCATCGAAAGGTTCAACTTTACGACGCTTCAAAGGTGTGATAGGGCCACTGTTATTATTAGTAGTGTTCATAGTATGGTTTGCACCCGAATCGCCAGAAAAGTCCTCATCATCACCATCGGCCACACCAGCTGTCGGCGAGCGACCGCTCTCCGTAAGCGTTACATGGACGTTCTCCAGCCCCGGTAAGAACTTGCCTGTAGCACGCTGTAGATCCAGCAGCCGGCCGCGAAGGAAGTCAAGTTCCTTTTCCAAAATCTCATCCTGAGTGTACGGCACCTTCGCTGTATCGAAGATTGCTGGGCCTCTAACCAAGTTTACAGCCCCCTCTTCTCCACCATAGTCATATTTCTTGTTGCTCGTTACTGGAATAGCAGTCACTTTAGGGATAAATTGTGGCTGCTCCACTGGAGCGGGACTAGTGGTCACAGGCGCCACTGGCGCGCGCTGTGTTGTATTTATCAACTGTAATCGCGTGTTATACTCCCGAATCTGCTCTAAAGATGCTAGCTCTGGGTTCTTCGCCAGAAGCGCCTGTGGTGCACCCTGGCTTACAGATACAGAACTACTTTGCACGTAAACTCCTGGGATGTCAGGATAAAAGCAGTCGTTCTTCCCATTACGAAGACAGTTGCTACAGATCGGCTTGACCCGATCACAACCTATTTTTCTCTTGCGGCACTGCACACAAGCAGGAGGTTTCTTCATCTTCCTTCCTCGAATATCAACCGCCATTACGCGGGCTCCACTGTATACTGAGGCTAATGGGTGGCGTTTAAGTCCTTCGAAATCTTGCTCGCAACCAGCAAAAGAGAGCCGTTCTGGTTTTCGAAGCAGCGCCGACGCAGTAACCAAAAAACAAATGCGGATAAGACTGGATTATAGTCGTCCCTAAACTCGTTTGGCGTATTATGCAGTCCTTATACTCCTGCAACAAGGCTCACTGCTCCTGTGATAAACATCTGGTCACAACTTTTTACGCTGTTTTTTTTCGCCTAATCCCTTTTGATAGATCAATGAGCCAGAGGGGTCCGTGGCACGTGACTGTGAACGGCCGGGTAACGCGTATAGTACGATTTAGCGGTATATAATATATACGGTTAAGTAGTCTGTATAACTGCCAGTTGTGCACTAGCAGTGTTGTGTACAGAGTTCTTACATAGCGGCTTTGCAGCCCGGTCCACAAATGTCATGGCCGAGGGAGTTTGCCGCGTGTCGGAACGAGCATGCGATCTAAAGTTCATCACGGGCGGGTGGTTCACTTTTAGGCTCAGCAGCGACATCTACTGCAAGTGAGCCACAGGCAGAGATAAGCACAGGTTCTTTTGGAGCGTCGCGGCCATCGGTACGTACTCCTTCAATGGCTGTGACAACATCCATTCCTTCAATAACTTCACCAAAGACAACGTGACGACCATCAAGCCAAGGAGTAGGAACAGTAGTAATGAAAAATTGCGAACCATTGGTGTTTGGACCACGGTTGGCCATGGAGAGGCGTCCTGGACGATCGTGCTTTAGTGTGAAGTTCTCGTCAGGGAAAGTGCTTCCGTAGATGGATTTACCCCCGATACCAGAACCGTGTGTAAAGTCGCCACCTTGAATCATAAATTGCGGAATAACACGATGGAATTTAGAGTTAAGGTATCCCATATCAGGATCTTGGCTAGTAGAGAGCTCGAAGAAGTTCTTAACTGTTTTGGGAGCCACGTCACCAAAAAGACCAATAACAACACGACCTAGAGGCTTCTCCCCATGGGTGATGTCGAAATAAACCTTGTGGGTGACCTTGACTTCAGCTAATGCAACAGTCGCAAAGAATAATGCCTGAATGAAAGTTAATAAAAGCATGTTCAATTGATTATATCTACGCTTGTGAGCACTCCTTGTTACATTAGTTCGAGTTGTATGTATTGTTTTTTAGAAAATGAGTGGCGAGGCAACAGGAGGGTAACCATGATTAATTCGGCGATATAGTATACATGTTCATCATAAGAAGGTAGGATTAGCTTTGATGCTCTGCACCATCAGCTTATCCATGATCTCCTGGGTGAGGACATTTTCGTAGCCACCTGCAGACGTCTCAATTGCAGCAGTCATGCCGACGTTTGTAACGGCGGTTGTATTTCCAGCACTGCCAGTTGCAGCTACAGTGCCGCCAGTAGCGGGTGTAGCTGCAAGGCCAGCCGCTTCATGCTCTACTGCCACAAAGGATGAACCTTGGCTGGGTTGGAAACGAGAAAGTTTTTGTATGCTTGCCAATGCCCGAGATAGATGATAACTAGTTGAAAGTAATCTATTATGAATGATACGGTAGGCAGTGGAGGATTGGTAGACATTCGCCCCTATAATGTAGTAATCGTTCAAAGGAGTTACTGAAGTTTCAGAGGAACGAATTTGTTTTCGTATCAGCCAAAAGTCTGGTTCTCGCACATATGCAAGTATATACTCGATGCCTTTAAGTTTAGCAAGCTCTTGTTCAAGGATTGCAAACGCCGGATAGCGTTCCCATATGAACTGACGATCCGAATAGGGTGGGTTCTGCGGGCGTTGGGGTTGCTGGGCAAATTGCTGCTGTGAGAACTGCTGTTGCATCTTCACCACTTGATTATTGGATGTCTTGTCAAAAAATGGCGATTGAGCGAAATAGTCAAGTACATTATCCGTCCTGAGCCCAAAAGACTGTATCCATTCTGGTGATTTCCATTGTAATTCATCTAGAGGAACTAACGACATAGGTGCATGTGTTTGTTTATATGTTGATGTATCTTTTGATTCGCCAGTAAGGTATATTTCCAGTTTTTCGTAAAGAAAAAACCTGAAAAAAAGCTTTACTTCACCAAGAAACCATCTAAAACAGCAAAAGTATACAAAGATGATTCACATAAGGACCTTCCATGCGCTAACAGGGGCCATGGCACCGGCCAGGGGTGTTTTGAGAAAAATTCCTAAGCCAACAGATAAAGTTCCAGATGTCAACACTTTCCTATCGAAGATAGGAAGAAAATGTAATGAGTTCTCTGAGGCATTTGAGAATGAGTGGAGCAACCTCTTTAAATGGGATTCTAAAACCCTTAAGGAGAAAGGTATCCCTGTTCAGCAACGTCGGTACATACTAAAACAAGTTGAAATGCTTAGGAAGGGCCTACCTGCAACCGAATTCAAACAGGGCAAGAAGTCATTTTTTGGTGGTGAAAGGAAGAGAAAAGAACAAACTGCAAAATGGAGAGCCCAGCAGCGTAACAACGACTGAGCAGCATTGTTCCTTCATAATTTAACACTCACATTCATGTTTATAATGTATACTGTATATAGAAATAAGGAGTTCGCAGAGATCTGGCACTAGTAGTCAGATAGATGCGGGTTATCATTTAGAAACTGTTTTATTCCACGTTTTAGCTCTTCTGCTTCGGTTACCATCTCCTCCTTAGACCTAGATACACTAACAGCATCGGGTCTAGCCACACTTTTGTACTTATTCAGCCGTTCATCTATATAAGCACTTCGCCGTGATTCCCAATCCCGCAACTGGTCATCAAAGCTCCATGAATCAAGTTTTTCATAAATAGCGTCGCCAATGTTGTTCTCTTTATGCCTAGGAATAATATGCATATGTAGATGGGGTACCGTTTGACCTGCTTCTGGCCCGTCCTGGATAGCGACATTCATTGAGTCGCCTTTAAACGCATGACGTATAAACTGGTAGACAGCTTGTACTGTTTTGAAAAAATCAGCGTTCTCTTCTGGAGTGAGGTCGCTCAATTTGATGCAAGAGGTTCTAATTGGTGCCACTAGGACGTGGCCAGGCAGAAGTGGTCTCAAGTTAACCAACGCAAAACAAAACTTCGTTTTCTATGTGTAGATGCTGTTAGTTAGATGTTTGAACATAAACATAAAAATTGCAGAGCGTGCATACATAAAAGACTTGATCGGTTACTAAAAACTTGCTGAAGTATATTGGTGTAGACATACCTTTGATCATAAAGTATGGGGTATCTGCAGCGTTGCCAATAATCAATAAAATGGATAGTTACTTGCAAATAGCGACTTCTCTAATGTACGCACAATAGGACGGTCATCAACAGCCTGTCGTGGTTAATGACTAACGTACATGTCACCGCCCTGTTCCTCCAAGACTGACAACAAGTCCTCTACATCGCTGCTGTTAGGGTCCCAGCCCAACTTGCTAGAGATCCTCAAGGTACGTAAACATGGAAGTCTACCTTCTGCAAGTGCAATTGTAATGTCATCAGGGTGTATCTTAAAGCTCTGTCCCAAGGAGCCGCTTGTTTCTAAAACAAGTACGCGAAGAGGTCTTTTAGGGTATAGTGGGAGTAAAATATTCTCAGAAAATGCCCATTTGGAGCTATAATCAACAACCAGCTGAAGAGTGGTAAGATTATAGCTGTATCTAAAGACGAAATCAAGAGAATTTTCAGAAAGGGAGGGCATCGGGTACTGGAAACGCAGATGCCTCAAGTTATCACCAATTCGTGATAATACGGTGTATATGGAATATTCGTTTATCTGTGGACAGTACGAAAATTCCAACGTGATAATACTAGCCGGGAATATAGTTTCACAGACGAATTCGTTGGTTATACCTCCGCTCAATTTGAGGTATTGAAGGTTTTTCGGCCACTCCATCTCACGAAATCCATCACATTCGATGGAAGAGCGAGGAAAGGAAAGATGTGTTAGATGTGGAAACCCCTGTATAGCTTCAAAGAGCCTCTTAAGATGCACTGTTTCTGAAAGCAGACCCAGATCGAGATATCGCAGCCTGTTACATGACTTTAATGAAATCATGGGTGCTATACCAAAACTAGTTTGTGGGGCAGTAAAAAACTCCAAGCTAGAGGAACAGCGCCGCAGTAGCTTGGCAACATAGCTATTCTTGCCGCTTTGAATTATCGGAGACAAGTCGAGATTTACCACATATTTCCCAAGATGCTTCTTGCTAGTGCTAGCAAAAGATTCAATAAAAAGATGGAAATTTTTGCTTGAAAGTGCTGGAACCCGGTATAGCATTGGAATCCCTATAATATACCAGCATTTG
The DNA here is from genome assembly GCA_000710315.1 of Eremothecium coryli CBS 5749. Taxonomy (NCBI): domain Eukaryota; kingdom Fungi; phylum Ascomycota; class Saccharomycetes; order Saccharomycetales; family Saccharomycetaceae; genus Eremothecium; species Eremothecium coryli. Next base: position 1,129,079 of record AZAH01000001.1, read on the forward strand.
CAAACTCGCAAAAACTGCGGTTCAAAAACCTCGCACTGCTTCAGCACAGCAAATTGCAACTCCCAGGGGAGACGCATCTCATTGCTAGTGGTGCTTTTCACTGGTACTAAGTGTGAATCAGTAAGCCTTATAAGCTCACAATAGCTGCCATTATAGCTTTGTCTTTTCTCATCTTCTGTAGTACTTTCGTCCACGCGGTTTTGTGAATCGCTCTCACATCCTTCAAGCTCTCGAGTGTGTACAAAACCTTCACCTGCTAAGTACTTCCTATATGGTGCTCTGCTTTTCTTGGGCCTATGTTTGTTGGCCATGCAGATATCAATAGTTGAGCAAGCTAACGAATCTTTTCCTCTCGGATATCAAAGAGCTATACTCTAAAAATATAGATCAATAGCGTTCGGAACGTTGCAACATCCAAGCGCTTGTTCAATACTTAGCTCTTTACAGAATGGTACTGTTAATAGGACAGCTGCTGTTGTACTTTGTTCGGCTTGCAAAAAGTTGGGGCACTTGTGCTGTCATAAGTTTTCTTATTCCCCATGAGAGGTAAAAATAAATGTTCCAACCGAGGTTCGAACTCGGGGCCTTTGCCGTGTGAAGGCAACGTGATAGCCACTACACTATTGGAACAACTTACAATAATTTACATTATAAATTTACTTTAAATTTGGAGCATGAAGTTTTGTTTCGTGATGGAATCAAATGATTTATAATAAGGTAACATAGTTAAGACTAAGAAGCTGCGTGTCAGAGTCATCAGATGATTGCTAAAAGTATTAGGTATTTTACTGGGTGTCAACCTTACAGAGAGTATGTAATAAGTAACTAATCCTCAACTAAAGCATTAGCGAGCACATGAACAGAAGTTCAAGCTATCACGTGACTTAGACTAGTAGTTCTCGACAGTTTATTTGATTATCTACGAATCTTGGAATTTTGAGGATAATAAGGACTTTCAGAGTCATATGACAGGTATTTAAGGGTTTTATTATAAAAGATAAATACTACCTTGCTACGCCACGACATTTTGGAGGGCCGCAATGTCTGGTGTTTAACTATTAGCTGTATATTAGTTAGAGCAGTATAATTTCAAATAGAGGCTGGCAATACAAGATACCACCTTGCAGCTACTTAATCTCTAGTTAGCGACACATACAACCGCCAAGGGAAGAGGTGAAGGACAAAACGGCCCGATAGTACTGTCAACTTAAATGGAAGCTTGAATAGCGACATAGCGAAACGAGTTAAGTAGCTGATGCGCCCCTCTTTTTGGAATGTAGTAGTAACCCCATAAGCTATCTGTGGCTTTAGAGGAGATCTTGATTGATAGCTGTTTGTTGACTCAAATTCGCTTGCTGGAGCAGAATGACGTGATTCAGCTGTTGGTGGTGATGATGGGTCAACTAGATGCAAAGATTTAGAGTTGACTTCTGACCTTCCCTTCAATGGACTGATATATGGCTGAGGACGGTAAACCACAGAAGAGGAGTTTGCTGGAGTGGATATCAGTAAGACATCGTTCTTATCTTCCGAAGAAGAGGTATTAGTAAAATCAGATGTACTGCCACTCTTCTTGTTACCCTTAAAGGGCTTCCTTTCTGCTTTACAGTTGTCCGTCTGGTTGTAATGTAACTGCATTTGGTTTAGCTTTTGCTCCTGCAATGCCTTGCATTGCTCTAGCTTCTTCATCAACAGATCCATTGTCTCCTCAGCATACTGGCCGATAAATTGTTTAAAATAAGACATACATTCGTAACATGTTTGCCCAAGTAGACAGAATACCAACCCAGCTAATTGCGCTCTTCCAAACAATATATTATTAAAGCAACTACCCACCTCGCCATTACTCCATGTCATCACATGGATCCAACCAACAAATAAGGTACCTATGAGGCTGAACATAGTAAGGATAAAAAAACTAAACCAAAGTTTCCTCTTTAGCTTCTTCTGGAATTCTTCCAGAGCTCTACTGTGTAATTTTAGGAACTCCTTTTGGTGTTCATTCCATATGTACTCAGAGCCACTATCTCGTACTATCTCAATGCCATACTTTAAAAGATGGTATCTTGTGTGACATGCAAGAGGGAAATCAATCACATAATCAAGGCAACGTTGTGCAGCATACAACCCCCCCACTCCAGTCATTGTCTTATCCAACCCAACAAGTAGATGAAGAGCCTCAGCAGATGTTCCTGAAAATGTATACTTCCTTTGGGAGAGGGCAGCTAAGTGGTACATAACAAAAGACAGCAACTTTACAGTTAATGGGAGTAATATGCTATGACTTAAGTAAGTTATAGGCCCACCTAAGTTTTCGCAATCGTCGAATTCATTTTCAGTACTATTTCTTCGATCTTCGCTTTGTACTGGTATTGGTAGGTAAACGATCTCCCTGGGGAAAGCCCCTGGAACTGGTTCAGATTCTGCGCGTTTCTCCTCCCTACTGATAACCTTATCAATGTTTAACCGTATCCTATTAGCGGTCCATCTTGATCTATGCATATTTTGATGCATGTTAGTCAATATGTTTTCATGGCTAAGAACTGGTTCTTCATCGCGATCATGAAATGGAGTATATTTATACTCATCAGGAGGGTTGAAAACTTTATATTTTAGGCTGTTATCATCGGAAAATTCCTCTAACTCATTCTCAACACCGTTAACCTTGAAATTGTCTAGCTGCTTCTCAAGCTCCTCTATTCCTTGCCTCTTTTCCATAATCCATTCTTTCCACTTAGGTTGAAACGGAGCGCTAGGGGCATCGCTACTATCTGTCGCCAACTCATCCTGCTCACTGCTACTGTCTTCCAGTGGATAATGCCTGGGCTTCAAGCCATAAAGCTCAAGCGAATCTCGTCTAAAGTCATGTAATGGTATCCTATCGGTAGGTTGTGTTGAGTACTTCATCTGTTCTGAGTTGCTTGGGCGGCTATTGCTCAACGACGGCGTAATTGGCCTGTACGCAGAGTATAGCTCCTCCATGTCATCAAAGTGAGGAGTGGAAAACATCCTTGTTGATAGATAATATACCACCTAAAATGTCCTATACCTCTACACAGCGCGTTTTCTCTTTGTTGTTGGCGGACTACTGAGATTTAACGTGCCAAGTTTTGTGTGTGCGTCAGAGGCGATTCGTCTTTCTAGGGGATAGAATACCAAACTGTAAAAGAATAGAACTATATAATGTTTGAGCTAACTTAATTCAACTGAGAAGGCTTCATTAGCCTAGGTACCTTCCCCTTCATGGTTGCCATATTGCTAATAACAGCTGAAGACGGCAGTATTTGTCACGTGACGCCAGGTGTTTCATAGTTTTTAGAGGGGCTTGTTCTCAGTTGGCTGATTATTGCTGACTACGACTATAGATTAGGGAACACGCACAGTTCATGGTGCTTGTTAGACTTACCTGGCCCAATGTATATAAACACAACAAGGAACGCATTGTTAATAGGCAAAAAAGGACCATATAGGCCGTATATACCATGCAGCGCATATACCGAGTTCCCCGGTAAGACAGCTTTTCGAGCTTTTGAACGACTGCCCCTTTACTTGTCGCTACTAATTTACGGTCTACTAGCAAGCGGGGGCGAGAGGTTCGCGTGGGTGTTTCCTAGTGAGTTCAGTGGGAAGGAATTATCCGTCCTCACAGCACTTAGCCATTACAAAGATGGTACTTTTTACATTGGGAATAGCTCCCCAGTTGTGCTCCAAGTACTCACAGCGCTAGGGAATGATGCCAATCAGGTTCGAGCATTAAGCTTTTTGGCTGGCTCTTGCTCTCTATATTTTTTGTACAAGGGGTTACGTCTATCTGGTATGAATATCTTAGTTGCATTCCTTAGCGCCTACGCTGTAGGTTTGTTGGAGCCATTCCAAAAGGAGCTCTTCCGGATCTCGCCTGACATGTACCAGCTATTCTTCATCAGCATTACTCTCTACTTTTGGCGTTGTTTTAAGACGGAGACGCCTTTCTGTTCAGCTTGGTGGTTACGTTTGGCTGCCGTTTGTCTCTCCTGTGCGCTGTGCATAACGAACAAAAACAGCGGCGTTGCGACCTGGCTATGGCTATGTACTGTTGCTTTGAGTCAGATGTTTTTGATTCTAGGTGATTTGGATTTGCCCGTGCAAGATGTATGGCTGCACTTTTTATCGAGAATGTGTATCGTAGTAGTCCCTGTACTCCTGTTCATTGCATCATATCACTTGCATTTTACTGTCATTAATAAAATGAGCCCTGAGGGTGCATATGTTTCTGGCAATTTTAAGGCACATTTGGTTGGCGGCCTTCCTCCACAACCTAAAGTGGTGTATTACGGCACTACAGTCACTGTTCGTCATTCTGAATCTCTGGGAGGGTACCTACATTCGCATAATCTGAAATACATGACAGGGTCCCTAGAGCAACAGGTAACTATTGTAAACCAAACAAGTAAAGATGATCTATGGGTAATTGAGCCAGAAAACAATGAAAATTTCGACTATAAGAGTCCAAAAGCTGTACGGAATGGAGATTGTATAAGATTTCGTCACAAGGAAACTGGGCGGCTCCTTAGGGCCTCTGCTGCAAAGCCTCCAATAAGCGATCAGGAGAATAAAATGGAAGTATCTGCATCTGGTGACAGGGAATATTTAGGATTAAGTGATGAACTATGGCGCCTTCATATCCGAGATGCTGCACCAGAGGAGCATCTAAAGCCCCTTCTACATGGATTCCAACTAACAAATATTGGACAGCAATGCACACTGCTAGGTCATGACGTGGTACTGCCAGATTGGGCGCTTAATCAACAAGAAGTTATATGTTTGGAATCACCAGTACTCAAGTACACAGTGTTCTACACAGAGTCATTATCGAAACCGCTCGACAGCCAGGCTATGGCAATCCCAAGGTTCGGTCTTTTATCGAAAGTGCTCGAGTACTTACAGCTGCAATATACAATGACTACGTCAATCGGGAACCAAACTTTTGAGGATATAAAAAACCATGAGAAACGCCTTTACCAACTACTGTTACTGCATCTAACAGGCAACCCACTATCGGACTGCGTCGTGATCGTAAGCCTGATTGCTCTCTTGAGCTACCTTACTCAGACTGGATTCAGTTTCCTCTCTTGGAATCCATGGCATAACTCTCAAACCGGATACCAATACACTCCCTCTTCTTTCCTATACCGCGAAAACTGCTTTGAATGGGCCTCTGGATGGTTTATTCACGGGGCTGTATTCATACTGGCGCGAAACACCCTCCCAGATCACGCCCAGTGTCTGAGCTTCCTCGTTTTCGGTAGCCTGCAGGCTGGTAGTATGTTGCAGGCTCTTTTAGAACTTGCCATATCTTATATTACGTAGCCCCCACTGTACTAAACTGACGTAAATTTTTATTATGAATACGGAGTGATAAATAAGTCACCGCATTACTTCTCTGGTCGCCTAGAGTTCGCAATACCCTCAGCAAACACCGAGATGAGTTCATTGACACCATTCATCAGCTTCTCCTTGCGTTGCACCGCCTGAATTTTCTCTTCCTCGACTTTCAGCAGTTGCTTCTGAAGCACGTCAATTCTGTGCAACTGCTCTTCAGCAGACACATCAACACCTGGCAATGAATCAATTAGCTTCACAATCTGTCGGGTCTTTAAAATCATATCGGTAGTCAATTCGTCTATGTTCCGTTCAAAGTCTTCTGGGCTTGCAATAGTCGCCTGCGGATCGGACAGTTTATCCTCCAGTTCACTGTGCGGTTTGAAGTCATGATTGCGGTCAACATAATTAACCGCTGATCCGAATTGCTCCACAATTTGATCTAGACATTGCTGCAGCTGCGTTAGCCTATCTGTCATCTCTTACTCCCTTGTTTCGAGTGTTTCCGGCGTGGCTTGCTTCACAGTTGTATTTGTCGTATACACCAAAAATTTCTCGAAATACAAGTCTTATCAGGGAAGAATATATTGTACACCCAGGGGCAAACACCAAACCTAGAATGAAGGACGCAGAATATGTTTCCTTGGTACGCCTCTTAGCAGAGTACGATAGGCTTCTAGACCAATTGCAAGCAACCATGGCGGAAGGTTTCTATAACCTGAGTAGAGCAAACTACCATAACAAGGATTCCTTGGGTGGTCGCTACGGCAAAGCCTACTGGGATTCCACCTACACAGGAACTCAGTTCGCAAGGATAACAAAAGAAGGTAATATAGTCCTCGCTCCTTCGCCACCATTGCAACCGCAACCGCAACCCTCAGATCTTTGCCAATCTGAGGGCGAAATTCGCAATCGTTTTCTTTCCAGTGAAGAACTACGCTCGGCGGATCAGCCCCACCATGAAAACCCACTCCTTATGTTCGGCGGCGCTCTTTCCATACCATCCGCCCTACGCAACTGCCAGACTGACTTCCAACAGTGTATCCCACTCTTGCTACAACTTGCCGAGTGTAGACAGCGGCTGCTAAGGTTTACATCTCACTAGTACGTGCAAGGAGTATCTATTTTAGTACATAAAGCTGACGGAACCCCCCGTCCGCCATAGAAATGCATTTAAATGTTTGTGAATGATAAGCAAAATAAACTATATGACCAGCGCCACATATATGAACTGAATGATTGAATGACCACAGCTTCCAAGAAAACCACTTACAGCAGATAACTGTCCCTATCGCGTTCTCCTTCATAGAAAGCCATAGGCGACCCCCTTACAAAAGAAAACCTCCTTGACGACCCCCGCGTGCACGTTGATTCAGCTTCGCTAGCTTGATGATAGTAATGTAGAACATCGTCCAGAGACTTGCGACCACGGGGCGTCTCCATATCCTCGAACTCGCTGCGCATACACAGAACAGGAGTTACTAGAGACTCCGAGTTACGTCTACGCGGTGTATTAGCGGGGTGAGTAGGAGGAGAGAGCAGCTGTTGCGGGAGCCCAACTGTGTCGTTTTCGATACCAGAGGAAGGCCCTAGCGCGCCCAGTGGAATGTCTGCGGCTAGAGATTCCTCCGGTACAACGGGAAACCGATAATTCCTCAATCCTTCAATGGAAGCATGACTGTGAGATCTCCAGCCCTGCTTCTTTTGCGCTGGAGCCTTATCGCTATGACGCACTGGCGGGATCTCAGCCAATAGCGAGGTTGCCATTGTAGAGGTGGACATACCCCGGTTGCTCATCATGCCACTGGAGATACGCGAGGCTCGGGCTGACGAGCGACCCGATAGTGAGGAAATACTCCGATTCATCCACTGACTACCAGTGTCGTCACCTACGGCTCCTGTCGAAGAACTAGCCGTGGTGGGCAGAGCATCTGTAACGAAGGCACTGCTAAATTGTTGCTGAGTTGCCATCCTGTCGTGGCCTTCCGCAAAGGCGCTGCACCTACCATTACTTCCTTCCTCACCTGCGGATGTGAACATACTTTTGCCGTTAGCGTGGCTAATGTGTTGGAATGCAAATGGTACCGAGATCTTAAAGGTTTCTGGCGAAGGCTGTTCTTCACGAGAGCTTAGTGAGCGCAGTAATCGAGTCCATTTACGTCTTTTTTTAGGAATATTCGCTGGGTTGCGTGACTTATGAACTTCGTAGGCGGACGGTGGCAAAGGAGGTAGTTCAATATTTTTCCTATTTTCTAGGACTGGGCGTCCGCTATTCAGTGTAACTACGCCTAAGAACTCCTCACCATCTGAATCCATAATCTGCTGTGCTTGTAACCCATATAGCTTTTCAGTTTCTTCATCTTCGTCAATCCAAATGGACTTGATCTGAGGTAAGTTGTTATAAGTCGTATCCATTTAGCTCAGTTTTTAGTCCTACAATCGAGCAAGTGAGCACTGCTGTTCGGGCTTGAGCTTCAACCAGATTGCTGTCAATATATACAGAACTACAAAATCTGAACTTTACTCAGTGCCTGAGATCCGCTAGAAACGTATAGGGTCCTCCGAATTAGGCTTGGTAGCAGAAATTACAGAATAAAATACCCGTTATAGTTATCTCGATGATCCGCTACACCAATAGTGCGCGAAAAGAGACACATATGCTTGCGTACCAGCGTGGAACGCCCGAGCGTCTGTGGAGACCAAACTAGGAAAAATACAATTCGCGACGCGGCTCGAGGTCACGTGCAAAGCCGACGCGGTCACGTGGTGCGGCTTTTCTTGGCTGTATCGCTGAGCTGCGCGGGATCTCCACCGCCCTCAGTTGCGTGTGGGGGCACGGCGTTTGTGCTGTCGCTGGGGCTGCGTGGTCGCTTAGCCAGCCTGAAGACACCAGTTTTGTCATCATTTACCACATCTGCAGTACCCGCGGTGCCCACCACGATTGTCTGTTTGTAGCTACGTGAGCGTAGCCTGCCGTTTAGTAGTACTAAACTTGCTAATTCGCCCATAGCTTTGCTACAAGCATCCGACTTCAAGCCAATTAAATTGAGGAGGCTTGAAACACCCAGGATGTTTCTGCACTCTAGAGGTGTTTCAGCACCGCTACTTGTGACCAAGCCACGAGACCGGGATGCACGAATGATATTTTTGCTGTTAATGATAAATTGCTTTCTTGTGTGAACGTCTCGTAAAGCATAGGCATAAACTAGTTCTATCTTTACACCACTTCTTACGCAACTGCAAATGTTCTTGTGTTTCAAGAAAGCCGGCAGACGGTGGGAGTACTGGAAGGTCAATAGATCGATGTCAAGGTTAGTAGTGGCAAGGGTGAGGCCACGCTCGCTGATGGGCATAGCGGCTACAATGTCGAAGTAGGTGGCGATGCGGGACAGAGATTGGCCTTTGGAGGGGTCATCTACAACGACAGTTAATCTTGTATAAATCTTCAGACCCGTTGCAGCGACGACGTCTCGTAGTGTAGAAAGGTCAATGGGGTTAACTCTGTTAGCCTCCTTGGGGAATTTGGTGCTGTGAGGGACGGTGAAGTTAAGGGCTACATGTGAATAGCCAAGTGTATGGAGAGTTGTTAGCGTTTGTTTTAATATGTTGAGCTGTGCCTGCGAGGGTTTATCCTCATAGGAAGTTTGAGGCCATGGTACGTTAAGATCGACTAGCATGTGTTAAGGCTTTGATCTTCTCTGGTGGCAGTTGAGGCGTGTGTAAAGCATCGGTGGCGATGACTTTCGTCGTAAAAATTGTTTATGCGAGCGACGTCTGTGGTGACAGGAGGCCAACATGGACAGCATTAGCATATAGTACATTTAAGATATCTATTTAAAGTTTAAATCGTTGGGTCAGAGAAGTGTCATGCCGCTGAACTCTTAGTGTGTAGGTTTTCTGTTCCATCTTCTAAGAAGTCTAGCGTGAGCATGGTGTCGATGAGTTGGTTGATGTTAGATTTAGTAACGCCCGCTTCAGCATCTTCTACGAGTATTCTACAATCCTTTGGGAACATCCATTCTCTCCACTGGGTGTCAGTGTTGTCACAGAGGTCGAATAGGATCATCTTCAAAAGGGTAATATGGTTGTAAAACCAGGAAACAGATCTATTAATGAATACTCTGTAGTTTTCCATTTCTTTTACTGCGTGAAATATAGTATAGTTGGAGAAGCCTCTCTTCTCCCGGGACTTGTCCCTCCAAAATTCGAATAAAGCAAACAGCGCTTTGCGTCTCTGCCAAGTACGCTTGGACTCACGTAGTTTGAGACCAAGGCTGACAAGCCTGTTCTCCCACCGGAATTCCATGAGAAAGTATTCCAAGCTATTTACGTACCGTTCGGTTAGGGTAACATTTGATAAGACTTGGCATGCATATTCGGTTTCGATGTCAATGTCGGGCTTCATAAAGTAGGCATTAATGCGGTCATGGCGTGTAAGTTCTGTGTAATCTTCGTGCATTGTCATCTTAATTAGTTCTTCTTCTTTATTTTTAAATTTCATTCCCAAGTAGTTGCCTGTGGTAATGGGGGTTGTTAGATCATTGCGACGATAAAAGTAGCCATCTTTGCAAACAAGCTCAATTGGCGAAGCCATCAGCAAGGCCGCCGAGTTATCTGAGCTATTATTTGTGTTAGAAGGTCTGCCGCGAGCTGTTACATGAATATTACTGTTTTTTGTTGAATCTGCAATGGCAGTAGTCGCGGGCGTACTAGATACAGTAGTATAATTAGCCGTGTAACCAGACGCTGGTGCCGATGAAATCACAGTAGAGCCCGCTGTTGTGGTAGATGGCGAGCCCTTTGAACGTTTTGTCGGTGTAAGAGTGACAGAATCACTGTCGTCAACAAGGCGTTTATTGCCCGATGACAAATATTTCTCTGGCGTTGCAGAGCTGGTAGCACTGGTTGCATTTATAGTAGGAGCCTCCTGTGGAGAAGCATTAGCTGTCTGGCTGGGTGATGGTTCGTGAGAGTTCAACATGGAGAGAATACCCATTCTACGAGGCTCGGAATTGGGGTATGACAAAGTACTGGCATCTGCAGTTACGGTACGATTAGAATCAGAACTCTGTGGTAAAGGTGCTTGCGTTGATGAAGAAAGAGGCGGTGGCACATTAGCATTACTCTGAACTTGACGTATAGTTTGTTGTAGTGAATTGTTGTATATGGGTTCATAATTTATCGCAGTCATTCGTTTTTTTCTCTCTTCCTCCTTCATAGCCTTAAGTAAATCTTTATTAGATTCCATAAAGGATTTAGCTTTATCACGGTCACTGTATTTCATAGAGACGAGCATTTTTTCACGAGGGTCGCGGCGACGCTCTAATTCTAGCTGTCTCCGGGATTTACCTGGGGCGCTCTGTACCTCAGATAGATCGTCCCCATTTTCGTCCTCCTGCTTCAAGTGATTGGAAGACTGACTCAATTTTGGTACACGAGATGAGGTATTTTTACTAGTACTTTCCTCATAGGACGAATCTTCTTGACTATTGTCTTCCTCTTCATCTTCTTCGTCCCCGTCTTCATCTTCGGACTCCTGAGACTCGCTTCTACTGATGTTTTCGGAAGCATCAGAATCCTCATCGTAAAAGTTCCTCTGCCGTCTGGCCCTTGTTGACCTACGGCTACTTCTCAAGGAGACAGTAGGGGCAACCGCAGTTCTCTTACCACGTACGGTTGTTGATTCATTATCTTTATCCTGCGTATTCGAACTCAGTGCACCCGAGCTTTGAACAGACTTCAAAGGAGTAGCATTACTTGTTGCACCACTAGCGTTACCAATCTTGCTGCTGGCAAAAGAAGTTGTGGCTAAATTCTTCTTCTTTGGAGGACGTCCTCTTCTTCTGGGAGGAGGCGGAGGATTTTCTTGTTGAGCGGGCGCACTGGCCTCTTTTTTCAAAGGTTCTTGGCTTGGAGTAATTAGATGGCGTTTGCTCTTTGGAATGCTAATGTTGTTCATGGGCAGCTGAATTCGTGAGTAAGATGCACCATTGGGTAAACTGGTCGTTACGACCGATTGGTTCTTCTTTGGCCTGCCCGGCCCTCTTGTCGGGGCAGGCTTTGCTTGGTAAGAAGCATTACCGGAAGATGATGCCTGTCTATTAAACATTACACCAAGACTAGAGATATTATTCTGGAAGACACCCATTAAATTCTCCAGGCGCGATGATATCTCATTAATAGCAACATCTGTATTTGTTTGGTTTTTCAATAGGTCATCTAATTTTGATTCTAAGGTCCTTTGGTTATGAGCCAGGTTTTTCACCGTGGATGTTAAGGTGTCAATCGTTTGAGAAACAACATCATCATTTGCGGGAAGAATAGACTCCAATTCTCGTAATCTCTCAGAGAGCATCGATATCGTAACGGACTGGTTCTTCAGGTCAGTTTCTAAACCTGAGACCTCGAGGCCGTTTTCTTGTGAATATCCGGTCATGACCTCAGAACTAGCACCGCTCTCCATAGTGTGTCAGTGTATCCTCAATACTGTGCGCAACAAGGGTATCTAACACTGCTTCGTAATTATAAGTACAAATATATGTCGCTTAGTCTCCAATTTAGATCTACCCTAATATTCTTATGCTTTGTATAAGCCTGCGGCTTTCGCTGTCCTGACGAATCGACGACTATTTAATATTGAATTCGAATAAAGCGTAAAAGCAAGCACTTTTGCTACTTCCCAATCGCTTAAAAAAGATAGTTAAAACTTTAGAAAAATTGCAGCAATTGTTCTCCTAATCGAAGACCACGTTTCCCCTTCGTCACCTTGCTTATATGTGTTAATATGTTACCGCTGGTACAACTCAATGTGAGTGTTATATTAGGAGTTTTTACTTGTTGCTATCAAATTTTTTCCTTTTTTGAGGAGAGATTCTCATTTTCTGCAAATGTCAACGACAACGACCACACAGATCGATACTAGTGCGCTACCCATGTTATATTCAGCACTATGAGAGTACATAAATGCACCTTCTTATATATAAATATACACTACTTGGCCATATCAGGCTTTGCTTCATCCAGCGCTGACGTGGCACACTCTAGCTAATTCTGCAGTGTCACCATCACGAAAAGCCCAAGTAGGGTTAACCGGACGTCTACATCGTATATATTGATATAAACGTCCTTTACTCTTCTAACAGCCATTGGCTATAGTATACTGTAAGCATTTTAGCTTAAGGTCTGTGGGTTGGCTACTTCATCCTTCTTGAAAGTATGCTGTTGAACTAATAAAGTATCGAGAGGAGGTATAATATAATTATTGACGAATGTGACGTACAAAAGCGAAGAGTAGTTGGATATAAATTCATAATAAAGTAGTGGTGTTGCTTTGATACCGCATATGACTACGACCTCGAAGAAATAGCTGTCTCGGTGCTCGGTAGTTTCCTTGTAGCATGGCTGCTAACACAGTGCGATGCTTTTCTAATGCGGCGAGGCGACACTGACGGCTTTCGTGATTACCTAAGCTCTTAAAAAAAAAGTGTCTGTCACAGACGTTGAAAGCGATGACGCACTGGCTGCGACTCATGTGCCCGATAAACTTTCGTGCAGCTTTATACCATAAGCAGGTCAGCCACCATGTCTAGCTTTGTTAATTCCTAATCTCATTTCCAGTAACATTTTAATTGTACGATTAACACTTGAAAAGTGTGAAGGGAGTTTATGTGTTTCACAGAGACGGACGATGTATCCATTTAAGTAGTCAATCTCTGTATCACGTAAAAATAGACAATCCTGCCGCATGGACGACGAATTACTTGCATTCACCTCACATGCAATACGAATGGTATTCTCGAGCAAAGTTTGAGGGTTTAAAACACTCTTGACAGGGACGTCGGGATAATTAGGTCCCAACTTTGCGATATCGTATTGGAATAACGGTTTATATGCAACTTCTAGGACAGCAAGACATTCTTTAATGATGGTGCTAAAGAGGGGGCGGCAGTAGTTTTTCTGTTCACCATTTAATACATCAAGGATTGCTGTTACAGGGTTGTTGCAAGCATTGAAAACAAATTTCTCTAGTTGGTACAAGAGTAGTTCCTGGTAAGTCATGAATTTAGTGCTTAGGGATTTAGAGGTCAGTAACATGGACTGAACCAGAAAGCTTTTCTCAGTCTCACGTTTCAGATCATCAAAGCTTTGCAACGCCTCCCCGTCCTCCCATGGAAGTTTCGAAATCTTGATGTCCGCAAACCCTCCATGGTTGTAAATGTTCATCTCTTCAGTCGTCCTATAGACACCATGAGAAATGACACCTTGGAAGACATTTGGTTTCTTTCCAGCTCCTCTAAATTGCTCCTTAACATTTTCAAATACACCAAGGCCATTCTGCAAGAATAAAATATTAGTGTCTTGGTGAATATAAGGCATTATGCTCGACAACGCCTCGAGCGTTTGGTAGGATTTGCAGGAAACAATGACATTGTCTATTTGATGAGGGCCGTCCAAAGTATCTTGCAGTTCCTCAGGGCAAGTGGCGTACGGAAATTTGGCACCAATCATGGGTGAACTGTTCTCATAGATGTTCCTAATAGTAATTTGACTATCATTCTTGTTGCGGAAGTGCTGCAGTTTAGCTATTGATCTGAAAAGGGGAGAAACAGTTAGCTCGGAGGATGCGCGTTGCAAGTGTACACTGACTAGCGAACCAATGGAACCAGCACCCAGTATATGAATTTTTTTGGTACACATCGAGTAACGATCTGTCTTATCGTTTGCCTTGCTGTAGGTGTGATTGTATTCTCCTTAGTATCTCGAGCTTTTATCAAATTTGAAGATTATGTAAGTGCACTTCTTATACGATAACTTGGAGTAATCATCTTTTAAAGAAATAACTTGATTAATAGATAAACTAGACTACACACAATGAAGTACATAGAAGCAGACAAATTACTACCTGAAAGCTATGAAGAACACCTAAGCCCTGTATACATACCCACTGCGTCGGCACTGCCATGCTATGGCATTATCGGCAAAGAATTTATAAAACGCCCTTGACTACTTGGCCAGATACAAGGTCTCTTGCAGAAACGCACAAGACACCCTCTCTATTAATATTGAATGAGAGTTCCAAGCCCTGAGCGTTTTTGATCCCTAACTCCATCAATAGAGTATCGGCCTTGTATTCTTTCTCTCTCAAAATCTCAGGTTCCTCCTCCTCATCACTCCAGTCCTCATCTTCTTCATCTTCTTCTGCACCTTCATCCTTTGCTGGGGGTTCTAGCACAGTCTCCTTAACGTTTGTACTTCCTTCGTACACAGACAAAAGAATGTCTCCCTTTGCTTCCTTCAAAGTGATGGTTTTCTTCACAGGGTATGAGGATTCGGCAAGCAGGATTGGAACAAAGTTGTTTTCAGCGTCCAATACCCCGATGTGCTTTGAGATGTGCTGAGTGTTGATGACAATTGGTTGCAAAGCCTGCTCGAGTTCTTCAGCATCGTAGCTTGAGATGAGCTGAGCTTGAAGAGCGGCACCTGCTGCGACCAACTCATTAGGATTGTTTGAGGCGTCCTTTTGTTGTGGACCTAAAATTTTGACAGATTCTGGGAATAGGAACTCAAGGTTGTTGGCCAACTTAGGGGTAAATGAAACACCACCTGCTAACAATACAGCATCAATCTCTAGGATATCAAGGTTAGCCTTAGCAACAGTCTTTTCTATAAACATGGAGAACTCAGAGAAGATTTTGTTAGTCACAAGCTCATATCTCATTCTGTTAATGGAAGAATGGTAGTCATAGCCATCAGAAAGGGAGTCAACTGAGATAGTGGCAGTTGTAGCGTTGGAAAGGGTCTTTTTAGTAATTTCTGCGTTGGCCCTTAGTTTGGCCATGGATTTAGCGTTGGTTCTTGGGTTGGACTTGGTCTTCTTTTCAAAATCTTTTGCAAAGAATTCAACCAACTCATTGTCAAGTTTCTTACCACCCAAATCAGCGTGGTGCTCAGTTGCTAGCAAGGTGAAAACGCCGTTACGTACGGCAATTACAGCAGCATCGGATCTAACACCTCCAAAGTCAGCGACAACAACGTTAGCGTCCTTCTCAATTGGGAATTGCTCCAAGTGTGCGAGCAACGCTGATGAAGGCTCATTAATAAATTGAGAAATCTTCAATCCGGCCTTAGAAGCAGCTTCACGCAAAGCGACCTTCTGTTGTTCAGAAAAGTTTGTTGGTACAGAAATAACACCTTGCTCTACAGTCTCGCCGATATAATCCTCAGCAGCTTCTTTCAATTTTTGAAGATGTCTAGATACAACTTCATCAACAGTGATTCTTTCTTCTTTACCTTCACCTCTGGCGATCACAAATCCTGCCTTTCCATCAATTTCAACAACAGGTGCGCCAACTGAACAGCGGGATACATCACATTGTGCGTATGGTAAGCCGATAAAGTCACGAAAGTTAACAATTGTGTTCTTTGGGTTCCTGATCAATTGTTGTACAGCTTGACCACCGTGATATTCATCATCGCCAACGTATGATAGAACCGATGGGATAGCACGCTCACCATCAGGGTTAGCAATGACATCGACATCCTTTTTAGGATTAATGTAAGCAATGGACGAAGAAGTATTACCAAATGCAATACCAATGATAGGATGGGACATGGCTACTGTTGATCTTTGTCTTTACACACTGATGGTAATGACGGAGAAACACCGTTAAAAAATTTTTACGTCTAAAATGTATATTACTGGTCACGTGCAATGATAGAACAAGTACTTACTCAATGCATTAGTGGTTTCGCTACCTTAGACGTATATTGTATATCTGAA
The DNA here is from genome assembly GCA_000710315.1 of Eremothecium coryli CBS 5749. Taxonomy (NCBI): domain Eukaryota; kingdom Fungi; phylum Ascomycota; class Saccharomycetes; order Saccharomycetales; family Saccharomycetaceae; genus Eremothecium; species Eremothecium coryli. The sequence continues at coordinate 1,145,220 of AZAH01000001.1, forward strand.
CAGTGTGTCCTAATTTCTTTCTTCTCCTTTGCTTTTATGTTTGTCTAAGGATTAATAAATAGCCTCCCGCTTTGATATAGTTCAGTACCGAGTTAACTGCAACAAACTCATCGTTGGAGAAATATATATAGAAATACTTGGTGCCCACGATGTCGCACAGTGGTGCAGCAGTATATAAGAAGGTTAGCGGTATGCTCACCATCGATGAAGAGGTGAGCCCCGCTGTGCTGAATTGGCGGTCAACCGATGGAGATAAGTCCTATGCAATCCCATTGAACACTGTGAATAAACTTCAGGCAACTCCTCCTAACAATGATAAGATGATGTTGCGTCTGGTAGGGAAGGTAGATGAGACTAAGAAGGTCAAAGATAATGAAGGCAATGAAGTGCCGCCAAAGCCAGTTGTTCATAGATTTTCATTTAACAACCGGATTGTTATGGATAATATCAAAGAAACGTTGCAACATATCATATCTCGGTACAAAGATGAGGAAGTATATGAAGAGAAGAAGCGTAAGGAAGCTGTTAGCTCGGCATCCACAACTCAGCATGCCCCACTTATTAATACATCGGCATTAGAAGATTCGTTGTCAAAGGAGAAGCTTCTGGTGAACTTAAAGCTCCAACAGTCGCTTTTAAAAGAGAATAGAGAGTTAATGAAGACTTTTCAAGAGGCAGTAATCAAATCAGGGTTGTCTCCTCAGGAATTTTGGCTTACACGTATCCCTCTGCTTAGGGCTTTTGCACTAACCATGTCTCAAAAGACCGGGCCATATAACGTTCTTTCGACAATCAAACCTGTTGCATCCTCTGATAATAAAGTTAACGTGAGTGTGTCAAGAGAAAAAATTCATACCATTTTCCAAAACTATCCAATTGTAAAGAAGGCATATGACGATAATGTCCCAAAGAATTTCAAGGAGCAGGAGTTTTGGGCCAGGTTCTTCTCATCGAAGCTGTTCCGTAAACTTCGTGGGGAGCGAATCATGCAAAACGATAGAGGTGATATGATCATCGACCGTTACTTGACATTAGATCAAGAGTTTGATCGACGTGATGATGAACTGTTGTTGCATTCAGTTAAGAAGCTGGTCGACCTAGAAGGAAACTTAAATGATGATCCCGAGAGATTGGGCAATCGCCCACATTTTACAATGTTGCCAGGTACCGACCCTAATGGAAGCAGTGATGGTGCAGTAGACATATTAAAGGGTATGAATAGATTGAGTCAAAAGATGATTAAATCGCTAGAAACAGAATACTCTAGAGCAAACCTACAGCTCCAAGATTTTGATAAAGAGGAGCGTGAAGAGTTACTATTCCATGATCTGGTTGATAAAGCCAAGACTGAATACACTGAAATATATCTTAAACAGCGGAGTCCCATAGATGCTGAACAGGCTGGGAGTGGGGACAGCGTCTCTATTAATACCTTTGAAGATATCAAATCTGAGATCAACACTACCATGGAGGAACTACAAAGTACTTTGGATTTAACTGCAGTTACTAAAGTGAACGTGCAAACGAACCAAAAGATCAATAGACGCGTTCTCAAAGCTGTTAAGATTAATGCAAAGCAAGCAAAGCATCTACATTTTGATGCGACAGCAGGTGCCTTCCTCGGTAATCAAGGCGTCGACGGTGAGGAGGCAAGCTCACCACTCCCTAAAGACCTTCTAGAGAGTTGCCGTATTCTACATAGCACCTGCTGTGAGTTCCTGAAGCACTTTTTCATACATTTCCAGAGTGGTGAAGCTAAATATGGTACCACGGTGAAGAAACTATACAATCATTTGAAAGAATGTATTACCAAGGTACAAACCCTGATGGAGAGCATCGGCTCTCAGCCTGAAATTGATGGAACCGTTGTTATATCATCTAAGGCATATATCAACCCCGTTCTCACATCTATTAAGCTAGCTGTTAGTAAATACGAGGCTGCTTTAGAAGGAGTGGAATCCGCCGAAAACCACAATGTAAATGCATGATTTTTGTATACATTAAGATTAGATACACATCGTAAGTAGGCTAATATTACTTACTTACTTATTCTTCTTCTTTATCCATCATTTCTTTGTTCATCATCCTGCCTCTTCTACCCTTTCCTCTGGCTTGCTTTTCCTTGTTTCTACGGTTCAATTCCATGACGACTTCACCGTTGGCTTTATCAACAGAATCTCTAAGAGATAATATAATGCCCTTATCAATGTTTTCCTTTGGTAACTTCCTGCCTAGCACGTCTTCTATACGCAAAATAAGCTCCAAGTCGTATTGTGAAACAAGAGAAATAGACTTTCCAGACCGTCCAGCTCTAGCCGTTCTCCCCACTCTATGTATATAAGATTTGGAGTCAACAGGTATATCGTAGTTAATAACAAGATCAACTGAAGGAATATCTAACCCTCTAGCAGCAACATCAGTCGCCACAAGAATGGAGCGCCGGCCTGCCTTAAACAGGTCCAGCGCTCCCATTCTTTGGTTCTGGTTTAAATCACCATGTAGAGCAGTCGCGCTAAATTCCAAAAGATTGCATAATCCTGATATACGTTCTGCATTAGCCTTGGTTCTGGTAAACACAATGGTACTCTTTCCAATATACTCATTGAGCAGATACACTAAGAAGGTATTTTTGAGCCCACCAGGAACAACCATCAATGTTTGCACAAGAGTTTCTACTGTTTGGTATTTGTTAGAAACAGAGCATTTGACTGGGTTTGTTAGTGATGCCCTCTGCAGTTTCTCGATCTTTGAAGTCATTGTCGCGGAAAATAGGTAAGTAGTACGTCCTTTAGTTGGGATATTTTTCAAAATCCTGTCTAGGACAGGCCCAAATTCCATATCTAACAGTCTGTCAGCTTCATCCATAACCAAAAAGCGCAATTTACGCATGGAAAAGCCTTTAGTGTTTTCAAGGTGGTCCATTAGCCTACCTGGCGTAGCAATAATTATATGAGGCTTACGCATCAAATCACGCGCCTGGTCCATCATGTTCATTCCTCCAACAATACAGGTTGTACGCACACCCATTAATGATCCCAAAGAGTCAAATGTTTCCTTGATTTGCTGTGCTAGTTCTCTAGTTGGTGCTAAAATACATGCGTAGTATGGTTGCTGGTCATGCCACAACTGATTTAAAATTGGTATTGCAAAAGCTGCTGTTTTCCCTGAACCAGTTTGTGCCAGTCCAATGATATCTTTGCCTTCTAAAGCAGGGGGGATAGCTTTACTCTGAATCGGAGTAGGTTTACTGAAGTTTAAGTTCTTACATGCTTCCACCAACTCGGGCACCAAATCAAGCTCATCAAAGCTTGAAAACTCCTCATCAGCTTCTTTTTCAGATTCTGGGGCAACATCTCTAGTAATATTCACAGTGGAGCTTCCAGGGCCTTCATCTGATCCATCTACATTATGCTCATCTTGCTTCACCAACGCTCTTTGCTTGATTTTCTCTGCCAAGCGGGCTAAATCTTCGCTTTTTTTAGGCTTACTACCCTTTTCAACCTTGCTCATCTCGAAGAAAGTTCAATATTATATGTTAGTAATCTTAGAATGCAAGCTATAGTCATTTTAAGTTGTTGTTGAAGCTCATCTTTCCTTCACTTTTTTTTTGGCATCTGTATTTAAGAAAAAAGAAACGAGGATATCGTTAAAATTTTTCTAAAAGTGATGAGCTCAATTGAGAAGCAGCCTAGACTACAATAGGTACATCAACCAATCGACAGGTTATAGGCTTCATACTGCTTATAAGCCGATTAGTATTGGGTATCCAGTGTAATGGCAAAGAGAAGACAGAAGACAAGAACCCATGCCAAGCCGTCTGAAGAGGAATTGAAAAAAATCCCGAAGTCGTTGGTGATTCGTGTGGGTCGCACCTCTATGGCTAACCACTCCTTGAATCAATTGGTGAAGGACTTCCGTAACATTATGCAACCTCATACAGCAGTTAAATTGAAAGAGCGCAAGTCTAACAAACTAAAGGACTTTGTAGTTATGTGTGGGCCCCTGGGTGTGTCACATTTGTTCATTTTTACACAATCCGAGAAGACAGGCAATGTTTCTCTTAAGATCTCTAGAGCTCCACAGGGTCCTACGGTCACCTTCAGAGTGCTTAACTACTCGTTAGGTAAGGATATCAGAAGGTTTTTGAAGAAACCAAAGTCTATTAGCAAAGAGGATATGCTTAATCCACCGCTATTAGTATTAAATGGCTTTGGAATTAAAGATGAAGACGAAAGCAAAGCAAACGTTGAGAAGTTGGTAGTTTCTATGTTCCAGAATATTTTCCCACCACTGAATCCAGCTAAGACACAGCTTTCGTCCATCAGTCGGGTTTTCATGGTTAACAAGGAGCGTGAAACAGGAGAAATATCACTACGTCACTACGCTATTGATGTGAAAGAGGTAGAAGTCTCAAAGAATCTTAAAAGATTGTATCGCTCTAAAACCAACCTACACAAGAGTGTGCCTGATCTACGTAGGAAGGATGATATTGCATCGTTAATCCTGGACCATGATTTGGGAGCATACACCTCTGAATCGGAGATTGAAGAAGATGCTATCGTGAGCGTTATAGACAAAAAAGACACAAAGGTTAGAGCAAGACATCAGCAGGTGCCAGAGGAAACTGTATCTAAGATTGAAGGAGATAATGATAGAGACTTGGATGATGATGTTGTTATGGAGAATGAATCGGCTGAGAAAAAAGCTGAACCATCCGATGAAGGCGAGCTTCGTCCAAGAAAGAGAGCAATCAAGTTAACTGAAGTAGGTCCAAGGTTAACTCTTCAACTTATTAAGATCGAGGAAGGAATTTGTAATGGTAAGGTGCTGCATCATGAGCTTGTGCAGAAGACAGACTCTGAGATAAGGGCTCTAGAGAAAAGACATGCACAGAAACAGCGGTTAAAGGAGGAGAGGAGGAAGGAACAGGAGGAAAATATCGCTAAGAAGAAGGCAGTCAAGGAAGCCAAAAAGCTGCGGAAGTTAGAAAGGAGGCAGCAAAGAAAACTTGCTACTGAAAATGGTACTGCTGAGGAGGGGGGTGCTGAGTCTTCATCTGATGCTGATTCTTCAAGTGACAACGAGTATAGCGACGTGCCAGAAGATCTCGACAGCGATTTGTTCAGTGAAGTAGATAACTAGACAGTTTGTTAATAACCTGTATATTAAAATTATCATATCTATACATAAACACAAGTTTGGCTTATTATGCCGTTACTGTATGTATATTGTGCATGCAAAGTAGCTGGTGTTAAAATATAGCATCATGCAATGGACAAAAGTTCTTGGTAGCATCTACAGCACAAAGCGTACTGCTCATCTTTTCTGACTTCTTCTTTAGCCAACTCTTGATACAGTCGTAGTGGAATACACAGAGACATTCCAAACGGCCTATCTTCTGCCCCGGCTCCATGTCCTCAAAGCATATTGGACATTCTGTTAGATCTCCATCGCCCCTGCTGTTGTCAGGCATCAGGTATACTAGTATTCTATTCTTAAAACCAGACATTCCAGGTTTATATTTCAGGTGGTGTTGCTGAATATTTGAGGCCTGCTCTAAACAGGTCTGTACGTGCAACGCAGACTCCCCCTCTGAAAAGTTAGCCAAATCTTCGTTACAGATTGGGCACTTACTGTATTCCTCGGGGGTTGTAGAAGAACCAACTTGAGAGCCGGATGCGTTACTACTATCGCTTCGTTCAACCTCTGCTTCCCTTACTGTGTCTCCCTTCACCAGGTTATTTCTGAACGAAGTAAACGACGTCGAATCCTGAGGACTGCTGTTGCTTGGCCCCCCACCACTCCCTGAAGGAATTAGCTTACCTTGCTTTGTCAATAACAGCCCTCTCTGCAATAACGTCTCGTGGCAGGAATTACACGTCCTATATGGTTGTGCCTCTACCACGCCCTCGCTCCTTTGCAGCACCTTGACCTTACGCTTATCGTAGTATGCGAAGTGACTTGAGCATGAGGAACAAAAAATGCTTCCACAACATCTGCAATGGTGTCTCCGTGACCAAAACGTGAACTTGGAATCGCAGCTTATACAAGCTACGACCAGTTCATCTTTTTGCCATTCAACAAGACCGCTAGTTTCTCCTGAAAGATATTCTTGTTGTGTTTCCATTGCTCACACAATCTAGACAGCGCTCCTGACGTGAACAGGATGCCCTATGTTCAACTTAATATATCAAGCACCACTAATACTCAATATGGGTCGGCTCCTGTGTGATGTTCCCTGGTGATCTTTTGATTATTTTAATGGGTGATCGCTTTTTTTAGATTTGGTACAAGATATTGGTTCTGGTTATAGTCTCTTTAATTGTACAATTTATTTACACCTTACAAAACGAAGCAACAGCCGAGGAGCCATTGAGAGAGTACGACGCTTAAACGCTTTAGGGTTTATGTACACACGTTCCTGGTGCGTCAAGGATATAGTTAATCCTTTGACAGTCAAAAAGTTCAACGCAATTGTTAAAAGGCAGTGGCGACAGGAAATACCTCTAGCAAAAGAAGCAGGGCTGGCCGATCACCTGCTATTCTTCAACCCTATATGGGATCAGCCAAGCTGGGATGGATACTACAGTTATCTTACACCAGGATCTATAACTGGGAAGGATATTCAATTTAAGAGGCGTATGTGGACCCAAGGATCTGTAGAGCTAGTGCAACCGCTTAAATTCGGAGAAGTATATAAATGCGAAGAACGCACTGCGTTTGTGAAGAAGATACGAGATGATTATTATGTGAAGCTTATTCGGGAAATCAGAGACCCAAGTGAGCAGCTAGCTCTCATAGAACAGCGTATGTTGCTATATACCAATAAACTACCCAAGGAAGGAATCGTTAGAGCTGTGGAGCGGCAACCCCCATATATTGAGACTAGTTTCACGTTTGACAATCTGGATATATTCAGCTATAGTGCACTAACCTCTAACAATCACAGGATTCACTGGGACTATGAGTACACAAGGACAGTCGAAGGCTACAAAGATGTAATTGTACAAGGGCCTTTTACGTTGAACATGGTTGTGAAGTTGCTGGAAAGCAAAGGGATTTCGTCAGCAAAGTACATTCAGTATAAGAACACTAACGTTATTTATAGAGGAACAACGGTGGATATTTGTCTTGGAACCACGGTAGGTGACCACTTGCAGGCATGGATAAGAGACAAAGAGAACCCAGGTCTTGTGTACTTTGAGGCGTTAGTAAAACTGGATTAATGACTAATGCGTGCGGAGCACTGATCAAGGAGTTTGGCTGTTGTTCTCCAGTGGCTCCATTTCTCATTCGGTTTCTCGTCTACATCGACAATAATCGCGCTGATAGCTGAATGTGGAGCCCACGTTACAAAACACGTAAGGTCTTTTAGAGTCATTGAAAGGCAAAACGCCTCAGACACCTTGCTAGTCTCTGTAAGTGCTGGAAGACTGTGGCCTATTTTTTCTTGCGCTCTATGTATATCACGAAGGACATTATCAGGCTGCTGCAAGTAGTTATTCACAGCATTTATAAAGGGCTCAGGAATCTCTTCAACGGCGAATAGATCCTTGAGTATGCTTAATCTGTCTGCACTTCCTAATAACTGTGCATAGCAGCACCGCAGTGATTTTCCCCTTAGAGCGCCAAGCGTGCAATTCCTACAGTATTCGGTATCCTGGTATAGCCATTTTGGCTTGAATTCCCACACTATTATAGAATCAGCTTGGTGAATTTTGGTATATGGATCAAGGGTAAATGATCTACTGTTTTTTGGAATGAAGTTTGGCATCCTGAAGCAGGTAAATACAGTAGAATCCCATGAAGTAATAAATGGAGATAAATGCTCCCTTAACGGGTCTGCTTCGATAGCTGCTAACTCATGATTGCACAGATATCTCTCCAACAGTGGAAGTACCTTTTCTTTGATATAAGCAGCGTTTTTTTCAGTATATTCATTGTTCGACTTGATACTGCGCGAACGTATGCACACTCTGTAAAGAGTTTCGACCTCACCATCCAAACTCAGCAGACAATTAGCATTTCCTTTTGCAAATAAACGGGCCATAAAGATTATGTTCAACCTTTTGGTTGTAATGTGCACATTATTCTTAGTATTCCCCTTGATGTGGAATGATTTAAACTAATAGAAAAATTTTCGGTTATCATGCGGTGGTTTTCTAGTTTGTATCTCATCTCCTCGCTAACAAAGTTAAACCGTAGTGAAGAAATGTCCGAATCTAATGCTATCCCTGCTTTGTTCAATGAAGCTGTTTTGAAACAATCGGTTCCCGTACCGGAAAATGCTGTGAAGGTTGAGGGTATCAACTATAGTGATCCGAAGTCGCAAGACATGAAAGCATCTGACCTCATCGAGGCGATGAAAAGGATGGGCTTTCAAGCTTCCTCTCTAGGTAAAGCTTGTGATATAATCAATGAAATGAGATCTTGGAGAGGTAAGCATATTGATGAACTAGAGGAGCATGAGCGTGGCGGCAGCTTTGATGAAAACGGTTTTCAAAAGACTACCATCTTTATGGGATATACCTCTAACCTGATATCTTCTGGAGTACGTGAAACTCTCAGATATCTAGTTCAACACAAAATGGTTGATGCAATCGTTGCTACTGCAGGTGGTATTGAGGAGGATATCATCAAGTGCTTGGCTCCAACTTACCTGGGTGAGTTCTCATTAAAAGGTTCTACCTTGCGTGAACAGGGTATGAATCGTATAGGAAACCTGCTAGTGCCAAACGACAACTATTGTAAATTTGAAGAGTGGATTGTTCCTATTTTTGACAAGATGTTGGAAGAGCAAGAAAAGTATGTGGAGGAACACGGCAATGACTGTCTGGATGCTAACACAGACGTTGACTCCCCTATATGGACCCCATCCAAACTTTGCTATCGTCTTGGAAAGGAAATTAACGATGAGAGTAGTGTTTTATACTGGGCTTACAAAAACAACATTCCTATTTTTTGCCCTGCTATTACTGATGGCTCCATTGGAGACATGTTGTTTTTCCACACCTTCAAAGCCTCTCCTAAACAGCTGCGACTAGATATTGTTGCTGATATCCGTAAAATCAACTCTCTGTCTATGGAGGCTTCTAAAGCAGGTATGCTTATCCTTGGTGGAGGCCTCATCAAGCACCATATTGCTAACGCATGCTTGATGAGGAATGGTGCAGACTATGCAGTCTACATTAATACTGGTCAAGAATTTGATGGCTCAGATGCAGGCGCCAGGCCAGATGAAGCTGTTTCTTGGGGTAAAATTAAAGCAGAAGCCAAGTCTGTAAAGGTTTACGCCGATGTTACTGTTGTTCTACCTCTGATTGTCGCGGCAACCTTTGCAAATGATAAAAACTGATGATGTTAACATTGACTTATGATCTATCTCCCCAAAGAGCAGCTTTTATTTAAAAGTATATAGTTCTAATTGAATTGATTTAGTTTTAAGCTGTATATCTTACATATCTTAACGGATGCACAGAATCACTTAAATTTGCTTAGCTTGATTTTTCAAAAAATCATCAAACAGACCCATCCTGCTTTACTGAAACCGCCAAGTATATGTGCACTAAGATGCTTAATATTGCTCGTTTAGGGGGGAGCAGCGTTCGAAGAGTGACGCTGCGCCAGCACTTCATCTCACCTTCTAACTTTATCCGTTATAAACATATGTATGCAGGGAACCGTAACAGTACCAAAACCATCAAGACAGAAGAAGAATTAGAATTGGAGGAACTTCAGGAGCAAATGAAGTCATCAAATCTTTTAATCAGATGGGGTGCGATTACACGTTCTGAAAAGTTCAAGAAGGGTATGACAAAGTATATGATTATTGCATACGCTGTATTCCTGGCTTATGGTATGCAATTTATGAAGAAACAATACAATAAAGAAAAAGAGCTCGAAGCGCTGAAAGAAAAGGAAACCCAAGGTTTGATTAATGAGTATGAATCTCTGAGAATTAAGGAATTGAGTGGAACGGCTCGTTCAAAAGACTTGAAAAAACTTGAAGCATATAAGAAGTTAAAAGAACAGTCGCCTGAATTAGACAGTTTTGAAGGAATTGTCTTAGACATTGAAGAGAAAGATCAGAATAAATTTATCTTACCTCCTCAAGACACATCTGCATTCTTTGACAGCAAAGCAGAGGAATATGATTCTGATGTGAGACTTGAAGAAATGGCTATAATGCTTGGCAGAAAGCGTAAATGGCTAGCCAAGCATTGCAATGGCGATGTTCTCGAAGTAGCTTGCGGTACAGGTAGGAACATAAACTACATGGATATGAAGAAAATTAAATCTATTACTTTCCTAGACGCTTCGCAGAAGATGGTGGAGGTTACTAATAGAAAGTTCAGAGAACGCTTTCCCAACTTTAAGAAAGCAGCTTTTGTCGTGGGCAAGGCCGAAGACTTGCTGCAAATAGCATCAGGCGATAAAACTACTAGTTCTGGTACGGAAAGCAACCCAGAAGTTCAGTATGATACTATTATTGAAGCCTTCGGTATTTGTTCTCATTATGACCCAGTAAAATCTCTACAGAATTTCTCCAAATTACTGAAACCAGGTGGACGAATTATATTGCTAGAGCATGGTAGAAGCCATTACGAGTTCGTTAACGATATTTTGGACAAACGTGCAGAGAAACGTCTCCAAACCTGGGCATGCAGGTGGAATTTGGACATAGGACAAATAGTAGAAGATTCCGGTCTTGATATTGTCGAAGAAAAGCGTGGGCACCTTGGAACTACTTGGTGCATTGTTGCGAAACGGAAGGACGATGTCAAGAGAAAAGGCGAGATTGGATTTGTTGAGAAGTATTTTAGATCCAGCGTAAGCTCCAGGATAAAGGAGTTTGCAGACCAAGATAGCAAGCCTTCTAACAGCTCTGAGGATGGCAAGTTGTAAATTAAGAGCAACTTTATGTAAATACACTTGTTTATAAGAAGATACTTAGTAGGAGATACATTTCTAACACAATAACAAACGATGCAAAATTTATCAAGAGCTCCCACGCATCTTTTCACCATTAATTACATCCTGCCCAAGTGCTTCCATAGTTTCGTATTCTATTAATGAACCAATATCCCCGTATGCCATGCTAGCCTCATAGGCGGCAACAATTCTACTCTCAGTGATGCCCAACTCACAGTGCGCAAGCGCCTTGATCACATTTCCATATCGTGCCAATGTAGTCTTAATGCTGGTAGATATAAAATCGTTCTTGTCAGAATATATCTCCCAAGAAGATTCCTCCTCAAGCCTTGTAATGGAAATACTACCGACTCCTGAAGCATGGTCGCCCAAACCACCAACGTTTTTTCCCATTGTACTGCTGTATGAATTAGCTGATAAATCCATTTCTGATGTTTTCCTGAGCCAGATATATCCGTTGACACCCAGGATTACCGTGACATTCCCAGGGAGATTGTGAGTGTGGTTTTTACTGCGCACTATAAGGGCACTGGGAACGCAAACAAAAATACCATTACGCAGTTTACCATACTTTAACGACCTAGTATGTAGCGATGCACTTCCATCCTGAAATAAAGACTGCACCTCTGCATTCAGTAGATCACCTTCTTTGAGAAAACTCCTCATCTGTAACTCATCGCTCTCTGACTTCCTTCTCAACACACCACCTGGTAAATTTACAGAACCTAACATTAAGACAGCATACTGTTTCCCTCCAATGTCCACCTTCCATCGTTTATTCCCTACATCCACGATACGTCCGACGATGTGGTCACCGGTTTCCGGCGAGTAACGCCCCCTCCATGGTATAACGGACAACAAACGATTCACACGAGACACAGTGCCTGCTAGCGAGGAATATGTCTTGTTTTCTAAAAAGTAGGTACCATGGCCCCTCATCCAAATAGGATCATCAGTGACTAGCTCTCCCGGCGTCATGATAGATGAAGTTTGCGGCGTCTCGGTATCCATATCAACGTCAGAATCACGATCATGAGTTATATCATCCTCATCCTCTTCGTATCTATTACGATGGAATTGGAAGCCCTGGCGCTTTACGACTGATATCGTTTCACTCATTTTGGCAATGTTACTGCTAGCTGTGCGTGTTCGCCTGTGCTTGGACTGAGCAATCTTTTTATGGGTACTCCGCTGATATTTTCAAAAATTTTCAGCTCATCAAGATAGGAAAATAAGAACGCTAACAGTAAATAGACGGTTTAACAACTGCAGCTTACACAACTTGGCAACTTTGGGCTTGGAAGGAAGAGTATAGTATAAACATGTCGCTGCCAGCTCGCTATTTACCTCCTGTTAATCGCTGCCTAACCAAATTGGACAAGCAGTTCTTCGTTAAGATTATTCCATTGGTAGTTGTGAGTTTCCCTGATCCTAGGAACATATCGGTATTTACTAAACGGTTCAAGACTGAAATCCTCAGAGTGCCCCGTATTCCTCACGTTGTAAAGCTGGAATCGAATGATTACTCTAAAACCCATGATGTGCTGCGGGAATCTGTACAAGCCTTAACCCAAGAACCTCCTTTAAAAAAGAAAACCCCAGCCAACGACAATCATATAAGCAAAGGCATCTTATTGAAGGATACAATCCATACGACAGCTGACTTACCTTCACAGCTGTCTGAAGAAGCACGCGCTTTCCTTGAGGAGACAAACGCTGCCGTCCACAACTACAACTACGTCCTCGACTATAACTTCTACAGAGCAGAAGAAATATTCAGGGCCATTCTCCCAGAGCATCTCCTTGATGAAGTGCCCTCAGGTTTCACCGTCACAGGTCATGTTGCCCACATAAATCTCAGATCGGAATTCAAGCCTTTTGGCTCCATCATCGGACAGGTCATCCTAGATAAAAACCACCAAATCGAAACTGTAGTAGATAAGGTCGACACCATCGCAACTAAGTTCAGAACCTTTCAAATGAACGTCCTTGCAGGTAAACCAGACTTAAACGTCACCCTCCGGGAGTCCAACTGCACATTTTCATTTGATTTTAGCAAAGTATACTGGAACTCAAGACTTCACACAGAACACGAAAGGCTCGTCCGCATTTTCAAACCCTCCCAGCTGGTAGGTGATGTCTTTGCTGGTGTGGGACCCTTTGCTGTTCCGGCAGCTAAAAAGCGTGTTTTCGTCCTAGCAAACGACCTAAACCCTCACTCCTTTGAATTCATGCAGACTAATATAAAAGCCAATAAAGTAGAGTCCTTTATCAGATCCTCAAACCTGGACGGTAGAGAGTTTATCAACAGGAGTCCTTTATTGCTTGCTGCTTGGAGGGAGGATTGTAATAATCATGTTAAGCTCCCTGGCGGCAAAAAATACAAGGATCCAAAAACCGGTGAGTCACTCCGCACATCCTGTGAGGATATTACCATGCCAAAGTACTTCCACCATTATGTGCTAAACCTGCCAGACAGTGCCCTAACCTTCCTTGATGAATTCGTGGGTCTATATTCACGCCATGGCTTTAATCCCGACGAATTAAGCAGTGATCCCGCCTTTACATTGCCCTGGATTCATTGCCACTGCTTTGAGAAGCATAACCCGGACGAAACCCCCGAGCCCTCACTAGAAGAACTACATGGAAGAGTCTACAAGCGTATTCTAGAAATAATGCAAACAAGCAGTCACGTGCTTCCATTTGATAAGCTTTCATTCCATTTAGTGCGGAAAGTAGCACCCACTAAGCCAATGTTCTGCGTGAGCTTCCAGCTACCTCATGCCCTAGCGTTTAAAGCCCTGTAATCAATGTGTCACAACATGGTAGTGTTACTCACAGCATCGTCACACCCATACACCTCATTTATGTTGATAAGATGAGGCTCAAAAAACACACCTCTCTGACTCACTGTACTTACAAATGATAGTGGCAGCAAGTTGTACATATATAGAGAGTAAATTACTATCTTATCCTGTAAAATAAAATATATTTAGTATTAGCTTGGTAAGATTGAATAGTGGTACAGAGCTGGGTTCGGTACTGCTGATTATCTTGACATATTCGCTGTGGAGAAAAGTATTAGAGACTACATTGACGTCTGCTCTGGGGCAGGTCCCCAAAGAGGGAGTAAGGCGTTCCCAGTGTCGAGATCAGGGGGCAGGGTAGTTTACAAAAGGGCAGCAAATACATCAGAGGTGAAGCAAGGTGTTTATGGAGGGTTGGGAGGTAAAGAGCACGCGCGGATTCAGTTGGTACTGCAGGTGTCAGCGGTGCTTTCCGGTTTAAGTTTTGAATGTTCCATAGAGAAAGGTAATGGCAAGTTCTTCTTGATCACATATGTGGTGGAAATCCTCAAGAGATCAAGATGCTCAAGAAGCGTGACCATATTGGCTACTTATTACTTTGCCAAATTGCAACGTACGTTGCTGAAGGATGTTCATAGCGGGTCTGTCCCTCTATTCGCTCTCTCAGCTAAAAGAGTATTCCTCTGCTGTCTTATTCTGGCTCACAAGTTCACACATGATATGACGTTTTCTATGAACGTATGGTCACACATTGCAGGGCTACCTGCCAAGGATATATCAACAATGGAGCGATGGGCCTTACGTAAAATGGATTACAAGCTTTTCGCTTCTGCCGAGGATGTGAAGACCTGGACAGAAACCGAGCTTCGCACAGGTTACAAAGTAGGGGTTATCGCAGCATAGCTTATATAACAAAGAAATCTCGATAGCTCGGTAGATTTCTTTACAGAGCTTTGGAAGTCATTCTTCGGTGGTAGTTGGCTTATGTACATTTTGTTTAGCTCTACATGGAAAAAATAATGCGAATTCTGTGGATCGAACACAGGACCTCCAGATAACAAAGTGACCGAAGTGATGACTCTTCAGTCTGGCGCTCTCCCAACTGAGCTAAATCCGCTTATTGTTGATTATAAGCTTCGTGTTGCATATCATATCAGGCAGTCTATAAACAATGCTGTCATTAAAGCAAAAGAACACTCCAAAGATGGTGTTACGTGCGAAAGTTGCCACTTAGTGGGACAGCTGAAACTATATAAAAAGACCAAGCCAGATAGCTTGGAATATAAGCCTATCTAGGACACTAGAGGGTACCTGGCCCGATTAGAGACTATATAACAAGTAACTACTCCTCAACAAAAGCGTGGTGAGCGCGTGAAGAAGAGAAGTTCAACGTGGCACGTGACCTAGGCTAGTTGCCCTCGACAAACGCTCCATAGTTCCTGTTGTTACTTGTCCCCCGTCGAAGGTGGAATCCTTTCAACAGTAGTTACATCTTAACAATGGCTGTAGCATAAAATAGGCCCCTAGTATATCTCAGCTGTTTGAGAACTATGGAAGAGGCAGAAAACGATGACAAGACCCCTCGCACATTACAGGAACAACTCCAGCTGAACTCTATTCGTAAGCAGGAAGCCTTTCAGAAGAGAATCCAAGAAAAGAATTCGATAATAAATAGAATGAGCGCTGAGGATATCGCCTACTATGAGAATTTGAAAAACAATGAGATCGCTAAGGAAAAGGAGCTGGACGATTTTATCCAATCCAAAATGAGGCTATTTGAAATAAAACAGAAACATGAAAAGCTTGCTCGCACAGCTACGAATATACCATCAGAAAGCAACTCTGGAATAAAATCTAGTAGCATATCTACTACTAATACTTCAGCAAAATTGGGAATAGTCAAAAAAGCGCATAAGAATAAACGTCGTATACGTGTAGTGAAGAAACCAGCATGATAATACGACTAGTTTTAGACAACCAGTATATAAATTGGTTGTGTGGCCGAGCGGTCTAAGGCGCCTGATTCAAGCGAAAGCTTACAGCTGTTNACAGNTGAATCCTCAGGTATCGAAAGATGCAAGAGTTCGAATCTCTTCGCAACCATTTTTTTATTAGGATATTCGATGAAATGATATCCGTAGTTTTTCTCGTCTTCGAATTAAGAATAGAGATGCTTTAGTCAAAAATGAAGAATATATTGCTCGGAACATTGTATGTACAGGAAGCTCTAAATGGTGTTTTTATATAATTTATATTGCAAAAGTTAAATATAGAGCGCTTGCCCTCATATTTTTTGCCTTTTTAATGCAAATCAGTTGATTCTCGTCAAGAAACCAATCAATTCATATTGCCCATGCGTTAATGTCACCATTTTCACGGCCTTCGACTAAGTACCCGTCTTTGTATCGCAAAAATTCAACGGTAGCTTCATTGGAAGCATCCTCACCGCAAAACCAATGCTTTTTTTGTTGCCTATCATAAACTTTTACAGTTCCTTCCTGATTGGCAGCAACCACTTTATTCAAGTCAAATTGCAAGCAAGTAACGGGATGTTCATACGCAAATGCATCTGCCAAAGTACCAGTTCTCAGATCCCAGATCCGAATGCTACTATCCAAAGAACCAGTTATCAAATTCAAAGAGTCAAACTTAAGAGCGGTAACAGCGTCGGAGTGACCCTCTAGTGTACGGACAACTCGGCCAGTCCTTAGATCCCATAGGCGTACAACACCGTCTTTCGTGCCGGTAGCAAGCGCGGCGTCATAGCACTGCAGGGCACCAATTATTGGAGGATCATCAGCACTTACCAACGCACTACCTACCATTGAGCGAGCTAAGCTTCCACCTGTCGCAAAACTTACGTCTAATGTTTGCACACACTTACCATTGTTCAAGTCCCACTGACGAATTGTCCTATCCTGCGACCCAGAAACTAGGCGACTACCCTCAAAACTCAAGGCGGTGATTTCGTCCACATGGGAATCAAATGAATGAATACATACTTCCTCCGCAGGTGCTGTGGCACGGTCAATAGATGATGCACTGTCAATGGCACGCTGTATATCCCACATTTTTAACAAAGCATCACGCCCACCAGTAATCAATGTATTATATTGATCCATCTGCATACAATTTATTGTAGCCAAGTGGCCAGGTATAGAAGCCACATGAATATTTTTACTCAAATTCCAAACTTTAATTGTTGGATCCATCTTTGCTGCAGAACACAAAGTCCCAAATGGCATGTTAAAATCTAAACAGCTGACCATGTCATCATGTGCTCTAGCGAAGGAAGAAATTTTAGCACCGGGCTCATAGTACTGCTGTAAAGTCGGGTAGGTCTTTCTAGAATGGCGAAGTTCATGTTGATGTGCTTTCTTCTCGTAATGTGAATGTAGATAATTTGGTTTATGCTGTCTTTGCATCCTAGGAAGCTCCGAGAAAGAAGAGCGTGGCTCAGAACGTACCGTGTCCTTAGGTGATTCAAGATCATTATCCGAAAATCCGGCACCTCTACTATCCGCTCGAACAGGGGCTGTGTTTGCAGTCAACCCAGGATTTTCCTCTTCTTTCTCCTTATCCAAATTATACTCTTCTATCATGTCTATCCTATCCCTGATGTTCATTAGATGTTTTTCAAGGAATAGCTCATTTTGTTCCACCTTCGCAACCCGTTTAAACACTAAATCACGCATAATTTTTAACTTCTCCATCTTAACATCTAATTCCCTAATTTCACTTGCTGCCAGGTTTTTTTGAATCTCAAGTAAGTCAAGATTATCCGTGATTTGTTGAGCAACGTGTGAGAGGGTTTTAATCGAGTACGAGTTGTTAATTTGACTTGACTTTACGCCAGCCGGCAAACTGAACTCTTCCTGTGCAGCCTCGGAGTCATCCCCTCCCTCCTCCTCATCCGCCCCTGCAATGCCTGTAGATGCAGAACTGGATTCCTTAATAGACTTTATATCCTTATTCATGATACGCTTCTGGTGAGCATCGATAGTTTCGTCAATTACTGGCAAGGAAGCCTCAAACCCCTGGTAGAGAGATACATCCTCACTCTTCATACCTGCGTCCTTCCTTTTTTTAGTCATTTCGCTGCCGTCCGTTAACAGCTTACTGCCCGTTTGTTGCATCTGTTTCCGGTCCGGTACATCAGCCAATAAGTCGTCGCTAAGGTAGCTAAGAACTTTAAAACTAGTTCTTGTATTGCTAAAGCCATTCTTGAAGTAGCTTTTCCCTGAGGTAGCTTGAAAGATATCTTGAAAAGCCGCATTTCGAGAACTGAAGGAAGAAAACTGCCGCCCAGTTTTCTCAAGTTTAACCAGGCTAGAGGTGCCACCAGAACTCGTTATAGTATCATGTAACAGTTTTTTGTAAGGACTACTGTATGATAAAATCGTATCCTCCATTGAATGCGATCCAAACACTACCGAAGCCGTAGTGGATAACGCCTTACCCAGGTTTGCGAATTGATCCCCAGACATAAAAACGCTTATGGCCACTGAAGTGAGACCAATAATTAATCACCCGAACTTCAAAAAGGATAACCTGAAATTGTCCGAATTACAAGTTTATCAGAGCTAATATCCTCCAGTTTCTCAAATATCTCTGATGTTGCAAATAATTATGCAATTGGCCTGGCTCTTCGGAATACTATATATAACGGACATTTACACTCAGAACCTCCCAGATGTTCCCCATCAATAGAAAATTACACTACATGATTCTGATCTTAGCAACCACACATCCACACAAAAATAACATCATCTATAACGAGTAAAATAGCAGCACAGCTGTGAAGAGCCGGGTAACGACACCTTTGGACCCTGCAATGTATCCTATAGTCATGGGCTAATGGAAAGACGGTTATGCATTAAGTTCATTCTCCAGCTGTTCAAGTGTGCGCTCAAGGGCATGGATTTCGTCAGTTTCTTGCTGTATTAGAGAGGCGACGCTTGAAGAGGGCTCTACTTCTTCGTCGGAAATAGCTTCCTCGCCTCCCCCTTCGCTACGTGCTAGCAGTTGGTTCTCTTGGTTTTGAACTTCAGAACGTAGCTTCTCTATTTCTTCGTCTAGTTCTTGATACATAGTTAGTAGGCGATTATACTTCGTGCGGTATTCGTTTAAAGGCCACTGGGTCACAATTTCGTGAAGTAGTCGCAGGACAAGATCAATTGCAAAGTCCTCTACAAACATTGTTTTCCTGCGAGAGGCAGATGTATCTTCTCCGGTGATGACACTGCCATTCTGCAAGGCATAGAGAAGGTTTTTTGCTTCTAAATCGTCCTCGAACTTCTTAAGTAGAACCTTGAACACCCCGCCAGCTTCGGGAGAAAAATCATCAAAGATAAAATCCCTATTAGGCCTTTGCTTCTTTTTTGTAGCCAAATCATGCTGCTTCAGGTAGAAGTCCTTAGGTACATTGACAATAGGAGTTTCTTCAGGCATTCCTAAAAGTCTGTTCCGCTTAAGCGTAATAGCGCGCTCAGCCAGATAGTCATAAACACCTTGTTTTCCATCCTTCCTTCGCAGTTTCCCTTCCTTATCTACCTTGTAAAGGGAGAGTTCATCGACTGGGTCGCCATCGCGGATTAATCTTGTAATAATGTCCGCGTATGAGGACTTAGAACTGTGTACCAAAGCGTTTTGGAATATACCGGGCGGCTTAAAATAAAGGGTAGATATAGAATCTGCAGATTGAGTGATCTGTTCAAGGCAATAGTTGAGCGATTGAGACATGTTGGCTATGCAGTCTTCTGTGAGTTGTTTGAATAGCTTCTTTAGTGTTGATAAGATGATGATTTTCGCGAACACCCGCTAGGGAGAGATTTATGCTTATTACGTAAAAAGAATAATTATAGTATAATATGACCCTAGCAATGAACTGGCGATTAAGTACTCAAGATTATTTCTATATAGTCATTTTCTAGTCTCTCCATGATACCAATACTTCGTCTGTCCGGAATCTTTGGGTAACTATGGTCTCCGATAGATCCTTTACTACGTCTCCCATTCTGTATTGCAGAAGCCCTGCCTGTGCAATCATGACGCCATTGTCGATGCAAAATCTTTCATCTGTAGCGTGCACACGGCCGTTGGAGCGATCTTGACACATCATTGCCATCATTTCTTGTAATCTGGTGTTAGAACCTACGCCCCCTACAATTAAGACTTGGTTAGAGTTAACGTGTGCCATTGCGCGCTCTGTAATCTCCACTAGCATGGCAAATAGATTTTCTTGAAGCGAATAGCAGAGATCTTCCACTGTTACCTTTTGATGGCCTGTTTTTGGATCAAACAAGATTCTGTTCTTTTTATTCCCTTTGAAAAGATCTTTAGCCAAAACATCTATGTAAGCTAGTATACCACTCATGGAAAGATCCATTCCCTTCACAGTGTAAGGCAGCTCTACCAGCTGTTCCTTGTTTTTAGCTTTTTTAGCCAGTTGTTCTATGTTGTAGCCAGGCGATGGCGCATTTGAGATCCTTAAAGTTCTTGCAAACCTATCCAAGCAATTCCCAACAGCTATGTCTAAAGTCTCCCCAAAAATCCTATAACGCTTGTCTGCATATGCAATAATTTGGGTGTTACCACCGCTGACATAAAGAACAACAGGGTTCTTCGCTTTTGTTATCTCTCTACCCATTTCAATATGTCCGACACAATGATTCACACCAACTAATGGAACATTCCATAGCAAAGACATTGTTCGAGCAGCTATTACCACCGAATGAAGTGGTGCACCCATCCCTGGGCCCTTGGTAAAACAGATAACATCAAGTTCTCTAGGGTCATTAATTTTGGCCTCTTGTAGAGCCCTCCTGACAATTCTAACTACCCAATTCCTATGGTGTCTAGCTGTATCCCTTGGTAAAAACCCTTCTCCTGGCGGTGTAATATATGTATCCCTAATGTTGGAAAGGATGGTTGTCCCGCAGTCATGAGAGAGATCACCGTCACCATGTTCAGGAAGTAAAGGTTGCTTTATGACACCTACACCAAGTTTGTTGGCTGATCCTTCCAGGCCTAGTGCCAGATAATAGGAGCGGCCATCGCGAGGAGTAACAGAGTTGAGGTTTACCATTTCGCCTTGTCGTGAGCAAGAGTTTTCCTTCGTTTCTTGTTCGAGGTTGACATTTTCAACATCAAGATAAAAAAAATGGTCCAAAAAACATCCAGCTTACAAACAGTAAACTATTGCAATCTTAAAGCAAGAAGAGCGTTATAGGGTAAATTATCCTTGCAAGGTAAGTAGTTCTTAAATAACACGCCAAGAAGCACCTACAAGTATATTGGCTAACTAATCTAACTAATCATATTGACATCCATTTTGGATTTAGTGTTTTAAAAAAAACTCCGCGACGGGGAATTGAACCCCGATCCCGCGCGCGACAAGCGCGAATTCTAACCATTAAACTATCGCGGATTTTTCTTGTTCAACTAACACTTTTACAGACTGAAGTCGAACATAAGATTATATAATTGTGTAGATGGATCTAGTATAAGTCACGTCACACGTCAGTAAGAAGCAACTATTGAGAGTTATACGAGGTTACAGCTTATCAGGATACGTACGACTGAGATTGTGACAGCGGATGGTATCTGAGATTGTCTTGTATGACTATATAACTATCATCAATTAAAGTATTTGTGAGCACGTGACCTTTACTAAGAGTGCCCCTCAATAATTACGATTATGACAATATTATAATTTAATAATATAAATATTAAAGATATAAAAATATCATCTTAGGTCCAAAACTATTTGGAATGTAGGTAATATTATACTAGCTATTTTTACTAACTATGTTATATTCAATCGTTTTTAAAACCAAATGTTTCATTTGGTAATATACAAAGTAAAATCAAGCCTGAATGTCAAGGGCAAGTAGTCTAAGTCACGTGAGAGCATGAAATTCTCTTCTTCGCGCTCGCTAACGCTTTCTTTGAGGTTCAGTTACTTGCTATATAGTCTCCAATCAGGCCAATTATCCTCTAGTGTCCTAGTGGGGCTGTATATTCTAACTTTGCTGGCTTGTTCTTGTTATATAGCTCTCGGTTGTCTCTCCCAGAAACTAACAACCTTGTTAATCAACATCCAAGTCCAGAGCATTCAGTATTATATCTAATACTCCGCCAATCTCCTGGTGACTCTGAGACCCTGCTTCTTGGTCTTATCCAGGCCTCCTTCTGGTATCTTTGATTTCATGGCATTGAATGCAGTACTGTCCTCTAGATGGCCTATATCTCTTCTTAAGTCATCCAATTAAGTGGGCGTGTGGTCTAGTGGTATGATTCTCGCTTTGGGCAAGCGAAGTTCCAGTTCACTGGGATTTAACTACTAAGCATGCGAGAGGCCCTGGGTTCAATTCCCAGCTCGCCCCTTATTTTTTTCCCATTCCAGATGAATTATTAATTTATCCAACGTGATCTACCATTCTATTGTCTATAACTTATCAAGTTGTTTATTATTCAGTTATGTTTACTTGCACACAGTATTGCTTGGAGTGTGTCTTGATAAATTGTATCAGGAGTTTTTAAGGTGTGTGTACGCGCGTGTGTTTTAAGCTTATTTTGTGTTCGGTTTATCTTTAGTATCCTCCACCTAATAGATGAATAGTAACAAAAATACAAACATAAGATCCCCCATCTTACTGTTCACAGGCATTGGATATATTTATGGGATTACTGTCAACTAAGGAATCATTACATGTACTACACCATTCTGCAGAACTTGGTCAGGTCTGGGTTACTGACTCCAGCATTGTCGAATGGTATAGAGAGAATACATGCTTTAGAAGATTTAAGTTTGCTGAAAAGGTGATCTTAGCTGGTTTTACGAGATGGGATTCAAACCAGGAATCATTGGTCATTGTTTTGAAAGACCACATTCAGATATACTTTTTAGATGATGGAGATTCGCATTCCATAAAGTTACCATTTCCTATCTCAAAAGCTTACTTCTACTTAAATGGTATATTACTCGAGATCTTTTATGATTCCAATATTACAGGAAACGATTCTGTACCACTAGCACACAAATTTATTACTTTATCTGATCCGTTGATACCTTTTGGTTCCATATCTTTTGCAACAAGTCATCCAGATATCGATCACTATACTATGTTGCACTTTCCAGAACGGGATGCATTTGGAATTGCTGTACTTTACAATGAATCGAGACAGTTTATTAGTTTCTATAGCGCAGAAATATTGAACTCCAAGTCTACTATTGGTCCGGAGAGCAGTAATAATACGTTTATGAAGCGTAAGAAAAGCTATGGAAGCTTAATTCCTAACGATTCTATATCTTTAACATCATCGGGTCATAGAAAGCGTACGGCTGATTTGCATATTGGATCCCCCATTACTAGTAGTAGTTCAGGTACGAATAACAACGTTGCATCTACTGGCTTGACCAGTACACTAAGAAGAAGGTTAACAATGAACAGAAGAACAGCATCCGCAACTGTCAGTGTCGATCCACCACATATTAATAATACGCCAAGGGCAACCACACATGGAAATGGTAGTGCAAATAAAAGTAGTCAATTGCGGAGTACGTCTGCAACACTGGATAGAATGGCTATATCAGATGGCGGCTTTAATATGCAAACACAATTAGGTCTGAGTAACCTCTCGCAAGAGCTCCTGTCTCAGCCAGTTGTCTCTAAGGACAGTTTGCTAACAAAGGTTACCTCTTCTCCGATTCCATTTAGGTTTTCTGATAGGGTTAAAGTGGTATCGACCAGATTTAATGATAGACTTACAGTTGCTATTTACGATAGAGAGCATGATTGGGGGAGGTTATGGATCTTTAACTTGAACCTTTCGTTAGTAGGTAGCATGAAGTTTAAGGCATTTGGGTACTCACCTGTCTCGCTTGTGAAATCTATGGATATTAAGCAAATGATGATCCGTGACATTTGTGAATACGAGCCAAAACTTCTACCAGGAGTATTCGCCTTATTATTAGACAATGAAATTACGTTGTTCAACCCAGTGCTTAATATGTTTTCTCCCAATTTCCCTCTTGGTAGGGATAAGAATTATGAAAACATCTACGCTATATCTCCGTCTGCTTTATTTTTGGAGAAGGGCACTTGTCTGGTACCACCAGCTACGTACCCTAGAAGTCAGACTGTCCAGAAATATTTTGAAGCAATTAGGTATCTATTGCCTCCCGCTGCATTTTTTTACCTTTTATCAATATGGCAATTAACCAGATTAATTGTGCACGATCATAAATGTGATAACTATGATATTTATGCTTTTGATTATGCTATATCCTCATTTTTAGTGACGCCTGAATCTACTTTATATGATTCCACTTTTGCAACTATACAATCTGATCAATTATTTGGCCAAGCAGCAGCCATAATTGAATGGCTTCCAAAAATTGTTATTTGCCTCCACCTTATGAGGGAGGAACTCCAATTAAATGTGTTACAAGTCCATCATGTAGAATGTTTAGGCGTTCTTTTGCGAAGATTGACAAGTTTGATGGGGTGGCCCAAGCTATGGGTGGAATATTATAAGAATAGCAATGAAGTGATCAAACCATTGGAAATGCAATTTAGCCATCCCCTCGATGAACCCCCGTCAATATTCAAGTCCCTATATAGTGTGACGCAGGGATCTGTAATGGATGTAGTTCCATTCATCACATTTTCTCGTCTAGCGGAACAGGAAAGTACATCTGTGGATGCATTAATAACTCCAAGGACACACAAATTGTTGAAGTTATTTGAATCGCTACAAACACGACCCCATTCAGCTGGAAATATTTTAGAGCGCTTGAACGAGTTGGATATTAAACAAGGAGAATTTGAAACTTATCCAATTGGTGTGTATGCACCTTTGAAAAGATTTTTGCATGAGTTGGAGCCTACTATTAGCAAAGTGGATCCAAAAATGAATGTTTCTTTAATAACAAGATCTGATTTAAGTAACTGCATTGCATTAATGAAGGGCGAGCCACCCAAAGGAAGCAAAGATTTACACTGTTCACATTCTAATGAGAATAGCAATGAATTCAAGGTTAAAGATATAGCAGAATTAACTGGTTCCATACTAGAACTGCGCAAAGGTACCGAAGCTTCAACATCCCTTAATAATATGGATATTTTTGAATGCAAAGAGAATTTCTTCTTCGATAGAAGTCTATTTGATGAACTTTTATCCATGTTCACCTATTCAGTTCCCCATAAAGCTTACTTTCCTTCTCTAAATGATGAGTACACAAAAATTCTAAAGTTGAAGAAATACGCTGCTACAACTTCGGCATATAGAGCGTTTACAAGTGGGCTTGGAAAAGCAGCAGTGTTCTACTGCTCAGAGGAAGCTATAAGCTCAAAAAAGTCTCAAAGAGATGAATTGAATTTAAACTTCAAATTCCCAAGCGATGGCAGTAAGCTATCCTTGTCGAAGGATAAATTTCAGGATGATTTCTTGAAGTGGGCCGAATTTCATCGTGGTGTTGCTAGAGGTATTGCCATATCTAAATCAGTTACAAATGTAACTAGCTCGTGGATAAATTACAACAGGCCACCATGGCTAGATGCCCAGTATGGTGGGTTTTTATTGGGGCTTGGTTTGAATGGTCATTTAAAGGTGCTTGAGGAATGGCAATTATATAATTTCCTCAGTCCTAAGCATACACATATAAGCATTGGTTTACTATTAGGTATATGCGCTAGTATGAAAGGTACAATGAATCTAACTTTAACTAAGGTTTTAAGTGTTCATATTGTTGCTTTACTACCACCAGGTTCTAGCAATCTAAACATACACCATAGAGTTCAGACCTCTGGTTTAATTGGTGTTGGATTACTTTATCAAAGTTCGCAGCACAGGAGAATGAGCGACTTACTATACTCCCAGGTTACGTCTTTTGTAACAATCAATGAGGAGCAGACACCAGATGAAGGTTATAGACTAGCTGCAGGTATCGCTCTAGGCTTGGTAAATATGGGTGCAGGAAGTAGGTGCTTATCGATGAAAAACTTTAATGACGGTGATACTGAGATGGTCGATTCTGATGACTTTGAACCTTCTGAATCAATATCGAACTCTTTTGGAGTAAAGAACGCTAGCGGATATATGGATCCTGCCATTATAGAGGGCTTGTTAAAATTGGTCACCACTGTACATGATGTAGAAGAATCTTTAATGCCAGATAATTCCCAACTTGGAGCAACTGTTTCATTAATGTTAATGTTTTTGAAGTCAAACTGCTCTATTGTTGCTGAGAAATTGTCTGCTACCAGTGATGATACGAAAAGAGGAGAAACATGGTATATAAAGCCTGAAATGTTTATGTATAGAGAATGGGCCTCTAACATGGTAATGTGGGACAAAGTTCTAGGAAATGTCCAATGGATCGTTGCTGTTCTAGATGAACAAAATGTGGAAAAGTCTGAAATTGACAGTGATATATTACCAACATATTACATCATTGCTGGCCGAGTGTTATCTGTTGGAATAAAATTTGCCTCAACTAATGATATTGAACTTCGGGATGGATTATTTGCGATATTAGATCAATTCTTGCCATTATATCAGTATGCTTTAGGGAGTACAGTTGACGAACAGTTAATGTACAAGGGAATTTCAATGCTTGTAAACGTTTTGGTCATATCATTGAGCTTAATTATGTGTGGATCTGGTGATGTTGAAACATTTAAGCGGATTAGATATTTGCATAACGTTGTTCATGGCAAGGGATCATACTTATATGAGCTCCCAAGGGACATGCCTACAGCTGCCAGGAGCGGTGAAAGTGGTGGAGATAACGAAGAAATCAGTTCTAGTGATCAAAATGGACGAGTCATAGACCCACTGTTACATGTGGAGGAAATAACAAATCCCACAAACAATACAACTATAGATGAAGAATCAGAAGCCGAAGGAGCAAATTCAGCAAATCACCCACGCGACAATGAAAATCATTATGGTAAATATATGGCTACCAGTCTATCTTTAGGGTTCCTTTTCTTAGGCCTGGGTAGATATGCCATTAAAACAACTGACCTGGATAGTTTGTCATATTTGATTATTAGTGTATTACCAACTTTTATGCCACCATATTACCTACAGGAAACAAAATACTTATGGTGTATGTCGGTGGATACACGCGTTTTGGTATTAAGAGATTCTGATACTGATGAGCTCCGCGAGGATGTACCCTTAGAGATAATTGTAAAGGACCCCAAGTCAAGCCAAAGTGGGCAATTTGTAGTACATGAGTGTAGTTCACCTTGTTTATTACCACCACTAGATTCCATTCAATCCATTAAAATCGAAGACCCCGCATACTACCCTTTGCTTTTGGAGTTTGACCAAACTTTTACAGCGCAGAAGTATTTCCAAAAGGATTGTATTATTTATATTAAACAGCGGAATGAAATAGATGAAAACATTGATCCGAACATTGAACCTCTTGAATATATGGGGAACGTCAAGAAGGAACTTTCTAGGAGGGTTATTGGACATGATGCCCAAGAAGCGGAAGCTGGCACCAAGCAAAATGAAGGACTAGTTCGCAGGTTAATTAGCGGATTAGGGTTGCAGGATACAACAAGGATTGAATTCGAAGATGCAGTAGCCAATCCCGCAGAATTATTTCAAGAGCATAGCTTCAACTTGGATATGATATGTAGTTCTGAGGATACAGATTATCAGCTAGAACTCTGGCGCAGAAGACATGGCTTATAATCAGCTGTATTTAGCTTTTAGGCATGATATGCGAAGTATATTTAGTTTACAAATTAAGATTTTAGATTTTGTTTTCGATTTTGTTTATATACACCAATGTTAGAGTAGTGTGGAGAACACAGCTTTATTCAACTTCTCCCAGTGGTTGACCCATCTTAACTTTGTCACCTACATTGATGTGGAATTTAAACTCGCTGGGAGCCTCAAAACACAAGACAACAGTACTACCTAACATAAAACCGCCCATCTCCTCGCCTTTAACCAATGGAACGCCATGTAAAATTTTAGAAGCCGTCTCGTAGGTAGCCTCGTAACAGGTATGTGGCTTGATATGTCTGTTGGATTTAGAGTTCGTGACTAACTCCTTGTCGAAGTTTAGTTTGATAGAACCCACATTAGTAGCACCTACTGGGGTCATACTGAAGAATCCATGCTTCCAATGTCCCAATAATGCAACACGTTCGTTGAGGATAAAAAGATTTGGGAAATTCCTTTGGAAGTATGGAGCTACAGAAAAGAGCTCGCCAGGGAAATGCCTCCGAAGCTTACAAACCCAATTAACCGGGGAATGATAATGATGATAGTCACCCGGTGCCAAATATATGACGGCAAAATATAGCTTGGCATGATCAGGATCGCTGGATGACAACTTACCAATGTAGTGGGTTGACAATTCCCTCAATAGTTTCATGGTCTTGGATACCGAGACCTTCGATTCAGGCAGAACCTTATCACCTTCATTTTCGTACTGAATTGGAGGAATCTGAGAATCTGAATCTTCCTTATATGGCACACCGATAGCTTTCTCGTGGGTTGAAAATGGAATGCTATTAATTCGTGCAAATTCACGATGCTTCTTCTCATCGCTAGCACTGGCAGTTAGATTTTCAGAGGATGAGTCTCTAGTAATCATTGGGCTTGTATGCGTCCCAAGGAATTCCTTCACGGAATACGTCAAACCCTTGATTTGTTCAATGTCTCCAGTTTCTGAATCGATAACACCTAGCTGTAGCACCCGTCCATCACTAGGACATACAACAACCTCTTCACGCTGGTCAACAGGACGGCACTCCGGCTTGATGCGTCTATAAAAAAACTGTGAGAGGTTCTCATAGTGTTTCAAATCGGGGTCATCCATCTCGTCCAAATTTACTCCAAAAAGCACCGAGTAGAGTTTGTAGCTCCAAGGTCGCAACCATACCGGTAATGTCAAAGAATTCACTTGACCCCAAATACGTGATATGGCGTTCAATGGCAACGTTGAATAACAGAAGAAGAACCAGTTATTGTTAAAGATACGGATTCTCAACCTCTTGGAAGCTTCAGTATCTCCTATCTTCTCTTCATTCACACGCCTTTTTTGCTGACTAAGAATCAATGATCCAAGCACTAGCGTCACTCCAGTCATAACAAACCATTTAGTCATAGACATCTTCTGGTTTACGGGGACGGAGGTAAAACGTATGACCTCCTGCCGATGTTGATCCCCATGGTCCTTTGCAGAAGAGTAGTAATACCGGGAATACCAAATAAACTCATTAGTCTTCTTCTTCAACCGCATGCCCGCGTCAAAACCACGCCGAGCAACAGTCCAGCTATTACTGCTGATATTTATATTCAACCTCAGGCTCCTATTTCTGTACATCTTTTATACTTATTTCAGATATGTGCATGTGTTTTTTGCCCAATACTAGTTACAGCTTCGAAGTACCAAGTCCACTTAGAAGGAATAGTCTCGAACCCTCTTGGAAAGGTTAGATACTGCAGTGGATCGCTTATGTTTTAGAAGATTCAACCGGCCACTTCTCTCCTTGTAGTCTTTTTTGTGTGTTAGTTGAAGATACGTTCATGTGGATTTTTTTCAACGTCGTGTTATACTTGGATCTATCCGAGGCCGATAGGTGTGAACCTACATATAAACGATTTAAAAACGAAAATAAATGCCCATTTAGCTACCATTCAAGACTGCTGAAATGCTTTTAGGTGTATCAGGGACGTACGGAAGCCGTGCAGATATAGTAGTAGAGCATTTGCTCTCTGAACATGCTTTCCAAGAGCTCCATGTCGAAAAATTCGGCCAGTCATGGGAAGATCTGAGAATATATGCTACTAGTAACTATATGAAGAACTACGTAGTCAGAGCTATCAATACTGGAGAGGCAGTGGAGGTGTTGAGCAACTTTCCGGCCTTTATACATGTGTCAGTGGACGCTCCAATCACCATTAAGGTAGAGCATGGAGGTGGTCACGTGCCATACCTTGTTGGGGCGGAACAACACGACAGTGTTGAGCTTGAAAGGGTGATTAGATGTGCGATGGTACAATTTTATGTTTCTGTAGGTGGTTCCGACGGCGAGACCCGTTTGAAAGCAGCAATTGACCATCTTTTAGCTCCTATGTTAGGTCGGAGTAGTAGCGACCCGCTTCTGCGTCCAAACTGGGATGCTTACTTCATGAAACTTGCTAACTTAGCAGCGTCAAGATCCAATTGCATGAAGCGTCGTGTTGGCTGTGTGCTTGTGCGAGACTGCAGAGTGATTGCGACGGGGTATAACGGTACGCCACGGAATCTAAAGAACTGCTATGATGGCGGTTGCCCTCGCTGCAATGGTGGAGGGAGCTCTTTGCACACATGTGTTTGCCTCCATGCTGAAGAAAATGCTCTCTTAGAGGCAGGACGTGACCGCGTGGGCTCTAACGCTGTCCTGTACTGTAACACTTTCCCATGTCTAACCTGTGCAATCAAGGTTGTTCAAACGGGCATCACTGAGATTGTATATTCCCGTACTTACCGTATGGATGAGGAGAGTGAAGCTGTATTACGTGAAGGCGGGGTGAGAGTAAGGCAGTTCAAGCATGTAGATGGGCCTAGCTTTCTTGTACTATAGAAGTATCATATACGCTACATAGAATAAACCATCTTTCAAGTTTCACGATATTCATAAGGTCCGGGACGCTGAACGCATGGGAAAGACATCACAGCTAGCTTATTGTCTAATTGCGAGAGTGAGCATTCAACTGTATCACCAGGACGAAGCTCGCCAACACCCTCAGGTGTACCAGTCAAGACTATATCGCCGGGTTCTAATGTAACCATCGTTGAGATGTGTTGCAATATGCGATGTAGAGGAGAAAGCATTGAGGAAGTTGATCCACTCTGTCTTATTGCTCCATTGACAGAGCAGGTTAGGCGGAAAGAATCCTGGAGGTTTTCAGCATCTAGCCTTTCTTTTGGGACAAGGCCAGATATAGGTGTGAAAGTGTCGAAACCCTTACCGATTGTCCATGGCAAACCTTTCCGCTTAGCCTCGTCCTGAACGTTCCTTGCAGTTAGATCTAGAGCCAGTACCACTCCGAGGATAGAATCGTATACGTTACTTGCACCAAACTCATTTTCACTGAGGTTACTCAAACGTTTACCAATGACAAGACCAAGCTCCACCTCGTGATGAACCACGACCCCCTTAGGAATTAGTATGGGACCTGGATTAGAACCATCTTCACGTAATCCACCGAACGTTGTTAACGCAGACCCCGTCTCGCCCTCAGGGGGTGTGACAACGCTAGAAGTTGGCTTCAGAAAGAAGAAAGGCTGCTTTGGAACAGCGTTTTGCAGCTCCTTGATATGTGCAGCATAGTTTCTGCCTATGCAAATGATTTTCCGAACGTTCTTCAAGTAACTGTAGGACATTGAAATCCCAGCTTTGCCACTAAGTGTCTTAACAGATGAAACCAAGGGGCTTTTCTGGAGTTCAGCTCAAACAAGTTAAGAAAATGCGTAAAATTTGTAGAATTTAAAGTACCAAGTTCACAAGTCTTACCTGACATGAAGACAGCGCTGACCATATGTAAACGAAATTATATAAAGTAATACCTGCTTATCCACCACCGCCGTGTCTAATAATCGGCACGTACGATGTCCCTGTGGCGCCATTCGAGCAGTTTGATATTGGCTGGGAAACCATGGATGCTGATGAATCTGTCAAACTGACGGTCTCTCCCCTCATCCTCGATGTTTCCAAACTCCCAGCTGTATTTTCGCCTTGATGCTGCTGCTGTAATGGAACGCTGTCAAACCTCTGGTTGCGACTACTGCGTTGAATATAGTTGGTAGCCATCATTAACTGCTCCAGCTGATTGACCAAGTCGAGAGCATTTACAACATCCTGTCGCATCAAGGACTGTTTCAAAAGTTTAACAAGAGAGACATCTGAAGAGGCTTTGTTTCTGTCTTTTGGATTTGTACAGANCCCCGCCAATCTATCAATAAATGACGTCAAGTCCTTGTATTCCGTTTCGTAGAACTGAAGGTCAGTTTCTATCTTTTTGATGTATTCTTTCTTACGCTTACGGAATTTTGATGCCGCAAGTCTGTTACGTTCTAAAAACTCTTTACGTTTGCGCTTGCGCTCTTCCTCTTCCGCCACTGGTGACTCTGGTTCTCTACCTCGTTTAGTAAGCTTATTGCTGTTGATAGTACTGTTGTTAGTGTTGTTGGTGTCGTTCGTGCTGACAGGTACCAACTTGTCTCTGGGGGCAGCACTGCTGCACTCGGATGTTGGTTGGTTTGAAGATAGTGAGCGTATGGTGTCCACACGCTCTGGGAGCAAGTCCAAAGGTAGTTTGGATACTGAAGATCCATTAGCGGGAGAACCTATTGGTATCTCCGTTGCTGCGGCAGGATGCACGATTGGTGGCTCAAGTACAGCGGAAAGGGATGAGGCATGCGTTGAGAGTCCAGGCGTCCGTCCACCGTTAGACAATGGTATAGATGAAAGCAGCGACGACAATCCTGGTGTAGGTTGACCTGCGTTCAGTATTCCTGGCGTCAGCCCACCTTTGGAAAGCCCCATTAAGAAGCCCTGTGTTGCTTGCCCACTATTTGATGCGCCAGGAATCAACGGACTCAGTAAAGGCAACTGGGAGTGTGGTGGGCCATTTCCAAGCGTTTCTAGATGAGGACCATGTGGTTGCAGCAGCTGAGGCGACAGTAGCATCGCTGAAAGACGATGCGTTCCGCCCGGTGTTAATACTGGTGGAGACTGAACGTTGACACCTTTCTGACCCTGCAAGTGGTAGCGCAATGGGGACTTAGCACCATTTGATTCCATATCAAGGACACCGCCTACTGCGGGGTCCTGCCTTGGAGCTTGTGTTGTCAGTGGCTGTTGTTGTTGTTGCTGTTGCTGTTGTTGCTGTTGTTGCTGTTGAGGTATCACTACTGCTGCCTTTCCTTGTATACCTTCTTCCCTTTTAGTGGAAGCAAAGCTTTGCTCGAACGGGTTAGGTTCCAGATCAAAAGCAGATACTTGCTGTTGTACTTTATTACCTTCCATAGCGATATTCATGTATTCCGGATATGTGCTCGGTCTCCGAACAAACAACCAACTTCACGTTTTTATTTCTCTTGGTAATCCTCGACCAGGACCTTCAGACTACTTGTTGAATGTTGTTGCACTCGGATTTCTGGGTAGCTCTCTAGAGCTGTAGAACGTATTAGTTTTCCCGTTCCTGCTTCTAGATCGTTCGCTTGTTCATTTGAGTATTGGTAAAGACGTTGCGAACTTCAGAAAAACAACGGTTCTTCACCCAGTAACCTCTAGTACACAGCACAAGCCAAAATTAAGCCAATGTAGTTAAATAATAGAACTAATATGTATTGTATTTGCATGCTATCTGAGGTTATATATCCAGGAGCTCCCCCCTGTCGGGAGCACAATTATTACCTTGCCTCGAACTGGACCATACGTTTTGTCCTAGCCTTAAGCAAGATTCTGTGACCACAGTTCTTGCATCTTACGGGATCTGTACGAGACAGCGATAGTTTGCTGGAGCACTCAGCGCAGATATATTTCAGTGTCGCGGTCCTTGCTTGTGCGGTACCAGCAGCAGCAGCATCAAGATTAGTTGGAATCTGGAAACCTTCACGAGACATATTGGAATTTTAGTTATATGTAATAGGCAAGGACCCTAGAAACAGTTAGCAAGCAGACGTTGATAATGTGGACAGCTTTAACTGCCTATTGAAGAATTATTATGTTCTTCGTCATTCGACATCGATTTGCTATTTGACTGGAAGAAAATTTTACTGCAAAAGGGTTCAGAAAAAGAAACGTGCAGTATATTAATTCTGGAACTGAAAGCGATGAGCTTCGGTCCTCTGATCAAAAAATAGCAAGCCAAATATAGCCATGCAAACATTAGCCGCCTATAGTTGTCTATTTCTAGGTAGTTTTCTTTAATGCTCATTTAGCACCGACCCAAAACTGACCGCTTGTACCATTATTAATTTGTTTGCGTAACTTGCGCGAAAGTAGAACTCCGACCTCGTATTTCTCCTTTGCCTTACGATCAAGGTAGTTCTGGAGCTTCTCTACTGCTTCTCCCAACTTGCGGTTGTCCTCAACAGACAGAGAGCCATTTTTCTTCAGATTGTTCAAGTATTTAATCTCCTTAGATAGCTTTACGCATTTCATGGTGAGATAGTCATGCTTTCTTTGCAACTTCATCAACGTGTAGTCGTCTCCCGAGGAAATTGCAGCGTCTCCAGCAGAGGAGGGATTGGAAGGAGCTTCTGTATTTGGATTGGTGGCGGAGCTTGCCTTGCGCGAAGATGTGCTAGTCCCACCTACCGATACTACACGGAAAGGATTGGCGGAGCGTCGGCGCATAGCAATTTCGGTAGGAGCAGGGCCAGCTCCAGTGCCCTTTTCAGTAGTCTGGGAACGTTGCTTAGCAATTCTTAGTGGAGCAGGGCCTGGTGCAGTTTCGTTATTGTTTGTGTTGTGCTCATGATCTATAAGTGGCTCTGCCGTACCTTTAAAGTTTGAAACCATGTCCTCTGATGTATCCGTGGATGCATTAACTGAGTTACGCTTATTTTCAGAAGAGCAGATTTGTTCCATTGCAGCTGATGCATTTGTGTTTGAAATCTCAGTAGCAGACGAGGAGGTACTGTTGTAGAAGGAGGACTTTTGCTCTTCAGCGACAATCACCGGGGTAGTCTGCTCAACGCTGCTTTGTGAGGGCGACTCCTCGCTTACTGGCTCCAATTCATCAGGGGTCTTCAAGACTGCCATTTGTTTTTCCAAATCCCTGAGCAGCTCTGATGGTTGTGAGCTGCCCATTGGAATACCCGAATGGCGAGGCCTATCTGGATGCTCCTTGTCTTCTAGGGAACCACTATTATGTACCGTGCCATCGGTAGCGATTTGCCCTTCAACCTTCTTGTCCAAGTCTTGTGTTTCATGGTGTCTTTTCTCTTGTTTCAGTTCTATACTTTCGTCGTCTCTATCGCATAGCTCAAGCGTACCATTTAAAGCATTATTCAGTGATTCAACCTCCTTTTCAAGCTGCGATAGCTTCATTATAACACTGTTTTGGTCCATCTTACAACTTATAGATGTTGGTCTGGTTGCTTGGATGTATCTTTGCTTGTACTATTATTCGCTTGTGTCCGAGACAGATTCTATTTTCGTAAAAACAATACCAATGCTTAATACTTAATAAAGGATGAAAGCATGACGTGACGGTGAACACATACAAACAACTGAGCTCTCGTCAGGAGTTGCAAGTTCCGTGGTAGCTAACAATTATGTATATAGACCCCACTTTATAACTTTGCAATATTTCTTAGTAGAGTGACATATCATCTGATACAGGATATTATTACATTGTGTATATATTACAACTATATGTATAACTAAACGGGACGCTTTAAGCAGCTAGTTAGCCGAGGCATGAAAATTTTAGTTACATACATGCTCTTCCATTAATAATTAGTATGGCGATATGCCTCATAGAATAAAGTTACATGTATATTTGGATCAAATGTATTCTGGAGACGCGGGGAGCGTCAGAGCATATGTATAGTTTTGTAGATGGTTTTTGTACGACTGTAAGTAGTGTAAGCACCGACGTC
This sequence comes from Eremothecium coryli CBS 5749, assembly GCA_000710315.1. Classification (NCBI taxonomy): domain Eukaryota; kingdom Fungi; phylum Ascomycota; class Saccharomycetes; order Saccharomycetales; family Saccharomycetaceae; genus Eremothecium; species Eremothecium coryli. The sequence continues at coordinate 1,180,599 of AZAH01000001.1, forward strand.
AACATTTAACCCAGTAACTGTGATTGTAGTATTGTATTCACTGTCGTCGGAGACGCCATCGCCGTCGATTACTGCACAAAATCCGGAATTGTCATAAAAGGTAGAGTAAGCTGACATGGTTGGAGTGGAGGGCGTTGAGATGGCGTAGGCAGTATAGGAGGAAATACTTCCAATAGGCCTCTCTAGATATTCAATTGATCTCAAACTCTGAGGTGCTAGAGTTCTTGTTGATTTTGAAGATATCTTGTTAATTTGGGACACAGGCGTCTCTTTATATAAAACAGAAGGATCAACAAATGACTGCTGTGCAACTTTTGTTACTGCTAAAGAGCCATCATCACTCAGCTTGCCTATTGGTGTGTTTGGATTGACAACATTGTTTGGGGTGTTGGATACCCTCGAGTTAGCATCTAGAGTGGCACTTCCCAGCAGGCTGATAGTAGTAGGTGTTCTATTATCATGCAAAGCAGGCGAGACATTGCTCGTTATTATAGATAACAGATCACTTGATGGGGCTGGTCTATTGGAAGCGTTCAGGATGGAAGAAGTACCCCCTGTATCTGTGGTGTATGCCACTGTCGTCAGTAGCGTCTCGCTCGGTGCGCCTCTGTTTGGCAGCGTACCCAAGCTAACTACTTCTGTTTCGTAATAAACTGTCTTCATATATAGAGATGGAGGCTCCACAGTTTCAGTCAGCACAGAGAAGCTATAGACTATCCCATCTGAAGTGAAAACTTGCGCATCTGTAAAGGATAGTGTAACACATAAAAACAGTATCTTAGCAACTATCATTTAGATGCGTTCAAAAACAATATAATGCTTGGAGGCTTTGGCGATTAGAAAGGAAATAGCACTTGATATTCTCACACTGTATACTAGTGATATAAAACAATAGGGTTGAAGTAGCTTAGAAACCTTTCATGTAAGGAAAATACAAATAATGTAAAGGTTAGAGGCCAGCATATAACCATTAGATATATATACAATATTGAGAAGAGACTGACATTTTCTCCCATTGTGATGCATTCTAATGTACAATGTGTTCTGTGCAGAATACCATATGCTCATGCTACTTTGTTCCCGAAAATCGAAACCTACAAAGCCAGCATTGTTACAATTGAATACCTGTGCAAGGGTACATGCATCTGCCAAACTTTACCTAGATAGGTATTTTACGCATTGAGGGTTCTTCATGACAGTCTTTTGTTTTGCTTGCCAGCCGTTTAAACGGTTTACCTACCAGCTTTGATGCTGGCTTTTTTTATCAGCTGCAGGTCACCCTTCGCAGTCACCAAAATATGCAAGCAATATGCAAAAAGCTTTCGTGTAATAGCAGACAAGACACTATTCGGTAAGCTCAAAAATATTGTGAATCATGATAGATGTGTGTTAATCACGATCCCTGCCTTTTCTGCCAAAAATCTATCTATTGATTTAACGCCTAACCACATTAGATATAATAAATAAACGACCTACAACCCATTCTATGTACAACACTTCTGATCCAGCCACGCATTATCAAAGGCTATATAAAATAAGTTAGGTTACCTTTTACCTTTCTTAGTTTTCTTCCTCTTCTTTGAGTTCCTAGAAGGCTTATCGTTCTGGGGATGATTACTGGAAGGTGCCACTGCAGTAGCAGAGCCATATTTGTTATACCACTTTATCATCTGTCTAGGCGGTTTACCGAATACAAGGTAGTATTCACAGAAGAGGCACAGAGGCTGTTCCTCTGTGTCGAAAGTCGTGAGAGCGTAGAAATCTGGCTGTAGCTTTGGTTTACATTCATACATGTAATCGCCAGGCTGGTTTCGAATACAGCCATGAGAATGGTCGCTAGTGTGCTGCTTTGATTCATGAATAACTTCAGAGCTGTAGTCGGATGCCTCGAGATCGAGATGAGGATTGCATGCCTTGTCAGTGCCTGCTTCACATGGATGCGCATCGTCGTTTTCGTAAAGGTCCGCTGTATCAACCGTCTCACATTCTTGATCTTCGTTACATCTTAATTCAGAATTTATTTCTTGTCCATTATTTAGCTTTTTAGTTGACTCCTGGGTAAGTGCCGTTTGTTCTTCCTGGGTCTGCAGATTGTCCTTCATTGTGCTTATCACTTTATCTCTGTAGGGAGCCCCTTTGGGTAGTAAACTTTCTATCATTTCCATCACATGCTTGCCAATGGCAGCAGTGGGTTCATTCTCAAGATCCTGAAGGTTGTCGAGACTGTAGTCAAACAAAACTTCGCTATTTGGATCCTTTAGATGGAATTCAGGATCATCAAAGTCTTCTTCATTATAATCCTCTCCAGAAAAAAACTGAACTTCGCTTTCACTTTCATCTATAATTCGTTCGATACGTTTCCCGTTATTAGAATCATGTTCGCTAAACTGATTATGACAACTCCCCTCAGTAGTGTCTAATTCGGTTATGGAACCTTTGCACTGGACATTGTTTCTAAGTTCTTTTAACATTGGCCGTAGCTCGCCATCTTTATTTTTGAAAACAAACTTCATGGATTTCTGGTCCTTCCAATCTATCTCATTTTGCAACTGGTTAACTAGTATGTCCGTTAGGGCTTTTACTCCTTCTTTCATCATGACTTAAAATCGATGAGGGCCTTCTTTAAAACAACTCTGCATGCCCTTGTGCACTACTTGTCATTGAATCGACCTATACACAACTTAGTGTTATTAAATTAGCTCACAGCACTTGTGAGCGAATGAGTATAAGTATAGTCTTGTAAACTCAAAGATTCTAGCCAGCTATTTGTTGTAGCCTTAGTAGTATATTGGTGTTCCACTTGGTTAATGAGGTTTTAGCAGGAAAATTTTCATGATGTCATAAAGTACGTTATCCTTGTCTTTAAGTTTAAACAATTAACTATAAGACAATTGGGACCCTTACCAAGGAAACTGACTGGCTACTATGAGATTATCGACTATGTACTTAACTACGTTTTAGTGTTCTCTGCTTTTCTGCATTTTTTACCATTTTTTCATCTATAAATAATCCCTTTCTCCTCCTGATGCCATTCATATGGCGTCTAGCAATATTCTCTTTGTCTGCGATATCTCCCAATTCCTCGAGCTCATCTTCTGTAGTAGGTATCCAGAAAGGGTCCATTTCAATGCATTCAAATCCGGAAAATACTAGTTGTGGCTGTGCTGCACCAGAGGATTTTTTACGGATGTCTTCGCTGAAACCAAAAGCCTCTACGACTGGAATTTTAGCTACAACCTGGAAGAATGGCGTACCTTCTTTCAATTCTTCTGATATAATTCTACCACGCCTTTGCTGCACGACGGCATAAACTTTACCAAGTACTTCAGCAGGTGCTTGAATTTCAGAAGTGTATATAGCCCACATTAGTCTTGGTGACCAATCCAAAAACCCCTGGTGTATGGCGTCTCTTGTCAATGTAATCAGCCTACCAGCAACGTCATTAACAGCGCCTCCCTTTAGGGATGAAATGTTTTCAGGCTGGGCAACCTCCTTAACATCTTCTAAAATAACAGCAATTCCTTGTACAGTTTCCTTAGCCAATGGTCCTTCATTAACTGCTAATTGGAATCCATTTAGAATAGACCCTGCATATTCGAAAGAGTTCTTTTGGCCGTTGGAATCACAAGATGGCAGTAGATTATTCCTTGAGATAAGTACATTCAAGCTTTCCCTATTTGGAGCAAATGCGCTTATATTGTTGGCCATATCTTCCAAATCACTAAATTCTGGTTCACCTTGTAAAAGTTCAGCAAGTTTCGCAATAGACTGTTGAGAACATAATTCAGAGTTCTTTGATTTAATATCTGAAGTGTGAGTAATAAGAAACTCGACAGCCGCTTCTGGTAAGGGTACACACCTTAATAACACCTCGAGAGCTCCAACCACAACGGTTACCGTTCCTCTCCTTATTTCATCATTTTTCGGAGGGTTCATATCAGAGGTTTTCAAGATGGTTTCCCTATAAGGTATAACTGGTTCTGAGCAGGAAATGTCAATTTTGGCAAATCTTTCACGTAAGTCCTTCATACATCTCTCTAAATGCAATTCTCCGGCAGTGCACAAAATGTGTTCGCCTGAGTCTTCAATGTATGTTTCTACACAAGGATCAGCTTGGTTTAGCAACCTCAGTCCACGCACTAGCTTATTTATTTGTGATGGATTGGCAGGTTCAAGTGCAACACGAACAATAGGTGTTTGGTTTGTGTTTACCGTAGCTAAGTTAATTCCAGTCATATCAGTTTGTAAGATTGTACCATTTTTTAATAGTTTTCCAGCCAAACCCCCTATGCCCACCAGATTCCCGGAAGGACAAGAGTCTAATGGAACCAACTCTTTGCCCATAAATAGGTACAAAGATGTAATCGTAGCTTTCTGTATATGTTCATCTGGAATCTTAGGGTTATATTTTGGACCCAGCACTGCAATTTCTTGACCTACTGTTAATGTACCACTGTATAGCCTTGCAAAGCCTATAATAACTTCTTCTTCTTCTTCTTCTTCTTCTTCTTCTTCTTCTTCAATGTAACCTACCTGGATAGACGTATCGATTAGAGGATCTTCCTCTTCGTATTCAAAAAGTGCTGTCATAGGATCATTTGGATCCTGTTCTTCAGGTACAAAAAGCCCTATATCATAGGCGTCCTCAGTAGCTTCCCCTGGACCATCGTAACTGGAAACAGGTAAGGTATTATTATTGCCTTTTTTCAAGTCCTGCACAAGATCTATGTGTGAGGTTGTTTTAACTGCATTCTGTTCGTCTATATCAGGTGTGAAGACAGTATCCTCTATTCTAGCGTAAATGTCATCATTGGTTGAGGCACGAAGCTTTGAAAATGATTCCGCTAGCTCCGCTACCTTTGCTGCCTTCATAGCCTCTTTCCGGGCGATACTAGCCCTATTCATGAAGTTATCATGCGCGACGCTGTCTAAGGGCAAATCCTCTATAGGAATGGAAAGCATTTTTGACACATAACCGCAAATTGGTGCGCTGCTGTCACAAGTGCGCATACCGTTAATCAAGGCAGCGTCAAGTGTATTCTCTTTATTATCGCTCAAAATTGTATCCATTTTTACTTTCTGGGATTCGAGGGGAGATGGTAGCTCAGTGACCACCGTCAACAAAACAGCAGTGCTTACAGGTAGCCACTGTCCCATAATGGTCTTTAAAAGCATTTTATGATCTTTAGAGCGTAGATCGTTGGGGGACAACTTTACATTCAACGACTTTGTTACCTTCTCCAATACCTCTGCATCATGAGTATTCAATGTAGTATCATATATCTTCCAGATATTTTCCAAAATAAATGATACAAATAAAGGCTTCAATGCCCGTCCTTTGAGGCTCTTACCATTGATAATCTTCTTAGTCTTAGGGTCGAAGTAATAATCTCCCCACAACACCTTCTGCAAGGTTTCTCTTTTAGCCCCTAGCTTCTGTGCAAAAAACTTCGCGAAAAGGCTGATGTTGAATCCCCATCCATCTATAGCGGAAGCAAAAATGACATTGTTCTTTGAAGGTTCAAAATATAGGTCAGCATCGTCCTTCTCAATAAACTCTGCATTTGAGTTGTTTTCCAGTTGTTCTCTCCAGGAAAGATCATCTAGCAATCTCTCACCAGCAAAAAAGGAGCCAATAACAGAGTTAACTTGTTCAATTATGTTATTCAAGTGCTTATAAGCTTCTTGCGGGGTTAGCTGCAATTCAGTGATTAACCTGTCTATTTTGTTCAGAACAAGTATAGGTTTTAACTTTTCGGTCCAACATTGTCTCAAAACGGTTACTGTTTGAGAGCAAACACCTTCTACAACATCGACTAACACCACTGCACCATCACATAGCCTTGATGCAGCGCTAACCTCACTAGAGAAGTCAATATGTCCCGGGGAATCGATTAAGTTAATCAAGTGCTCGTCCACTAGGGGCTCATCCTTGCCCTCCTGTTTATGTAGTACTCTAAAGTAAAGAGAAATTGCACTAGATTCCATAGTAATACCACGTAATTGCTCATCAGGTCTAGAATCTAGATACCTAACACGGCCTGCTAACCGTTGAGAAATGATACCATTTGAAGCCAGAAGGGAATCTGACAATGAAGTCTTCCCATGATCGACGTGAGCTAGAATACATATATTCCTTATACAGGACGGATCCCGCTGTAACCTCTTTGGAATATCTGAACTCACTTTAGGCATTTTAAATCTATATGAATCTATATTTGAGGGAACTAGGGTAAGTTAGGAGAGTCTTTAAAATGTTGTAATTTCTAGCTGAAAAAAGTAAAACGTTGAAAACGATGAAACAGGCAAAGTTAAGTTGGTTTAACGTTCAAAGCCATTCATATACCCATTACATACAGAGAGGACCTACAAGCTAGTCATAAAGTGCATGCTTTGATATCCATGGATTTGCACTAGAAGCTCATTCTGTGTTTATTCTAGTTTATTCCATAACTTGCTTTCCAGACTAGTTGTGAAAATTGGCTAGACATAATAGAGAATAAATAGCCGAAAGTCAAGCTATCCATCAATACCAAGTGCCACGAAACAATAATGTCAGCATCCATATCCATATGTCCTTATTGCAGTGAAAACTTGCGGAAGTGTCTCATTCAGCAGAACTTCAGCATCGTTATTTGTCCGAATGAAACATGCTTGTATCCATTTAATGAGACAGAGGTCATTAACCAGTTAGTACAAGTGAGTGACAAGGAAATTCTGGAAACAGCTAAGATTCGGCTGGCGAATGAGAAGATTATTGAAAGTGAAAGTAACAGCCATAATATAATAGAGTGAGGGTAGTTCCATTTATGGTTTATTATACATCCTATTAACCCTAGAATGAATAATACATATTCTTTGTTGAAAGTGTCTTGTCATTGAGTTACTATAGTTTTGCTTCGGAACTGTACATAATGTCGCCATCAGCAGTAACACTCACACTGAATTCGAGGTCTTCATCAGTAGATGTGTCCCATGTCTTATACAACATCATTAGTGTGAAGACATTACATATGCTTCCAATGAATAAACCATCTAGGTAGTGTTTTACACCTTCACATATTTCCGTTGACACTGTGTACATTAACACCTGTCCCGTGGTCATGAAGATAGTGCCCAAAATAATTGAACCCGTCATCCAGAAGTTTCCGAGGGTGAATATGGACACCACCAATTGGCAAATTATGTACATCAAGAATGCGAGACCATTGAGACCATACATGACAACAAAAAGGGCTGTTGTATTGTTATCCATGTTATGCCCATATTGCATCCAGTCCCAAAATGTAGCTATCGCTACCGTGAAGCCAACGCCAAACCCTGCAAGCGACATTCCGCGCACGATTGCCATTGACTTCCTAGTCCCGTCCTCCCACAACCGGAACCCTAGAAATCCCATCACAGCTAAAGCCCATGAGCATGCACTGACAAACCCAATTTGTGTGGCTACCAAGTAAGGGTACATAGCCGACCCTGGGGGCGACACACCGCAGTCAACGACTAATGTCATACAAATTAACATGAAGCAGAGCTGGAAGAAGAACCCGTATTCTGATCTCCCAATCGCTGTATACTTAAATCTGATGTTGTAGCTGATGATTAATATCACACATAATGCTAAGATATTAACAAACGCATTCCCAATTTGGAAAATCGCAGTGTTGGCTATGTCCACCGTCCTTGAGTAGCACCGGGGTACCATCCCAGTGTGCATGTGCGTCCTATCGAAATGATTGCTATTTCCATTCTCGTCTGCAAATAAAGGCGCTGGTTTTGACTGCATAACAAAACATAACGGGAGGGGGGTTTTCGAACATATATTTGAAAAATTTCCAATAGAGAGTAGAGAGCTTTTCGAAATCCCACCTGGGGGTTTAAAGTAGTTAGAGAACTCCGGTAGCTGCATTGTGGATGGTATTGGCGTCAAAATCTCAATAAATGTCTTTGCAAAAGGAGTACACCTACCTTACTGAGGCGCTTGCGAATCTTCACTATTAACTGATGTGCCTTTCCACAAGAAGATCCTGAGTCAGTGTCTTGTTTTTATGTACCATTGACAGTGCGACTTCTGATTCTATTTTTTATGTCTATTTTCTGTCTGCGCTTCTTCCACAAACCCATTATTTATAAACACATATTATTATTAACTCAATTGTATATACTTTGGTATGTACTACTTTCAATCACTATATACACTACACACGTACTGAAGGTGCTGCTTAACTATCGAAATCTGTAGATATTGCTATGTTCTTTGAAACACTAGTTAATCAGACTTTCATATGGTTTGAAATGACGATGCAGCCTGTGACACTGACGTCCAAAACTTTCACGTAGGAAGAGCGGTTAGCTCGCGAACGTACAGGTCGCAAAACGTATGACTACTAACCCATACACCCACAATCAAACATCATCACGTGAACACCCATACACACAAAATGAATTTAATGGTCGACTTTTTCAGCCCCAGCTGGAAAGAGCCCCAGGCAGAGGTCTCCGCTTGCAGCCTAGCGTAGGGAGAAAGACCCCCTTCGGCGTAGCGAGCTCCCACGGTGGAACCGCCCCACCTAGGCACTCTACCGGATCCTCGTTTTTTCTACACGGAAGACATTGAGACAAAAAAGTATACAAAATTTCAAGATTGTACAATAGTGTGTAACTGCTTTATTTGAAAGAAGTAGCAAGCCGAGTTTACTGTCGCGATGGGTATGTGTTAAGACGTTATGTTAAGTAGCTGTGGGAGTATATTGGATAGTTGCTGGTGTTAGTTATTCCGAGGTGATTCAATTAATTATTAGTTTTACTTGTCCTAATGTGTCGAACTTTATACCAACCACCTAGGTTATGATCTGTTATCCAGAACAATTTCTCAGATGAATCTACGCCTTTGCATAGCAAATGTATTTTCATTGGCGTCTGGTTAGGTGGGGTTGGTGCACTTTTTAGTCCTGACAGACATGCAAAATGGTTGATTATGCGTCAGAAATCTCCAGTACTATGAGATACTACCCGCACACATGTTTTGATGCGCATTTACTAACTGTTACTCTTAGTTAACGTTCCAAAGACCAGAAAGACCTACTGCAAGGGCAAGAACTGCCGCAAACACACCCAGCACAAGGTTACCCAATACAAGGCTGGTAAGGCTTCCTTGTTCGCTCAAGGTAAGAGAAGATATGACCGTAAACAATCCGGTTTCGGTGGTCAAACCAAGCAAATTTTCCGTAAGAAGGCTAAGACTACCAAGAAGGTTGTTTTGAGATTGGAATGTGTTAACTGTAAGACCAAGGCTCAATTGCCATTGAAGAGATGCAAGCACTTCGAATTGGGTGGTGAGAAGAAGCAAAAGGGTCAAGCTTTGCAATTCTGAGCTTATCCTTCTATGTATCGTCCAATTTGTAGTTTAATACACCACTAGCTCATTAAATACATAAGCCTACGGTAATATATTAAGACGTTAAGCTTTATATGCAGCCATCGTATATCACGTGTCAAAATCATTAGGAACGGGATCGTGCTCAGGGCTGAACTTGGAAAAATCGTTAGTATATCATACTGGTGTTGCTGTACTGAGAAATGGTTAACCTGAAAGCAATCTACTTGCTGTTCAACGTTGTATTGATTGCAATCTCATAGAGTAGACAGGCCACTACGAAATAATTGCCAGCAGCGTGATTTTTTTCGATCATCAGATCAAGATAATCTTCACCAAAAGTCATGTTTGGGGGGCAAGGTTACTACAATCAGGGCGGCGCTCCCTCTAATCAAGAGTATGGGGGGTCCCCTCTCCAGAGACCCAAAGCTGCTGCATTCAGTAACAACTATATGAAGCAGCAAGGGTCCCATCAGTCGCTACACGAACACCTCAGTTTGGAACAACACCAAGCCCAAACGCAGATGAACGGTAACCAGCGGACTTACGGTAATGGGTTTACGGACATTCCTACGTTGGACTATAACTCTACGGCGGCATCATATGCGGGCAACAACTACGGCCAGGCCCAGCAACTGCAACAGCCCACTGTGGTTACTAATCGGCAGCATGTTATTCACACGCCACCGCCTACTGCTGCAAGCATTTATAGTCAGAACAACAACTCGTTTACCAACGTAAACGAACCAACTCTAGCATTGGACCATTCGTCTCCAGGCCGATTCTCGAATGGATCAGAATACAGCAGCCAGTTGCAGCACAGACAGCAACCCCTTCACGCTACGAATCAACAATCACCACAACAACCGAACATACCTGTTTCCCCTTTCCAGTCACCATTGAAACCCCAACCACTGCAAGATCAGCATATTCCATCACCGTTGTCTTCCGGGCAGTCTTCGCAGTCTAAGCTTGGCCTTGGAAGCCGTACTCTACAACGGCAGTCAGTTGCTAGTGCAATGTCGCATTCCAGCGGTCTTAGTGCGCACCAAAATGGCAACATGATGCCAAATAACTATATGTATTTCGAAAGAAGACCAGACTTGTTAAGCAAACTAACACAAGAGAAAGCGGCCGCTGTGAAGTTAAAGGTGGAGAACTTCTACCAGTCATCAGTTACTCATGCGATCGAGCGGAACCAAAGACGAGTAGAGTTGGAGTCACAGCTTATGTCACAGGGGTGGTCAGAGGAAAGGAAATCCAGGCAATTATCGTCACTGGGTAAAAAAGAGTCACAGTTTTTGCGCCTTAGGAGAACTCGTCTCTCTCTTGAGGATTTTCATACTGTGAAGGTCATTGGAAAGGGGGCATTCGGTGAGGTCCGTCTGGTTCAGAAAAAGGACACTGGAAAAATTTATGCAATGAAGACATTACTTAAGTCGGAAATGTACAAGAAGGATCAGTTGGCTCATGTGAAGGCTGAGAGGGATGTTTTAGCTGGCAGCGATTCACCTTGGGTAGTTTCCCTTTATTATTCATTTCAAGATGCTCAATACCTGTATCTAATCATGGAGTTCTTACCAGGTGGTGATTTGATGACCATGTTAATTAGATGGCAGATTTTTACTGAAGACGTTACGAGGTTTTACATGGCGGAATGTATTCTAGCCATTGAAGCGATACATAAACTTGGTTTCATTCATAGGGATATCAAACCAGATAACATTCTTATTGACATCTGGGGACATATTAAACTTTCCGATTTTGGCTTATCGACTGGTTTCCACAAGACTCACGATTCAAATTACTACAAGAAACTGCTCCAACAGGATGAACAGCAGAACAATGCTCCACTTACTAAACCTGTCGTCTCTGCCAACCCATCAGCAAATAGGAATACCATGCTTGTTGATGCTATCCATTTAACTATGACCAACAGGCAGCAGATGCAGACTTGGAGAAAATCTCGTAGGCTTATGGCCTATTCCACCGTGGGTACTCCCGATTACATTGCTCCAGAAATATTTTTGTATCAAGGATATGGCCAAGAGTGTGATTGGTGGTCTCTTGGGGCAATTATGTATGAATGTTTGATTGGATGGCCCCCTTTCTGCTCTGAAACGCCTCAGGAGACATACAGGAAGATTATGAACTTTGAGCAAACCCTCACCTTCCCAGACGATATCCATATTTCCTATGAAGCAGAAGATCTCATCAGGCGTCTTCTTTCCCATGCCGATGAAAGATTGGGTAGACATGGTGGCGCTGCTGAAATTAAGAGCCATCCCTTCTTCCGTGGAGTTGATTGGGATACCATTAGACAGGTGGAAGCTCCATACATACCTAAACTTTCGAGTATCACGGACACAAGGTTCTTCCCAACTGACGAACTAGAAAATATTCCAGATTCTCCTGCAATGGCACAAGCTGCCAAGCAAAGGGAGATGATGATGAAACAGACAGGTGGCACTGCTGGCGCCCAAGCGAAGGAGGATCTTCCGTTCATTGGCTACACTTATTCAAGATTCGACTACCTCACACGTAAAAACGCTTTATAAGTATGAGTGTTTTTGTCAATGCACATCTTCATATCAGATATAGCCTACATTATAGGTAAATAAAAGTTTATGAAATAAGATGTAGATTCAGCTGATTCCCAATGTATCATGGTTTGTCAACATCAGGCGCCCAGCAACGATCAACTATTCTACGCCTCTGGAACCCCAAAACCAGAGAGTATTGGCATAAGCCCATAGACTCTCTCTAATTTAAACTTACGGGGCCCTTGAGCGATATAATATGATGTTACTGAGATAAAAACGACTATAAAAAGTGTTAAGACAAAGCTAACGTTTAAGAGTTGGAAAAAACTTTTTATATACTTCGTTAATCATTTCATGGCCGGGTAACATCATGAAACTTAAAAAGAAGGGCATAATAAAAGTAGAGAAGTTGCCAACATTGTATGCTGAAGCTGCAAAAGAATGAACAGCAATGTCTGGAAGTTTTTACTCTGCCGCGCACTGCAGTACCAAACATATCAGAACTTGGGAACTTTAATCTTTCTTGCGAGTATCCTTTAATGGTATAGCGCCTCTGTGTGCTCTCTTGTAAATCCAGTAGAAACCCCAACCCCACAACGTAATAAAGCAAAAGATCATAGATACCCATGGTTCAGGAACGGCTATAAAAGGATAGGGGTATGTTTGTCCCTTCGATGTTTCCACGATGGAATGCAACCAATATCTATAACCAAACCCTAGACTTAGCAAAATAACTGCAACTTGAGATAATCCCAACCTAAATGGCTCTGGCTTTGCAAGGAAGTATTCTAACAAGAGCCCAGCAACTGGTACTAAGTGAATAGCAATATCCACAGATACTGGGAATGGTGGTTTGCCATCAGTCGTTGAATGGTAGATTAGCTGGATAAAAAATAATCTTAGAGGCCAGTAAACACTGGAAATAATCGACTCCAACACCAAAGCTGTAGGGAAGGCGACTTCAGAAGAGAAATAACCCAAAGCTGTTCCATTGCCGCCAATAAATCCATTCAATATTGAAAGCACATTCTTAACTACTGTTAAACTTGCGCCGATGTTGGTCAAGAACTGCTTTTGTCCAGCAATGGCCAAATTCGGGGGCAAAATTGCACTTGTTGATTGGATTAATCCCCAAGTTACAATAACTGCTGATGCACTGTTAATTATTAAGGAAAAACGAGACATCTATTGTATCAAACAACTCGCGGTTACAAATCGCTGATCGAGTATATCTGGAGTTGCAAGCAATTTCAGGTGTCGGTAAATAGACAACCTTAATTTTTTCTACAGCGGCGACGACTACAGTAGCGACTCGGCCAAGGGATTCTACAGTTTTCACCTATAGAGTCAGTACCCCCCTCTAAAATATATGGTAGGCTTACAGTAATACCACATAAGTAATGGCAGGAGGTGTAGCGTCTATGGTGCTTGTAACTGTATAGCATCGAGGTAGTTCCCGTTGCTTGAAAAACATCTCGAAGTAACATAAGTTGCTCTCTCTCTCTCGCTCTCTGCACATCTGTGCAGATACAAGCACCAAAAGAGTGCGGCAATACCAATAACCACGGGAAATACCTACTATTTGTTTAAGGCCGATAAGGGTTACTGTGCCCTTTTTTATTAATATTCTGCCTCGTGGTTATGGCATCTCTGCCACATGCAGCCTCTGTTCCGGCTCAGCAATCAGCACCAACTCCTCGATTGGGTATTTATATATAACCTAAATATGTGAACTTTCCAGTATATCTCTACTATTGGTATGCCTTCATCTTAACCTTCAGGCACATCTCGAGTACTCGGCTAAAACCAACTCACGTATGCGATGGCCTCCACATTGTGAAGGGGACGCCTCAAACGACGTTACACAAAAAGCACAACATAGCACTACAAAGGGAGGTGGCTATATACAGTGAAAATATTACATCTAGCTATTCTAAGAGCATCGCCAGTACATAGCATAAGAGAGTGCTTGCTGCCAAGCTATCCCTACGCACATTTACCAGGCAACCTTTTTTTTTTCGGGAGCAATTCCTTTTCCCTACTTGAATATAAACTACTGAGCATGGCCTATCTCTAAGACTAGCACCATCTAAGATCAATTAATAGTAGTGAGTATGAGGCCAGTTAAATTAGCACTTATCATGGCAGCTGCGCAGTCGGTTGCAGCTTCTTCAAGTACGTTCTTCTAGCATTACTCTTTCCCCTTTTCTTTATGGAAGATGTCTTTACTAACATAATTACAAAAGTTGAGAGATATATTGTAGCTTTTAAGAACAGTAACACCCCTACAGAGGTAGTTGAGGGGCTTAAGACCCAACTAAAAGCTTTGGATGGCAATATTGTTCACGACTTCGAGCTGTTTAAAGGCTTCACTGTCGACGTCGACTCCGAAAAGGCAAAGAAAGTATTCTCTACATACCAAATCCCTGAATGGCCATATACCGTGGAGCTCGACAGCGTGGTGACTACGGCCGGAGATTCAAACTGACATTATAATTAGTTAATTATATTATGTTAAACGGTTGTGGGCACAATCTTTCGTTATGTTATACACATTCAACGTTCCAAATTGATGTTATCACCAAATTTGGCGTACAAGACCTTTTTTAACTCTTTCATTCTATAATCAATACTATCATTCTTTTCTTCAAGTTCCTGTATCTTTGACTCGATTGCTTGTTGATCTTGTTCTAGTTGCTCTACAGCTTCACTTTGTTTCATGAAGACGAAGGCTTCGCCAATCTTGTATTGCACCTTTTCATCCTCATCAACGAGCTCCAACTCCATCGCTACGTCTTCTATGTACTCCTTCTCTTGCTTTTGTTTATTTAGATCCATTTCAATGACATCCTTTTTCATTACTAGCTTGGAGAATTCATTGATCCTCTCTTGATCTTCTAGTGATACCTTTGCAGTATTTTTTTTCCCTTCTGGTAACTAAGCAAGTTGTTAGTCGCCTTGAACAGGTGGTAATCCAGGGGATGTGCTTATACATACCAATTCCATTTTAACTTGCTGCTGACTTTGCGTATCTGCTCCATCCCAGATACAACTCAGACGTACAACTTCTACTAATCAAGCCATGTACGTATATAGTGATGTTGTGCTTGCTTTAACACCTCGAGAAGCACACAGCTCGAAGACCAATACATCCTGGCAGCTAAGTCAAAGAGACGACTAAGGCTGTTGCAGTCTGCTGTGCAGCACTGTGTAGGTCCGCTGGTCTCGCAGCGGATGAGAGTATCTACGGTCGCATTTTTAGCGATTGCAGCAGATATAAAAATGCCAACGGCTTCACGCATAAAATACAGTACAGGCGTTGGAGGCAACAGCCATGCTACTTAGCGGCCCTCCGTCGCTAATTGAGCTGTCTTCCGCACCACTCGCAGCCCGACTGGTACGCTCCACATTATATTGTGGTGACATATTGGCGTGCATTACCCGGTCTTGCGACAGCTTTCTTCCCACCCAGCCACATGCTGCTCCCCCATGTGCTCCAAGTGACAGCGCCCCCAAATTGCCTGGTTCGGTACCAAAGTGAAATGAATGCACGTGCCGCTATCGCACAAATGCACCTGCCTTTATATATAACTGCTAAGTATTGTAGATCTAGGTATCCTTTTAAGCTCTAGCAAAACTCCAGCATTAACAAATGTCCCCACAAGGCAAATCTTCCGTCCTCACTCCGTATCAGAAGGACGGTTTGCAAGCTATCGACCCCCAATGCATCGAATTTGAATCACAAAACGACAGTGACCTTCTTTTCCCCTTTGACAGCACCCCTTCATCTCACCATAATTCCACCAATGACAAAGACTCAAAGCATGAGGATGACTGCGATACCATGGTGTGGTCTGTATGTAGCTCTTCCCTAAGCGAACCTAGTGAGTCGTCGAATGTGACGCGTGGCTGGCAGTCGCTTTCAAAGGCGACAGTGACACATCCCTTAAAGCAGAGCTCATCTGAAGACCGTAGAAAGATCAACAACCGCCGCCGCTCCTCCCGCCAGCCACAGGCATCCTCGCCGCGAGCTTCCGCCCCGCGAGATCTTTTTACCCGTTTTGCTCGCCTGTCTTTACAGAAGCAAATGCCTCCTACCCGGCTCCAGCGCATCTCCGATCTGTCATCTGGCGACGTTTTCTCGACATACAACAACTACGAATACTACGCAGGCCTTCGCTCCTCCGACTACCACGCAGCCCGCTGTTCCCTCTGTGTATGTAGTCGTCATGCTGCGCATCCCCACAACCCCTCCGACGTGTTCGATCAGTTATGGCTACGCGACGCCCCCCTCAGTGAAGATATGTTTGATACCAGCAGTGACGAAGAGGACTCTGATGCCCTCGGCCACGCTCGACCCCACTGATGCTCCTCTATATACCGTCTACTGTATGTATATTAGATCACGTGACATATGATTAATGTTGGCCTTACTCGGCGCGTTTCCCGGTCCAGCTGCTGGCAGTAAGCCCACTGCCAGCCGACAGATCGCGCCAGCTAACACTCCTCTCGCTTCGATTCGCAACCGTTTAGTCTGCTTTGTTTCGCTGTCAGCCTGCCCTGCGTTGGTGCCGTTAAATATGATCTATTAGTCTTATTTTTTTTGCTTTTTTTGCTTTTTTTCACTTCCATTGAGACCACGCTTTTGGTATCTTCACAAAATATAAAAAATCTTAATCTGACTTAGTTGTTCTAAATCCGTTTCATCATTAGAATATCAGGTCTACACAGAGCACACAATATCCCCAACAGGTTAGGTCTCTTCCCTTTATCATCTTCAAATGAACAATTCAAGTGCTATAGCAGCTGCGAACACAGCTCTGGCTGTTAACAATATCACGAACACAAAGATGAATATTTCTTCAGCTGTAGCAACAGGGCCACAACAGCAACAACCACAACAGCAACAAGCACAGCAACAACAACAGGCATCTTTACAACTGTCCCATTCATACTCTCAGCAGCCTGGGATAGGGATATCGACAGGTGCAGGGGCGGGGACTCAAACCTCGAACATTTCAACGGTATCGGGTCGAGACGATACGACAATTGTTGGGCTACACTTTAAAATCGGCAAGAAGATCGGGGAGGGATCTTTTGGGGTTCTTTTCGAGGGTACTAATATGATTAATGGTGTGCCTGTGGCTATCAAGTTCGAACCTCGTAAAACGGAGGCTCCTCAGTTGAAAGACGAATATAGGACGTATAAGATCCTAGCTGGGACAGCGGGGGTACCACAGGCCTACTACTTTGGACAGGAAGGATTGCATAACATTCTTGTGATTGATTTGCTTGGTCCGTCGTTGGAGGACCTTTTTGATTGGTGTGGGCGTCGATTTTCCGTAAAGACGGTGGTGCAGGTAGCAGTTCAGATGATCACTTTGATTGAGGATTTGCACGCACATGATTTAATCTATAGAGATATTAAACCAGACAATTTTTTGATTGGAAGACCGGATCACCCTGATGCTAATAAAGTGCACTTGATTGACTTTGGGATGGCGAAGCTTTACCGAGATCCAAAGACGAAACAACACATTCCTTACCGTGAAAAGAAGTCACTAAGCGGCACTGCAAGATATATGTCCATTAATACACATCTAGGACGTGAGCAAAGTCGTAGGGATGATATGGAAGCTCTTGGCCATGTATTTTTCTACTTTTTGCGCGGTCAGCTTCCTTGGCAGGGGTTGAAGGCTCCTAATAATAAGCAAAAGTACGAAAAAATTGGTGAAAAGAAGAGGACTACTAATGTTTATGATCTCTCTCAAGGTCTCCCTATTCAATTTGGACGTTATTTGGAAATTGTGAGGAACTTGGGTTTTGAGGAAACACCGGACTATGAGGGATACAGAAAGTTATTACTATCTACCTTGGAAGAGTTGGGACAGGAATACGACGGCGAGTACGATTGGATGAAGTTGAACGGTGGTCGCGGTTGGGACTTGACTATCAACAAGAAGCCAAATTTGCATGGTTACGGCCACCCAAATCCTCCAAATGAAAAGAGTAGAAGGCATAGAAACAAGTACCCTCAACCGGTTGTTCCGCAGCAGGTCTCTTCTTCACAAGATCCTCGCTACACCAACACACAGCTGCAGCTGCAGCAGAGGCTGGACCCTACATCTTATGAAGCTTACCAACAACAAACACAACAAAGGTATGCTCAACAACAATTAAAGTTACAACATCACCAACCACGTCTAAGCCACTTTCAGTCTCAGCAACAACCACAACAACAATCTCAACTGCATCACCATTCTCAACCGCATCAACAACAAACCCAACAATCTCAACTGCAGCAAACCCAATATCGTACGCAACAGCAAACTCAATATCAATTCCAAGCGCGCTCTCCTCAGCAAGGTGTCCACCAAAAGACTGCTCAGCAAGGTCAAGGCGGGAACTCAAATGTTGCTGGACTCACTAACGGTCAGCAACATGATCTTGAATCCAATACTTCCGATAAGGGCTTTTTTAGTAAGATGAGCTGCTGCTGAGTAGAGATAAAACTACATCACGGCTATGCAGTGGAGAGAGAGAGAGAGAAAGGTGAGAGAAATAGATATGGAAAGAAAATATTGTGGTACCTTTTTCTTTAGAACTTATTTGATATGGTAGAAAAACGCTAATAGTTGTAGTGGTAATAATGGCTATTATTGCTACTTTGCGTCCTCTTTTTTAACTTTTTCTATCATCATCAACCATCGCCATCATTATCTTCATAACCATGCACCACCACACCATCATCGATCATTGACCATAGGACTAGTTTGCATTTCCCTTTGCATTATATTAGTGACGGTGCAGAAATTATAGTACAATAAACCAAAGACATACATCTTAAAAAACTGAAAGACCCCACCTTACATCAACTTTGAAGAAACAACAAGGCGACAAGGCTACAAAACATATCGATGTAATTACCTAGCGAGACTAGCATAATGCACCAGCTAATTTTCCTACAGGGTTTTCTTAAAAGGTGCCATCTTATTCCATATTTTTGTTCGAATAGATGTGTTATCCCTTAATTTCCTTTTTTTGATAAAAGAATATCAAATTCTTCTACAACGCCCTTCTTTACAGTCCCTTACATTTCTTCTCTCGATTATTAAAACACTTGTTAACATTACCGTCAAGCCAGCTGCCGATTTTCTTACGGAACTATACTTTTTTTAACTTTTAGTTTTTGTTTCTCTATCAATATTGAGATTTTTACAAGAAGCTTCCACTAACGTCAATACTGTTGTACCTAATGACACCTCCTTTTGCACTATTTTACCTACCTTTCATCTATGTTGCTCGGCAACTGTGGTGAAGAGAAAGAGATCTGAATAGTAGTGATGGCGACTACTGTTACTAATGTGGTATTTTCCCTCCTGTACCCGCAATAGAAATGGGTACTGACCAAAAAAGCATCACATGAAGTCATCTATTTACGCCTTTGATTTAGGTAGATGTTTATGAAGAGTTTATCTCATCTTTTTTTGAGCGTCCCTTCTTATAAAATCTCATAGTATCGCATAATCTGATCCCAGTATTTCCCGCGAAAGCGTAGTATACTTTTATTTACTTCTACTACTATTTCTACTTTTGAAAGGTATTGCAATTGGCAATCCATTAGAACTAATCGCAGTATAGGTTGGCGTGTAGTTTCTTTGCATTTTTTTAATATACAAAAAGCAAGTGAACATGCATTCTATTCATTAATATACTTGGGTTCCATCATACATTATTCAAAGATATCAATCAATATGGGTTTATATCCTTATATCAAAACAGAACATTCATTAGTGTCCTTGTCCCATGGTAGCTAAGCCACTTCCACGAACTACATAGAGTGCATCTCCTTCGTCCACCACAGAGCCAGTACGGCTAGTTGGATCCAAAAGGAGCCATTCTGAGCCCTTTCCTCTTTTATACAAGAAAACCTTCTCGTCCGATGTAGCCTTAACAGACAGATTAATATTCTTGACATTCATATATTGGCAAAGGGAATCCAACGCTTTGCCAACAGGCCACAATTTACTTATATAAATCTCGTATTCAACTGGTTCTTTATCGCTAACATCATAGCACCAGACATACAAACGGGAAGCCAGCGGAATCCTTTCATCGCCTTTCGCCGTTCGCTTCATTTTTGCTAGTGGCATTACCTTTCTCGACGTTGACATGTTCATCTTAAAGTCTCGGCGAGAACTGTACTTCTCGAACATGCGCTTTAACATTTCAAGTGCTTTATTGTTCTTCTGCCTCTTCAACATCTCTCGTATGGAACTGTGGGGAGAAGTCGATGGTGAGGTTTGTCGTTGTTTCACTCGTTCTGATCCCTTTTGGGGAAGTAACGATTTAAAGTAGGCCCCCCTATCCCCATTTTTCAATATACCATTACTCACATCCTTAGAATGCTCAGATGCAGTGCTTTTGGTCGAGGTTCCTTGGTCCTTCCGATCCTTACAATGATGAGATTCTCTCGTCCTATGCTCTGAACAAAAATCACCATTACAGGAGACACAATGAAATGGCAAAAAGTCTATCTGTCTGCAAAAAAGGCAATGCTTGCCAACATCTAACATCCCAGTTTCATCACCGGTCATCGCTGCGAGGTTCAAGCTCCTGCAGTGACCTACAGATTCTCAGGTTGGCTCCTAAGTGGTCTTCAATGGTCGTTTGTTCGCTATTTTTATAATGGCGGCGCGCAACGAACGTGACGCTTCAGGCAAGAGTTGCTGGAGCAAAACACGAAACCGTCTGAGACTGTTAAAATAAGGTACTATACACAAGAATCATCACATGTGAGTTAGTATAGGGTACTTCGATAGATGGTTCACATTTAATTGAAGAAAGCTGTTCTTCCCTAAATTTTATTGTACAAACATTATGTATTAGATAATCGTTCTTGCAGGATACCAGTTTGGTCGAGAACTGAAACTGAAAGAGATGACAGTGTCGCTGTGCCACAAAGTCCAAGCTGATAACAAAAATATACAATAATCCTTCACCTCAGCTACTGAGATATATTTATTTATTTATATATATACCTTATTTGAGCTAGTTGAATCATGGAAGCTACATTATAGTGCATAGGCGGTAATTTGTGGTATACTGGTTTAGCACTTCAAGTAATACAAAGTTCTTCTCCGGTAGGCCTAAGAATACTGGTTATAAGCAATAACAAAACCGTGCAGATATATAATAATGGCAGCAGTCACCTTCGATAGTAATGACGATGTCATCGTCAGCCACCACCATTTTACCATGGGTTTGAAGAAGTCGCGCACAGGATTTAAGCGCTTCCTTGATGGAGAGCCTAACTTCCTGGCAAGCAACACGGCAGAACTGGTACTAGGTGTTGCCAAAGAAAATTTTGAACAATTACTTGTGACCTTTGTGTTATTACTATATATCTGGGTAGCCAAACTATAACCAGTATGTCTTAGAAGCAAAAATATCATAAACAGTACATTCACCGTATATTGTTGTCCCTGCAAACATACTAGACGTGAATTCATATCCTTTGTTGTCCAAGGACCACAAATTGGCCGGTAGGGAATGTCCGCGAAGCAATGTCTGACTTATACAATAGTCCCTATCCGTAGGTGTTCCATCACTGTTAACAGGGGCAATATCAAACATGCATCAGTTATCAGAGTGCAGTGCATTTTCCTACTCTGACTGCTGCTCTAACCTTAGTGGTTTCTATCTTATTCATAATGAATGCAACTAACGTATGTGGGGCGCTATGTAAATCGAGAATTAAAGTCGCCAGACTGGTTCCTACTGCTCATGTCGCAATAGGACACGCAATTGGCGAGGGGTTAGAGGGTAATGCTGCCAGCAGGGCTTGCCATCATGATTCAAACATCCATTGCACCAACGCCTGCAAAGTAATCACCTACCTATATAAGAAAGACCTTCGGATTTAGTTGTTTATGCACAGTACAAACCTCACAATTACCTAGCGTTTGTACACCAGTTGTTTTAGTTTCCAATGTATACAATCTCATTTTTTTCTAAGTTCCCAATGCAAAGCAGAATTCTTTGAACTGACGGATACTGGAACAATATCCTTTTACGGATATTTCCACTATTCCGTCAGGTCAATCACTATAGATGAAGTTGAGCCCTCATCAGCAACATGGCACTCATCGTCATCGAAAATCTCCACTACTTTCCGAGTATCGTTTTTTCGAAGTGTTTGCCTATTCTGGCGCGCCAGAACTGTTGACGGCTGCTCGTCCTCGCAATCGTCTATGACTACGATTTCCAGCTCTTCAGTCGGGAAGGCTAGCGTGGGATCGCACTGCGAGTCCGCGCACCACTTGTTATCAGCTGCCCTCTTCTCGGCTGCCAAAGCAGCCATTTCCCGTGGTGAGCGGTCTGCTCTAATTATAGCTTTCGTGCTCCCGCCTAACCGTATACCCGCTGCTGGGGGAATTCGAAACTTGGGAGTAGCGCCCAGGCGGCGCCCCTTACCGACAAAGCTATCGAACAGCCCCTTCTGCTCAATCACCCACTGTCTCCCACGTAGCTGCTCTAACTTTTCATAGAATTTAGTATCATGGGGTCCAAACAAGTTATGCGTTAACTCATGTAGCATCGTACCAAGAATCTCTTCACGTGCTAGAAACCTTCGCTCGTCCCATGGATCACGTAGCCGCAGCAGTATCTTGGAACCATAATTGACGTTCATACCTAGTAGTCGCTTGTTCTTTGGGTAAAACTCTACGAGCTGCCCTACCTTTAGCTTCTCTTCTTTCATAAGATAGGACACTCTGTGTGCAATATCTCGCAGTATATTAAGCGCATACTCCTTCTCCGCCCTCCGCTGAAGTACCGCGAGCTTCGTAATATGTGGGTTATTCTGGGTACTACCAACCATATGCTAACAACAGTTAAATATGCTGGGTTCCATATCTGTTTAACCAAGTCTACTCGGGTGTACAAGGAGGGGCTTCTGGTTTCGAAGGAATCAAAAAATCCTTCCCAAGTTTATCTTATATTAAAACGGAATAACCCGACTTGCTAGCTCCCGTGCACAACAAACAAGAGAAACCATACTCTCCTCCTAAGTACTAATGCCCAAGAAAAAGCAGGTAAGCAGTCCAGCTAACGCTCCTGCTGGTTCATCAAAAGAAGCACCCATTGTTGTTGCTTCCAGCACCGACTCTATGAGTCTGCTGACCAAACCTCAGCTATATGGAATTTACGACGAGGAAATAGTTGAAAGCGAAGATACAGAGATATACGAAGAAGCTAAGAAATCCGCCGGTAGAATAGTTGATGATGTTGGTGTCTCCCCTATAGCTCCGCTCTCAAAGCGCAAGCGTTATATGCATTTTATCTCTTCGCTTATTATCTTGGGGATATCCGGGATTGCATACCATGAATTAAGCCGCAATCTGCATGATAACCATCTACTGCATGGAGAGTTTGCCTCAAGGCCCTTGGTACTGGGAGTGAAGCTCTGCCAACAGCTCAGTTTTGGTATTTTGCCGACTTGGGCGGGTTACGCTGTTGAAGGTATTATTTTTGGTTCTTTGCTTCCAGTAGTTGATTATTGGCGGGGTATTACTGTGCAACGTGTCAACCTGCTAAGCGTACTCCGTTCAATCAACGCCATTCTTGGCGTAGCCTTCGGTATTCGCAGAGTAGAATGGTCTTCCTCGTTGCAAGCAAGTGGTGCGTGGTTCCTACTAGATGGTGTCTTGTGGTTGTTCTTCGATGGCTCCATGTCAGTTTTCCTACTAGGTGTTGGACTAGGCCTGGTGACCGTTTTAACAAGCTACGCTGAGATCACAGATGCCTCTCATTTACTGTATTTTATTGATTTCTACTTTTTAGGACTGCTATTTTTCGGTAGACTGGGACGTTTCTTGTTCCAGCGCTAAATCGGGCGTGTGGCCCCTGCTGAAGTTGCAATAGTAGTATCGAATATTTAACTGATCTAGCCTACCTTTAGGAGGGGAGGGATCTATCATATATATTCTGATAATGATATATACCTTACACAACTGTTCCCTACCATGAGTCCCACATCCTCATCGCACTTATATTGGCCTTAGTATTATCTAAATTTGCACATTATTCAGTTCCCATTGTTTTACTTGTTAGGTGATCGCGGAGGAGGCCCAGATGAAATGCTGCTCTGCCTGTTCACATTCTGTGAGTCCACTCCCCCAGCACTGTTTGACATCCTTCTCCGTATTATAGACTCACGCAACCCCGACGGGTTAGTTACAGGGAGGTGAGAGTTCCCTACAGCGTCTGTAACCAAGTCTTCGGACTTGACGCCAGCCTTACTAAGAGCGTAATCTCCACTATCAAAGTATTTACGTTCTTGTAGTTTGTGTTTGAACAAGTCCTTTTTGCTAGGTAGCTTCCCATACAATTTGTACAACTTTTGCTCCTGAGGCGTGAGCGCAGCCAAGTCCACCCCCTCCTCAAGGTTGGTAGTGCTACTTCTCGGTGATACCTCCTTGCTCATGCCTTATGGTCTTGCTATCCTGTTAACTATCAGCCTTGAGGTACGTCTTGTATGGCGAGGGGTCCAAATATGAATTGTTAGTGCCCCTTTAGGAAAAAAAAGTAGTCACGTGGAAGGTGACTTGGGCATTTGTCGTTTATCTTCAAGCACGCTACAACAATGATCTGTTGACAGCAAGACCCCAGAGCAGTGAAGATGCTCGCCTTAGCAGTGCTGGTTGGAGGTTATATATGTGCACAGAGTGTGGCAGCTCTCAGGAGTTATGGTGACGATGTAGTTTGTCGCTTTAAAGTGGACGAGTATCCTAGAGTGGTGTCGCTGTTGCAAAGACTGGACGAGAGCTTCGACGTATGGGCAACTAATAGTAAGTTTGGTGATATTCAGGTGTCAAGGTCAATTGCAGAATCACTAGAAGGATGTACAGTGATGATTGACAACATTGACACTGCGATGGAAGCTACTTTCTACAACGCTGACGCGACCGACACAACGGCCGAAACAGGTCAGTGGAATGAGGAAGAGGACTCTCTGATAAACAGCGCGTTTTTCAACCATTACCAGAAACTTGGTGAATTGCATGAGTGGCTAGCGGGACTAGCAGAGGCTTATCCCGATTTCGTGCACATAGAAACAGTGGGAACAACAGCTAATGGGCATAAACTGGAGGCAGTTCGTCTGTCTGATAGTAAGAATGGTAAAAACCCCACCAACAAGACGATAGTAATCACGGGGGGCATGCATGCACGGGAGTGGATCAGCGTTAGTACGGCTTGCTATGTTTTAGCGGCGTTGGTGGACAATTATAAGAAACCGTCGTCCCGCATATCATACCTTGGAGAGTTGGACTTCCTAATCTTGCCAGTGTTTAATCCGGACGGCTATCAATACAGTTGGGAACATGATCGTCTATGGCGGAAGAATCGGCAGGCAACACACGTCGCCCATTGTCCTGGGATTGACTTAGACCATTCTTTTAACTTTAAATGGCATTCTAGAAACAGGCATCCATGCTCAGAAGACTACAGCGGAGAGAAGCCATTGCAGGCTCGGGAAGCAGAGTCGTGGGATTCATATCTGCGCCAAATAAAAGGCATGTATAACATTCACGGTTACTTAGACATGCACTCTTATTCTGAAGAAATTCTCTATCCTTATGCATACACGTGCAAACGTGTTCCATTAGACCTGGAAAACTTGTTGGAACTGGCCTACGGTCTAGCAAAAGCTGTGAGATCGCAGTCGGGCAAGAAATACAGTGTAAAATCAGCATGCGAGGATCGCGGATCATCTCTTCAACCGGGTCTCGGTGCAGGTTCTGCTCTGGATTATATGTACCATCACAAAGTACCATGGGCTTTTCAAATGAAGCTTAGGGACTCCGGCACACATGGGTTCTTAATACCGCCCTCCTATATCAGGCCAGTCGGGGAAGAGGTTTATGCTGCAGTTAAGTACTTTTGCGGGTTCATTTTGGATCCCGAGCTTTAGTATTAGTTATGTTTGGGGTTTAGATTTTATATATACTCGTGTTTTCCATCCGGGCATACTCCGTGCGTGGAGGTGTCTTTCAGCCACTGGTAAGGGCTGAATCGACGTGTCAGCAGGATAAGGGAACCCAATACGATAGCTATGTACAGCACAAGCGAAAATAGGTCAACAGGAATAGCCATCTTGATGTTTGCTACAGTGATGTTAATCCGCACAAACTCCGCATCAAGCTTAGGATACGCATTGGGCACAGCCTTGAAGTAAACGAATATACGTGCATGGTCCGCCACTGTACCAAGGAAGTCTGCATGGTGCGGCACAACCATGTATCCCATATCTTCAATGCTAATAGGATCAGCTGCTGTCCAACATATACGAACCTGGTAGTTCTCATTATGCTGTAGCCCTACTACCTGTACATAGAAAGTGTCATTGAGGGCTACATCAAACGACTGAAGCCTATGGTTGGTGTTGTATAGTGAAATCTGTGTAAAAGGTTGCTGCTTATCCTCTGCTTGCTCCAATGGAAAATCGTGAGGTATATATAGGTTGAATGACTCGGTATTACCACATGCGAATTTCACCAAGGCTATAAGCCCAAAAATAATGCACCACTGACGCATATATGGCTAAATGGTCTTGTTTGTCCTTGTCGTTGTATCTGTGCTGGCTTAAGAGTTTACTTTTTTCTTAGAAAAACGGCAAGATCAGTAATAGCATTTAAAACTGCACAAATAGCAAGGGTAACTCCCCACACATTAATGCATATACGTAAGGCTTCTCGCTATACTGATCGTAACTATGAACCAAGCAGAGTCATGGCCGCCTGAACTGGAGATTGCAGACATAATTAGGGAGGCTAATCTTTCCGGCGAGTATAATCAGGATCCCCGGGGTGTCCATCATTCGACTGACAGCCATCGAGGGAGGGATATACAGCAGCTAATACTGGAGGCCCTACAGCGTGAACTCGACCACAGCGACCAGCAGGAAGGCGATACAGGACAACCCATGGTACCAGATGAAGAGTGGCCAGCATTCATCGGTCGCAGACCCCATTTGAGGAGTATCATACGAAACCTCATAGTGCTGGATCATATCTTAATAGCTCTACTCTTCCCCTTTTCGCTATTCAATATACTAAGGGCATTATTTAGCGAGCTAACTTTCAGTGAGTATGACTTCTACATCGACATCCTACAGTACACTAGGAGTATTTCAGTTGTGGACCCCGATGGTAAGTCACTAATGCTCTGCACCGACAGTTTGGGTCTACTGGTCAAGTTCCACAATGTTGTTGTGTTTTATACACGCAACTTTTACTATGCTTTGAACGTTATATGCGGTAATTCGCGCTATCCAGCGTATTTATATACGCTTTTTGTGAGGGTGAACGCAATTTCCTTATACTTGGCTTACGGGATAATGACAAGCTCTTATCTCTGTTTTGCTGCATTCTTTTTTACTTTGTGCTTCGGTATGACCGTCATTAAACGGTACAAAGGCGTTGAGCGTATAGTAAATCAGATATACCAGAATACAGATGGTCTATTCTAGTGTCCAGTCCCCTTTTCGATTAATCCTCGGGCCGTTTACTTTTTTATGGCGTAACCTACGCGACTTCTTGCGTCTCCTATTGGGATGGATTCTCACGACTGGATCATCCGTAGGGCTTGAAACTAGATACGCTAATAGATAAGCATAGTGCAAATGCTTGGCAGCTTCCCCGGATATAAGCGGTATGTCCGCTAGCCCGTTAAAAGCCTTTCTACAGGTCTGGACAATCGATGAGATACCTACCCGATAAAGTTCTGTCTGGTGCTGGGGCTTACACGCTTGTTGCCTTCCATTGAGTCAGGCTCTGATTGTTTTCTCCTGTTTCCAAGTTAGTTCTGGCTCTAGCCGTTACCTGACTTTTTCGAGCTCACCAATCTATTACGACAATGTGTTTACTTCTCTATGCACTGCACTGGAATGAATGATGTCAGGCTATCAAGGGCTGGGGCCTAGGCAGATTAAAGTCATCTATAGTCGGCTCTTTACCTGCATTATTTCCTGCTTGCCTCGGTACATCTACCCTTGTAATTATCCTTCTGCTACGCCAGGAGGTTTCGCTGGATGACATCTCCTAAATGTCCGTCATAAATATCGCTCTACATACTTTAGCGTAATAATGTCATACAATAAGCTTCTGATATAGGTCGAATTGCATTGCACTTGGTTGTCGTCACACTTTTTCTTACAATGCTTTGCTACTACAGGCAGTGTGACACTTCAAAATATGCAGGAGGCAGGATAGTGACAGGATACAATTCTCAAGAGAATCCTAGTAGTTTACTTTTAAAACAAGACACATCACTTGGCCAGTATTTTTCAATGGTTGATCCTTTCTCATAGAAAGTTGTCATTATGCGTATGTAAGTTTGGAGTTTTTTTAGGTTGCTTAGTCAATCTAAATACCGCTTTTTGATTCTCGGCTTGAATAAGGATTCCGCCCCTTAAATCCTCAACTATAATTAAGCAACTCATAATCGCATAACGAAGTAGCAAAAGTACATATTAGCATCATTACCGCACATACAAGCAAGACGGATTATTTGTTGCTGTCTGTGCTTGCTGTGCAAAGAACAACGTTGTATAATGTTGGCTCTGAGAGACTCGTATCAGCGGTTTCAGTCAGGGGTCAAGCAATCTGAGGACATCGAAAAGAACTCGTCACTAGGTAGAGGAAGCGCTTCTTCTATTGACGACACAGTAGGTGAGCTTTTTGATGTCAAGAGCAGAACATCGATGTCTACCAGTATAACTTCATGCCAGGATAACGGAATGGGGTCGCCAATGGCTGCAGGCAGCAGCAAGATGAAAAGTTCGACACCAGTAAGTAAGAAAAGGCGCTCCGTAAGTTATAGTGGTGCAATTGGGACCGACTACATTGAAAGCGATGTACTACAGTCTTTAGACCCATATCCTGCATACTGTCCTTCATACAGATCAGTTAATCCTAATACAAGGATAAGGTATCCAATATTTGAGAGGCCAGAGGACCATGTATTACCGGAGTACTCGCCGGCTGTACATGAAGTGGCTGTTGTTTCCATTAAAATGGAGTGGCTTTCGCCGTATGAGCCTGCGGGGTCGCGAGGGTGGAAGGAGTGTCTAATGGAGATAAATTCGACCCAGCTGAACTTCTACCAAATATCAGAGGCGCTTGTACGAGACGTCAAGACGAATGGTGGTGATTGCTCAAGCAAGTGTAGTGATGTACAGAGCACGGGGAGTTTCTCCTCACTAGGCCGTTATGGGAACATATTTTCACTACATACACCCAAGGATGGGAGTGGTTTTACCAGGAAAGACCAAGAATACATTTCTTCACGCGTTAAGGGGGAGCCGGGGCGCTACCTTGCTGAAGATCTACTATTCAAGTCCTATTCCTTGCAATATGCTACATTTGGGATGCCCACTGACTACAAGAAGAAGCCATATGTGTTGAGAATGCGGTGTGAGATGAACCAGTTTCTGGTAAGCTTCTTGCATGTTGACGACATGATCAATTGGAATGTGCACCTCTCTATTGGTATCGGGGTATCGTTGGACCTTGATCAAAGGGAGCTACCTACGTACAGGACTGTGCCCAGGAGGCGCAGGATGCGGAGAAGGAGAAGAAAACACAACCGAGCAAGGGCGAATAGGGGCAACATGCCTGAACTTGCAAGCAGTAGTGGGATAATTTCCTTTGGCACAGCTTTTGACCGACAGTCCCTCTCCGAGTATGATAGACAAGAAAGAAGGAGCTTCCCTAACATGCATACAGGTTCCTCGTCGCTATTTTCCCAAAGAGGCCTAATAGACGTTCAGGCGTATGAATGTGAAGCCCGCTCAGCCTACCTTAATAGATCAAGCGAACCTTCTCTTTCGAATCGTATTACTTCAAGACTTAGAAAACTGTTTATTTCAGACAAAAGGAGTCGTCTGAATGACAGTAAATCCACTGCGGGCAGTAGAATTAGGGGCCGAAATATCAGCCTTGGAAGTTTGATAGAAGATCAAAACGAGGACCTTTATGATATCCCCCCTACTCCCGGATCTTCACAGCCAGCCGTTATAAGGGAGAGAGTCATCAATAAGGCCTCCACATCTAGGACTAAACCCTCTCAGGTTGATGCCCCGGGAGATAAAAACCTACCAACAAAAAATGCAAACTCAGGCACAGATGCACTGCTGGAACCTACAGTTTCTGCTGAAAGCAGCACAGCATTCAGTATGTCTTTGAATTATTCGCAGTCTAGTGACTCCACTACTGCAACTGCACCAAAAGTTGACCCCAGTTGTACGTTGCCCCGGCCAAACGGTTCCTCTTCACGGACCAGACAGGCTCGGAAACAACCCAACGTTGAAGGGGGTATTGTTCCAATTGTTGATGGTGAGTACCCAGAGGATGGCTTGGATATGGAGACTAGTAGTGAGGAGGGGGCCTCTTCCAGCAGCTGCAGGCAAAATTCCATCTACATAGATGAAGGCATATACCCTGAAAGCGATGATGATCTTTCCTCGGGCTCTTTTAATTCGTCGCGCCAGAATTCCCTATCCATGTTTGACTACCGGTGGAGGACAGGCTCAATATGTAGCAACCTCAGTCAAATCTACTATGGGGTTAACCAAAGTGAATCTAAATGGCATCCTCCCAGAAAGGAGATTTCACGAAGAAGGTATACTTACGATTCACTTCGTTGCATCAAGACTCTTTGTGAAGATGACGAATGGCTTGGTGCGATTGTAGTCCAACCTGATAAAAACACTAACCATGAGAATGCAAACAATCATTTTAACAAAATGGTATATCCGCTCAGGAAGAAATATAATAAGTACGGTAAAAATGACAGCTCGGGGATCACCAGGGCTAACCAGAAACAGATGGGTGCCTACTTGGTAGGCCCTGTATGTTTAATTAAGCTAGATCCCCTCATTACCGAACAGATGAATACTCTTTCTAGGATTACCTCCCGTTGTTTCCTTACCTAGTTTTGCTGTGATATTATTAGTTTTAGTTTCGCTGTAGCCGTTGAACCGTTTGGAGCATAGAGTTCGTACTCGGACTACACCAATCGCGACAGGCTACACTGAGGCGAAACCACTACGTACCTACATAGAACAATTAAACAGCTGAGATATTAAAAAAATTCAATTCGACCCTATAGAAAGCTAGAAACCTGAACTATACTAGCCTACTTAATCCAACTAAGCAGTATAACGAATTGCAAGCCCTCCAAAAAAAGAGGGAACGAACGAGTAAAAAAAGATATCTGAGACACTCACAGAGCAATCTCCAAATCTTGCAGAATCAACAAAAAAATTGGCAGGCCATCGGCACACTTCAAGCGATAACGCATTGGAAGTTAGTGGTCAAGTCACCGGTGTAGTTGTCCTTAGCCTCAGTGTTTTGCTTGTTTGGGTTCATTTTTCGCTTGTGTTTGATTTAGTTGTTGTAGGTTTAATATTCAATTAATTCCTGGTTGATTAAAAGGTATAATAAACTCTCAGAAGTATCCAAAATGAAGAACAGATGCCCTGTATTTATATGTTTTCAAGTGGTGCATCCTATTTGGAGTTATCACGATCAGTCATCACCGACTCATGCTTCAAATTGCTCATCGCCATCCATGTGCTGTGTTGGATAAGCTTAATCGCAAGCTATCATGTGCAAAACATTGTTTAAGCTTGCATGCTCGCATTAGTAGCATATGCGCGCTGTATACTTGGTATGTCGTCCATTGTACTACTTCTATCCATGCTTAATGGAAAAACAATAACGAGATTACTACAGCGCATATCCCAAATAATGCAATTCGAATCTTGCTAAATGCGTAAACATCTCCAGGGTCAAATTCAACCTCGTTAAAGATAGTACCATTAGTCCCTCGCGACTTCCCGATCCCCAGCAGTCCTTGGCCTACCGCTATTAGTTTTCTGTACACGTTGGTTACTGGACGATTGTTAGTAATCCACCTCAAGGTGCAGCATCTGGGTGTATATTATTTCCTAAACGACATACCATATGAACTTCTGATTTTGTAAGGGTGTCTCCAGAAAGAAGTAAAGGTTTCGCTTCTAGCCACCAGGCTAATCAATATACCTAACAAAACAAATCTTATCAACAAAGATTTGTTTCTCCTCCAAGCATGGCCATCTTTCGCAGACAACCTGTAGAGACGATTATTGCTTGATTGTTCATTCATTTCCATCTATATTGGGGTCAGGATAGGAGCACCTGTCAAGGATATGGTGCAACTAGAAAGCTCCGCTCAATGGGGTTGAAGCTTTTGTTAAATTGCTAGAGTAAACAAGAGCAAAATATGCCAAACACTCTATCGAGGTCTTATTGTTCAGCACGTTTGTCAAAGGGCGGGAAAACGGGTTCCTCCAGCTGGTGAATCGAGGTTCTGAAAATTTCGAATAATAGTATTAGCATATGGTGGAGAAAGTAAACAACAAGTAAGCAGCAATAAAGGTTATGACTGAAAAGTTCATCGGTGTTTAGATTAGCAAGTAAAGTTGAGCAAGATTTCTACCATGAGAGGAACATTGAAGGAACTACTAGATTCGCAATTAGCAGAGCCAGAAGAGGATTCGACATTACCGCTTGAGGAACGCCTTGTGGAGGACGGCGTTGGAGATGAAGTTAATAACAAAGAAGACGTAATCGACGAAAGCTTATGTATCGAATGCAAAGATATGGCGACTGGTATTATTTGCCAGGACTGCGAAGAGCAGTTCTGTGTTGTGTGTTTTGAGATGATTCACAGAAGTGGTCGGAGACGAAAGCATAAGGTGGTGAGAGTAGACAAAGAGGATGAAAAGAAGCTTGAAGGAAAGACAATGGAGAGGGATGAAGAGCAAGAGAAACGTTTAGATGATGCAAGCAGCAGTGCCTTATTCATTAATGAAAGCATAAGCTCTGCAGACAAGAAGTTAATGCAGATTATTGGCGAGCATGCAAAGTTTATCCCGTTGCGCCTTACGCATGAAGAACGCCATTTACTGAAATTACTAGAGGCAGCTCTCCATGTTTCTGAATATACAGATAGGGTGGATATATTGGCTCATGGTTCCAGGGGCAGACGCATTGTTCAACAGTTGAAGGAGTTTTGCTCCATTTTGTGCGGATTGGTGATTGCCTCAGACCTCAAGGTTGGGCAGAAGCTATTGGAGACGAAAGAATTAAGTGATCATGCAGAGTGGTTCCAAAAGGTGTTCGAAATCGGACGTCGGTACAAAATAATGAACCCGGAAAGGATGAGGGATACGTTTGGAAAGCTTTGCTATATGGTCATGGATTCCAGGTTACCACAAATTGAGGAATATCTCGGATTCCACTTGTTCACCCCAGTCAAAACTGTGCACTCGTTCTTGGGCAATCCCGAAGATGGGGGAAAGGCCTTATCGCTATTCAGCGATAAGTTAATCTTATATGCGACTCTTTATATCGACCCAGTAGGCAAGACTCGTACAGAAATAAGCAGGATGATTAGGCAAAAGGAAGCCGCCATTGAGAAATTGGCATCGAAGTATAACACTAAGGTGTTCTCAAAGGAAGATATCCGCCAAGTCCTCTACTCCATTGGCGACTATAATGGCTATATCAATATGAATAGGAGACCCGTGGCGCGTATGTTGGAGAGACTTGAACTTTTCCGAGATCCGACTATTGCTAAAGAATACTCCATTGGCATTCAATATGGTAGAGAGGGCGCCAGACTTACACATGACCATGAGCGGCAGTGGCACTATGTTCAGCAATCACTCACGTTGTGGTCCGTTATACAGCGTGAAATGGTTCGCCTTTGGTATATTGCCGACAAAGATCTTTTTGATGGATCTTCCTACCGTCTCACCTCTACAGGTCAAGGGCTACATAGAATTAAATCATGCCCTGTGCTTTACAAAGAAATGCACAAGATCTTAAATGAGTGCCGCAACAAATGTGAGTCGTGGGTAGGCTCTTCTGTCGTACATTTGGGAGATGACGCGGTCCCTAATGCGTTATTCTTCTTAGACAAATATACGCAGGTTCCCAATATTTTGATTCCTTTTGATCAAACTCTATTGAAAATCAACGACCTGGTCAAGGGTGATCCAATGATTTTGGACTACGTTAACAAGCTATATGGTTCTGTCGAAGGCCTGAAATTGACCATTCTACAGGATGCCTTTGCACATATGTTTGATGGCTCTGGAGCAGATAACTTCTTTATGAGTGGTTCCTGCATTGATGGTAGACTAACTTCAGCATGGAACCATACCAATCAAATATCAAAAAAGAAGTACTATAACATCTTTTTGATGACAGGCTTCATAGGTTTCAATGGCAGTGAGGGTTTCTAGACAGGGTAGTCGCGTGTACGTTGTCACCTATTATCTCATTCGTAGTCTTTGCTGAATAAACCACTTGTTACGTATATACTCTAAGCCATCGTAGTAAGCTATGGGTTTCAGCTTCTTTGAGAATCTAGGTATTTAGTTAAAACTTGTATATTTCTTGTAACGCCTTGTACTCACAAAAGTTACACAAAACAAACCACATACCCAAACTGAGGCCATTCACATACCAGAGCTAGCACTTGAACATAAAACCCCCCTTAATGAATGGCCAGGAAACTTTATATAACCAGCCCGTTGTCCTAGACAATGGATCTGGTATCATCAAGGCCGGTTTTAGTGGTGAAGAGAAGCCGAAGTGTTTTGAATACTCATTGATCGGATCTACAAAATACAACAAGGTAATGGCGGGCGGGCTAGAGGGAGAAACATTCATAGGTAATCAAGCACAGGAATTGCGAGGTCTCCTCAAACTTCGCTATCCTCTGGAACATGGTGTAGTGAAGAATTGGTCTGATATGGAGCAAGTTTGGAGTTACGTATTTAATAAAAGTTTGCAGCTTCAAAACATCGAAGATCATCCGATCCTCGTAACTGAAGCTCCGTTGAATCCAAGAAAGAATAGAGAACGGATGTGTGAGGTATTGTTTGAGTCATTCAATGCTCCAGCGCTATATGTTTCTATTCAGGCTGTTCTCTCCCTTTATGCAAGTGGTAGGACGACAGGATGCGTTGTAGATTGCGGTGACGGTTGTTGCCACTCTGTACCGGTATTTGATGGTTTTTCCATTCCATCCTCCATCAGGAGGATGGACCTTGCAGGACGTGATATTACAGAGTTCTTACAACTATTGCTACGTAAAACAACAGGCATATCACTACTTTCAAGCAGTGAGCGCGAAATAGTCAGAACAATTAAGGAGAAAGCATGTTTTGTAGCCAAAGACCCCAAGTTAGAGGAGCAGAATTTCCCAATGAACCCAAGCTACAGTAAGTTTAAGTTACCTGATGGTAAGACGATAGAACTAGGTCAAGAACGGTATAGAGCCCCAGAACTCCTCTTCCAGCCGCAACTAATTGGCTCGGAATACGAAAGTCTTCCAGAGATTTGCTACCAGAGCATCGGTAAGGTTGACCTCGATCTTCGCAGTATGTTGTTCTCTAATATTCTTTTGAGTGGTGGTACCTCACTATTTCCTGGTTTTGGAGACAGGTTGCTAAAGGAATTGAAACAACTCACAGGGTCTAACACCAAAATTAAGATATTCGCTCCTCCAGAAAGGAAATATACTACTTGGATAGGAGGTTCGATTCTATCCGGCCTTTCTACATTTAAAAAGCTATGGGTAACGAGAACAGAATGGGAAGAATCCCCCGAATGCGTCCATTCTCGATTCTTGTAAATTGACGCACACAGCACATCACATATCTTCAAGCTCGCATTCTATAATTCCCAGTACGTACTTATAATACCAAATTACAAACATAGACGACAAAGGCTGTTGCGGGTTGGCCGGGGTATCTTCAAATACAGTAGTATCTGTCGCCGAAATCACCTAGGCCAGGACACAAGTACTTGTGCTCATCTAGTCCCTTGTCAATCGCACCAGTAATGATCTTAATTTCAGGGAAACGAGCATGGTAGGCATCGATGCCGTCCTTACAGCAGATGAGGTTAAGGAAAGAAATCCTCTCAGGCTTCACACCTCTTTTGATAAGAACTTCAGTAGCCATTATAGCACTTCCGCCAGTGGCAAGCATTGGGTCCAATAGGAACACATAACGGTCAGCTATATCCTCAGGTAGCTTCTCGTAAAATAACTTAGGTAGGGCGGATTCTTCGTCTCTCTGGATTAGAATTTTTCCTATTCTAACAGATCTACAGCAGTCTCTTAAACCTTGCTCCATTGACTCACCCGCTCTAATGATAGAAACACCGCAAATCTTACCTAAGAACGAGACACCGTCAAACTTTTGACCTGTATGTGTCTCCACGGCAGAGGGCATCACTGGCAAGTGGTTTAGCCCCTCTTCTACCAAAAGCCTGATGATCCTGTCAGAATAGAAGATAAAGTCAGGACGCTTAGTCTTGTGGTCTCGGATTATAGTGTACAAGCCAAGGAGCTGGTTGGTTTGTGGGAGAAGATGTACATTCTGATATGGTTCGCTTGACATTGCGCTATGAACTATTGCTGTCGCTTAATAGATGACTGAGAATAGCACTGGAGTCGATGGAAGATGATGTATATAGAACGTCGAAGCTACCAAAAAAAAATTAAAAAAAGCCCATAAAATCGTCCCACCGGTGAGCAGCAATCAAAGAGAAATCAAGGACGCTGATAGAAGGTGGGCTCCAATTGCTTGTATAGATATATCACATGCATTAGCCTCTTTCTCTACAAAAATAACATTACTTTCTTATTCATTTCTTTCTATGTAATCTTACATTTATTCAGTGGCAGGACCTGGAACAATTTCCCCACTAGCTACGGAAGATAATGAAAGCAAGATTGTCCCTCTGATTACTGTGAGGCCTAGTGATCTTGTCTTATCCTTAAGTATGATTGAAGAGTCTTCTTCATCCCTCATGTACTCCACAGTCTCATCAAGTACAAGATTCATCAATTGATCGTAGCCTTTTAGAATTCCAAAAACTAGCCTGCCACCCATTAACTTCACGCGCACCTTCGTGTCTTTGTACTTTGCGAGGTCTAGGATGGCCTCCCTCTTAGGACCTTCAAACTTCTTTCTTTGTTGTTGCTGTGTATTCTGGCTATCAGCTTTAGGCTTAATCTGAAAAACGCTGTTAGTAAAGGTGCCAACGTAAAACAACAAAAAATTAAGCGGGTGCTACCAACTTCAAACCATCGCTACAACTATATGCCACATACCTGTTCACTCATGTTTGCGTACTGTCTTTGGTTGTTGTAGTGTACATATAGCAGTAAGAGAAGCGCTCGATAATTTTGAATGCAAAAAAGTACTGAAGTTCTGGCATTTGTTGCCACTGAAGAATAATAACAGATAAATCACAATAAAAACTGATTTATGCTATGGTTAGGTTAGAAATCATTTCTGAGTTGTGCTCTACAAGCAGAGAAATACCTTTGAACTTGACGTGGTCGCAATTGGCGGAGAAGTTGTATGAAGCAACTGGCGTGCTACCACGCGATATGAACTTGGTGTTTACAATGAAGGATGGGTCCCAGATAACGATAGACTACGACCTGACTAAAGTTAAGTCTGAACTGCATGAAACAATATCGCCAGATGTGAAGGAGGTGAGGGTGATGGACGTAAACGGTTCATCAATAGTGAACAAACTGAAACGAGAATTCGATACAGCTGAACCAATAGAAGGGTTTCAGCTTTCTGACAGTGACTACGCCAAACGCCAAGACTCCGTGCTGCAATGGAAGCGGGACAATAAGTTGGGAAGTTTCAATCCCGACTTTAAAGCAAAACTAACAGAAGCTCGTACGAGACAGGAAGAAGCTGCCAAAAAGCTCGTACTCGGTGAACGCTGTGCTGTAAGATCACCCGAAAGGCCTGAGCGGAGAGGTTGGTTACGTTATGTTGGCAAGGTAGCAGATTTGGACTCTTGTGATATATGGTGTGGTGTAGAATTCGACGAGCCTGTCGGTAAGAACAACGGGACTTTCAAGGGCACCACGTATTTTGGGCCTGTGAAGCAAAACTACGGCGCTTTCGTCAAGCCTGCCAATGTGACAACCGGTCCAGAATTTGGCCCACTACTGGACGATCTTTTTTCTGACGATGATGAGCTATAGTTTGTGTTCATTGGTAGGAGTTTTGGTCATTATTGGGCTGCCTAACTGTCCGTC
Source organism: Eremothecium coryli CBS 5749 (assembly GCA_000710315.1). NCBI lineage: Eukaryota > Fungi > Ascomycota > Saccharomycetes > Saccharomycetales > Saccharomycetaceae > Eremothecium > Eremothecium coryli. The sequence continues at coordinate 1,218,711 of AZAH01000001.1, forward strand.
CGTACTAGGCGATTTCTTGCTTATTTGATTTTAAAGCATCATAGCACAAATGTCTTTCACTACTTACAAGTCAAACTGCAATTAATCCCCGGTGAACACTTCCTGTTATCAGCGCACTATGTTCGAGTCTTTCTGGGATATTGATGTCTATCAATTTCTCAGGTTAGTTATTCTAATTGGTGGTTATGCATTGGTAAGAAACCATATTCAAAAATACCTAGGCAATAGAGAGCTTCGAAGAAAAACCAGACAAGATGAGCGTGAAGTGACAGAACAGCGTATGAATTCATTGGTGGAACACCCTGGCGCTCAAGACGCTACCTCTACGTCGGTGTTTGGCTGGGGCGAGAAGACTCGGAAGAGAAATAAGCAGCAGCAAAAACTCCTAGAGGAGCGTTTGGAAGAGCTCAAAGCGAAGCAAGCAGCCGGTGACAATGATGATGATGATATCGCCTCCTTGTTGGAAGATGAGTAGGTTATTTGTCAGCCGGCTTGTGTAGTGCGTCGGTGAGCAGTCCGATTCAGGTACGACAAGGTTTGTATATTCTGTACATAAGACAAGCTGACTAGTTTCTGATCATGCCAGATCAATCTCACACTATAAATAAGGTTATTATTATATCTTACTGAGCATATGGCACGCCTCGCTTCTCAGGTTTCTTCCAATATCGATGGTGTGCCGAAAACCTCAACATTTCTTGAAAGGAAAATTTTGTGATGGTGCAACTTGCAAGCTAGTGCTCATCGCACCAGTAAACAGCTACCCTCTAAGCGCTCCTCAATAACCGATGAGTTTTCGCAGAGGTGGTGGTAAGGCATCATCCTTTATTAATCTCCCTTTTGGTCTCAGTTACAGCGATGTGGGTATCGGTGAGAATTCTGAGAAGCCTAGCGTACCATTACCGGTGAACAACCCCATTAACAGCAGGGAGCGGGCAGTAGCAGTCAAATATATTAACTTCATGAACTCCGTAAGGGATGGCCCTTTCTATACAGGTGCTATTTCGCTGTCGATTGAAACTTCTGAAGAAAAAGGGAAAGGTAGGGTACAGGCCATGGTGGAAGACGGTGGGTTGAATGATGGTGTCGAGCGTTATTCAGACAAGTATATCAAGAAAAGGAAGATTGGAACATCTGTCGATGAACATCCATTTAGTTTAGAAGTGTTTCCACGCGAATTATATCAGGTAATGGGTATCAACAAGAAGAAGCTACTATCGTTATCAAACTTCAACAAAATAGATGATTTATTTACTGGTACTGGTGATGATGAGAAGGACGCTTTGCCCATGCTAGAAAAGCTGAAAGCCCTTGCTGAGAATGAAGATGAGGTAGATGATGGTAAAGAGAAGAATACCAGCGATTTCGAAGAAGAAATGGACGATGACTTTGACGATGATGACGATGATGACTACAATGCTGAGAAGTACTTTGATGATGGTGACGACGACGGCGGTGAGGACGACTATGGCGACGAGCCTGCATTCTAAGCGGAACCATCCCGGGAGTATTCTGCAAAATTAAAAAATGTATATTAGCAATGTAGAGTATTCGCTAGGCCTGGAGTGTTTCTTTCAGGATATTGGGTGTGATTTGGACCAGCATGCTGGATTCACCACGTTGGCCCATATATAGCATTTTTTAGGTTTTCATTTCCTAGCATCTTTGAGTTTTTGACCTGGACTTTAAAGTTAAGGTGCGAAAAACATCAAGGAGATTCAAATCTAAAAAGCATAGAATTGATCGACGCACCTTGACAGTTTTCCGCAGCAGTTCTTGTACTAGGAAACAAGAGACCATTAACCATTGAGCAGAAGATCGTATGGTAACTAGTTCTCTATTTTTCTAAGTTTACTTCCCATAGAAACTCTTAGCAAAAGTTATAAAACAAAAAAAGCTACATATTAACCTCTGACACCATATTTTCCAAAGGAGTTATGTAACCTTGGATGGATAGGAGGAGGTTGGAAACCTCCTGGTGGGTTGGCTGTCTTCGTTGGTGAAACTGGTTTTTTTTGCGGGATACTGCTAGTTGACCTTGATAATATTCCAGATGGTAAGGGTGGAAGGGGAGGTTGCAGCGCAGAGGTCGACGAATTCCTAGGGTAATCCATAGTGCTTATTCTTGTTTTATCAGGAGCTATACCAACAACTTTCTGAAGAGCTTCCAGATTAACGTCTGCACGAAGATCTTCGCCTTGTTCAGCACCACCTTGTTTAAAATTATTCCATTTCTCCTTTAACTGTTTTAGTTTTGCAGTGATACCTGCGCCATCTGAGTCTTGAGAGTAGTAGGAGTTGCCACTACCTGATGTTTTCACGCTTGAAGCAAAATCTGGTGAGATGATTTGCGACTCTCGGAGTTGTGAACCGCTGCCGGACCATAAACCATTGAGTGGTACATCAGCAAATAAAGGTTGGGTGGGAGAAAAGTCTGTTTGTTCAGTACCATGGGAATATTGATAGACTCCATGCACCGGACTATTATGGCTCTCACTTAGAGATGCTGACCCAGACAGGAGATCCGATAATGAGTAAGAGCTGCGCGATGAGTGCTTTTCTGTTACAGGCACCGATTGTTCATGCATATCGATAAACTTTGGAGCGAATGTTAGCTCAATGTATATTTTACCTGCCTCTTCATTGCCCAAAAATAGTTGATACCAGCTATCGTAGCCGTCTTCTGGATCGCTGTAGATAGCTGGCTTCAGGTCAACATCGCACTTTCCAATTATTTTGGGGCCATGCTTTGTATCATCGTAAAGTTCTACGCTTAGAGTGCTTCTCATGTCGGGGGTAAGGTTAAATACAGAATAAAAGTTGAAGACAGGCGTTTGCCCACCCCGGAAAACAGGTTGGGAAGAATTTGTGCAATGTGCAATTCTGAGGTTCACAAAAGGATCTTGTTTGTCAAGCTTTCTTAAATTGGGAAGGTCTTTTGCCTTTCTAACGAACACAGTCATGGTGCCATGTGCACCTTCAATCGTAGGGCGCTCAATAACCATTGCCAGCCAGTTGACAGAATCATGGCAAGCTTAGTTTGAGGTTAGTTTGAAATATAGTCACAAATTTGAATAATTTATTTACAATGTACAATTAAAAGCAATCTAGTTGCAATTGTCCGAACAACATGTTGAAAAGCAAACAACTACCTGAATCTCCCAAAGTTACTTTTCTTGGGTCCTGAAGGCAGAGCTTGCTGGCTTTCTTGTCGTCTCTCCTTGTTTGGCTTCCTCCGGCTATCTTCTTCATGACGCGCCCGTTTCGTGTCACCATACCTATAATCGCTGGCAGGGCGCTTCCTTGGGGCATCTTTAGGGGATCCACGGAACCTACTTTCAACTTGAGGTTCTTGAGTGCGTGCTGGTGCTGCTGGTGGCCTCGAGACATCTTGCCTTCCGCCTGAGAAGCGACTATTTTCTTGTCTACCTTCAAAGCGAGAACCAATCCTGCCACGAAGACCAACAGAAGCTTTTTGTTCTGCAGCTTCTGCTGTAGGTTTTGGGATATTTCCTTTACCATTGTTAAAACGTGATGTCGAAACAACCTCTTCTTTTGCGGTGATTGCTAGCTTTTGGTCACTATCATTGAACCTAGGAACGTTCCTTCCATTGTCTTTCGTCGATTTTTCGAATCGCGTGCTCTTTGGCTTACTGTCGCCAGCCTCTGAGACTGCAGTAGAGGTGGCCGAGTAGGGTAAAGGCGCAGTAGCGGCTGGGGGTTTACCTGTGCCAAACCTATTCTCACGCAGCGACCTTGTTGACTTTATGGGATTAGATTTGGAAGCCAAATCATCACCATAAAGGTCTTCGGCAGTTACCTTCTGCTTAGACGATTTACTATTCGGTGGTGCACAGTTTAAGCACGCTGTCTCGAGCATACGCGCTTTCTTTCGAAATGTGGGGTTGTTCTGAGGCCATTTTACCGTGCTATAAAAGTAATCCATTAGTATGCTTGTAATTCTTTTCCTAAATGTATCAATGTCACCTTTATATTGACTGATCGCAAGCTGCAACTCGTCCTTAAAGAAAAGATCTCTGATCATTTTCGGCACACCTTCAATTGCTTCTGTAGTAACTAATTTGTATATCGCATCCATATGGTCCAATACCTTTTGTAGCTGGTAGGAGATATTCGTAGCACTTTCGACTGATGAAATAGCCTTGTCAGTAGTATTAGCTTCTGCTTCACTCACTCTGCTATAACGACCATATTTGGAAGGTTCTGGTGCTTTTTCATGTTCTGGAAGTTTTACCTTTTCAATCTGCCTAGTCTCCCTTGCTTTACTGACTGCAGATTCCTTCAATAGTGCATTCTGGTAATCCTTGATCCTGGTCTTTTCTTGCTCAAGCCTTTTAATTTCCTCCAATTCGTCGGCGGATAACTGATAGAAGTCTTGTTTTTTACATGCAGTTTTCAAACGATTCTTTAAATGCCCAATAAGTGCATTGCATGGTAACCTGATATCTTCCCTTTCTTCATTGCATAACTTCTGCTCGAGTATCCACGAAATTTCTTTGATATGCTCATCGACTACAGGAAAAATAGAAGAAACTTGGTTTAAAAATTCAACACTGTTTCTGATGGACATGTAATTGGTTTCACATAAGATGTTGCGCAAATCGGAGATGAGCATACTGTGCACTCTGAAAGCTTCTTGCAGCCGATCATTATCAAATATACCCTCGGATCTCGACTTTTCGAAGGCTTCAAGAAGCACCTTGAAGAAAAAGCCTATGTTTGCTGATTCCGATACGGTGCTGGAGAATAATAGACCAAGTATTATGTGGGAATCAATAATTGATGTAAATATAGTAAAAGCATCGAAGATACCAAATGTTTCAATAATGAACAGAGCACTGTAAATAGCGTCTGAAGAAGAAAACAAGGCTCTTGGTATAATACAAAATTGAATAAAAGATTTGATGTTTTCAGTAGTTATTTTTGGGATCCAGCTGCTTCTTCTTTCCTGCAAGGATTCTTGTGTATGCTTAAAAGATTTCTGATGTGCTAAACAGTTGGACATTATTTCTTGCACGTCTTTCATTATTACGTTTCTGTCCCTCTGTTGTTTTGTACTATTCAGTTTTGAATTAAGCATAGCTGTTTGATCGTCATAGAGTTTTTTGTTGAACTGTATGTCATACAAAGACAATTTCCAGAAGTGTATAAATAAATCCTTATTCAAACATTCGAAATCGATTGAATGGAAAACAGTACGATCCAGAAGACTGTCTATCTGGTTTATGGCGAGTTTCTCTTCATTCATGTTGCCAATGTAATCTCTCCAAATGTTAAAACTCCATTCAGTTGAGATATTATATTCATTGACCAACTTGTCGAATGGTAGAACATTTTGCATAAATTCCTCAGGAGTCAAAGTATTCTTTAACATTTCAATAAAAGACCATAGAAGGGAGTTGGAATCATCATAATTAGCCGACAAAATCTTGTAATGAACATCTGGAGACTGTTTAGCAACATTCATGTTGTGCAACAAGATGATCAACTCTGATATAGAGCCTAATTTCACAAGAAGCTGAGTGATGGCACGCCCAGCTTCCAATGTTTCTTGTCTAGTATCCAGAATCAACGATCTAGCTAATTTCTGCAATGCAGGACCTGAATGAAGCATCTGCAATTGCTTCCAGCTAACATTATTCAAACTTTGGATACCACCAACCCTAACAATTAGTTCTTTTAAGATAGGGAGTGACAACTTATAGTTTTTATGCATGTTTTTAACAGTGAAGATCATAATATTGGTCAAATCCATTTTTGGGCATGATTTTGCTAGCCCTGCAATAAAGAACGACAACCTTTGGATCCACGTGCTTTGATTTATACCATCGGTTTGGAGAACATCCCTGCCAGAAGATAGCTTGAGTAGTAACACATACTGCAAAACATCATAAGCGAATTCAGGGAATTTTGAAGCAGACAAGATAATTAGTTCTGCAACTTTATCGTAATTCTCTATTTGATTGACAATCGGCTCCAGCGCAGCCAGCGGGTTACTTGATACTAGCTGCGTCACTTCATTGACCTTTTCTGCAATATCATCAATGTTTAGTGATTTCAACAAGCTTCTAATCCTCTTCCTGACCTTGTTGAAGCTTAACCTAACAAATACATTATCCTGAGATATCCTAGTGTTCATTAGGTTGTACAAATAATATCTTTTCTCGAATGGAAATTTCTTCATCAGGTCATAGACCGCCACGTTTGTAATGAAGTCATCCTCAATGGCTGCTATACCAGGATAGAGGAACTTATTGAAGAAATCGATCCATTTCGCAATAGTAGCTTCACGAGAGTCCGATGTCTCAATGTCGTGTACACCTATAGAACTTAGTTTGGTAATAATCGATGGCCTTAATGACAACCTTGCTCCAACAAAAGTTAAAAGTTCATGGGAATACAAAAATAGGTCTTCAGTAGAAGAAAGCTCTGGGAGCTTTTCACACCATTTTGAATAATAAAATGAATATTTCTCACCTAAGAGGAATCTATTCTTAACATTAGGTGACACATGTTCATAGACAAGTCGGCATGCTTTTGTAGCTAATCCACTATGTGACATCTTCATATTGACTTTCGAGACAGGAGTGTAAGTTGAATTATTCATTGACTCTTTGTATTTAGGTTCGAGCATATAATCAAAGAGTCTAAACAAGGCTTCCACCAAGCTGTCAATTGTTAGAGCCACCTTCTCGTCAGTGCTTATGGAATATAGAGCAGGTATCAATAAACCATGATTTAAACAGCTTGTAACCAATCTCCATTTCCCCATCTTTTTTACCTTGTAATGCCTATTCTTCTTTTCCTTTTCTTTCCTCTGTATATCTTTTTGTTCTTTCTGGGTACCAAGCGTATCGTTGTTACCATCATCTTTTGGTGTCTCTGTTGCTCCATCATCATCAGGAAGTGCTGCTGCCATTGCCAAGGGATTTAAAGTTCCTTCCATGGACTGTTTTTCCAGTTCATCATAGTATTCCTTAACGTATTTCTTCGTGGTCTCATCATCTGGACCCAGTGTTTCAAAAATAGATAAATATGATACAAACCCCTCTCGAATCAGAATGCATACCATATCCAAGTACCTATAGTCAAATTTTTCAGATAGAAGTTTGTTCACGATAAGTCTGGAGGCAATAACGTTACCACCGTAATTCAATTTCCCCCAGTCGTACGGATCAGACACAACTTTGGGCCAATAATCAGATAATTTCAAGAACTCCAATAGAAATGCGTAATGATGGTGCACATATATTGAAGAGACCCTCAAAATCAAATCTAAAATGCGAATTGGATCCAAAGTATACTTTCCCGCAATAAAGTACATTTGTTGGAGGTAGTATTCTATCGACTGAAATCGGTCTTTGTCGCAGTAAGCCACATGTAATAGTGTGACTATCTGCGCAAAGCCAGGGGGACATTCAAATAATAAATTATATTTTTTAACATGGTACTTCTCTGATATCAAGTTCCTTCGATACAGTGATGTTTGCTCCTTGGTCCATACATGTGTTAACAATTTCTCATTCAGACTGGTAGCGAATTCAAATTGTATAGCGTCAATAGATCTTAACAGTTGCACAAGGTTTGGTTCATCCTCAACCTGCCTAGGAAAGTAGTTTATGATGTTCACTAGCGTCCTTGCGCCTACTTGGCTTGTCCCGTCACACAGCTTGGAAATTAATTCACCCAATAACTTGTAGTCATCACTCAATAAAGCCTTCAAATCGTTATTTATGAATAACAATGCCTCATTGAAAATCTTAAACACAAAGCTCTCTCTCTCCACCTCATCCTCAATTGAGTGCCATTTGTTTAGCAGTTGTTCGCTATTGGATGTCAAGTTGGATAAAAATTCATCCGTAAGAATAGTTCTTTCAAATGGAATGTGAGAACGCGCCAGATTATTCAGCTTTTCAATGTCTAACATCTTCTATACAGCGAAGATGACACCTATCTAATCTGCTTTGTTCCGTTCTGCTAAAGTGCTACGTTCTTTATGTTTGGAGAACTTGAAAACTTTTTACACGTTAAGTACATACATATTCAAACACAACTAACGTTTGCGACAAAGAGAAGTACTTATTTGGAAGGCTTGCCCATATTAAAATGGTATGCACATGTTTATTCAGTTTCCACTAATTCAATTACTAACCATATTTAGTCTGATAAAATACGACAGGAGCAATTGTTCCAGACAATGAAGCAGAAGCATCTTGGGCTAGGTACAGATAACACAACCAAAAAGGAGTGGTATTTACACATTAACCGAGATACCTATAATAGCATCATTGGTCACAGTGGATTGCTAGAGTATACTACTTTAAGTGGTAATTATGATACAATTGCAGAGGCAAGGCTGGAGATGATAAGTAAGATGTGCGAAAGCAGCAACAACAGGTGTAAGGAAGAGTGATATATTTTAATTGTATTATAAATGAGATGATTTAGGATGACTTCGTTATTGAAGTTAATTTGTAAAGTTCAATGGGGTTCGGAATAGGTGAGTTTTATGAGCGAAGAATGAGAGTATTTAATGTACATCACAATAAAGCATTAGCCGTAAATGTGCAGATACGTAAATACAAATTGATAGAAGGTATTACCGTTATAAATATTAAGTTCTTTACTTTAAAGCTCGTTTTGTATCTGCTTTCAGGGCTTTTGCACTGACTTTTTACACTTGGAAAGCTTGAAAATGATTCTCTGCTGTCCACATAAAAACACACCATTAATAGGGGCTTATAATTTAGCGACCACAGAGATAGTGAAATAATAGATTACAATAACAAATACCAGTCCTTTGATGCCAGAACCTAGTTTTTCTATTCAAGGTTATAACCTTGTTAAACTTTTGAAGAGATTGGAGGATGCTACCTCTAGGTTGGAGGATGTAACCGTTTATCAAGAAGCATATGTACAATCTAGGTATGGGGAAGGTATGCAAGGTTTAGCTTCTGGAAGAGGAAAAGTCTCAAGTCCATTGAAAAAGGGGGGCATGGTTAACAGCCCATCTCGCAGTGATTTGGATAGGATTGATCACACAGAAGTTTCTACCGAACAGAATGTCCCTGACAGCATTAAGGAATTTGAGAACTTGATATCAACTAGCGTTGACCCGCTAGTTGAGCTTTCAGAAAAGATTGATCCATTAGTATTGAAGTCTTCAACATTGCTAAAAGATGCCTTTTTGGGGCAATTGGATTTCTTAAATGCAGCCATACAATCAAAAAGGCCAGAACTAGGCTCTGAAGTGTTTATGAATGCTCTAAAGCCCATAAATGAGAAGATTATGGAAATTGCAGAGCTCAAGGATGCTAATAGGCAATCAAAGTACTTTGCTCACCTTAACTCGATCGCCGAGGGAACGCCAATATTTAGCTGGATCGCTGTGGAGACACCAGTTTCTGTCATCTCTGACTTCAAGGACGCTGCTCAATTCTGGACTAACAGAGTTTTAAAGGACTTCAGGGAGTCAGATAGCAACTCAACCAAGTGGGTGAATGCTTTTTTGAACATCTTTGAGAAACTAAAAGCTTATGTGAAAGAGTACCACACCACAGGCCCTTCGTACAAGGCGGACGGCATTGATTTTGGTGTAGCGTACGAAAAGGTAACCAACAAGAGCGCTGCAGTTACCAATAGTGGTAATACAGCAGCAACAGCAGCGGTACCACCTCCAGCACCACCACCACCTCCCTCTTCTGTGTTTCAAGTTGAAGCCTCCAGCACAAAGTCAGGAATAAGTGCGGTATTCGATGAATTGAACAAAGGCGAAAATATCACAAAGGGTCTCAAGAAGGTAGACAGGTCCCAACAAACCCACAAGAACCCTGAGCTTCGTACAACTTCTTCCGTGCCCTCGACTGCTGGCTCGAGGACTGCGACTTCGAAGCCGAAGACCCCATTGGGCCAGAAAAAGAGGCCAGCCAGGAAGGAATTGGTCGGAAACAAATGGTTCATTGAAAACTACGAAGACCATGAAGGCCCTATTGTTATTGAAGCCAACAAGGATGAATCCGTTTTTATTGGCAACTGCGCTAACATTATGATCCAAATCAAGGGTAAGGTCAACGCTGTGTCCATGAGTGTAACAGAGCGTTGCAGTTTACTTTTGGATTCCTCTATTAGTGGTGTTGATATAATAAAGTCTGGCCATTTCGGTATTCAGCTCGAGAATACTGTACCACAAATAACTATAGACAAGAGTGATAATGGTGCTATCTATTTGAGCAAGGAATCAATGCAGACAGAAATTTACACATCATCATCTACATCCATTAACGTTAATGTGCCTACTGGCAGCGAAGGTGACTTTGTGGAGTATCCAATTCCTGAACAATTGAAGCACTCCTTTGCAAAGGGTAAGTTGCAAACATCCGTGTTTGAACATGCCGGATAAAATGCCAAGTATGACCCCTTAGCGGTAGATATATATTCTTTATATATATATACATCCTTCGCGAGTATTCTATATATACAAGAGAGTGAAAGCTGCAGATACTTCGTGAATGTTAGCTTTTTAATGTTTTTGGTTACAATTATTTGCCTTTCCTAACGTAATACATGTATGCACGCTCGTGAACAGGCAGACTGAATGGTGTTATGACTTCTGAGTGACCTGGGCGGGCAACTGGATCTCTCAAATATATAGCGCGACATGTCTTAAACGAGATCTCCAAGTGGTGTGGTAACACAGCAAAAGGTGCGAGGAAGGGCCTTGGCTTCCAAGGGGTAAAATAAGGCTTAGAAGGATCTTCGCGCCCGTATAGACCCTTCTGCCACGGTAGGTTAACAGCCTTCTCCGCCGCAGCAGGATCTTCTAATAACTTTGGAATGTCTATGTCCGGATGCAAAGGAAGATTTTTAGCCCATTGTGGATCGTAGGGAAGCTCGCAGGTATTTGGATTACCCTTTTTATTATCATAGTATGATCTAATGACGTTATCATGTTGCTTGACAAATTCGTTCAGGGATTGGGAAACAGATTTTGCTGCTTTCTTAATCTTTTCAGGCTCGTTCATATCCTTAATCTCTAAAACCCTCTTAGACAGTTCATCAGCAGCAAGTTCAGAATACTTCTCGAAGACTCCTCCCTCCAGCAACATTTTATAAATAGCACATGCAGATTGTGCAAGTGATTTGTCACCATAGAATTTGGACTCAAAATCGTCAGCGCAAACGTTAGCTTGTTCTTCTACTCCATCTCCAATAGTCAGAATCGACTCTAATATACTCTGCTTGGATGTACCTTTCACGGCTTCAAGCTTGCGTGTTTCAAGTATATCATTATAACGTCCAAGGAACTCTAGAAACTGCTGTTTTTCAGGATGAGACTCCGGTAATGATTTGACCTGTCTAATTTTCGAGTTCCAAACATCAAGTGGCTTTTCCCTAGCTTCAGTTACGTATCGGTTCCATAACTTAATTTGCTTCTTGTCTATTTTTAATGCCTCTTGCAAACTAGGCTTCTTAGCACCTAGCGCTTGTGCTACCTTCTCCTGCTTGACATTAAAAATGTCTCCTGGCTTTAAGATAAAGCCAGGGTGAACCATTTTTACACCATTGACGTAAACATTTCCATGTAAGATAAATTGTCTTGCTTGTCTTATAGAAGATGCAAACATAGCTCTGAAGACAGCAAATTCTAGCCTCTTTTCCAATACTGCATACGTTTGCATTAAGATTGGGGTTGGCTCTATGTCACCACCCTTCAATGATGCGTCCAATTGAGCAACAGATTTCAAATCTGGCTCAAAAGTAGATTTCCACCGAGATTCAGTTAGGTGCTCACCGTGGTAGGCTCTTGTTTCCTGCTTGGCGGACCATTTCTGTTGATATAGTGTCCTAGTTTTGAAGTCTAATTGCGATTTTTTGTAAAGATTGAACAAGTTATACTTGTTGAAAGATGCACGCACACGACCTCTCGAGAGCGACTGGAGGAGCTTAGCTTTTCTAGGCATTCTGGTCTTAGGGACAAACTACCAGCTGACCTAAAAGACTATCAACAATCACAGCTGTAGATTACGGCAGTTTTAGTATTGATAGACCGTTGTGGAAGATTCGAGGAACGTCAAAATGAAAAAATTTCAGAGAATCAAAAATCACGTGAAAATACCCGTCAAAAGAGATATGCTATATCTAACCTTTTACAAGTAATGTACTATTGAAGAATAACGATTGTTGACCATCATACAAGCATATTGTAGCTTGAGTGCGGTACCGATGGCAATCAAATGGTCCACAGTCGATGAAATACGTCTTTTTAAATGGGTAGCGCAGTTCAAACCTGCAGGCATTCACAAGCATTTTCACATGAGGTGTATAGTTGAGAGGCTAAACAATCCAGTTGAGTACCCTGTAACTCTACTACAGAATGATGAACCGCACAAGGTCTTCACTGCTGAAGACGTTTGGACCAAACTTATGGAGTATTACGACTTGAATGAGGCAGATAAGGTAGAGAATGCACTCCCGCAAGACGAAGAGGACATGGAGGGCAGTATGACAGCCATGGTAGATAAGCGATTGAGAAACACAGAGGACTTTTCTCTATCATGGAGTGAATATGGACAGCTGATGTTACAAAATGCGAAAGAAGTTGGTGCGCAAACAAGCGGAGAGGAGGCTTTAACCATTGATGGAACCGCTAGTCAGGAAAGTGGGGATGAGGAAGATGCAGTAGGCGGAGACGAGGAAGAGGTAACAAGGACAGGAGAAGGAGAAGGGGAGGAAGCAGGAGCAGCAAGGATGGAGGGTACAAAGGTGAGTAAGGCCCGTCGAAAGACAGATACGAGGGGATCAGCGCGCAGGACTAGAAGCCAACCTATGCCTTCGGTTGAAGACGATTCCTCGCCAATCTCAGCAGGGCAGAGCAGCGCCAGACATACTCCGGTTCGCACAGTCAGTCCTGCTCAGAGGAATGAAGAGAAGCCTGAATCTAGAGCGTCAAAACAGTCCGACGTTGAGACCGAAGTCACTAATACCGAGGATGAGAAAGAAGAACCGAAACGAAGTCAGCCAGGCACTGTAGAGAACTCACCAGTGTCGGAAGCCGCAACTCAACAGCTGCTGAAAAAGCCTCGTACCAGATCTCAACTGAATGATACATCTGCGGTGAACCAAAGAAACGCAGTCGGCGAAACAGCTGCTGCACAGATAGGTCCTGCGGCGTCAGCGGGGTCAACGAGCAATACCTCACCAAGCACACCTGCAACGAGAGCGAACAAAAAGTACTCTGATCAGCCAATAAAGCGCAGGCTGCGCAATCGCAAGTAGAACCATGCACCTCTGGTAGGCGTTTGATTGCACTTGCCCTATTGAGTTGAACAGTGGTGCCGGTGCCCCTATATCCGCCGCTTGCACTGCTGTTTAACCTCGCAAACAGATGTATAATGTAAAATGACAAAACTTAGTCTTTTCTGTAACTATATTGTACTACATACATAATCTAAACTTTGCCGCTTCAGTTAACCTTCAACAACTCAACATCGAAGATCAAAGTAGCATTTGGAGGGATCAAGCCTGGGAAACCACGTGGTCCATAAGCATATGGGCCTGGAATGGTCAATCTGGCCTTCTCGCCAACGGACAACTTTGGGATGGCAGCATCCCAGCCCTTGATAACCTGACCGACGCCAATATTGCATTGGAATGGAGAGCCTCTGTCGATGGAAGAGTCGAACTTACGGCCATTTTCCAACGTCCCTGTGTAGTGGATGGTCACCAAGTCACCAACCTTAGGGTAGGTCTGACCATCTCCTGGGGTCAATCTGTCAATTTTCACGTTACCTTCAATTACTTCTGACATAGTGTATACTATTCGTGCTCTCCTACCAAGCTCAACGAAGCTTGCCGGTCGAGGCTGTCTTTTTCTCTTAATGGTCCCAATGGCTGATCGCTCAGGAGAGCACACCTTAATCCGGGTAACAATGCTCGAGGGGCCAACCTCGTCATAAGGGATATCCGGAGAGTTCGAGAGACAGCCCTTTACATCATCGAGTACGCCAATATAGTCGCAGTGATCTAACCTTAGCAATCCACGTAAAGTAATGCTATATCCTCATTCTCCTCATAATACACCCTCAAAGCCTCACACTGTAATCCTTGCACCACTGCAGCGTAGTTAAACGCAGCATGCGCTTCCCAGGAAGGCGCAGTCCTATTGACCAATTGTAGAACCACATCGACTGTATTGCCGCTTTCCTTGGCCGCACACTCATAGTATTAGAAATGTCCAAACGGCGTACGGCCGTGTTCTAATGCCATACTCCGTGAAGCAAGAACGCGGTGGAAACTCTTACGTATTGTGTATTTTGTATGCTGGGTACCGTTGTGGCAATCAAAATTTACTACATCGGGCAGACGAAATAACCCATCGTGCAATCATCACAATAGATCAGAAGTATTGCTGGTAGATTGCAATACAGAAAAAGTACCGTAGTTTTCCGTTAAACGCAAAGATAAACTTACAAGGCCATTGACACAAAAACGAAGCGCGTTACCTGCTAGCTGTATATTTCGTAATTTCAAGCTACACTGTAGGTGGCTGCATTGGCGACGTGTATGTACAGCAAAGTCTGCACAGCGTACGGCTAATCTGCCCCACACTCGCTTTTCAGCAACGGAAGTCTCTTAAGAAACATCTGTACGATCTTAATACAGGAAGAGACAAATCCTCGCTCACAATAGTACGCTGATATCATCCTCAGAGTAAAGATAGCTACATTTGCCTCAAGGAATGGTACAGAAATACACAATTCCCTCGGAGTCCTCTTTAGCCTTCAGAATTTTCGTGGTGGCTCTCTTGTTGGCTCGATTTTCACATTCGTAGTCACTGTGCCGATTGGTTACAGAACTATTGTCCCGCAAGTACCACGCTCTCCGGAATGTCTTTGGGGGCTTGAGATAGTACACTAAATAGGTATAATGTATCATACGTTTTGTTGCTATTTTAGGATGAGATTGTTGCAGAGAAAATGCGTAGACAAGCCCAGAACAGTCTCAAAAAAGAATATGGCACAAAACATACCATTGATCATACAATGTGGTCAATCAGTTGCTTGCAGGGCGTTTTGTTTTATGGATTCTCCGTTTAACCTAATATGTAATATGGGTGGACCTAAACTATATAAGTGGGTAATTATTGTAGATATTTTATACTCGGAGCAACTCACTTTCTCTTGTTACTCCTATCTCCAGTGTAAAATCACCAATCATCCAAAGTTTAGTATCATTCGTTAAAAGATGAAGTTTTCCGCTGTTGTTTCCACTCTAGTCGCCGCCGCTTTCGTTTCTGCTCAAGCACCAGTTTCCCAAATTGGTGACGGTCAAATCCAAGCCCCAACTCAACCTACCGCTCCAGCTGCCCCAGCTGCTCCAGCTTCTTCTGCCCCAGCTGCTCCAGCCTCCAGCAAACCAGCTGCCCCAGCTTCTTCTGCTCCAGCTGCTCCAGCCTCCAGCAAGCCAGCTACCCCAGCTTCTTCCGCTCCAGCTCCTCCAGCTTCTTCCGCCCCAGCTCACAGTGTCCCAACCCAATCTGCTAACGGCGCTGCTAAGTTGGGCTCCGGTGCTTTGGCTGGTTTGTTGGCTGCCGGTGCTATGTTGCTCTAAGCGTAGAGTTTTAGTTGACCTATTTTGTTTTCTAGGCTTTACAGCTCACCATAGAGAAAAGACGCTTAGCTTTGACAGATTCTCGACTGTTCCGAATTTACTACAACTTTCCTTACTGTGACTTACTACATACTATGCTACGGTGTTGTTATTACCTTAAGGGCTGATTATTACGGACAGATTGAGGTCTGATATTGAAAATATAAAGTTGCAAAAGATACCACGCCTTTCATCGAATACTGTTCCCTTGACTTTGCTATACCAACTTGAACTTCTGTGCTAAGTTCAGTATTTTTTGGAGCTTTGTGAGTGTGCTTTGCGAAAGTTAGTCTTTTTCAACTTTGGCCTAACGTAGGCGTACAGATCTTAGCTGCGTAGAATTGGTGCAATATATGATTTTTGGTTTTTTTTTAAAAAACTCTATGTAGTTCGTTTTTGTCTAGTATAAACTTATAGGATGATTTTTTGAGGTTTTTTTAGTTAAAAGATTGTTTCAAATTTCCGTAGGACGAAAGGAATGGATCGTCTCGAGAATGCATAATAATAAGTGCTGTTCCTTTCATTGAATAGTAACGGCTAGCTTTGAACCGTTGGTCTTGCCTTGCCTAACTTGGTCAACAATGTCGGGAACGGACTCCCAACCTTTTTGGATCTTAGTTGGAATATGGAGAATTGAACCCTCTGCCAATTTGGGAGTTATGAACTTAACGAATTCAATCATACTCTCCCTGTAGTTGGTATATTTAGGGTGATACTCGATGGTGTAAGGACCAAGCTTCTCGTCATGACCGGAGATCAAGTAGAGCAAAGGCCAGACGATCTCGGCGTTGGCTTTACGTTCTTCCTCCGGAATAATGTCTACCGATAGCATAGTCAGGTTGGCAACCTTTGCAGGCTTGTCAGAAGCAACTACCTTGTTCACGCTACGGAGAGTCTCGGGAAAGGATGCCGCATCAAGAGCGTGATAGATATTAGGATACTTGCGGCTGATTTCTTCCTCTACGTTTGCATCATGGTAGTCAAACACGTCGTCAGCACCATAATCCTTTAGTCTGGCCTCATGTTTCTTAGACGCAACTACAACTATCTTGGTATAAGCGTTCAACTTCTTTGCGAGTTGGATAGCGTACTGTCCACATGCAGTAGCACCACCCCAGATCAGCAAGGGATGGTCATGTTGCGGTTCCGATGGCAACCAAACCAATTTGTTCCCAAAGTGGAAAGTCAACACCTGTGCAGCAGTATACATGGCACAGGGCAAGGCAGCAGCTCCTTCGAAGGTTTCTACTTTACCAGCTGGCAGTTCTTCTGCATCAGCAGGTTTGATAGGCAACTTGATAGTAGTTGGCAAATCAATGACTGCGTATTCTGCGAAAGCACCGTTATTGGGTGTATCAGTCGAAGCTCCGTGCATGACAGCGCATACGGTGTCACCTACGGAAAAGTTTGAAGCTGCATTCCCGCCCAGGGCGACGATCTCACCAGCGCAATCGCACCCGAGGATAGAGCCTTGTGGGCCAAGCTTGTAATCGACATGTTTGAAATCAGTTGGGTTAGCTGCAACAGCCTTGACTCTAATCAAAGCTGTATTTTCTTGAAGTTCAGGGATTGGTAATCCTGATTTGACCACTGCCGTGTCGTTTTCGATAACAACTGCTTGCATGGAGGATGGAATTGACATTTTGATTACTCGTGGTTTGTATAGCTAGACAAAAGTATTGCGAGTATGGAGTGTTGCAGAAGGAATTTCGCACGTTTTTGGGAAGTGCGAAGGGCTACTGATTAATAGTTTATATACATTTCGAGGGATGAACTATTGGAGCCCTTGGTAACCATTCTTCTACCCCTAATATTGTACTAGGGCAAAGCTAAGTAGGACATCGGCAGAGAGGGAGAATATGTATTAGTAATACCGCAGAAAACATCGATTAGTAATCCCCCTAGGTTAACGTTACTTGAAGGGACATTTCAAGAGTGCAAAAAAAATGGTTGCGAAGAGATTCGAACTCTTGCATCTTTCGATACCTGAGGATTCAACTGTTAACAGCTGTAAGCTTTCGCTTGAATCAGGCGCCTTAGACCGCTCGGCCACACAACCAACTTGCTTGAATCTAGTAAAGTGGCGCAAGCTATGTAGTTAAGCGAGATCATCTGACCACTGTGTCACTGTCTCGCTGCTGGACTGTAAGAACAATGGCGAAGAGCCCAGATTATATTAAATGGTAGCTTACACTAGTGGTGAATGAGCTACCTCGCATAGGCCAAAGCAGACATTAAATAACATCTGCCACCAGTTTTACAGTCTCTCTATGTACAGGGAGAGGGAGAGTACAACAGAATTGAACCATTTACAGAAAGTACATTTCATTCCATCCAATGTAACAGCAAAAGAGTGAAAACTGGTACTAAATCTAACTCAACGCTTCTTTTATTACTTCTGGCGGCCACCTAAAGCCCATAAATCGTTTCTGTAGATGAAGAGAGTGTTGTGGCGACGTCAGTTATTCGAGGGACACTAACGTATAGTTTCACTCCACGTTGCAATTTGGAAAATAATAATCTCAATTGAGACCTTCTTCTTGATTGCGGGTAACTCGCACCTTTCAAGCATCAAAATACTAGAGTTATAGTAAGAAATTGTATTGAGAGGGATTCGGTGTATACGCATATATGTGTATACCGCTCATCAGGTCATTTAAAACATAAAAAGTAGACTTTTAACTCAACCTAAAGATAGATAGATCAACAGTTAAGAGCCACAACATCCTTGACCGTTCATAAGTTAGTGATATTCTTTTGAATTAGTGGTGATCCTGGTCTCTTGGTACATGTAGGTATTATTTTGTTCCTTTTTTTGATCTTGAAAAAAAATTGTAAGTGGCAAATGATAGTACAACATAAACTACACATACGATAGATCGCCAAAAAGAGATATTATCATCTTCTAAGTACATTCATAATCAACAATGAATTTTGGGAATCAAACACCAACAATTGTTGTGCTTAAGGAAGGTACTGATGCTTCCCAAGGGCGTGGCCAGGTAATTTCCAACATTAATGCATGCCTTGCTATACAGGATACCATGAAGCCAACACTTGGCCCCTTGGGTTCTGATATATTGATTGTTTCTAGTAATGGTAAAACCACCATCTCCAATGATGGAGCGACGATTTTGAAGCTTTTGGACATTGTTCATCCTGCAGCAAAGACGTTAGTGGATATATCTCGTGCCCAAGATGCAGAGGTCGGCGACGGTACAACCAGTGTTACCATTATTGCAGGTGAACTGCTTAAGGAAGCAAAGCCTTTCTTGGAGGAGGGCATATCTTCTCATGTTATCATAAAGGGTTACCGGAAAGCTGCACAACTTGCTGTCAAGAAGGTTCAGGAATTAGCAGTTGATATAAGCAGCGACGAGATGAACAGAGATTTACTGGAGAGGTGCGCAAGGACAGCCATGTCTTCTAAGTTAATTAACCAGAGTGCAGAGTTCTTTGTTAAGATGTGCGTGGATGCTGTTCTTTCCCTAGATCAAGAAGAATTAGACGACAAGCTTATTGGTATCAAAAAGATACCGGGAGGGGCCATGGAGGAATCTCTATTTGTGAACGGTGTTGCTTTCCAAAAGACCTTCTCTTATGCTGGCTTTGAACAGCAACCTAAAAAGTTTGAAAACCCTAAGATTCTTTCTTTGAATATTGAACTAGAGTTGAAGGCTGAGAAGGATAATGCTGAAGTCCGTGTTGAACATGTGGAGGAATACCAATCCGTTGTTGACGCTGAATGGCAACTAATTTTAGACAAATTGAAGCAAATTGAGGAAACCGGTGCTAATATAGTTTTATCCAAGTTGCCCATTGGAGACTTAGCCACTCAATATTTTGCTGATAGAAACATTTTCTGTGCTGGTAGAGTTTCCTCCGAGGATATGGATCGTGTTATTCAAGCTGTAGGCGGTTCAATCCAGTCAACTACTTCTGATATTGCTCCTATCCATCTTGGTACCTGCGCATTGTTTGAGGAGGTGCAGATTGGTTCTGAACGTTATAACCTATTCCAGGGTTGTCCCGAAGCTAAGACATGTACATTACTTCTCAGAGGCGGAGCCGAGCAAGTTATCGCAGAAGTCGAAAGATCCCTACATGATGCTATAATGATAGTAAAAAGAGCAATTAAGAATAAACTTGTCGTTGCTGGTGGTGGTGCTATTGAGATGGAGATTTCCAAATACCTAAGGGATTACTCAAAGACAATTGCTGGAAAGCAGCAACTGATTATTAATTCTTTTGCAAAGGCTTTAGAGGTTATCCCAAGACAACTGTGTGAAAACGCAGGGTTTGATGCCATTGAAATCTTGAACAAGTTGCGACTAGCTCACAGCAAGGGCGAGAAATGGTTCGGTGTAGACTTTGAGTCTGAGACAATAGGCGATAACTTCATGAAATTCGTATGGGAACCTGCATTAGTCAAGATAAATGCCTTCTCTAGCGCAACGGAGGCCGCGAACTTAATCCTATCGGTTGACGAGACTATCAAAAATAAAGAAAGTGATGGCGCAAATGCCGGCATGGCAGGTGCGAGGGGAAGAGGTATTCCAATGCGTTAGAAAATGTAGTTGTACTCCGTAACACACAGACTTAAATATCGTACATTTATTATGTAGTATATAAACATATACTGTAGCGTGGAATCAACCACGTAGCATCCGTAATCTCTGTGCAAGCTTATCCTCTTTCTCATCAATAACGGCCGATGCCGTGTCATGTACCTCTGGGAGACCGTCTAGTTGTGCTTTTTGCCTTAATTCCAAGCCATTCTCATCAGCCACCTGGCCGAGTAGCTCATCTACCCTATCATTATCGACAGCTATAGCATCCATATTCTGACCCATATCCTCGTACACATTGACACTAGTATCTAGATCCTCAAACTGTTGCTCAAATTTATCCATAATCATAGTAATCTGCTGAAGGTTCATACTTTGCAAGGCGTTATCCATACCTCTGCAAACCTGAGCCATCGAACCGCTTACCTGTCTCATTGTTACCGCTGTTTGGACCCTTGACGCCACAGAATCCACCCTTGACGCCAACTTTAACAACTGTATCCTCTCGTTACGCTTCCGAATGGCATTTGAAGCATAGAGACGGGCGATTTCCTCATTAGTATTTAGAATCTTTTTTAATTTGTTTGTTTCTTGTTTCTCCTCTTTTGCAGCTTTCGCTGCTTGTCTGTTAAGCTGCTTTGCTGTAAACTTCAGTTGGAAAAGAGTATTATCCAAACCACCTGCTGGGTTACGCGACATGACCGAGTTTGTTCAGAGTATTAAGGCCTTACTGTTAAGCTTTTGTACAGTATTATAGGGAGTAATACGTAGGTTTTACCTGTCTAGTATTAAAATAGGTAGGACAGGATCATTATTTACGTTTTAACGCTGAAAAGATGTTCACCTGATGTACTTAATGACAGTTAAGCAGGTATTCTACCTGCAGTTAAATTAGATTTTTTATATGCAACTATTGAGTTCTCATTTCTGCTTGTGGAGCTTCAATTCTAGCGACTTACATTTGTCGTCGAGCTCGAAAATATGCCTTTTATATAAATCCGTAATGAGTTCCAGTTCGTTGATTCTTGTCCTGAGCCTAATTAGCTCTTCCTGCGAGAATATTACCTGCGCAAGGGGTATCTGGGAGCTATTAAAAGGTTCCATTATCTGTGACGGTGTCTGGCCAACTTCCTCTGCGCTATGCTGCAGCGCTTCTGGTTTTGATTGGGGAAGCGGCTGCTGCTTCTGAAGATCATGGAAATTCGAATGCAAATCAACACTTGTTTGCCCTACTTGCACTTGATGATCCGGGTGTTGAGACTCATGAGGCAAAATTCGCTGATAGGGTGTCGACTGGACCAGACAACCGGGTAAGGATGAATAAGTAGGAACCATAGGTGCCAGCGGTGCAGAAGTGTTGCGAGATAGCACATCAGGAGATTTAGAGTCTAAAGAATGCTGTGCATTAGGCAAATGCGATAGAGGCGAACTGTAAGTAACGGGCCTATTAAGAGATGCAGGGAACGGTGGCGATAACGTGTGCAGATGCTGATCAGAAGATTGTGGAGATAGCATATCCGATGGTTGGGAAGGTTGAAAGCTATTATTTACAACATGCTGTTGAGGAATCGTACGCTGTTCTTCATTTACATTATTTAGAAGCACCGATAAATGAGGAAGGCTACTGGCATACTGTGTTGAGGACGGAAACGGTCGCTGGAATCCCGCTCCTACCGCCTCCGCACCAGAGATAGTTGGCTTCTGTTTCTTCCGTGAAGAATAGCCCCCTGTTACTTCCGTGCTCCCAGATGAATGAACACCTTGTGTCCCTATTGGTGGAGGTAATGCATGGTCCCTCCGCCGCTTCTCGCTCGCCATGTTGGCATCTTGCTGGCCCCCAGACTTCCTATTCCTCGACTTGATAACGTTAGTCTTTAAGCTTATTGGTCTGGGCCTGCCGTGCAACTTTAGAAATAATCCACATGCGTTACAGAGGATGGCTCCGTGCTCATCTCGCCTCCATAGCGGCGTCGTCGACGCATGACAGTTCTTACACACTGGCGTCTGTGAAGCCATACTCCCACTCCCGCTTGCACTACCTGATGCCACGACAGTATATCTATAATCCGTTGGTTTCGAAACCATTGCATTACCTGCTTCGGGCTGTGGACCTTTCTTCACCGCAGTGTCATGGTCGTTCTCGTTTTCGCCATTGCTTTTATGGACCGTACTGTCCCCAATGATGGTGGCGGAAGGGGACAATGTCGAACCATTAGTAGACAGAGTCATTCTAGCTCGATCTATCTCCACGATGAATGAAACTATCTTCTTCGAGAAATATCAGTCAAACTCTTCTCTATAACCGGGTACGATCCTTGTGATAGATAATGTCCTCTTTGTATTATCGAGATTTTCTTATTTTTTTTACTGAAAAAAATTCCTCGAAAGATTACGTACAGTGTCAAATATTATAATACACTGATTTAAGACGGCTGTGAGGCAAAGTTAGCTGTAGTTGAGCTAACTTATCCGGTCAGTGTAAACGTCGGTGTTTAAACCAATGTAGAATTTACTATCTCGTCTCTTGTTGCTCTCACTTGTGGCAACGATTCCTAAGCAGCATGACATTCAGTGACATTATCTTGAGTTTCGAACTCATTATCTGTATATAGCTAAAGAATGTATCTCTGCATAACTATGATAAGTTTAATAAAGATGTGTCACAGCTACGGACCAAAAGACAATGCGCCGCTCTATGTGATCTGCTACTTTCACCGATAGAACAACGAGTCTGACTACGTTCTCTATGCAAGGGCCACCAACCCTGCTTCCAAGGACCAGGGGAAAAATAGAAAGTCTCGAACCAACGATTTCCACGTGCTCGCAGCAGCAAACGCTGTCTACGACTCATATCTGATTAATGGATGCCTCAAATTGCAATGAATAGCAGTAATCAGCTCCATAGTAACACCCACACACCTGCGACGGAGTTATTGCGACTGCACCCCGCAGTTATAGCTATGATTTTAAAGGAATATACCATCTCTCAGGGAAGGTGGTGAATACAAAAACTAATAAGTAACTAATGTGAAATGCTGGATTTAGAGCAAGATTCTGGTGCAGATTTTGCGCCCTTTTACTATGGCATCAAATCGTATGATTTCCATACTTACTTTTCTCTGGACAAACCGGAGACAGGCCTCGTTTTCCGAGACCTCGTGAGCCGGAATTTTGCGACAGAGCTTGAGACTGGGGCGATACGTCAATATCCACCCCATATGGGTAGCATAGGGCCACACACTGTGCCTGGTCTTGGTATGTTTGAGTTTGACGTTCAAGACTCACGTCAGTTTGTTCGTCTGTTGAATTTCTTTCAGACAAACCACGGTGAACTCAGCGTGCTTGTACATCCTAAGACTGCTAGGGGCGACTTGTGGGATCACACTGAAGGTGCTCTATGGCTTGGCAAGCAAATGCCCTTAGACTTGAGCCAGTTTGCACTCCATCGCGCACACGAGGATGAAGTTTCAGGCCCCACGATTAAGTAATCACGGATTAAATAAGCGAATATAGTCACATATGACGAACTTCATGATAACATGGTAGCACAACCTCAGAGCGCCTTTGTATTGTCTCACCTTGAGAGACAACATATCAGTAAAGACAGCAGAGCTAGGACTGCTTTAGGTCGAAGTAGAAAGGTTAACAGATTAGTTGTGAGGGTTTGTGTTTTAGCGGCTACGTTGCAAACAGTCGACATTAAAGGTTACTCATAATGGTAGTGTCGGATAGTCACAGCGTTGATGAGACTCCATTTAACCCCTCAGCGGCAACAGCGCTAAATGGTCGTCATAAATTCCACCATAGTTCGTCCCATATTATCCCAGGTGTGTTGGCGGAAGCTGGCGAGCTTGAAGGAAGTAGGCGCCCTTCTGAGGCAAGTTCACAGCAAATGGTAAATGGCAACAGGGAAAATGGCAATGAAAATGCAGAGCAGAGGATAGAGCATTTGGCAATGGATGACGACCAGGAAGCAGAATACAAGAACCTTATTTTTCAAGGTGTACCAAACTCTACAATTAATACTTTGGCACATGATGCAGGACGAGAGAGCGAGAGCCCTTCAGGGAGGCGAAGGTATAACAACAACAACAGTAGCTTGGATCCTAATGGCACACCGGCTTGGCTTACGAAGATAAATCCCCAGGAGTCATTCACTGGGTGGAAGAAGGAGTTTGGCCATGCATTTAAGAAGATTTCAAAGATGACCTCGCGCAAGAACACAACGAAGCAGGGAAACGGGGCGCTGAAGCCCGAATCAGAAGGAAGTGGGCTGGTGATCACCGATGAGGAGATGATAATTCAAAATATGGCGTCTGACCTCATAGATACCCTTCTTTCAGGCTGTCCAGCAGCGTTGTTTGCCGGTAGTGGATTCTTGAGAGATGAACATGGTGTTCGAAGAGCCCCTTTATTATTGGCGATGCTGAGCGTGAAGGTTTCACCCCTTACTAATAATGATACATTGATGTCTTTGCAACGAATGCGCACGAGCAATTCGACATCTAGTACTGCTAGCAGCTCTCAGAGTACAAATAGAAAAAACGAGGCAAGTGTGCTGACAATTGTCGATCAGGGCTATCATACGAAGTACAAGATAGAACTAGAGTATGGGGTTGGAGACAACCGCCTAAAGTGGGTGATAATAAGATCATATAAGGAACTTGCTTCCTTGCATGGTAAACTTAAGCTTGTGTCTTTCCAGCAGAATACCCTAAACAAGTTGTACATTGATCATAATAGGTACCAGCGGATACACCTTCCTCACTTTCCGCGGTTTGATGACTATATGAAGAAAACTAAAAGGCCAAACACACCTACATTGCAAGGCAACCCTGTAGTTTCCATGTCAACAGTTGCCACCCCTCGGTCTTCTGCGACGTTTGAAGCCAAGCGGTTCCACATGAAGCACATACAAGACTTGATAGATGAAACCGATGACGCCAAGAAACCAATGCATAAGCGCATAGAAAAGTATCTAAGATTGTTAAACTTGGCTCTATCATTGAGGCCGCAGGTAAATCGTCTTTTTCAGTTCTATGAACTTTCTCCAATTGGCAACCTATTAAGCTATGAAAATGGGTTTCAGGGAAAGCAAGGCTATCTTATTATTCGTTCGTCGGCTAAGGCTCAAGGATGGCGTGTATCACATTTCAGATTCAATGATTGGAAAGCTATGATTGAGAGACATACTAATAAGTGGTTCCTTGTTCGCCACTCTTACATAATGTATGTGAGTGACATGTGCTCAACGACGCCATTAGATGTTTTTCTAGTCGATTCAAAGTTTAAAATAAGTTGCTCAGGCAACCTACTGGAAGATAATACGTTGTTCGATGAAGATCCACTTGATGACAAGGAAAAGAAGATTTCCACGAAACTTCTGATAACATTGGAAAATGGAGAACGTAAACTACAAATGATTGCGAAATCTGAGTACCTACTGAAGCTATGGGTTTCATCATTGATCCATATGCAAAAAAATACTATTTGGTCACAACCTCAGAGATTTGGTAGTTTTGCCCCCGTTCGTAAGAATTGTTTCTGCCACTTTTTGGTTGATGGCCGTGACTACTTCTGGGCTTTAAGTGAGGCTTTATCAATGGCAAAAGATGTTATTTTTATACATGATTGGTGGCTATCGCCCGAGCTTTATATGCGTAGGCCAGTCCAGAATAATCAGCAATACAGGATTGATCGAATTTTGAAAGAACGTGCAGAGAAAGGTGTCAAGATATTTATAGTTGTTTACCGTAATGTGGGGTCTACAGTAGGTACTGACTCCCTCTGGACAAAGCATTCAATGTTAAGCTTACATCCGAATATTAATTTGATTAGGTCTCCAAATCAATGGTTACAGAATACCTACTTCTGGGCTCACCATGAAAAATTGTGCGTTATCGATCATACCATTGCTTTTATGGGCGGAATAGACCTATGTTACGGCAGGTTTGACACCCCTGAACATGTCCTTAGAGATGATTCCGAAGATCTTCAGCAACAGAACTTCCCTGGCAAAGATTACTCTAACGCTAGAATCTGTGATTTCCACGATTTAGATAAACCTTTTGAATCAATGTATGATCGTGAGGTTGTACCCAGAATGCCATGGCACGATGTTCATATGATGACGGTAGGGGAGGCGGCTCGTGATATGTCAAGACACTTTGTTCAAAGATGGAATTACCTTTTAAGACAAAAAAGACCAAGTAGGCCAACCCCACTACTAACACCACCGAGCGATTTTACTGAAGAAGAATTGGAAAAATCAGAATTTTTCCGCAACTTGAAATCTAGGTCTACCTGTGAAGTTCAAGTCTTGAGAAGTGCTGGAAATTGGTCACTTGGATTACAAGAAACAGAGAAGTCGATCCAAGCCGCATATTTAAAGCTAATCGAAACATCGAAACACTATATATATTTGGAAAACCAGTTTTTTGTCACAGCCTCCACTTGGGATGGAGTTATTATTGAGAATAAGATTGGTGATGCTATTGTGGATCGCATCATAAAAGCCAATAGTGAAGGGAAACCATGGAGAGCCTTTATAGTTATTCCGTTGATGCCGGGCTTCAACTCCGAAGTAGACCAGCCGGAAGGTTCTAGTATTCGTGTTATAATGCAATGCCAATACCAATCAATTGCAAGAGGTGAATCGTCCATTTACGCGAAATTGAGGAGGTTGAATATTGATCCAATGCAGTATATTCAATTTTACTCCTTACGTAAATGGTCTACATTGGGCCAATACGACAAATTGGTGACTGAGCAGTTGTATGTACATGCAAAGGTAATGATTGTTGATGACCGCAGTTGTATTATTGGTAGCGCGAATGTTAATGAAAGATCCATGCTGGGAAACAGAGACAGTGAAGTGGCTGCAATAATTAGGGACACAAATTTGGTCAAAACCAAAATGAATGATGAAGACTACTTAGCAGGCAGGTTTGCATGGGAATTAAGACAAAGACTAATGCGTGAACATTTAGGTTGTGATGTAGACCTAGTTGAAATAGTTGAACGGAAATTCGCAAGGCTCGAGCATATAGCATCCATGAACGTTGACACATTAAACTTGATCCCGTCAGAAAAAGTAAGTGAAACAAGCGGGGAACTTTTATTACAAAGCGCTATGCTTGAAATTGGCTTCCGTGAGGTGATGGGCCAAGATTGTAGTGATGTATGGCTTGAAAAATATGGAACTATGGGGCTCAAGAATTTTGGTATTGAGCTAAACCATAATATGTATGTGGATCAAGATGATACAGTACCAGAACAATTTATGAACAGTAAACAGAAGCACAAAAAAACCCCACTACCTTCCAAGAAAGCTAAACATCATGGCAAAAAACGGTATACTGCCCATCCAAAATATTACTCCTTTAACAATAGAGCAGGAGAGGCCAACGTTGGTATTAGAGATAAGAAACCGATTAGTACTGATTCAAGGTTAGTTGGCAATGAAACTCACATGAAAGATGTTGAGGGACATGGCCCAGATGGGTGGAAAAAGAATAATAAAAAGTTCAAGGAAGATGTAACCCAACAGTTAAGGGACTGGGCAATAGAGGTCATGAATGTTTCGGCTCTTGGGAAGAAGAAAGGACAAAGGGCGCAATCTAAGACATTTTTACCTGCCATGGAAGACGTTGTACAGTATTTACAGGAAGAGGAGATCCCAGACATTAATAAGTGGAGCATGCTAAAGCGTATCTGCTATCTTCAATATTTATCTTATAAAAAAGATGCTCGCCAGACGGAACACAAAAAAACTGAGAAGAGCACTACTGATATTATAAATCGGACATTGGATTTCTTAGGGGAAGAAGAGATGGATGATGAATCCATTGATATCATGCTATCACAAATTGTACCGCCCATTGGTGGCAGCAAACGGAACTCACAACCCTTGGCGAATCTAAACTTCATGGACCCATATGCTTTTGAAGATCCAATGTGTGATTCATTTTTTGAGGATATGTGGTTTTCTGTTGCGCTAAGAAACACACTTATATATCGTATGGTCTTTCACTGTCAACCTGATAATTCTGTGCAGACATGGAGAGACTATAAAGACTTTCAGAAACTAACCCAAGGTTTTGATGAACTTCAGAAGAAAATGATCGAAATGGAATACGGCGAAAAAGTGACAATTATTGACGATCCTGCGGACCAGGCCTCGAACCTTTCCGTAGAGAAGGGCACTAAGTTGAAGTCAGTACCTCCTGAAGTTACAGATACTTTACCAGACAATGGAGACCATTTCTATGGGCACCCAACTACAAAAGCCACTACTACGAAGATCCCTAACCCAACAAAAATGAAGCTATCTAGTAGTCTATTATATGGTATTAACCAAAAGATATTTGACAGGCATACTGCAAGGAGGTTACTCGAAAGAATTAATGGGCATCTTGTGATCTTCCCTACGGACTGGCTAGCGAAAGAGGTAGAGTCGAAGAACTGGTTTTATAATGCAGACAGGTTACCGCCAATTGACATCTATGATTAAGTCCTTCTATTTATGCCATTTTCTGTGTATTTGTATGTTCCATTGCAGAAATCCTAGCTCATGCGTGAGACAAGTTTTAGAGCTGCACTACGTAATATATTAATAATATACACTTTATAATAAAAAAAGAAAAGCACTTACCGGACATATCCAAACTTGGAAGAGTCGCCTGCTTCATGCATAAGTACGCTACTGCTAGCCAGCGTTACCAGCTTACACTCCGATGTAGTAACAACTACCTTTCTGACGGCAGAGCCATTGTTACAACAAAGAATGGACAGTTTAATAATATAAAAATTGCCATACCATTATTCATTTCCCGAAATAGGAGAAAATATGTGTTTATATGCGTCTCGCGTGTAGCCATTTGGCTGTTCACTAGCTGCTCAGCATGTGCACGCCTATATATATTTTTTATAGCATTTGCCCCATACTCTTATTAGCATACGTTAAATTCCTAGATATTCCTCCTTGCTGCATCTATTATTTAGAGTTTCCCCACAAAGCTCCTTGCTTCTAACTACCTATAAATACAGGTACTTACATGCACTGACACCAACCAAGGTCGTTTCCGTAATACTGGTTGCTTAGTAAAGTTCTGTAAACAAGGAAGGTAGTGCTTATTTGACGGCGACTAACTATATCAATTAGCTATAGTATCTATCATATACTTTATAGTTCTGATTTTCACTGTGAAACCAAGGGTCATGGTGGTAAATTCAATTCCTTTCCGAGGAGAATACAGAAGGTCTGCACAACATGCTGAAAATATGCCACAAGTGAGCGAACTAACGCTGCTACTTTCTCGAACCAAGGATGCGGAAGCTAAGAAAGCTCTTGTCTGCGAGTCTCAAGGATTTTTGTACCCATTACTCGAAATGCAGGAGGAAGAAAATGCGGAGGATGAATCTGAAAGCAAAGCCAACCCAAGGAGAGTAAATATACAGCGCAACTTACGCAACTTGTCATCGAGGTGCCCTAAGTTTTCTATTATTCCTGTTTTCAATGCTAAGGTAAAAACATCTATGGCTCAATCGACACTTTTAACTATGCATAAGGGTAAACTGCCCAAGAACACCATAGATCTGAAAACCTGGCATAATGTCGAACAGAACAAAATCAGAGCTGGTGCGGTCTTCCGGGAGCTTGCGGATGCTCAGAGCAGTAGGAATTTAGAAAACTACTTCCCCATGCAAAAGTATTCTACTTTGAACAATTCTATAAAAGTCAGGGAACCACACTGTCGCCGGAGCTCTCAAATTCATGACAATACAATGAAGTACGCTTCTACAGAACTGAGTCGAACACTCAAAAGGAGTAGAAAGATGAAAACACAATTTACAAGCACTCCTCTATCATCTAGGAGCGAAACTCTTATCCCTGAACCTGATGAAACATTTGGTTCCCTTCCGGAAGACTCTCCCACTACCGAGTGTACTATTCCAGATGCCTGTAGAAGTCAGTCAACACCTGCCACGACAAAAATGGGCTGCGCTACTACATTTGAAGGTTCCACTCTTGAAGGTACAACTGCAATTAGCACTCTTCATTATTCATCACCAGTTGCTGCAGACTATGCTTTCAGCATACCGCCGAGGGACCACTGCAAATGCCGGAGATCCTACGGAGGACTAATTTCGATACTTGATAGCCAATTATCGCTTTTGCTGCTTGAAGGTGTGGATGGAAACAATGCGGTTGGTGAATCCGAGGTGGAACCTTTACCATGGGAATATCGGCGCCCTGGTCTTCATATGAGGGCCAGAAGCAATCCAAAACCTGAAACTGATTTTGACAGCCACTCCAACAGTTCTCAATTCACTAACGTATGGACCAACGACTTACCTGCGCGTTTATTATTTGAAAAGGTGAATAATGAATTGCGCGGCATCCAACGATTGATCTTGAGGAGTGAAAAGGTGTTGATTAGGCAAGTTAAGAAGATATTAGGTAATTTCGATCAAGGTTCAGGTACGACTGGAAGAAGCATAACTGTTAAACAACCTTCCTGTGAGTTTAGTAAAAAGCGAAGGTTAAGCTCTTCAGATCCATTGAAGGATAGCAACCATGATCTTGAGCAATTATTCCAAGCCGCTACCAGTCCTAAAAAAGCAAACGAGACCGAAGACGTACTATCTCTTATAAGAGATGATAAATTGGCAGACAAATTAAAAAGTGCACAATATATTCTTCAGGGAATATGGACCAAGTGCGAAATGGTTGAATTTCCACACACTGGAATAGCCTAGTTCTCGGCGTATTTAGACTAAACTTCTGTAGAGAACGCAAATAATGGATAAGTAAATAATGACGA
Source organism: Eremothecium coryli CBS 5749 (assembly GCA_000710315.1). Classification (NCBI taxonomy): domain Eukaryota; kingdom Fungi; phylum Ascomycota; class Saccharomycetes; order Saccharomycetales; family Saccharomycetaceae; genus Eremothecium; species Eremothecium coryli. The sequence goes on from AZAH01000001.1 coordinate 1,249,774, forward strand.
TTAATGTTATGAGTTTTTGTTTATTGGTTCGTTAATGTAGTAGCGTCGATTCAGTTTCTAAAATATAACATGGGTATTTAACGCTGTTTGTTACTTATAGAAACTAAGATAGTGTACGAGGTCAATGCCAAAGAGACTGACCAAGTATACAATCGCTGTGACCAAAGATGGGAATAGAATGAAGTTAATATTCTTCAAGAACGCTATTTGACTATACCCATAGAAGGTAAGCACAAAATAGTACCCCATGGCACCACAATAAAGGGTATTACCTATAAACAGGCCAATCCATTTATGCAAGTTAATCAGAGGTTGTAGGAAGAACTGCAAAAAGTAAATAAGTACCCATATGATCAAAAATGCATCACAATGGACATCAAAACAATATGCCCATTCAACTTTGGAATCTTTTGCAGAACGAAACTTCAGATTTGGACGATTCAGTATGAACCAAAAGATTGTAGCCATCAGGAAACCGAAGAGGAAGAAATCAACCAATATCATAATGAACATGATTTTAATGAATTCCTGAAACGAATGACCGTATTGAATTGACCACACCATGGAAGTTAAACTAAGTAGCAATATTTGCAGAATAAAGAAAGATGGATCATCACGAGAGAGACGGTGTTTTATCTGACGCTGGTAATATGAAGATCTGAAGGCTTTTCGGGGCCTAAAAACAAGGTTAACCATTTCCCACATAGCAGTTTCAAAATCGAGATTTTTAGGGGACTTGAATAGCCTCCTAATAACTAAGGGAACCTTAGGTCTCGAATGTACATCCTTCAAATCTTGGAAGGTACGAGGTAGCGACATGGCTGTTTAAAGTGGGCGTATTAACAGCTCAAAGTGTATCTTCTAAATCTGTTGTACTCTGGTGTTCCCTAACTGCAGTCAATATTTTTTTTAGTTCAAAACTTTTCAAAATCCTCGAAAACAATGATTGTTAGTTGAACAGGTAGTCATGCAGCCCTACCAAAGTAAGATGTTTGACATCAGTTTTAAGAGTACAGGAGTTTTATTTAGTACTTAGTTAAGATATCTATCAAATGGCTCGCCTAAAACATTTTCAACAACCTTGACTAAACCATTTCTTACCTCTTTTTCTACTTCTTCATCATCATCTTCCAGCAATTCAGCAATGATTGGAACAAGTTGGGGTAATAGCACCAACCAGCCTTCGCCAACTTTAGAATAGATTAATTTCATAGATTTAACAGCCCATAGCTTTTCTCTTGTTTGGCACTGTGACTTCATGTGCTCGATTAGTAACTTGTTCATGACCTTGTTATGTTCATCGATCCCTGAGTTATTAGCAGCCAACGCACTGATACATTTAACAAGGTTTTTACCGGCTTGATCTTCGATGTTAGAAAGTTGGGATATAATGGTTTTAGATATTAGTTCAAATCTCGACGTAGACTTCCAGTACTCATCTCTGTCATACTTAAAGGACGCAGTGAGAGAAGTTAAGACAAGCTTTCGTAGAGTGACATCAATGAGCTTCTTGTCAGCAAATTCCATAAGCAAGTCATTTGTTGGTTCCAAAAGGTACGTGAAATATGTTGTAATGATAGATTTCAAGTTCTCTTGTAATTTATTGAAGAATTTGTAAAATGCGACTAAACGCTCAACCTTTGTGATCTGGAAATTGGTAACAGATTCACCATTAAATGCCCATCGTACAAGAACCGAAAATAAGGGGCGGAAAACCTTATCGTTAAGCTTCAAGACATATGCGGTGGCAATTTGATGAGCGCTGGCCTCGATTCTGCTGATTGTATTGTTGTCAAATGCACTGATTGACCTGTATTCAAATAGCGACAACAATAACTTGAAGAACAATGGAGATTGTAAAGTTGCAGACTTTTTATCTATTGCTTCCACCGTTGATTCTAACATGCTTAAAAACAAAGATACTGCAGCGGTATCTTGCGTTTTACTAATGCTGCTAGACCATACTTTATGCATGGCCTTCAACACCTCCTTCAAGTCAATATGTTCAACAACTAATGAGATGACGTATAGTCTAATTGAATCTTGGACATCATCGGCAAAGAAAATGACGTGCATAATGTCAACTAGGTTTGAGATCAAAAAGCTTGGAATACGCTTCACCATCGAAGCAAATAAGAGAAGAATAGACAATTGTACTTGCTCTCTTAAATCGTCCTTTGTCTCTTGCACAGAATGAAACATTGAGAGAGCCTTTGGAACAATTTTAGGATAGAATGCAATTGACTTTACACCCAAGGTGTGAATGACATTAGTTGATACAGTGATGGCAGAAACAACAATATCCAATCTATCTGAAGATAGCAAATCAACTGCATGTTGTAGAGCCTCAGTGAGAACAGTAGAGGATAGGTTGCTGCCAAACTTGGTTACCAAGCTTGAGATACTGTTCAATGATATTTGTACTATCACGGGTGATTCATCCTTATCCTTGACGATCTCAAACAAAGATGCAGCTACACCATCTGCAATTGCAGCCGACTCGATTGGTTCAAATTCAAACTTTGAACTAATAGATAGGATCAAATGATGTCTAATGCCTTCACTATTCCCAGCCTTCAACAATGGGGATACAGCATCAACAAAATTCACTACTGGCAATAGATCCAACACATGACCTAATAGTTTAAACAAACTGTCGCTAATTTCCTGTTGAAGATCTTGGATTTCATCATCGCACACTGACTCACTATCGTGACTTTCTTCCACATCACTACCTTTCTGTGTTTGAGGAAGAGGGCCGCAGAACTCTTGTAGGTTATTAATAAAGCGTAATGTGGTAACCAGAACTTGTCCAAATTTGGTATCGACTGCGACTCTAAACTCTTCAGTGGATTCATAGTCGGTCAAGGCACTCATTATCCTTAGCTTAAGGTTACCAGGAGTGCTATAGTAGTCTGCGTTGTCCTCAGCAACAATCCTGTCGATGAAATCAAATGCATTCTTCTTAAAAATAAGCATTTCCATAGCAGTGAAGTTTAGTATACCATTTGAAAATAGTGTTCTGTATGGCATATTATCGTCTTTCGAGTTGTTATAGTTGGAGAGAGTCATGAGCAAGTTGAAAAAGCCGTATAGACCCTCTAATTGTTCTTGTACGTTAAATTTCGAAAGGAAGATCTTACAAAAGTCGGAAGTGGATTTAGACTCTGCAATGCTAAAACGAACAATGCTGTCGGAATAGTTTTGAGCAAGTAGGAAAAGGAATGGTGCAATTGCATTTTCAGGCCCTAGAGTCTTCACTAGAGTGGTGAACAATTTAACTCTTCTGTGTTTAGGTACATGTGAGAAAGCAGTTGAAAAACTTAACAGAAGAAATTCTATCTCATCCGACAAATTGGCTGAACCTGATTTAACAAGAGCAGGAACCACTGTGCTGATAGTCTTTTCTACCACAACAGTGGAAAACTCATCATCTTGACGAATAGAATGAGCACCCATAAATGTAAAAATAGGCATTATGGAGTGAAGAACTGTTTCAGGATTTAGAGCTGCCAATGCGCTAATGACCAATAGTAACTTATTTTGTACTTGTGGGGAAGAAGTAGCACGGATAACAGCCACTAATATATCCACACGTATGGATTTGACACTTGAAATTGTTTCACCTGATTTTATAGCCTCAATTGTATTTAGCATACAGGAAGCCAGAGTTTCTTGCGCATAAAGTACAGGGAGCCCACCATCTTGATCCAAAGTTTCCAAATCTGAAAGAATTGTAAATAGTGTTGATAGAAGAGTCTCTGTACCTTCCACCTTTGATTTGTCTAGGGTTTCCAATATGATAGTGAGCTTTCTCAAATGAATTTCTGCAATGTGAGAGACCTCTTGGTTCTGCAAGGCAGCTTTGTTTGATGTAGAAGATCGTCTCCTTCTTCTCTTGTTCAAAGAAGCGGAATCATCGTTATTGATCTTGTTTTGATTTAACAATGAAATAAACATTTCAACGCTCAATGGCAATGACTGTACTGTCTCAACCGAATCGTAAGCCAAATCAATTTCCGCAGTCGTCTCAATCATGTTTTCAACTATCTGCAGTTGGACTGAATGTCTCAAAGTTGGGTATATCTTTATTAACCTTTGTGACATTAAAACTGCCAGTTGTTCATGAGGAGATTTCAATGCTTCTAAAACAAAATCGATACAAGCCTGGTTTTTTTCCTTTGCAGCAACAATGGAAACCACTGATGCTTCAAAGTCTTTAAAACTGGTCTTATTTTTGCTACACTTTGATTCCCATGTCGGACGCTCATTTGCATAGCCGGTTAAAAAATTCTCAAAAACTTGGGAGGAGTTAGATGAGTAACTCTCGTGTCTAGTCAAAAACTTTAATAACATTAATTTTGGCAACGGTAGAGGCATGAAAACAGCTTGATTCGCCCAAAATATAAAGTAAACCTTTTCATTTTTCTTTGGGAATAATATTTGCGATATATCACTGCTCTCAATAAAGTACTCTGAGACAAGCTTCTTTAGCCATGACTCACTGTCTGCCGGGCTGAGCATAGGAATACTTAAGCCCTCTCCATAGATCTTCTCTGCCATAAAATAGTGTTTAGTGAAAGGCCTCTTGGAAATTAGAAGAAGAACCTTTAAAGCGGCCTCCCTAACGGCCTTCGAAACATCTTCTAGTGCAATAGTTAAAATTGGGACCAAGGTAAATACGTTGCAATCGCTACCAATGGTGTTGATTAACTTTGTCAAGTTCGATAAAGATATCAACCGTAATGCGGTTGGAGATGCAGGGGATACAATGATTCTCAGTAGAAAAGTGATTCTACCTTCTAAAGTAGTGAAAAATGAGGATAAGAACAATCCTGGTTGGTACTTCATACTGATAGCACGGATGAACAAGGATAAAATCTTTGAAAATTGTTCGTCATCCTGAACAAGTAAAGACACATTTTTAGTATATATGTACTCCGAGTTTTTGTTTAAGAAGTCTTTGAACGGCTGTTCTGGAGCATTCGAACGAGGGCCATTCACCAAATCCAATTTCTTCAATATGTCATCTCCCTTGCTCAATTCTGTATCCGTGGAAAACAAGGAGGTAGTCAACCTGATTTCAAAAATTTCCCTTTTGATATTAAGTGAATCCAAAGCTTTTAGAACCATCTCTTCATTAATAGAAACCAAATATTCAAAAACCTCAATAAGTGGTGATTTGTCATCTAGCACCTCAGAGAGGTAGATCAAGTCGGTAACAATTAACCTGAGTTTATATGTTTCTAAGCGGGCGGCTTTTAATACAGGAACGATGGACAGTAGCTTTATATGATCATATCGAATAACCGAACGAATGTAAACTGTGGTGAAATTGTCGGCATCGTGTTCATAGTTTTGCAAGAACCCCAGTATATCGTCCAATGGGAACTTTGCATCTAAAAGCCTGTAAAGCTTGTCTTGTAGCTGTTCCAAGTTACCTTGACCCTTCAATGTTTGAAAGAGCTTGCAAATAACCACTAATGAGGTTTTCTTGGAAGGGCTTTCATCGTCCAGCCCACTCAATATAGTTTCAAAAGCAGCCAGGATAATATGCTTCTTCAAGGGCAATGCAGTGGCCAAAACGACTAAAATGGTATGAGCTGCTGTCTGACATTCGCTAGAACCAGAGCCTAACAACTTCGCAGAAACCTCGAGAAGTATAGGGACTAGTTGCTGAAGCTTTTCTTCGTTATTAACATTGAAAGCAATCAAATTGATAAATGAACATGAAGAAAACAAAAGTAAACTGGTATAAGTGACCTTTTGCTTAATTACTCGACAGAGATGGTTGCTGTACAAACGTAGGAAATCCATATCGTTGAACAGCTTGACTATGGTGACATTCGAAGGGGAGTTGTTAGTCTTGAGAAAATTGGAAAGCGGTCCAAAAAGAGGAGGCAGCTTGATAATATTCAAAATCCGCTTAAAGATTGGAGATTGATAGTAGTTCAACGTCGACAACAACAACATCTCTGCGTTGTGAATGTGGATCTGAAAACGGCGCACTAACCATTCTGTCGCATATAAAGCTGGCGTTAGTTGCCACCTGGATGAAATCAGCATGAGATAAGCATTGATACTATTATCCAAATCCTTCTGTTGCTCCTGTGTCTGTTGATTTCTATCAATTGAAACAGAGGTAGAGCTAAACAAGGACCGACTAAATATCCTAAACCTAGGATCCACCTGAATTAATTCATTTAATGCTACTGACGCCTCTTCAAAAATTTGATCATAATCCTGTATTGCTGCAGTCTTTGGATTATACACGAGAGAAGCGGAATGAAGCTTTTGCCTCCGTCTTCTGTCTAATGCAACAGATGCATTGTTAGCAGCAACCTGAGCAAGTTGTTCCTTTAACAAAGACATTACACTGCAGGTATTATGTTTAATGGTCTTGTATTGTTATTGAAATCAATTACACTATGGTGGATTGCAACACTTTAGAAACTCAACGCTAAAAAGACCCTACTCGTTCTAATCCAGAAGGTGGGTATCTATCCTTACAAGCTGTCTCATCTCATCGCTTATTCCTAAAAAAATTTTCAAAAAAAAAGAAATAGATAAATCATTAGGTACGTTATATTATCTCATATGAAAACACATTAAATTAGAATAAAACATCGTTTAATTTAAATACGTCTCTATATTTACGTTTACCTGACGGAGATCATATACTTGTCTTGCATAAGAGCCCGTATTACAACGTGAACAAACCAGTCCGTTTCTTTCCGAATGGATAAACAAACAACGCAGAGGCAAATAGTCCAACGGAAATGCCAATTGAAACCTGAATCATGGTAACACCAAATGAGATCGAGGTTCTCATATCCGCATTTTCAGTTTTAACAGCTGTGCTGTTAGAAACAATAGTGTTAGCGCTTGCTACACTTGAAAGTAGGGTACTTTTTGAGGCGATACCGGATGGCACCTGCACAAAAATTGCAGGCAACATGGCGGTCATCGCAAGGCCTTTCCAAATTCTAGAGTATAAATTGCCCATAATTCCAATTACGAAAGCAGCCATAGACGCTGTAAATTCCGTAGATCCTTGAAAATGCTTACTACTCCAGTAAGTTACAAGATATCCCATACAGGAAATAAGGACCATCATTGGAAGCTGTACCCAGCGAGCTTGGTTAATTAGCGCTATGCCAATTGAAAAGCCTGGAACAAATATAAAGCTGTACCATGGAGATAAGCTGCGAGCGCATGTAGTTTCATTAGTTGCGCCTTTGTATATCCAACCGAAAAGCGCGGCGCCTAGTGTGATACCAAACCCTAAGAACAGGGAATAGATAATGGCATAAAACATACGCACCGAGCCTGCAACTATATTTCTGCTTTGCATCTCTAGAGAACCACAAAGAATGATATATCCCGGTAGAATTAGGGCCAGAGAACCTTGTACAGTAGCACCAAAACAAATGTTTGAGTTCGATATTGAACCTAATGCCCGAGCACAGAAACTGACAACGATGGAAGCAGTAATTTCGAAAACGTTCGAATAAAGATTGGACCGACGAGCCACAACGAACTGTAGCAGACCAACACATGAGCCTATGAAAAATGAAACTACTAGATTAATCCAATCACCACCAAACGCAAAAGGTGTTACCATACTGGAGCAGAAACCATACAAGAATACAGACATCCAGGCAGGATAAAGGTTGTTGTCCATAAGAATTTTGTCTATTACTTGGTTTGCATCCTCAACACTAATGAGGTCGTGGACGACTTGTTTGTAAATGGAGTGTACTTGATGTAGCTTCCAAAGATTTAGCCCTTGCGTACACCGCACCAACTGCACTTCGGAAGTCCTGGTGATAGTATCTCCGAAAGATATTATCATACAACCTGGCATGTAAAGGAATTGGCCATCTATCTCTAGCACACGCGACGTCATAACCATATATTCCTCAAGACGATGGGTTGGTGCGCCGTAGAGCATTAGCGCCTTGCACAAGCGCAACAAGAAACGGTGTCGTTGAAGCAAGTCTGCAATGTGGACAGTGATCCTTGCTTCTGAAAACTTATGTTTGCGTTTGAGTTTACCATATGGTAGCTTACTCCCTTTTGGACGTTTCGATTTAAAGTTTGGGAGGTTATAGTTTTCCGATGCGAAGCTTTCTGAACTTTTACTTGTTCTGTCTCTCTTGTTGCCGCCCCCTTTATTGCCAACGCCGAGGAAACCTTGCGACATATTGGCTTCGCCTTTTTGGTACAGCTGAAGTAATGTACCCAAGACTCCACTACGAACTTGCTGTGGGGGGGCAACATACGTTGCCTCAGATGTGTCATCTTCACCGTCTGAGCTCATCACAGCATTAAATTCGTCATCGTAATGATCTGTTAATGGAGTGAAGAAAATCCCATTTCCTTGATCAGACTCGCCACCTATACTACTTCCTTCCATGGCGGATTGGGTATGATGTGCTTGCACAATCTGTTTAGCAGTTTCTTCAAGCTCCGCTGCTAATTCTGCATTGCCGGCTGCCGCTTCTAGATCGTCTTCCGGCATAGCCGCTTCTACGACCGCAGGAGCTAGCCCGCCGCCTGTAAAGGAGATAAACTTTTCAAGTAAGCCACCTTCCTTGCCAGCATTAACTTCTTCAGCTTCTTCAGCCAGTCGCTCACGATGCGAAGAATTCTTGAGGGTATTTCGACGAAAGAACATCCGGAAATGGTCCATTCTTCCACTCTCCGAGTTCCCTTCTTCCTCCGAGTTTACCTCATTTACTGAGGTGTTATCTCCATCAGTATTTCGCTTATTCTTTTCGTCTTCTTGCCCTCTTTCAGCTTCTACTCCTTGTTCTTTTTCAGCCTCTTTCTCTTCTTCTTCTTCTTCGTGCTCCTCCGGGTTTGGTATATCCCTCAGCTCAGCGGTGCTGTGCTCACGAATAGTATCGATCGCGTCGCGCTCAATAAGCTCGCTGCGATTGGCTCTATGCCCACCTGAACTGCTTCTTTCTTGTTGTCTCCTGAAAGTTGGCAGATCCGGATGTGACCTGGATGTAGCCTTCACTTGTAATCCGTCATTCGCCTCTCTATTGTCATCATGCGACGACACATTCGAAGAAGAAGGCGAAGGTGACAGTAAGGGCGCTGTAGGTGTCTGCGACGTTCTATCGTTAAAGCCTCTTTCGACCGATTCCTCCTCATTCCTATTCGTACCCTTAACAAGAGACGCTTCCATTTTTTTTTGCCCTCCGCCTCTCATGGCTTTCCTTATGTTTCACTATCAGTAGCTTCTATGCAACCAAATACCGTAGCAGATGGATAGTGCTTTTTTATACCATTCAGCTTCTTGCGCCTGTAACTACGCCTGTAGTTCGATCCTTTTTACCTCATCGTTTTTGAAGGAATTATGTCATAGGGCGGGGCCAAAATTCTATATTGTAAATTGAACCTAGACCGTTTTAAAAACTCTACACATTCCTCGAGCCTCTATCGCAAATAACGGATCGTTCTGTGTCATGTGACACGCTATCTTATATATTTCCATATTTGGACACTTTTGGCACTCATCTCCGGCCCGGTGTGTGGGTGTGGTGTATGGGACTTTTTAGAACCTGAAAGAAAAAACGCGGTGCGGCCATTTCTGGGCTTGCTTACTTAATCTGTAGAAACAGGCGCGCGGCGCCTGTCACGGAGATGACGGGAGAGAGAAGAGAAGACAGGCCCATGAAGTTTTGTGGTGCTTGAATGTCACACCCAGACAACTTTACCTATTCGGGAAATATGATTAAATGTAGATCAGTCGTGGGCGGCTAATTCGATGTGTGTCAGTATTGCCCCCCACAAACACAAGATATCTTCTAAACAAGCGTAACAGGAAGAAACAAGATATATAAAGAGGGAAGATTAGAACAGGCAAGTAGATAGTAAGTGGATATTTTTTTGAAGATTGAGGAGAGAGCAACTAGGCAGGCAACTAGCGGTTAAAGCAGGAGCAATTACTTAGCAGCGGCAGCAGTATCAGCAGCAGCGGCAGCAGCAATAGGATTCATAAAGGAAGGAAGACGAGAAAAGAAGGCGAAGAACTAAGTAATCAAAAGATTTCGATAAGTGGAAACTATAGATCCGAGATAGGGAACTAGCAATCAAAGAGAAGAACGCGACCAGCAGATACTTTTTTTTGTTTTTTTTTTTGAAGGGAGGATCATAACCTGACGAAAAAAAAATTTAGGATCCCATTGAGAAGTTGATTTAAAGCGAAGATCGTAGAAAGCACCAGATTAAGGGAAAACAAAGAGCGGACTAAAAAGAACCGAATCTAAAGCGACTGTGCGGTATATATTTAGGGCACCAAGATTGGCATTAAAATCTAAGAATAATTCTGTTAAGTTAGATACACACGCTCAAGCATACGCAGCGACAGACAGGTATATCAAGTATCTCTTATATACCTATTCCACTTATTCTTCTTCTTCTGATCACCGAAGAAAAGCACTTACGTCTTTTGGGTCGAAATCAAATCGAAACTAATCTTTCTTTTTTTTTTTCTTTTAAATGAAATACTATTCGAAGAAGGGCCACCGGGAGCAGGCAGAGGCCATGGGTATCCCCCCAGATGTCAACAACCCGCCTTTTTACATCCCTTTGAAGCCTGTGGAAGGGAGGTATAAGTTGATCCAGGAACTAGGAAATGGATCATTTGGGTCGGTTACTTTAGCGAAAGCACAGTTTGAAATATCACAAATAAATGGGAAAGAAGGCACGTTAATGGATCAATCTATAATCCCTACTATTAGAGAAGAGAATTGGAACAACAAGAACAAGGGCCTTGTTGCGATTAAGACCATGATGACTAGGCTTCCAACATTAAATGACTATACCCGAGTCCGGGAAATCAAATTTATTCTTCAAATTCCAGCACACCCACACTTGGTACAGATATATGAGTTGTTTATAGATGATTCATTGTACCAATTGCACATTGTTATGGAGTGTATGGAGCAGAATATTTATCAACTAATGAAATGTCGCAAAAGGCGGGTTTTTTCGTTGCCAACACTAAGATCGATATTATCACAAATAATTTCAGGCATTCGGCACATTCATGCTCATAACTTTTACCACCGTGATATAAAGCCTGAGAATATATTAATTTCGCCAGCGAACCGCTACTATAGTAAAAGTTGGATTAGTGCAGGCCATTATTCTGATAACTATGTGGTAAAAATTGCAGATTATGGATTAGCTCGCCATGTGACTAATAAATCGCCATATACAGCCTACGTCTCTACAAGATGGTACAGATCTCCTGAGATTCTACTTCGCCAAGGTTCTTATTCCAGACCACTAGATATTTGGGCCTTTGGATGTGTTGCAGTTGAAGTGGCCACCTTTAAGCCACTATTTCCTGGAGCTGACGAGATGGACCAAATCTGGAAGATTCTTGAGTTGCTAGGTACCCCTCATCCATGCCATGAATCTAAAATATCGGGCTATGTCCCACATGGGGGTGCATGGCTACAGGCAGAGCATTTGGCATCGAGATTAAACTTAAAATTCCCTTACGTTGAAGGTAAGGATATTTCATGGGTTATGTGTAACCCACAACTAGAATCGTTATGTGATGTGGTAAGAGCATGCTTAGTTTGGCACCCAGATGATAGAGCCACTGTTGAAGATTTGTGTCAAATGCCATACTTTGCCGGAACAATTGTTCAGGAAACAGCGAAGCAGCCGCAACAGCAGCCGCAGCAGCAGCAGCAGCAGCAACAGCAACAGCAAACTTCTTTGACAACAGCTCATTCAGCCATGATGTTTGCAGGTATGATGGCCACATCAGGATTGCAAAATAGGCGCCTGATCTTTAACGATAGTAACAATAGTACAAACTCGAATACTACCACCAATAGTACAACGACGGTAACAAATACAACAACGGCAACGGAGATAATGAATAACGGCAATGCTAATAATAGTAATAATAACACTACCACAACGGCAACAACTACAAATAATAATAATAATAATAATAATAATAATAATTCCACTACTATAGCAACCAATAATAATACCAGGAAAAGGGAAACAAATGACGAAAACGATGTTGAATCATTGGCACATCCAATTCCAATAAAGCGCACATTGGCGAATTTGTTAAGTTTCAATAAAGAGGAGCCACAACTAAGTTTTCAAGAGTTCTTGAAAGAAACGTCCTCTGATAAGATTAGATCGACCAATAATAACAGTAACAATAACAACAACAGCATCAGCAATAGTATTAATCAGGAAAGAAACTCAAATAGTAGTATTCATCATATTATTACAACCACTGAGAATACACTAAACGGCTCAATTAACAATAGTGCCACAACCCATACTGCGAACAAAAACCATCGCAACGGTAACAATAGTAACAATAATAACGAACATCATAATAGTAACATTATTTCCACAAGCAACTCGACTGCTGTCAAAAATAGCCACAATAAGGTTGCAAAATTTACTAGTAGTAAGTCGAAAAGTGGCGATATTAGGGCATTCTCTGATTCAACAGTTTCAGGTCCGGAACAAATTGCGAAGGAACTATCAACAAACATTGAATTATATCAAGAACCACCTCCGCTGGCGGAGGAACAACCGTTATATGATGATATATTCGGAACGACTGAAAACATAGAACTGGATGAAGACGGTGACGATGACGATGATGACGATGATCCGGAGGAGGATGACAGCTTTATACTGATGTACAAAAATGTCATGAATCATCAAAGCAACAACAACACAAACGTCAGTAACAACCAAAGGGGGGCAGTAGAACCGCTTGCCCGTAATTACATTCACGACTCGACGAGGCAAAATTGTCATGCAATAGATGAGATGTCTATTGATGACGCCTCAACTGATTCTCACAATCAAATACCTCGCGATTTTATTATGGAGCCCACCACTATTCCACAGCATGGTATACTNCCGCCGCCACAAGTTCGTCATGAACCAACGCCTAATCATAGCTTTGAAGATGGTTTAAGCTTCTAGGCACACTTCAGGTATGTTTAACAACTCAAAATCCTAAAAAAAAATCACTACTTTTAGCATGCATACATCATACTCCCCCCCTTTTTTAAAAAAATAAAGCTAGTTAAAACCAGTAACACATACAATGCAAACCGTCGCTTCTTTGGCGCTTCTTTGGCGCTTCGTTTGTCACCATTTCACTATATTATTCGTTATTTACCATTTATTTTACTGTTTGTCTGCCTGTCGATCCCATTACCATTAAATTAGTTTTATCCTTTTTTATTATTACTATCCTTTCTATTATTATTATTATTATTATTATTATTATTATTATTATTATTATTATTATTATTCTTATTACTTTCATTTTAATTCTTAAAAGCTGTTGAGGCTTTACGCTTGACGTTCTCATGACAGAAACGAATTTTGCTATAGGATATTAACTTACCCGTCCAAAATGTACATCGTCCATAAGCTCAATGGTGCCAAGTATACAATATGCACTGTAATTAGTAAATAGATACTCATGATAAAACCATTTTTAAATTCACCTATTCGTTCGCAGGAGTCTCCAAAAGCTTCTTCTTTAAATCAACCTATTATGATGTGACGCGCTTTTCTATTACCTTCTGACGTTCTGTTTCACTTATTCCTTACTATGTCTTTTTTTTCTTTTCACCCCATACATTGCAGAGCTGCGTTCTACCGAGCGAGATACTTCTCTCTGCAGACATGCCCTACATAAATACACGTCAACGTCGAGATTCAATATATGATATATGGATATATATATATAATTTATTTATATGGCTGTATTTTACAACACCCCTAGGTCTCTTGATACCCCTAGGCCTTTTGATGCCTTTTCCCTCGAAGAAAACCCTAGAATTACATAACTGTGCCTTTTCTAACTTACCCCTTTCATTGACTATCCCTCTGTCGGATCTATTTTACGGAACCCATCCTTTATTGGTTGAGATGTTGCATCATCCCCCAAGATTTTTCACGTATTTGCTTGTCGAACTCAGAAGATTTTTCTATCTGTAACTTATATCATCTGATATTGTCAGCATTTAAGGAAACTGTTTCTAGAATCTAGATCATCTTGTATCCCTATGTAGTACCCCGTTCTTCGGTTGTCCACACCAGGGCCAGCAGATAATAAATACGCAACGTGTATTTGTCCGGTAGATTTTAATGGCCCAATCACAATATCCATGTAGACATGATTTACAAACTATCCCCTGTTGCAGGTGATTCAGCCATTTATTTCGTAGTCGCTCGCTTTTTAGCAGGCACCAAAGCAGAAACGAGTAGCTTTTTGCTCCGTACACACTACTGGCGCCGAGGCTGTCAGGGACTAATAATCTCAGTTACGAAACCTAAGATGGTTGCTTACTTCAACCGTATCTGTCATCATAGCTCTTAAAGTTCAGATGAGGTAAATCGTACTTTATTAATTTGTCGACGCTCGTAATGCTCGTAATATTTGAAATATATTTAAACGATGTCGTTAAATGCTTAGTGTTACTCGTACATTTCTCTAACATTAACATGCATTAAACAGATCAACCTGATTCATTCAGAAGATGCTCCAATCGCAGGCTGCCATGAGAGATGTTGTGACTGAGCTCTGAATTCCTTTGCAAGACAACTAAATACTGTTACAACTCATAACATTTACGTTATTCTGCCTGAACATTTGAATAACAAGCAGTTCCAACGTTATTCACCTATTAAGTGTTCATAGAAGAGCTCAAAGTAGAAAAGAGCTGCTACTTGCTGTAATATAGTGGCTTAGCCATAGAAGCCATTCGTAACTTCTTTCTATGCTACGCTACGTACGGATGATCAGGGGCTTTCAACAAAAAAAATACACATTTCATTGGGAGGGAACGAGACGAACTGTACGGCTATGAAAATACAACGCTTGAAAAGAGAAGCTTGCGTACCTACCACTACATACAAAGGCGAAGAAGTTGCTACATATCGATCTACATTAAACGATATTTAAAGGATATTGGGGTGATAAAAAGCATCTAAGACTACTGGCCATTGAACAGAGGGCCAAAATAGTATTTTGATAGATTATTAACGAGAGAGTTAAAACGGTATCCTAGTAAAGCGCAACAAATACGCTATTATAAGTGTTAATAGCTAAGGGGGTATTGACTATTTTTTTGGTTTGTAGTGGCTTAGAAAAGGTTTGCTTTTTTTAGGACTTCTATGCTCGTAGTTTAAGTTTCCTTTGACAACTATTAGTCAGTATTAAGGCCGAAGACCAATGGGAACAGCTAGTAATGATAGCGGTGGAGACTATCATCCTGAGGAACAGTCCTTGTTAGAAGATGCTTCAACTTTACTGATGTTTTCGCAGAGTAATAGTCAGGCAGGAGGGAACAATCAGACACAAAGCCAGGACCGTCAACAAATAAAGCCGGAGAGATCAAGTTTAAGCTCTTCATCTCTGTTTCCTTTAAAAGCAAATAACACGCCATCAAGTAAGCTGTCTATTCCGTCTGCAATCGAGAACATTGAAGCCAACCTCGCTTTAAATGCAAAGTCTATCAGTACTTTGACTTCACCTGGACCGGCAGATGCTGCTTTAATGGATGACACACAACTATCATCCGGTGATAATAATTCTAAGACGCGTTCTGGGAGTGGCTCATCAATATCGTCGCAGAAGGGTCGCGTAGCAGCAGCAGCTTTAGCTGCTGCTGCTGTAGTGCCATTACCACTTAAGCGCACTTACGAAGGGAAGGATGTGACGCATGAGAAAGAAATAAAGCAAGAGCAACAACAAAAATTGAGCAAGGAGACCCATGAGGAGTCTGTTGGTGTCCTATCGGGTAAGGAGGAGTCCGTTGAAGGAGAACATCAGGAGACTGGTACATACTCTAATGTAAAGAATGAAGGTAAAGATGAGTGGCCTGTCCCGGACTCCTATATAGTTGATCCGGACGACGGTATTATTACATGTGTGTGCGGTTTTGATGACGATGACGGATTTACTATACAATGTGATCATTGCTATCGCTGGCAACATGCTACATGCTATGGCATTGAGGATGAGAACGCTGCACCCGACGATTTCTTGTGTAAAGTATGCCATCCCAGAAACATTGATGTGAAAGCTGCCAAAAGGAAACAGCAGGAGCGACTAAGGGGCAATAAACGAAGAAAGCGGAGTACTCAGAATGAAGAACATACACCTTCCAGAGACCAAACTGCCGTAGGCTCAAATAGTAATAGAAGTGACCCCAATGAGTCTACTGGTACACAGGTAACCAATCCACCGTCTGTGGCAGCTGCAGAACCAGCTGCGAAGCAGTTTTTTATGAATGCGAAGGAGGCGTTTCCCGCTGTGTATTTGCCCCTTACTACCTACGACTACAAGGACAAATATGTTGGCCTCTTTATTTCCAAGCACAGCGATGATGATTGGGTGATCCCGTACAATAAAAAGACATTTAAACCGCTTCTCGTAGAAGTTCGACCCTATCCTGATGGCACACATCAGAGAACCTTTCCAGGATTTTCAAAGCTTGGTCTATTTATTCAACAGACATGTCCCAAAGGAACACTTATTGATGAGTTCCTAGGGGAAGTAGATTTCCAAAAGAATTATCTAGCTGATCCAAGGAATAATTATCGATTGCTTGGAAGTCCTAGCTCAAAAGTTCTTTTTCATCCCCACTGGCCTATTTATATTGATGCAAGGTTGAGTGGAAACGTAACCAGATGCATACGGCATTCATGCTACCCTAATGTGGAGCTTGTTACAGTTAGGCTTGACCCAAACTCTTCAGTCTCTTCCACTGCGCTGCAGAACCAACACAATAATGTCAAATTTGTGCTAAGGGCACTACGTGATATAAGCAAAGATGAGGAATTACATATCAAATGGGATTGGGACCTACGTCATCCAATTTGGAGACTTATTAATGGTTCCAGCATAGACTCTTTGGAGGAAGCAGATAGATTTTTGTTGATCCACTCGGTGGACACTGTTTTAAGCCTATGCGACTGCGCATGTGGAAATAGCAAGGATTGCCACTTATTAAAGGTTAAGAAATATGCGCAGTCTTTGTACAAGTCTATAAAATCCAAGATGAACAACAGATACAAGCTTAACGAGATTTTGCAAAGGGGGAAAGTACAGCATAGAAGGCAAACGCCGATTTTATCATCACTTGCTCACGAAGCTATCACGAATTCAGCTAGGGCTCACGAGGTATTGGTTAATTTCAATAATTCTAAGTTGGCCTACCTTGAGGCAAAGGACAAGCTACCAACTAAACAGTCGGAATCTTCCGACACTGATGCAGCACCCAATGCCAAATACGCTTCTTCTATCCAAGGGCTCGACATGGACATGCAGGTCACCTCGCTCTCAAAGGACCTTAAACCATATAAGTACAGGCTTCTTGAACGTTATCGGGAGGCGAACACCAAAATCAACCTCAAGGATAAGAACCCCGTTATCATAAACCCTTTTGAGTTTGATGAATCCGGTGTTCGTAATTTAAAGGCATTGGCTATTCCTGTAGAGGTTCAAATACCAATACATCAACCCGTTGATGTCCCTACCAACAGCACTCGCCCATCTAGTGCACAAACTGAGACTGTTAACTCCTCTGTGCGAGATGTAGTCGAACAAGCTGCATCAAGACCTATAGCACACGCAGCAACCCCCCTCACAACTGCTGCAAGCATAGGCGCTGTGGCAGCTGCGGCCGTAACAGCTTCCACTACGGGTGTACTTGGTTCCAATGCTTTGGCAGCAGCAGCACCGAACCCTCAGAATACGAAGAAGAAACTCTCCTTTGCTGATTACAAGCGCAAAGTAAAGCCAGCATGACCGCCGTAAGATGCGGCTCAGCCAGCTCCATAATGATGATAATATATATGGGATTTTTAATTTATATTAATATATTCATTCCAAATTACTATCCCAGCCTTAAATAAACAATGCACGAACAAAATTTGATCTTTTTACTATGAACGTATCGAATGATAAAATGTAAAAATTTGTAGTACGTTACAGCAGTACAAGAATTTGTCTTGTAATTCAGATGTCTACGAAGTTGTTCTACACTAGAAGTTGAGTACTACACAGCTGCTATTTATTTAAAGCGCCATGGCACATAGAGTATTGGTTCAGTTAGTGTTTACTGGTGCCCGTGTATTCGGCCGCGCTTTCACAGAGGCCTACAAGCAAACTGCTGCACAGATGGCCAAGCAGGGTACCAGCTCAACAGCAAGATCACAAACTGGCTCCTCAAATGTAGAATATGGGGGTATCACATTAGATGAGAGCTGTAAGATTCTAAACATCGAAAACAGTGAAAAAACCATGAATCTCGACAACATTGAGAAGAGATTTAAGTACCTATTCGATGTCAATGATAGAGAAAAGGGCGGGTCATTCTACTTGCAGAGCAAGATATACAGAGCCGCTGAAAGGTTGAAATGGGAAATTGCACAGCGAGAGAAAGCATCATCAGAAGCTGAACCGGACGAAAGCAAGAAGTAGAGAAACCCTTAACTAATCCCTAGTAAACTAGTATAAAACGCATGTAGATAGCTTTTAAAAAAACCACTAAGTTCATAAGTTTTGTTGCAAATTACCAGACCAAGAGCTAAAAAGCAGACTACAGCAAGGCTGAATGTATATAAAATGTCCTAACATGAGGAGAGGCACAGCGGATATTCAACACGGACAACGGTTAGGAGGTCCTATAAATAACATGCTTCTCCTGGGCTTCCAGCAAGCTGGCTTGGCCCAAGTCCCCTCATAGTAGATAATGATCTAAGAAACCGAAACGAAGAGGAATCTGTTACCAGCTTGTTTGGAGCAGGTCACATTCCTCTCAGCTATGGGTTGAATTCGCAACTATCATCAAAGCCCAGTATTAACTCCAGCCGTACCGCACAAACAATGTCTGCGCGGCAAAACCTTTGAGGCTGAGATAATAGAAGCACAGTTTCTATCAAAATGTAATTAATATTATCTTTAGATAAGTATTAACCACTACTGATGTTGGTTTTCTAAAAAACAATCAAGTAATAATCAGTGAGATAAAATTTTTTTTGGCTCTTTTATACAAACTATATACTTGTTACCCGGGCTTCACTGAACTAGTTACTTTTCGGTTAGGGTTAAAAGTATACTGCTGACATCTAAAAGAACTCACCAGCTGGAGGTGTGATAGCAACCTCTTGTATCTTATCTTGTCGCCATAAACAGTTAATGCTAGTACTAAGTGTCTAAAAGGCTCTGTATCCTCTGTTCTTCGGCTCTAAAATCAAGAGAATAGAAACGACATCGTACGTAGCAGAGAATCCTGCTACTAGCGTTTCAATAATAGAGAATATTAATAGCTTAGTATTACTCAGTAATATAAGAAGGTTACAAGTGTTAATTAATAATGCTTTGTTTTGGGGCTGGCTTTATAAAGATTCAGTCCTGCGTATAGACAGATGATGATCATAAAAAATAACGGCTACCGCCGACTTTTTGGAATACGACTATAAACACTCAAAAGGCAAACACCAAGGCTAATTGTAGTTATGACCAAACTTGAGGCTATAGATTATGCTGTGCAGTTTATCCCTGAGTTTTTTTCATTAGAAGGCGAAGCCATAAGAGATATTTGTAATAGTATCCTTTCTAACGCTAATGGGGATCCAACCGTTGTTGCTCAAGAGTTTTTAGAACTTTTAGGCCACAGTGACCAGTCGTATGACTTCATCTTCAACTTCAATCAGAAGTTGGAGGATGTACCAACAAATGTAGTCGATGTGAGTTCCACGAAGGTAGAAGGTCCTGTGGCGGATAAACCGTTGAAAGTCGAAGATACTACTAGTAACACAGCTGATACAGCAGATACTGACAAGGAGTTACCTCCTTCGAGCAGTAGGAAGTCTGAACAGAAGAACACAAGAAACAAGCTTCATACATTGGAGGAAGTAGAGAATGCTCTTAAAATTTTGGAACTACAGGGTTCAAATGCCAAAAATGCCGACTCTTTCCGCTGCAATTGCCAAGCAAAGATACATCCACTTTTCGAAGTAGCTCCTAATTGCTTATCGTGTGGCAAGATCATTTGCTGTCGAGAGGGTTTAAATCTTAACAATTGCACGTTTTGTGGTGCTGAATTGATGTCTATGGAAGAAAGAGCTCAAATTATAGAATTGCTACAACAGGAAAAGAAAGGGCATGATACGCAGAGATCTGAAGCTGTGCCAGCCGTAAAGAAGAAGGAGAAGTTTTTCAAGTTCATCAACGCCAAGGGTGGAAATATGTTTGTTGAACAGGAAAAGATCTTTGATCATTTGGAGAAGGAGAAAGAGCGCCAACGAAAGCGTAAGGAAGTACTTGAGAGTATTGCAGAAGATGAATCTAGTACCAAAAATGATGTAAATGAAGATAAACCTGTAGACGAGGAACTTGCTGCTGCGCAGAAGCGATTGCAACAGTTGTTGGTATTCCAGGAGACGGGGGCAGAACGTATGACAATCATAGACAACGCCAGCGACTTCAGCATGAGCAACGACGCAGGGATCTGGGGATCAACATATGAGAAAGCTATGCTTCTCAAACAGCAACAGAAGAATTATAAGAAATGGGAACTAATGGAGAAGGAGCGTACAGGAAGGAGTGACAAAATGGTCTTGGATCTCACTATTGACAAAGATGGTAAGGCTCGTTTGGTGAAAGCTGAAAGAGCTTTTGGTTCTGCACAAGGAAACTCAGATGACGCTGGCGAATTTGTCGATGAAGAATATGCAAAGGATTTGAAAGAATATAAGGAACTGCAGGAGAAGATCAGACAAGAAAAGGCTGCACAGGCGAACGAATTATCAAAAAGAGTTTGGGATCATGAAAGTTATAATTCCCAATTTAAAAAGCCAGTATATGTAGGTGCAAGCAACTACACAGAAGATGCAACAACGGCAGTTGCAAAAAGCACGCAGGGGCGCGTTCAATTGGATGCTAACAGTGAAGCACACTTAGAAGAGAATATATTAGCCGTTTTATAAGTATACGCTTTAAACAAAGGCTCGAATTGACATAAAAAAGAGAATTCTACCAACTGAGGCACTAAATATACAGTTTATGTTAATCCCATTTCGAAGATTTATGTGTAGTGGTCATCCAGAACCGGCAGAAACTGGCCCATTATCAGCATGGGGATATTGAAGCTGTCCCTCTTGACGGTCCAGATACACGCACATTTTAGGAACAATCCGCTAGAAAGCAAAAGGTTACAATCACTAAAAATCGCTTGACCATCAGATGTAGCTGCAATACCTTTCTTTGAAGAGAATGCCAGATATTCGTTGAAGACCTTGAAGTATTCTACTATACTGTCGTTATCAAAATATTCCATGATGAACCTTCTTTTTGACAGTACTTCCTTCCTTGAATACCCTGTTAAAGAAATAAATTCATTGCTAGCGTAACAAAGCTCCCCAGAGCGCCTCCATATACACATTGGGATGCAGTTCACCATCTTAGACATCCCCTCATATTCCAATAGCGTACGCTGCAAGATGAATTCTTGCATCCTCAAATCACCTTCGATAAGATTTGAGGTTAGTGTTACAAATATGGGGGCATAGTGTATCTTAATAGATTGAGCAATAGTTTGCAGTTTTTTCCACCCAGTCTTCACTGCTTCGGTACTGCTATCCAAAAACCGGTCTCGCAGAAGAGCCAGTAAGTCCTGATAGGCCTCACGATAGTTATGCGGGACAATGCTTTCTTGATACTTATACAGGTCTTCTGGCGTTTTAATAAGCTGCCTCAGCGCATAAGGGCTCATTAGATCAAACTTTGGACAGTTACCGTCATTTTCTGATGTTGATGGTATTGTTGTCCCATCGCTGTTTTGGTATGACGATGTTAGGTACGCCATGTCCAATGAAATATGCATACGCGAATTCACCCGAGGAAACTGTTCGGCGTCTGCCGTAAGCTCCATCATTGACGCAGTCTTCGGAGAACCGGAGGGATTCACAGCGCCATCTTCCATCTTAGAATTCATCTCCTCTTCTGTACTATGCAGCGTCCCTAGTTCATCTGTATATGGGGTGCCCAGGATCTCATTTAATTTCATATACTCATTCGAAGCCCAAGTGCTGCCAAACGCTGAGATTCCTGGATTGCTATTTTCCAATCCCGATGTGGGAATCTCACCGCCCATCTCAGTTCCTAGATTCCGGTTTCCAATGGCAAAGGCCTCAGGCAGCAACGCATCATCGTGTATTATTGGGTCCACTTCACTAGTGAATAGCGCTGTGAGGCTGGGTATCTTACATAACCCTTCTGCTTCCCCGCGTTCTTTTTCAAGGCCAACCATACCCGCTCCAACATTTGGTCCAACAGAACATTGACTATTGGAGTCTTGAACAAGACTTTCTCCATTTGTCTCCTCCTTCTTGATGACATCAGCTTCATCCAAGGGACTCTTTTCAGTACCCAGTTTCTCGAGTTTGGCAGCTCGCGCTCGGTGACCAGTACTAGTCGCAACCCGCTTATTTTTACTGCCTAGATTAGATGTATGCCCGAACTTTGCCCTCTTCTTCCTAGGCTTGCGTATGTTATCTCTACATGAACTATCAATGTTTCTCTTAACACAATTTTGACACGGTCTACCTATGTCACATTGCAAATGCTTTTCGTGACAGAACACACAAGCTCGCGAGATAGGTTTCCGATTTAGCTTCTCTTCTGCTGGTATTTTCTTAGTCATAATCCTCAATTTAGTCGGCTGTCAGGAATCATCTTCCTCTCATTTGAATACATTTATTTGTTAAATTAATTTGCCAATTATCAACTAAAAAGTAGAGCCCTTTTTAGAACGCTCACCTAAAATAGTTTTCACTTGCTATTTCACATATAGTAACTATAGTAAAATAAGGCATTATACCACGTAACATAGAGAAAGCTGTTGGTTTGTAGGACCTTTTCGGCGGGAGGGGCATCTAGATGACTGCTCCCGACTTCGGGTATATATACTAAAGAAAGTCCGGACAGGATCCGTGCGATCACGTGCTTGCTGCACATTTTATCGGAACAGGACAAGTCAGTAGTTAAACTCGTTGTTGCTCCGCTTGAGTGCAATATTTGCCATCCTTAACATCTTGGATCTAGGGTCTTCTTTTTGTTGCTTTGGCTTTTCCTTTTTTCCGCTTAAAGAAGCCATACTCTTGGGGCGTTCTCTTAGGGCGAAGGACTTTGCAAGATGCCCAAGATGTAGACATTTAATATTGAAGTAGATACGCTCGTTCGAGGTGTGAGTAGCGTAGGCACGTATGTGGCTTGTGTAGCCCTTCAAACAATGTTCTTTAAATATTGAATCTTCTAGGGCGCGTCGTTCAATGTTTAGATGCCATGTTGTGGCATTATTATCCCAAGCAGAGGTAGTTGTACTATCTGTTGTATTCTTGTCTCTATCACTTCTTAAGACATTGAAGTTACTGAAGGCGGGTTTCAAGACATCTTCCTCGTATTTAAGCAGTTTCCACCCACGTTTGTGGTATGGCTTGATGCGTTCGACATAGCCTTCTTCTTCCCCAGGTAATAGGAACAGTACAGACTCACCCTTGTCTCCTGCACGGGCGGTTCTACCGATTCTGTGAAGATG
Source organism: Eremothecium coryli CBS 5749 (assembly GCA_000710315.1). Taxonomy (NCBI): domain Eukaryota; kingdom Fungi; phylum Ascomycota; class Saccharomycetes; order Saccharomycetales; family Saccharomycetaceae; genus Eremothecium; species Eremothecium coryli. Next base: position 1,273,413 of record AZAH01000001.1, read on the forward strand.
GTCTTCAACTGCAAATGGTGGATCCATCTCTATAACGGTGCTGACGCTAGGCAAGTCGAGACCTCTGGACGCAACGTCAGTGCAGAACATTATGAGGTGCTTTCCAGCTGTAGCTTCTGAGTTAGTTGAAAAATGCTTTAAAGTGGCAGTACGTGTTTGTTGCATTAGAGAACCATGTAGCTTATAGAATATGATACCAGGATTTTCCTTACCAGTAATGCTTGGGAAAATATCATTGCCCTTTGTCAGAGACCTCACAGTGTCAGCAACAAGGTTCTTGTAATGGTCTCCTGTCGAAGAGAAGGTCTCATAATGGAAGTTAACACTATCTGAACACGAAAGGAACACTATGGTACGTGATGTTATGTTTTGGGTAGTTTTCTTCACGAGGTTGTTAAGCAGACCACATAGGGTGATAAGTCTTAGTTTAGGTGGCACTACGAGAACGTTCTGCAGCAATTGGTCTGGAACAGAACTACAGTCGAGTTCGCCCTGCCCACCACTTATCACCTTGTGATCCTTAAGAGCAATATTACCCAGCTTTGTTACATTTCCCTTCCTCGTGGCACTGCACAATGTATGAATGATACGACTTGGTAGCTTTGGAAATCTTGCTGTATCGCAGGGTATCTCATGGATAATATCTAATATCTCCTTAATAGTTTCTTCGAAACCAAGTTCCATTAGCTTATCACCCTCATCAAGGACGAGATACCTCAGGGAGGATTTTAATTGTTCTCTAATCACCTTGGTATGTTGAAGGTGGTCTAACATACGGCCAGGTGTACCAATAATGAAGTTTGCACCTTTCCTCAATCGTGCTTTCTCAGATTTCTTACGTTCTCCACCAATCAATAGACAGGGCACTAAGTAGTGACAGCAGCGCACTAAGCTGCTGACCACATCATAGATCTGCTGTGCCAGTTCTCGTGTGGGTGCTACTATCATTGCAAAACATCCGCTAGTCCTGTCCAACTTCTCTCCCATGGAAAGAATGGATTGCAGTACAGGCAGCATAAATGCCAACGTTTTACCTGAGCCAGTCTGGGCATGGATAAACAAGTCATGATGGTTTTCTAGGAGCTCCGGTATAGCCAACCTTTGAATGTTAGTTGGTTTAGTGATCTTCATTACTTCCTTTAAGTGGGGAAGTAAGGGTGCCTTGATATTCAGCGCTTCAAATGAGTCCTTCAGCAATGGTGCATTTGAAGGGGTAACTTCCGAGCTCTCGTCGTATTCATTGCTATTCACATTGGTAGATATCTGTCTATTAGAAGTAAACAATGAAGAGATGTACTCACCGTTGGGTTGCATAGATTTAGGTGGTTTTTGACCCATAGAATTGGCCGGTGCTGATGCTTTTCTGCTTGTCTTACCACTGGCTTTTTTATTAGCTGGCCCTTCAGCAAATTCTTTAAGGTCATACTCAGAAGCTGCTGCAATATCTTTAACTGCATTCTCATAAGACCTCTTTCTATTTGACTTTTTACCTTCCAAACTTAACTTCATCTTCCGTCGATCTTTCCATCTACCGCCCGTAACCTTCACTTTACTTTTGGTAGCGACGCTGGAAGCAGCGTCGCTGGTGTCAATGTTCATTAACATAAGCCCATCATCATCATCACTAGACATTACAACGCTTAGTAACTAATGTATCACTATGCTATCTGTTTATGTGCTCTGTGGATGAAGCTCATCTCATCTCATAAGAACTGAGAATTTTTTTCCAATACCTAAAGAAAGAAAAAGCAATGTCAATAAAACGACCTTTAACAAGAGAGCATACAGTATCTTTAAATCAACTATACCGTTGCAGGTGCGTTAGTGTGGTGATATTCTGAGCAGCAATGGGTAAAAATCTCTTTATGGTAGAGGAGGATGGAGACGCTGTTATGCCTGATGCAAGTGAGGTGGAGGCGAAGCAAGAGGTAGCAGCACCGCGTACCAGTGCCGAAGAAATAGATGATCCGATAGTTGAGGAAATACCCATTAACCTTACATATGGCCCTTGCCCTCTCCATATCCTCCAGTATTCCAATAAACCAAAGAAGATGGGCAGACGTCTAGTAGACCATCCGCCCGTGAGGGAGGTTCGTTTCAAACCTAAGAGTAGTCTTCTGGAACTTGATATCCCTCTCAACACCGAGGTCTTTTATAATCAAAATCGTGCTAAGGATGATTGGAATGGTGTAGAAGTACAGAGTATGAAAGGTGTTGGAGTGGTTAACAAGGGACAATATGTGGGGCTGATGCATGAAGGTCAAATGTATCTGATGCCAATAGAAACCGTTGTACAAATGAGACCTTACTTTCGCTATATTGACCGTACTCAGCAACAGCAGCGCAAGCAGGATGACTCAGGCGCCGCTAATGATGGAGCTGGTAAGCCGAAGGCGCAAGTCGTGACCATGTCGGTTAAAAGCTCAAGTGAAGCAAACCAGAATAGGTTAGGTGGGTCTTTGTTAGCACATAAAATCGCAGAAGAAGAAACTGAGAAGGAGATGGCCTGGAAAGAAGATACATTCGACAGTTTCCTTGCGGAGATTACAACTGAAGAATCTAAGGTGCCATTAGTTCCACTGGACGACAGTACTGCATATATTGAAAACTTGATAAGGTAGTGTCCATCAGCTGAGGTGGCCTAGCGTTACCATTACTAAATATCGTACATAATATAATAGAGTTAGTGGAGGCGAAATTATTAATCATACCACATCTTGATCAATTCTTCTGACACAGCGCTTGGTGTAAGGACTCCTAAGTCTGTAATTAATGCGGTGATATTCTCATGAGAGGTATAATCGATAAGAGGACTTGCTAATAACCCAGATTCGTCGCTGCGCGAGAAATCTAATGGGTCTCTCTCCATAGGTAGATCATCTGGCGAAAGAGGGAACATACGTACAAACTTGTGGGATTCACTAACAACATAAAATGGTTTTCTTGCGTTTTTCGCAAGCACACCTATGGTATACGTTCCTACAATGTTGATAATCCCACCAGATTCAGCCACCCCTTCCGCACCAACCAGTACTTTATCAATCTTGTGGATTATCGAACCAACTGCACTGTCAACAATCATAGTAACAGGTATGCCATTTTTCTTCAACAGCTCATAAAGCTGTGTTCCTTGCTGTGTTGGCCTAGCTTCTGTTATAACGCATCTGAACCTGATGAGCTTCTCTGCTGCGTAGCTTAAGAGAGAATACACCGCTCTAGAAAAACCGTGAACCAAAATAATATCATCATCAGTAATAAAATCTATGCCTATCTTTGCAATCTTAGCTCTTGATTTCTTTGCTCTAGAGACGAACAACTGTCCATTTTCAATCAGATGTTGCTTACAGTTTTCCCAGTCACCGTAAAGATGAGTATTCCTTAGCACAAATCTCATGAAAATATCACAACCAGCTCTAAGGGAGATTGAGTTAGGAATAGAAGTTGTTAACTCCAATGTGGAAGACTTTACAGAGTTGATCATTTCTGCGGAAGTGCTTGGATTCTTCACCTTCAACATTGTAACCAGCGCTTCAATGGCTGCGATTGGCATTGTCATTTCGTTATCATCCTCTAAGAACTTTAGATAAGTTTCAGTTATGTTGAATTCTTCAGTCATTTTCAATCACTTAAAACTCTTTACTTCGGTTTAGTATGCCTTGCTGATGAGTATCTGTTGATGTATCATAGTACTTGGGAAGTCAAAACTTTTTTTTATCTCCTCTAGTTAATCACAACTACATCAAATATACAGCGGTAAAGTGGTGAACAAACGGGTGGAAGTTAACCATGGTGTTCTCTAGAGTGCTCAGAGGGTATGCTACAAAATGCGATATAAGTAAGATACGAAATATTGGTATTATTGCACATATAGATGCTGGAAAGACAACAACTACCGAGAGGATGCTTTATTACAGCGGTAAGACCAACAGAATAGGTGATGTCGACCAGGGGGATACCATAACTGACTTCTTACCGCAAGAAAGAGCCAGGGGGATCACAATTCAAAGCGCAGCAATTTCTTTCAATTGGCAGAAGAAATACAGTATAAATCTCATCGACACGCCTGGGCACGCAGACTTCACTTTTGAGGTTATAAAGTCATTGAAGGTTCTAGATGGATGCATTACGATTCTTGATGCTGTTGCAGGTGTTGAATCGCAAACAGAAAAGGTTTGGAAGCAGTCCCTGAATATTCCAAAAGTATGTTTTATCAATAAAATGGATAGAGTAGGAGCAGGTTACAGTAGGACAGTAAAGGAATTGATAGTGAAGATGAAAACACGAGTAATGCTAGTAAATGTCCCTGTTTTCCATAAAGACCCTGTGACACAGCAACCTGTTTTCAAGGGGGTGTTAGACGTTGTGAATAAAGCTGTTTTACTGTGGGATCCAAATGACCCCAATAAGATAGAAGCACAGGAGATAGGTACCGTTAGTGAACATTATGAAGAGCTTGTGCGCTGTAGAGAATCTTTGCTGGATACACTGAGCGAAGTGGACGACGGTCTGGTGGAGTATTTCCTGGAAGAAGCAGAAAGTGACTGTATGAAAGTTCCTGCGGAGTTGCTGTCAATCGGTATTCGGAAAGCCACGCTCTCTAACTATGCCACTCCCATACTTTGCGGCGCTTCATTTAGAAACATTGGTGTACAGCCTTTATTAGATGCAGTGATAAACTATCTACCATCTCCTTTGGATGCAAGGCTCCCCGAGGTAAGTGATAATTCCATACCTATAGTACGCGATCCGAAAACAGGAATGTTGGTAAACAACAACGATACTTTATGTATGGCATTGGCATTCAAAGTAACTACTGACAATATTCGTGGTATTATGATATTTGTTAGAGTTTATTCAGGCGTCCTTGTTAGCGGCCATACAGCCCATAACTCCACAACTGGAGTTAATTTCAGGCTAGGAAAGCTAGTAAAGATGCATGCCAATGTTACAGAAGAGGTAAAATGTTTGCATGCAGGAGAACTTGGGGTTCTTGTGGGTAGTACAGTGTCTGGATGTGTCCGCACAGGTGATACAGTTATTTCACACTCCAAAGTAAAGGACGGAATTAAATCCATTAGCAGAAAGAAGGAATTTAATGCTCGTATCTATCCGATTGGTGTCCCTCCGCCGGTCTTCAGTGTAGCTATTGAACCGAAAACATTAGGAAATAAGAAAAGTATGGACGATGCCTTGATGCAACTATCCACAGAAGACCCCTCCTTGGTTATTACTAAGGACGAGGAAACAGGTCAGACATTGTTAAACGGCATGGGCGAGCTCCACTTGGAGATCGCAAAAGATCGGTTGCTAAATGAGTTTCATGCTCCAGTCTCCTTAGGAAAGGTCGTTGTTTCATACAAGGAGACATTGAATTCTAACTCTGAACCTAAGTCAGTCCGCAACGAGGGTGGCTACATGCTGACATTGGCGATTGAACCTATAGAAGACCCAAAGTTAGATAGCAAGACACAGAATGAAAAATGGTATCCACTAGCAAATGACGGTAATTATTTAGTTATGGAAAAACATGGTAAGTATAATTCGCATAACTGGCCATTCCAAGTATCCTTTGAACAAGTGGTTAGCGCTTTTACAGCTAGTTCGATTGTTGCCTTGCAAAGAGGGGGTAAGCTAGCTCACTTTCCGCTAAGCTCGTGCGCTGTGAGAGTTAAAGGGGATTGGGAATTGCCAATGGATATCACTTCTGTGTCGTCGTTGCTTCAACTGGCTCGATCTCTAATGTTATCTGTACTACATGATATTCCGAAAGACAACTACTCTTTGCTACAGCCAATAATGAAGCTGGAAATTGTAGCACAGGAGCAAGATATCGGCAGTGTAGTCCAAGATCTTACAGGAGCACGGAATGCAAACATTATATCTATTGAAGATGAGGATATTTGGACTGGAACGCAAGCAACCAGCGACTCCGAGCACACTTTTCGCGCTGCAGCTGAGAGGCAGTATCTGCCATTTGATGCAACTCTCAAAATTGCAAAAACGAGCGCTCGACAGTCAAACAAAATTATTAGAGCAGAAGCTCCTTTAAGAGATATGATTTCATATACAAATAAACTACGCATGCTGACTAAAGGCAGGAGCAGCTTTCACATGGATTTACTCGGCATGGAAAAGGCTCCGATTGACAGCGTCCATAGTATTTTAAATGAAGTATAGTTTTAACTGTAAATAGTAAGTAGACGAAAGTTCCGTATTAAGCACTGAAAATATCTTGATATACAAATCTGCAAAAAGTAGAATGCCCCTACGTCATAAATATAATTGCACCCTTACAATTACGTAATATATATTATCCAATTGCTCCAAGCAGTTCAAGATATTCTTAATACTCTGTAAAAAATAAGTAAATGTCTCATAGTCTATGCTCGAGGAGATATTTTCCTATTTCTGGGCCAAAAAATTCAAAAATTTCTTCGCAGCCATCCAAGTTCGTTAAATGTAACGAGGTCATAACGATATCGAAGTTGATCCGCTTAGTTATTTTTGAGTCATGTTTATACTCAGGATGATGGAGAACTAAATCCCGCAGGTATCTGGCAGTTGTTGGCAAAAGCCCCTTTGCTCTATCGGATATAAGCTTCAGATAATAGTACAATCGCTTTGTTTCCTGGTTATCGTCTGAAGCGTCGGCAAGTTCTGTCCAATGCTTTTTAATGTAGCCCTTATGTCTTAGAATACGATCAATGAATTGTGGGAAAATACCATTTTCATTATTATGGAACACCTCATCTACCGAGTAAATATCCATCTCATAGTTATCTACAGTTGAGAACTCTTTCTTCCAGTAGAACTTAGTATGAAGCACACTGTCGCGGCTGTGGGCGAGCTCCATATTTTCCCACACGGCAGACATCGGTATATATGTGTTTATCTCATCACGGAAAAGTATTAAGCACTCAACAATCAAATAGATGAAGTTTGCATAGGCAGCATTCTCGAAATCGGTTAGTTGGGCTTCCATAGGTCTGAACTCTACTCTCCATCCCGGTGCAGCTTTATTTTCAGGTGTAGCATATTGACTAGGAGGTTTGAACCGGAGGGTTTGCCAATTGGTTGACTGAATATTCTCAAAATGGTCGATTTCATTCTTGTTGTCTTGATCCAATAGTTCACTAAATACCACTAGAGGATCCCTAATGAATAAGTGAGCAAAATGACGGGCTAAATCCTCATCGGTCTTAAACAGCTCGTTATTTTGCATCATGTCTAGAACGGTTTCATTTACTGGCACGGGTACGTCATTGAGTGCACGGCGGAAAAACTTATTCCCACCAAGATACAAGTCAACAGCGCTATATCTCGACTTGGGTATGCGCATTTTTGAAGTCATATCCTCTTCGTCAAAGGTACTACCTTGTGTATGGTTGGCAGCGTACTGCAGTGTAGGATGTGTTGAACGCTCATAAGGAGTTCTATCATCAACTGCACCCGAAATGATGTTCCATCTGACGTCCCAGTCGGATAACCAGCCCTTTAAGAATGGGGCAGCCGCCGACAGTGAAAGCATTATAGGTGCAAAATTTGCCAACGAATCGTATAGGTACCTTGCAGCGCCGACATTGGGGGCAGAAAATGTAACTTGTAGACATGAACAGCCCATACCAAACCCCATAGCATCTAAGTAAATATGCCCAGGACGACTAGCAGCAACTGATTCAGTGTCCTCCCTTAAAAACCAATCGCGGTGGTATACTGTATCATCGACCGCTGGCGTATTATCATCTATATACATAGGAATATTCATGCAAACCTTTTCTCCTCGTCTCGTCCTAATATTCGCAGTCAATGTTGGAAATCGTGCATGTCTATTAATGATCTCATCCGGCAAGTAGAGTGACCTACTTACGCTGTTTTTATGCCCCCATGGGTCTTTAAGGTTCGTAAACCCTTCTGCGCCCATCCTAGGAAAAACCGTGCTCGACAGACAGACAACTCCATTTTTCTCTAACAGCATGAGAAGAAGGTGCCGCCGAGCACTCATATTATGCTCCACTTCCGTTAGAGCAAAGCCTTCATATGGTTGCAGCGGTGTTGATTCTACCATATATCTCCCATATTCAGGATGGAATTTTATATTCAGCTCCTGGCACTCCTCTTTATAATTGGTATTTAGTTCTTTCAATACTTTATCATGCTCCACAGTAAGTACAGCATCTTTAGCATATTCATCGACCTGAAGCATCATATACTCAATCTCATCTCCCCAAAGCAGAGGGTCCGAATCCCGTCTGTAGGCTGCCTTCAGGATGTGCAACAGTTGCTGAACCCCGTTATGCCTCACGTGATCATTATACTGTTTGGATTCTGCCCATGGCAAAGGTGTGCCTATGCTTAACAGGCCCATCACGCAAAAGCTCTAACAATAGTTCTCTCCTGGTCTAAAGCTGTGAGAACAGAGTTATCTGTGATTTCGAGCCTGTTCTTTCCTCGCTTATATAGCGGTGCAGCTCCTATAATTTTATTCCTTTCTGACTTCCATCGGGCGGCACGCTCAAAATTTTTTATAGTGCGCAATTGCTGACTAAAAAAGCTAAGGCAAAGTGCACGTGAGTAGCCACACTACCAATGCCATCGAGGAATAGGCGTACGGTCTGCGAAATACAATAGCTAAGGCAGTGAAAACTGATCTCTCGAGAAATGCACGTTGAACAAAAAAAATACCTGCCATCAAGAACTACATCTCTCTTCGTGCATACAAAGTGACCATGAATAGCAGCGTAGAAGTTAATAGGGACTTAACAGAAACGCCTAAAATGAGTGCAGATGAGAGTGGTACTGATTCCACCCATAATTTGAAGAGAGTGGCATCTGCAGCTGTCAACGAGCAGGGCCCACAAGATACAAAGCGGGTTAACAAAGGTACCGCAGACATTAAGGCGGAGTTTCTGGTGAGATCAAACGGCTCGATGGCATCAACTGAAATTGATGATGAAGAGATGGCGCCTGATAGAATAGAAAGCGAACAAGGTGGGAATGGTGGAGCACGTAAGAAAAACAAAAAGAACCGTGGGCAGAACAAAAACAGAGACAACAGACAGGTGAAAGAGGAGAAGCAGCTGTGTTCAAAGTTAGTGCAAGGTAAACAGGAAGGAGTAGATTGCAGTTTTGGGGATAGATGTAGGTATATCCACGATATCAGGGAGTATCTGAAGTACAAGATGCCGGAGATAAAAGATGCGGCATTCACAACTTGTCCTGTATTTGAATCGATGGGATTTTGCCCTATGGGGTTCAAATGCCGCTTCTTGTCCAGCCATTGCGACGTGGATGAATTGAAGCTCATCAAGGCGCCCGAGGAGCAACGAGTCAAGCTATGGGATGCCAATCACGAAGTAAACCACATTTCTGGAGATAAGAAATACGACTTGATCAAGCGTCGCTTTGCTTTTGGAAAGAGTGAATATGTGCTTGAGATAATTGATGCCATCCAGCAAGAGTTTCGTGACGAACTCAATCCGCCGGCGGCGGCCACCGTGGCGGAGGAAGTTGGTAAGTCAGATGTGGCATCCGCGCCTCAAGTGCAACAAAGGGAGAAACAACAGGCTGAGAAACGGTTGCATCAGAAAGAACTCTACCTCAAGTATTGTGATACAAGGTACTTTGCACAGGAAAAGAAAGCACTCGACCTTCATCATAAGAAAATTGTATCTCCGCTGACAACAGTTGGCAACCTGCCTTACAGGCGACTCATGCGGAAACTGGGGGCCGATGTCACTTATAGTGAAATGGCGCTTTCCGTGCCGTTGATACAGGGGACCAACTCTGAGTGGGCGCTGCCAAAGGCCCATTGCTCAGAAGTGCCCGGTTTCGGTGTTCAAATAGCCTGCTCCAAGCCTTGGCAAGCCGCCAAAGCCGCTGAAGCATTGGCAGAGCATGTAGGGGATGGGATTAGTGAAATCAACCTGAATAGTGGTTGTCCAATCGACTTGTTATATCGTCAAGGAAGTGGCAGTGCGTTGCTGGATAATCCCGCCCGTATGATTCGTTGTCTGAATGCTATGAACTATGTTTCTAACGATATTCCTATTTCCGTGAAATTGAGGACAGGCACGCGAGAGAACCATCCAATCGCCCTCGGTCTGTGTAAAAGATTAGTGATGGAAACAGACATCGCAGCAATAACCCTTCATGGTAGGACCAGGCAACAGAGATACACCAAGAGTGCTGACTGGCAGTACATCGGAGAGGTCGCCAATGCTGTGCGTGAGTATGAGGCGGAACGTGCAGATAAGCTAAAAGAATCAAGAGAGAATAAGTTGCGTCTGCAATTCGTCGGCAACGGTGACTGCAATAATTGGCAAGACTGGTACAAGCACCTCGAAAACGAAAACATAGACTCGGTAATGGTCGCTCGTGGAGCATTGATCAAGCCGTGGATATTCGAGGAAGTCGACTCCCAGCAGTACCTCGACAAAAGTAGCACAGAAAGATTAGAAATCCTGAAGGACTACGCTCGCTTTGCAATGGACCACTGGGGAACAGACGAGTACGGGATTTCGAAGTGTCGCCGTTTCTTCTGCGAGTTCATGTCTTTCTTCCACAGATACGTCCCAATGGGCATCTGCGAAAGATATCCCGTGCTGCTCAACGAGAGGCCCCCCAACTGGCGGGGCAGAGACGATCTCGAGACTCTTCTGGGCAGCACAGACGCCGGCGACTGGATCAAGATCTCGGACATGTTCTTCGGCAAGACAAACGACAAGTTCGTGTTCGCACCTAAACATAAAAGCAATTCCCATGTAGAATAAATGTAGACATACGGCTATATACGTGCTTATATTTCCTTCGCTAATGCATCTGCCTGCTCCTTGAGCAGCTTGATCTCCTCATCCTTCTCGCGCACCAACCTGGCCAACCGCTCCTCCTCGTCGACGGAGGACTGGCCAACGCCGCGGCGCGCGTTCGCCTCCTTCAGCGCAAACAGCTCCAGCACCAAGTTGAAAGTACGCACTATCGTGAACGTCAAAAACAGTGTTATGCCCGTCAAGTACATGTTCCGCTGCGCGAGGAACTGCCGAGACAAGATCTCCGTCCTGTCGTGCGCGAAGCCCACAGACTTGACATGTTCGTACTCCTTGCTAATCTGGTACACCTTGTTGATAGAGTCAAAGAAGAGCACCAGCACAAACCCCAGAACAACCTTGATCACGGTCTGCAGCGTCGGGCTCGTGAACGGCAACGACAGTGCCCGAGTAAAGGGCCGGCGGATCCGGGTGGGCAGCGGGACAGCCAGCAATGCAAAGACGACGGTTTCTATAATGAGGACGATGAACAGCAAGCGGTAGTATAACGACATGGTGGCTTGTGGTATCTCAGCGTGTGCCAGTGTGTATGTGCCACTTGTGTCAGCCTGTCCAGTCGTGGAGAGGCCGCCGGCTACTTCTACGCAACCGCTACCGTTCCGGCAAGGGGCGAAGGGGCGACCATCGCCACCGCTGCCGTGCCAAGCGACAATGCGGGTGTCTGGGTGCCGTCACGTGCTGTTGTTGTCGTCCGTTTCTTTTTGCGAAAATTTTTTTGTTTATCTTTCTTCTTCCGGCAGCATTTCTTTTTGCTCTGTATTTGCGGCTGGGATTCTGACCGCCCGCTCCAAATGGCTTGCTCTCCTCAGCCTTCTACCTCTCCCTACTTAGTAAAAGCTTTTTCCCTTCTCATATGCTTTTGTTATACGTATCAAAATGACCAAAGGACCGGCGCCAGCCATAGCGTACGCTGCCTCTGCCGCTGCTACTGCTGCTACACACTAGTTAGTATGTACCACCTGCACCCTAGCACACGCTGATGCTGCTGCTCCTTGTATTTTTCAGTACCTATTCGCTGCCATTCTGACAGCTCTTTCTTAGTCATGGTGGCAAATTCTGTATATCCGTAGGTGGGCTGTCGCTCTGCTGACAACCCCACACCCCACGGCGCAGCGTTTTACGCGTCGGTGGCGACCCGAGCGCGGTGGCGCGCTGGGGTCGGCTCTGTGGGTTTTGTTTGTCAAGAGTATTTAAACCACGAGTATTTCTCCAATGGCGAGAGTTTTTTTCTCGTTTCGTTTTTCGATTAAACCTTCCGGCACAGACACAAAAGTATTTTTAGATTGTTGTTGTTGTTTCGACACCTGTACACCTCGTGAACTGTTTCGGAAGAAGTGGCTTATTACCGGTTACGATGACGGAGATGGAGCAATCTATGTTACAGCAGCAGCAGCACGATGGCGGCGGCGGCGGCGGCGGCTGCGGTGTGGTGCGCACCGCTGTCGGCAAGCCGTTCTCACTGAAGACAGCGGAAGAACCGTCGTCGGCTGTTATGTCTGCGATAACCACGGCGAGCTCTACGCTGGCGGAGGGGTCGGTGGACGGCCCGCAAGCCGATGGTGACGATAATTATGATGATAATAATGATAATAATAATGATATTAATGTTAATATTAATCATAATAATAATCATACTAGTATTACTCACAATACTCCTCTAAATGGTAGTAGCAATGAGGAGGTGAAGCCAGCGGCGGCAGCGGCGGCAGGTAGTAATAATGGTCCTGGCCACGGCCTGCAGAATGGCGACTCTGTTGCAAGAGAGCCCCCGCCCCCCGCTGGCATTGCGCCCAGTAACACCGAGGTCGTCCCGGCCCCCCCTCCTGAGCCTGACATGAATAACCTTCCCGCTAACCCCATGCCTAAACACCAGCAGAAACATGCTCTAACGTCAATCAAAGCTGTAAAACGACTAAAAGACGCTAAACCCTTCCTGCAGCCCGTAGACCCTGTCAAATTGAATGTACCGCACTATTTCGCTCACATCAAGCGTCCTATGGACCTCTCGACTATTGAAAGAAAGTTGGCGGTAAACGCTTATGAGACGCCGGAACAGGTTGCTCAAGATTTTAACTTGATGGTAGATAATTGCTCGACTTTTAACGGGGCTTCTTCTGTTATAGCACAAATGGCGCGTAATATCCAGGCGTCTTTTGAAAAACACATGTTAAATATGCCTGCAAGGGACCAGCCCCCGCAGCCGCGCAAGAGGAGGAAGTCGAGCGAGGACGGCGCGCCCGTGGTGATCAGGAGGGCGGAGACGTTTACGGGCAGGCCGAAGCGGGAGATCCACCCGCCGCGGTCGAAGGATATCTACCCGCTGGAGAACGCCAAGCCGCGGTCCAAGAAGCACCAGGCGGAGATGAAGTTTTGCCAGCAGGTGCTCAAGGAGCTAACGGCGAAGAAGCACTCGTCCTTCAACTATCCCTTCCTCGAGCCGGTGGATCCGGTGGCTTTAAACTGCCCGTCGTATTTTGACTATGTGAAGGAGCCTATGGACTTGGGCACGATTGGCAAGAAGCTGTCCAACTGGGAGTATGCGGATTACAACTCGTTCGAGCGTGATGTGCGCCTTGTGTTCAAGAATTGCTATGCGTTCAACCCGGATGGGACGTTGGTGAACATGATGGGGCATCGGTTGGAGGACGTTTTTAATTCCAAGTGGGCAGATAGGCCTATTATTCCCGACGACGACGACGACGACGACGACGACGAATCTGAATACGAGAGCGAGGACGGCGTGCTGTACCCGGAGGAGGACATAGACGAGAGTTTGATAACCAACCCTGCCATTCAGTATTTAGAGCAGCAGTTGGCCAGGATGAAGGTTGAGTTGCAGCAGTTGAAACGCCAAGAGCTGGAGAGGATACGCAAAGAGCGCCGTTTAGCTCGGGGCTCATTTACCAATGGAGGTGCTGCCGCAGCGGGCGGTTCGCTGTCTGCAGGTAAACGTAAGAGAGCGCGTGGCTCCAAGAAAAAATCTGGTGTCGGTGCTGCAGGTGCTAGTGGTAATGTTGGAGATATGACTTCCGGCCTTGGTAGTAGTGGTGGTTTGAGTTCTGGTTCTGGAAAGAAGAAGCGCAAATTAAAGACGGTAGTGACGTACGACATGAAGCGTATAATTAGTGAAAGAATTGGTGATTTACCCGAAGCAAAACTTGAAAGGGCTGTTGATATTATAAAGAAATCAATGCCTGATATAGTTGGCGCCGATGGGGAAGTTGAATTAGATATCGATCAACTTGATGACATTACCATTTTAACATTATACAATACTTTTTTCCGTCAGTATGGGACTTCCTCAACTGGCATACTAGAAGATGATTTACGAACAGCTTCCCTTTCGCCTCCCTCTGCTGCGTCCTCGAAGGCAAATAAGCGTAGAAGGAGCAAGGCACTAAGTGAAGAGGAGCAGAATAAACAGATTGAAAAAATTAAGAATAAATTGGCTATCTTAGATAGTGCCTCGCCTGTCTCTCCTAATATGATGAGTTTATTGTCTGGTAATAATGATGGTTTATCATCATCTGATGATGATGACGACGATGACGATGATATGAGCAGTGAAAGTGAGGAAGAGTAATTCGAAAGGAAAAATGAAGAAAAGCCAACAGATACCGTTACCGAACTTTCATTTCACTCTACTACCTCTCTTCTCTGTTATGTATATCTAACACTGTTACTATTCGGTGACGACTCTACTTTTATTTGGAGGCAGGAGAGGGATACTTTTAAGGCATCCAGTTTTTTAATAATTGAAACTTGTACTTTAAAGCTCTGCAACTAGGCGCCTACAGTTTTACGCACTTCATGGAAATCTGATCAACTTGTAACAATACACATACTACATCCTATACACACGCATTTTTACATACGTGCGTACATGCACGACACACGACAAACACACACACACACACACACACACACACACACACACACACGCACACACGTATATATATATATACTTATATTCCTTTATATTTATATATATATATATATGTCATTTAATAGCTTATAGCTATCGACTTAAAGTAGAGACATGTGTGCATGGTGCTGACATGGTTAGTTGACTGTTTTTTTTGCAGAGTCGTCTTTTTACTTTTTTTCATACCTTCGTAAATTAAAGGTGTTGATTTTACAGCTTTTACTTCCATCTAACAACAACTGGAGAACTACGCCTCACCAGCAATGGATACGACAACAGATGGGCAGCAATCTCTAGATTCGCTCTTTGAGTCTCTTAGAATATCTTCTAAAGATAATGAAGTACCGTTCGAAGATACAGTATCTTCTTATCCAATAGATTTTAATTCTGCAAAACTTGAGGAAATCAAAAAGCGTTACATTTCTCAAACGAACTCCCTAAGCTGGAATCTACTAGATCTCTTCCAAAACTTGCCAACTCCGAAATTTACAAGTGATGCAAAAAAAACTTCTACCACTGATACATGCTGTTATGACTGCATGGACTTCGTGAAAGTGCCGGAGCCTATTGGAAGAACTGCATATCATTTGAAGCGGAGGGGCATAGACGGAAAGATAGAAAAGTATCAGGAAAAAGTAAACCTTGCTGATATTGCGAATGCCAACGCTTCCAATTCGCTGCTCCTTACGAGAAAGATCTCTTCGAGTGCTGATGCCACAAGGGGGTCTTCTTTACAGATGCCATTTACTCCTGGTGGTCTAACTATGAACGCTATACAGTCACCAGCAGGTGTTTCGAGAATGGTTTTGAATTCTAATTTGTTGCATCGTGACAAACAGGGTCTTTTTGACGTACCGCAGGGTCTGGAAAGAGGCATTATTCCTGGAGATCCTATAAAAGATGAAAAAGAGCATATCGAAGAGCTCAACAGGTTAGATGCGATTGATAACGAGCTAGAGGCCGAAATGGAGCTTACTAAAATCCTTGAAAAGGAGGTTGACGATGATGCAATCGTGTTAGATGGAACTACCTCACAAAACTCAGGTAAGAATACCAACACGGATGTTGTGGATATCGATGACTTGCTACCGGTCGGAATTGACTTTGGAAGAACCATCAGAGATCCGCGAAAGAATGTGAACAAGAAAAACTGGGCACATGTCGTTGATTTAAGTCACAAGATAGAAGATTTTGACTTTTTAGTCCCTACACCAGCAAGAACATGGCCTTTTCAGTTAGACCCCTTCCAACAGGAGGCAATATACCATTTGGAACAGGGTGACTCTGTTTTTATTGCAGCACATACTTCTGCCGGTAAGACTGTCGTCGCTGAATATGCCATTGCGATGGCGAAGCGTAATATGACGAAAGTAATCTACACTTCTCCAATCAAAGCTCTTTCAAACCAAAAATATAGGGATTTCAAAGAGGACTTTGATGATGTTGAAATAGGTTTAATAACTGGTGACGTACAGATCAATCCTACTGCAAGTTGTTTAATCATGACAACAGAGATTTTAAGGTCGATGCTATATCGTGGTGCAGATTTGATCAGAGACGTGGAGTTTGTAATCTTTGATGAAGTACACTATGTCAATGATCAGGACCGAGGTGTTGTGTGGGAAGAAGTGATCATTATGTTGCCCTCGCATGTGAAATTTATATTGCTTTCAGCTACTGTGCCAAATACTTTCGAGTTCGCTGATTGGGTTGGAAGAACCAAACAGAAAAACATATATGTCATTTCTACTCCGAAAAGACCTGTTCCACTAGAAATCAACATTTGGACAAAGGATACACTTATTCCAGTCATTAATGAGAATAGAGAGTTTTCTGTCCAAGGGTTTAATAAGCATGTGGATCTTCTTAATGGCAATGCAAAGACTAAGAAAAAACTACCCGTGAAAGATAGTAATCAGAAATCATCGACTACATCCAATAGAGGAGGAGGTGGTGGTGGTGGTGGTGGCGCTGGCGCTGGCGGTGGCGGTAGCAGGCGCCCAAATCTCAGCGGTTCACGGGGAGTAGGTGCTGTGGGATCTAATAAAAGTGCGTACTTTAGACGCGATGGCCCTAACAAACAAACATGGCCAACCCTGGTCAACTACTTGAAGAATCGAGAACTTTTGCCAGCTGTTATTTTTGTATTCAGTAAGAAGAGATGTGAAGAATACGCTGACAATCTGGAGGGTATTGATTTTTCGTCAGCAAAGGATAAGTCACAGGTGCACATGTTTATAGATAGATCAATTTCACGTCTAAAGAAAGAAGACAGGGGATTGCCACAAATATTGAAGATATGGTCGCTATTAGAAAGAGGTATTGCAATTCATCATGGTGGCCTGTTACCTATTGTTAAGGAATTAATTGAAATGCTGTTTGCAAAAGGGTTGGTGAAGGTGCTATTTGCAACAGAGACGTTTGCGATGGGTTTAAATTTACCAACCAGGACAGTTGTTTTTAGCTCAATTGAAAAGCATGACGGTAATAGTATGAGATATCTAAATCCAGGTGAATTTACACAAATGGCAGGAAGAGCGGGTAGAAGAAGCATAGATAAGGTGGGTACAGTCATTGTGATGGCGTATAATGTTCCAATTAGCGAGTTTTCATTCAAGGAAGTAGCGTTAGGCGTTCCGACAAGATTAAAATCGCAATTCAGACTAACCTATAGCATGATCTTGAATTTGCTGAGGATAGAGGCTCTACGTGTAGAGGAGATGATTAAGTACTCCTTCAGTGAAAATAGTAAACAAAACCTTCTCCCAATCCATGAAGAGAAGGCACAATTCCTGCAAATGCAGCATGAAAAAATTCCTGACATAACATGTGAAACTTGTTTGACTGATATTGATGAAGCACTTCGTTTGACGTTTGAGATTAGGAAAATCAGCAGAGAAATCATTGCAGAATTAGATAAGAACAAACTTCTCCCTCGTATTTTAAAGCAGGCGCGCCCGATTATATATCGTGATGCAAATGGAAACGCTAAATTAGGCTGTGTGTTCAGGGTTGACCTATCTGGCCACACCTGCATGGTGCTCTCCTTTACCAACCCATCTACTCTGTCAAATGGAGAACCTAATCTTCTACCATATATTACACAAGACCAATCTTATATTAAAAAGCATTTCCAACCCTTTCAGGTTATCCCGCCTTACTTGGAGACTGTGAGATTCGAGGATATTGAAATGATTTCTAAGTTTTTCTTCACAGCGCGTCTGAACGATCTAGTTAACGGTGACAGTTATGCAAGTGAAGTTTTCACTGAAAATTCATGGAAATTGGTAAGATTAGCTTCTAAGCTCAACCATATTAACTTAAACACTGATATTACCCTTTCAATACAGCAGCTTTTGACAGAACGTGATGCAAGTACAAAGAAGTTTATGCAACTGAAATGTATCCAATGTAAACATTTTGCTGAACACTTTCTTCCCAGATATAGAAGGTATGACATTTCTCAACAAATAAAAGACATATATCATCTCATGTCTGACCAAAACCTAAGTTTACTTCCTGACTATGAGCAAAGGTTGGCTGTACTCCATGAATGTGGTTTCATTGACCATAATAACAATGTTTTATTGAAAGGCAGGGTTGCCTGTGAGATTAATTCTGGGTTCGAATTAGCATTGACAGAGCTTATATTGGATAATTTCTTGGGTGATTTCCAGCCTGAAGAAATTGTTGCATTGCTTTCGGTATTTGTCTATGAAGGTCGTACAAGGGAAGAGGAACCGTTGGTTACTACGCCGAGATTGACAAAGGGAAAAACTCGTATAGAGGAAATTTATACACAGTTGCTTAAAATATATGAAAAACACCAAGTACCTTTGACCAGAGATGAGGCAGAATTTTTAGAGAGAAAAAGATTCGCGTTGATGAATGTTGTTTACGAGTGGGCTCGCGGCCTCTCCTTTAAAGAGATCATGGAAGTAAGTGTGGAGGCAGAAGGAACAATCGTTCGGGTGATAACGAGGTTAGATGAGGTTTGCCGTGAAGTAAAAACTGCAGCATCAATTATAGGTGACTCAAGCTTAAATATGAAAATGTCCCAAGCACAGGAACTGATAAAAAGGGATATTGTATTCGCTGCAAGTCTATATTTATAGTCCTCATCCTAAAAAATTGCTATTATATGCCTTTGAAGTATATAGTTCTAATATCTCATAGTTGGACTACCTCTCTTATAATTGGTTTGACTACAGCTTCATCTATAAATCTTGTCATTACTTCGTTATTGTTAACCTTGTCCAAATATCCTATAATGGTGTAGAAGCACTTTTGGTCATACTGTAACTGAACTTTCAAAGGAACGTGACTCTCAGGTGTAGACACCCTTGCCAAAGCTCCCATATCTTGTTTCCTCTTTATGAGCTCTTGTATTAGCTTATGGAGACCCTTCTTTTCTTTGATATTTTTCGGCAGTATATTCGAATTACTACTAAGGGACGCATTCACTCTGTCTATCCAGTAGCAGAATCGCTTAGAAACAATGCTCGAGCCTAAAGAGCGTAATTCAGTAGTAGTATAATATTTAGCGGTATCTTTATCTTCATTTTTAACCTTAAAGTTCTTTGTAACATACAGACATTTGGCTAATTCAGTAGCAGTTAAAGGCTTCAACCCATAGTTTGCAATCATAAATGCATCAAAAAAACTGTGAAGCCTTCTAGCATCTTTTATAGCATTTCTTGGAGGTGGTGAAGCCCAGTACTTCGTAGTCTCGTACCCATATTGCTTGGAAGAGCTATTAGAAATGCAGCATGAAGAAAAAGCTCGTACCAGAAAGGAGTATGTACTTTCCTGTAAGCTGGGTCGGAAAATAGACAGCATGTGTATGAATTCTACCGTGATGTTCGATCTTTGCTAGTAACTAAGTTCTTTGTTCGTGGTGCGTATTTCGTCTGGCTTATGCTAGAGATAGTGATTTTTGTTAATAAAAAAAACATCTCATCGCCTCGCACAATTATCATGGGAAACTTACCTTCCAAATAGTAAAGCATGCCACCAAAGTCCACTGGGAGCTCTTCCTCCGGTAAGAAAAAGGCATCTGACGGAACTGAGTCCAAGAAGACCGCTTCTAAATCACAGCTTCCATTAAACTTTATAACAAGGCCAATTAATAGCGATGATAATCAGCTTAATGCTGCAGTCATTGTCAACCCAAGCGTTGCAAATGAGTTGGGTTTAGTCTCAGGAGGAATATGCATTGTGCATAAAGAGGGCCAGCGTGGAGTTGCTGCTATTGTCAAGTTAGGCGATCCATCAACACAACTTAATGTGATCGAAATATCGTCATCGCTAAGAGCTGTGGGAAGCATTTTGCTTGGTGACCGGGTGTTCCTAAAGAAAGCGACATCGCAGCCTTCTTATGCAACTAAAATAACGGTTGGTAATCTAGAAGGTGCTGACCTTGACCCTTCTTCGTATGGCAAAATTGAGACTTTACTTAATGAAACCGGAATTTTAATGCCTGGAATGGTCCTGAAAGAGTTTGCTACCATTCCACACGGTTCAACAAGGAATATTGTAATTGTTGCAACGGAATCTGTTGATAGTATCGGAGAAGATATAAAAACGCTGCAGATTAGTGATTCGGACTCTAACCAGCAATCACCGTATCTATCTACTCCTGTCCTATTCCGAAAGGGTCAATCTAAGGTTATCTATACTAATAAAAAGGAAGCGGCCAGCATTTATCGACTCCCAAAAGCTATCCGATATTCCTCTATCGGAGGTTTGGGAAAGGAAATTGAAAAATTAAAGGAAACTATTGAAGCACCATTGTATGATTATGAATTCTTTGAACAATGTGGTGTTCATCCTCCAAGAGGCATCCTATTGCATGGACCACCTGGAACTGGTAAAACCATGATCTTACGATGTGTAGCAAACGAAACTAATGCTCATATTCAGGTTATAAATGGTCCGGCAATAACTTCAAAATACCTTGGAGAAACAGAAGAGAAATTGAGGTCCATTTTTGAAGAAGCCCGTCAATTCCAACCTTCGATCATTCTAATAGACGAGCTCGATTCAATTGCACCTAATAGGGACAATGAAGATGCTGGTGAAGCAGAGAGCAGGGTCGTTGCTACGCTGCTGACGCTGATGGACGGTGTAGAAAATGCTGGAAGTGTGGCTGTTGTAGCCACCACTAACCGTCCAAACAAGATTGATCCGGCATTAAGAAGGCCTGGACGGTTTAACACAGAGGTTGAAATAGGTGTTCCTGATTCGGGAGCAAGGCTTGATATTCTGATGAAACAAATCGCTCAGATGGACATCAATCGTCGTGATTTTACAGATGAGAGTATTGCCGAGATAGCTGCTAAGACACATGGTTATGTTGGAACAGATCTCAGTGGTCTATGTACACTTGCTGTAATTAAGGCAAAACATAGAGCCAAGGTAAATCATATACCCCTTTCGAAACTTAAGATTAATATTTCTGATTTTGAAGCAGCAATGTTGGACATAAAGCCGAGCGCGATGAGGGAAATCTTCTTGGAGATGCCTAAGGTATACTGGTCTGAAATTGCAGGTCAGGAACAATTGAAAATTGAAATGGAGGAGGTAATACAACTGCCTCTACGTGGTGCGGAGAAGTTGCGCAGATTTCATATTATGCCACCTAAGGGTGTTTTGCTGTATGGCCCACCTGGCTGTTCCAAAACCCTCACTGCGAAAGCCCTTGCGACAGAATCAGGCTTCAACTTTTTTGCTATTAAAGGGCCAGAGGTACTAAATAAATATGTTGGTGAAACTGAGCGGACTGTTAGGGAACTGTTTCGTAAAGCAAGGGCGGCAGCTCCTAGCATAATATTCATTGACGAGATAGACGAGCTAGCCAAAAGCAGAGATGAGGAGGCAGGGTCAAGCGCTGCTGGAAACGTCCTCATTACCTTGTTGAATGAAATTGATGGTGTTGAAGAATTGAATGGGGTTGTCGTTGTAGCAGCAACGAACAAACCTGAGATCATAGACACCGCCCTAATTAGATCAGGTAGGTTGGACAAACATATTTATGTTTCACCACCAGACTTTAATGCAAGGCTCCAAATCTTGAAAAACTGTACTAAAACCTTTGACTTGGATTCTGAAGACGTGGATCTCGAGAGACTAGCAAGCATAACTGAGGATTGTTCAGGCGCCGCTGTAGCCCAACTATGCAGAGATGCCGCCATCGCTTCTACAAAGGAGGATTTTATAAATGGCAATGTTCAATGGCGTCACTTTGAAGAAGCTTTGACCAAACTTACTAAAGATGTGCCAGAAGAAGTTCTAGAGCCGTATAAACTATTTGCAAAGAGGCGTGGTGTGGCATAACTACTTTCCATCCCACTCTTCCTGCTTTAAAAGATGTATATATATTTAGGTATCATTTTTGACGTTATATCTTTAAATGCTACCACCACATGTTTGAAAGCAGTTAAAGGGACCAAGCAGCACACAGCTCCCCTACCATTGAGGAAAAGCTGATAAAAGATCCATCCCAAACTCCTACTACTGTTGCTTATTTTTAATTGGACGCCATATAAAGAGAGGTGGTATGCTTCCAGAACAGAATATTAGGAAGGTTGTACGGTTGTTGAGGAATGACTTATTCCTCAAATTGAATCAATGTACGTCTGTTGACCCCATCGTCTTAATAGTACAACCACAAGTGCTTCCACTTTTAAACTCAATATGTTCCTTTTCTCAACTTACTGAAGAAACTAGAGTGAACCTAATTATTATATTGAACAATGATTGTGTGAATAATATACGCGAATTAGACCTAAATGGCTCCAAACTAGTGATATTGATTGATCTTAGAGCAGACTTAATTGTTCCAGCAGAACTCAATGAGCTACTGAAGGTGGTTTCTATCGAAACAATTGATATAGTCTATGCAAGTTTGGAAAGTTCGAGAAATGAAAAGGAAGACTTAAGCTTTCCCAATCATCTACAGCTGCAAGTACCAGATGTAGTAGCAGCACTCCACCCTTGGAATGTTCTTCCAATATGCTACTTTGATGATAATTTGTTGAACTGTAATATTTTGGTGACCAGTGATGGTCAAAATTTATACTATCCTAAGACAACTTCCCTAGCCGAAACAACAAGAGCTATACTAGTAGACCATTTGGTAAAGAACATTGCTGCACTTTGTCACGAGTATGATCTAACCATAACGCAGTCCATCTCATTGGGTACTCATTCGCGTAATCTTGTGGAGAAATTGCGAGAAGACTTACATCATAGTGAAACCTACGAAGCAAAGTTTGCCAGAGATGTTCTATACGGGAAGAAACATAGCGGTCTTCAAACAAACCTTATCGTTTTAGAAAGATCAGTTGATCCTCTGACTCCTCTTCTTTCACAGCTGACTTACTCTGGGATGTTATACGACCTCTATGGGGTCACCCTGGATAATAAATTGAAGGATATAAAGGAGAAGGACGTTCTGGAAGATGCTACTGATGAATCACATGTAACCGTTGATTATACGTCTGATGATATTTGGAATGACTTAAAGTTTGTTAATTTTGGTGCGGTCGGTGCCAAATTGAATAACTGGGCTAAGGACTTGAAAGACCAATATGAATCAAGGCATCAGGTCGAGACTGTTGGAGAAATTAAACAGTTTGTCGATAGTTTAGGTGAACTGCAAAAAAGGCAGCGTTTGCTGAAGTTACACACTGGAATATCCAGTAAAATCATGGAAACAGTTAATAAGGGAGGTATGTTTCAAGAAATAATTGACATAGAACAAGATTTCTGCATGAACAATCTCGACAATAAAGTAAGCTGCGAGAAGATATTGGACCTAATGTACTCTGGCGCACCCCTTGACATCATATTAAGGCTCTGCTCGTTGCTTTCAGTCACGAAGAATGGTGTACGAGACAAAGACTTCATCATGCTGAAAACAGAGATTGTGGACACTTTTGGTATTGAAAGTCTGCTGCAGCTCGAGCGACTCACTACATATGGTTATTTTCTCAATAAATCTATCTTTGCAGAGCACTCTCATGTGAAGGATTTCCATTCGTTGAGCACATGGTATGACTTATGCCCGCAACTGGACAAAACTATCGACCCTTTGAACCCAAAGGAGCCAACATTCGCTCTGTGCGGGGTTATTCCCCTTAGTGTTCGTCTCTTGGAGTCCATGTATGATCGATCAGTACTCCTACAGCATTACTCTTCCCAGCAACCCTTTGTGATCTCACGCACGCCAACGCTAACTAAGATGGAGCAGATCTTCGAGTCACAATATGGGCTTGACCCTCTTGAAGAGGTTGTCTGGGACCAATCCTCCGAAAGCAAGACAAAGATTATAGGATCGCCAGATAAAACAACAGACCTAGTGTTTGTCGTCTACATAGGTGGAATCACACTTGCTGAAGTAGCAACAATCAAGTTTTTGCAAGAAACCTTACGCTCTAAAAACATCAACAAACGCTTCATTGTGATAACAGACGGTGTTATCAGCTCAAAAACAATACCTCAACTCTAGGATATATATTAGAAATTGTTCCGACGTGCTCAATCAGTACGCTTGAACCCATACAATATATATACAACTAATGCAGAGATGTCCTACATAACTTATCTTAAGGCTTGCAACATACCACACTATCCAGTTCTGATTGCGTTGAGACGAATTTAATCATATATGTTCTCCACACGATACGCTAAGCATATAAAAAATGCAATTCGGGTTAGCCTTGTACTATCACCTGAAGATGCACCACATAACCCCTTATATTCTCAAAGACTGTATTTACTCTTCGGCAGCCTTTTGCTCTGCCAACTTAGCGTAGTAGGCCTCTCTCTTGCCAATGAGGCCGTTGTGGAAACCCCACCACCAGTATGAGCCCATGGCTCCTCCAATAGAGAAACCAATGACAATATCAGCGATAATTCTTTTTTTTAAAGTCCCAGTAATTGGTGCAATAGCAGACATCTTGTATAATATCCTCACTGATCTGAGTTGACAGCCTAAAAACTTCTTTTATGACTTTGTGTTGTACATATAAATTATCCTATGTGGAATGGCGTTCGCCTTTCTAGTCTCTAAATAAAGTTCTCAGTAGTCTTTTTCTGACCAATCATCTTTCTGGAATTCTTTTTGTATAAGCAGAAAATGTTGCGCACCAATTTTTGGTTTGGAAACCATCATATTAAAAGCTAGAGGAATAAGGTGACCTCCGAGTACACAAAGCAAGCATATCAGGCTTCAGAGCAGGACTAGAAGACGACTAAGAATGATTCAGAACATTACCAGACTATCAGCAAGGAGAGCTTTCAGCTCGACTGTTAGAGCTCAAGGTCACTTCAAGGAAGGTGTATACTCTAACATCCCTGTCAAGGTTCACAACAGAAAGATCCCATATGCCTTCATCCACTTTGGATTCTTCACATTGGGCTTTTTGGTGCCATTTATCTCTTCATTTGTTCAACTAAAGAAGGCAGGTAATATCTAAATGGACTGAAAGTTCTTTATAGCAGTTGCGCCATCAACCCAAACGGCAAATATTCATTGGTCAAAACATTACCTTCTAAGGTTTACGGCATAGTTCTTTTACTAGGGATATATTCATATGCGCGTATATATATCTGTATATATATGTATTACTTACAAACCTGAATGCGTCAAGAAATAAGTTTTAATTCAACGTATTCGCCTGAACTTGGATGTGCTCCTTGCAGATGGTGATGATACAGGTACTGTGCTACCGGTGCCCAGTCGTATGTTAGTAAAGGCGTCTCTGGAAGTTGTTGTTGAAGTGTTGCTTCGCTTTAGCTCCACTTTGGTCATGGGAATACCTAAATTGCTATTAAGGCATCTGGCAGCATAGCATGCTCTCCCTGCGGTGCCATTGTTTAACGTTTCAATGTGCTCCTTCACCGGGCTGGAGTAAACACTATATGACTGGCTCTGGAGACTATGTTTTGTGCAAGCTGCGCTTGCTGTAACTCGATACTGTTGACTGACAGGAGTGAAAGGTTCTGTCATGTTTGCTCCTGCTACGACATTGGTATTCTCCATGCTCTTACTTCTTAGTCGCTGGTTATCTTGTAAGTCAGTGATAAGCGACTCTCGATCAACACCTGTGAGATCTATTGTCACTGGTACTTTGCTAACAGTTGATGCAGGCGTTGGTGTGACCTCATCCTCGCTACGCTGCAGCTTCTCCAAGTACTTAACCCGCTCCTTAAGGGTAGATAGCTGCTCTAGCTCTTCGCGCACATTAAAAAGTAGCACTCGCTGTCTATTACACTTTTCTTGGAGCTTACAACACATCCTCTTGTAGTATTCGCATTGCTTTGAAAGTGAATCAAACTGGAACTGGGCAATTGAATATAGAGGCTCTAAGTGTCTTGTGAAAGGAACAAAAAAGCTTTGCACCTCACTAGGCAGTTCACTCCTGGTCATTGGGTCATTTGAAAGCTTTAAAATACTAATATTATCCCTTTTGCATACGGGGCATTGCATATGTGTACTACCGCATGGTATATGTCTCTCACAGAGTATATGGGCGCATGACGTTAAGGAAAAGTTCGTTTTGTCATCATAAGGAAGATTGCATCTGCTGCAATATACAAAGGGCTGGTTTAAATCCATATTGCTGCTATTGTCAGTAAATAGCACAACCGTCCAGTGCTTAGTAGTTAGTCAAGAACTTGGGCGGCTAAAATCAACAGCTACGCTTCAGCGGAGAATGGCGCTCCTGTACTCTCACAAGATAGCAATACAGTGAACGCCAATGAGAAACTAATGCAAGTTAAGGACATTACTATCTGTTAGCGCCGCACTCTATATGTCTCAACGGTATTAATCGTGCTTTCTGGGCCTCTCCCAAGAAGTACAGTACGGGCATCCAACATGAAAGCGCAGAACCGTATATTTTAGTGGGTACATATGCAGACCATATAACACTATCCTTAAAGTACAAAATGGCTACCAGGGGTCTCTTTGCATTTGTGTTGAATTAGTCAAGTATGTCTGTACGCTAGGCCAAAGCGCCTACTATGCTGTCCATTTTTCTACCATCTATTTGATCAAGGTAGATTAAAGGATACTATAGTAATTAAAATGCCACTAAGGATAAATGCTACGGCCTGCAGCATACTGGATGTTATTGGTCCTTTTTAACAGCATCTGCATTTCCTACTTTTCTTGTATAACCGTCGATTTATGTGACCATTATTGCACAACTGTATGAAATCTGCCTAGAATACTTACAGTCGGAAGGCACCCTCAAGACCTAAGTTTAGGTGTAAATTGGTAGTAAGGTTAGAAATTTGTGTTGACTTGCACCTTGTATCTATCAGTTATATCTGCCTATGCAAAGATAGTATTGACATAACTCTCTGCTGACAGAACTAGCACAACGGTATGCTGGGCTGCAGTGGAACGCCTAGGGAACGAACGAAACACAGCCAATTGGTTTTGGAGTTGTAATAACCCCTGTACACCCCTTTCTACTACTCGTTTAGGTGCAATGTACTTACAGTAATTATCTTCTCGCAGTACTCATCTCGAAGTACTCATCTCGAAATGAAATCACATGACCTAGCATTATTCTTTCAACTCCATATACAAGATGATGACTCTTCCGTTAACGGCCACACCCTTTTCCTGAGTATAAATAGTATAAGTACGGGATTTTACTACTAACTCACAAACAACTTATACTAGTCATATATACAATTCAAGCTTACCAACATGCTTTTTATGCGTCGTTTTTCGAGTACTCGTGCATCAGCTAAAATTAAAGTCAAGACACCTCTGGTTGAACTGGACGGAGATGAAATGACTCGAGTAATCTGGTCCAAGATTCGCTCTAACCTAATCTTGCCTTATCTCGACGTCAAACTAGACTACTATGATCTCAGTATCAGCTCCCGTGACGCTACCAATGACCAGATTACTGTTGAAGCAGCAAATGCCATTAAAAAGCATGGAGTCGGTGTAAAGTGTGCAACCATAACACCAGATGAAGCCCGCGTGAAAGAATTCAATTTAAAGAAGATGTGGAAATCTCCAAACGGTACTATCAGAAACATTCTTGGTGGAACCGTCTTCCGGGAGCCTATTGTCATCCCGCGTATTCCTCGACTTGTGCAGGGTTGGAAGGAGCCAATTATCATCGGCCGTCACGCACATGCTGACCAGTACCGTGCCACTGAATTTGTCGTACCTGGAGCAGGCAGTGTGCAGTTACGCTACCTCCCTGCTGATGGCTCAGCTCCTACAACGCTCAATGTGCATGACTTCAACGGCCCCGGCTTGTCCTTGGCAATGTATAACACAGACGAATCAATCCTTGGTTTTGCTCACTCATCCTTCAAAATAGCCCTTTCCAAGAAGCTAAACTTATTTCTTGCTACTAAGAACACTATTCTAAAGGCCTACGACGGCCGCTTCAAGGATATTTTCCAAGATCTCTACGAGTCCGAGTACAAGCCCGAATTTGAAGCAAATGGGCTTTACTATGAACACCGGCTAATCGACGACATGGTCGCGCAAATGGTCAAATCCAAGGGCGGCTTCGTTCTGGCACTAAAGAACTACGACGGGGACGTCCAGTCAGATATCGTCGCCCAGGGTTTTGGATCTCTAGGCCTCATGACTTCCGTCCTTGTCACCCCCGACGGAAAGGCATTCGAGAGCGAGGCAGCCCACGGTACTGTAACACGCCATTTCAGACTCCACCAAAAAGGCCTTGAAACGTCCACCAACCCTATAGCATCCATCTTCGCATGGACCAAGGGCCTCGAGCGCCGCGGCCAGTTGGACGGGTCACGTGACGTCATCGCCTTCGCAGACGCCCTTGAAAAGGCCACACTCGCTACTGTCCAGGACGACGGCATCATGACTAAAGACCTAGCGCTCGCATGCGGAAAAACAGACCGCTCTGCGTACGTAACCACCGAACAGTTTCTAAGCAACGTCGAAGCCCGTGTGGCGGACGCCAGGAGATCGTGACTTCTTGTACATCTCAAGCATAGACACATTTATTTATCTGCTCATTTACTAAATACATGGATTGCTGACTCGGCCATCTCCTTACGTAGAACACGCACACTCTTCCATAAAGTCTGGAACTCTTCGTCGCTGGCTGCTCCACAACCAATCCAGCGAATCCTCAGCTGCCCGTCCACCACTAAGACATAGCCCGTGTACGGGTTGTTTATGCACAGCGTTTCCCGTATAGCAAACGGCAGCTGGTTTCTGTTGCAGATAAAAAACCGCCCGTGTCGCTCCTCTGGCACCCTGGAGCGACGGTATCCCCTTGCCAGCCGCGCCAGGGCAGTCTTGGCCCAGTTCTCGGCAAGCAGCAGCTCCACGATCTGGACGCTGTCACGTGTGTCGCCCGTGTCACGTGACAGTCTTGCCGCGTCGCTTAGGTAATCTGTCTGTCCTCTCGCAAAGTACGTATTGACGAGGTGTTCCCCGGCCTCGCATGACGAGATTTTTACGATGGACAATTTGTCCCTCATGGCGTCTTCGACGCTTGTCTCTTCGCTACTACGCAAGGAGTTACCCGCCAGATGCGGAAAATACAGGGCCTTCTCTGCCTGCCACGGACCAGGCGGAGAGGTAAATAACTTCCCGTTTGTCTTTCGGAAAGTATAAACGTCATACATGCCACTCCTGCTGAGTTCAAGCGCTAATTCATCAGCTCGTTTGCCAGTCTTGCTTTCATTGAACATATCACGCAGTGCGTTCCCCTTCCTGTAGGTATCAGAAGATTTGGGAGCAATCGCTAATCCGATAGGTTTACGCAATTGCTGTACTATATGGTCTTTAGGCGCTGTTTTTACCAAAGCTCCAGTAAACTTCTTCAAGAACTGGGTTGGCGTAGAAGTACTAAAGCATCTCTTCATTCCTTTTCGCCTTATCGTAATCGCTATGCTGGGCTAACTGTAGATATGGCTAGTGCTGGTACCGCGAAGAAATAGATTGGTGGAGTTCTCGCTCGAGGAATAACAAACTCCTTCCTGACGACGGCCGCCGTTTCCGTTCCGTTACTTTTTCTAGTTGCTTATGTAAGTCTTCTGCTCAGGGCTAGTCATGAAGTCAATACGTCAAAGGTTTGGAGAGATGCGACCTACGTGATACTAAGCTGTACATGGTATAAATGTGGGGGAGTAGTTGAGAAGCTAGCTTGTTGCGATATATTTAATTTACAAAGTAGTTGGATTGGTCAAAGCTTGGTTGGTCGCTCATATCAAAAATGGCGGCAAAAGTAACACTCAAATTGCATGGACCAGCGAATGGAATATTCTACACTGAGAATGACCCTGTGAGAGGAACTGTCGAGTTGTCGGTTAATAAAGCGCTAAATCTAAAACATTTAAGTGTATCATTGCGGGGTGTGTCGCAGACGAGGTCAGCCGTTGGCCCTGAGGGAGCGTACATCGTCCGCCCTGCTAATCCCAATGCTGTCATCTATGATGGGGAATTATCCTCGCATGTTGTGTACAAGCAAAGCATCCAATTATTCCCATCCACAAATGTGACCAGCTGTGTTGGCGCAGATCAGACGTTCACGATCCCCAAGGATACGTATAGTTACGATTTTGCGTTCAAGATGGTGGGCGGGCCACAATGCCTTCGCGCACGGCGGTGCCAAGGCGGAACATTTCTTAAAGATCTAGCGAATCAGAGCCACCAATTCCATTTACCGCCTAGCTTCAACGACAAGGGGGACAGCCAAACAGTAAGGCAGGTCGAGTTAATGTACTATGCGCTAGGAAGGGTGCGTTATCTCCTTAAGGCCGAACTGGAACTTGACTCGTCACACCGCTGGTTCGGTTCGCCCTGCAGTACTATCAAAGCCACCGAGTTGGTATCGTTCATGCCTGAACAGTGTCTACAATTCCCATACGACGAGCCTGGTGCTCTGTCAGTGCACAGCTCTGCTAAGCTGCGTCCCGAGCCTAATTGCGGATGGCTCCGCCTCGACGTTAGGTCACGTGATATCAGTCACGTGCACAGGATGGATTATCTATTTCGAGAAAACGATGGCAAGATCTTGGGACTATACGTCGTAACGGGGGGCGACGATTGGATCGAACGCCATGTTCGTGCTGAACGTCTCCTTCTCTACCTACATGAGGAGGTAGTGTACGTTGCTAACAAGCGAACTAATCGCAATATTTCTCAACTCTTGCTAATGGATGCTACATTGGATCAGCGGGTAGATATCGCAAATGCCAGGGAAGTAGGGAACGGCGAACGCGAAGCTAAGCTCAACCTGGCATCCAACAAGTATTTGAAGCGCTTGCGTTTCAATGAAGAGGATTACATCCACCGGGGGAATAGGTTATTTTCGTTCACCACCTGTAATATACGCCGCGAATATCACTTGCGCCTCGTAGTGCACTGGAACATAGACGGCTATCCACTCAAGTCCGAAACAGTAATTAAACCGGTAACTGTATACTCTGGTTTGGCATTGCCACCTGGCGCTGGCGATCCACCCCCAGCATACGAAGCATAAATAATGTAGATACTAGTAATATAGAAGCCCCCTTGTGGAAGACTTCTGCTAAGAAACCAAAAGACAAAAAGGTTACGAACGAAATATGTGTTTGGTTTGTATACACGGGATACAAATTATTTGTTTTAGCCTAATATATTATAGAGTTAGGAATTGCAGTTGCGATCTGGAGGATATTCTCTGCTTATCTCATACCTACCTTCCAGTCTAGGACAAACAGTTACATCCTTTCAGCAATGTTGCTCAGCTAAGTTGTTTACAACAACAAGGCTCCAGCAATAGCAAGAGAGCCCGCCCAAGCAAAACCGGCAGCCAAGGTGTTACCAGCACCTGCAGAAGCTGTAGCAACTGCTGGTGAGGTGTTGGAAGAGTTAGCGCTGCTGGTGAAAGATCTGGATTCAGAGCTGGATGGAGCAGAGTGAGCAGAGTGTGATCCGGTTGCAGCTGCGGTGGTTTGTGCGGAACCAGTCGATCTTGGAGAAGAGACTGGCTCTTCAGAAGCATTGTTCAAAGAGTGGTACTCCTCGGAGGTACTCTTGACGCTCGAAGATGGAGCGTAGGAGGAGTAAGAGGAAGCTGTCAAGTGAGAAGACGCCGAGGATTGTGTGGTAGAGTATGGTGCGGAGGAAGATGGTGCAGCAGAAGATGCAGACTTTGAAGTGGCGGTGGAAGACTTGGATTGGAAGTCCACACTCTTACCTTGTTCCTTACAGGTGTTGCCAAAAGCTTCCAAGGCCTTAGGAG
This sequence comes from Eremothecium coryli CBS 5749, assembly GCA_000710315.1. Classification (NCBI taxonomy): domain Eukaryota; kingdom Fungi; phylum Ascomycota; class Saccharomycetes; order Saccharomycetales; family Saccharomycetaceae; genus Eremothecium; species Eremothecium coryli. The sequence goes on from AZAH01000001.1 coordinate 1,305,416, forward strand.
CGTCGCCAGAAGGACAAATGTCTTCCAAACACTTTTGGACTCTCTCACTCTCGTTGCTGCAAATGCAGGAGACTTGGTTCATGGAACATGATGAATCCTTAGAAGCTTGAGAGACACATGCTAGAAGGCATGCTGGTGGAGCAGCAGCAACTTGGCTAACGTAAACGGCAGCAGTCAACACAGCAGTGGAAATGAATGTTAAGGAACGCATCTTTGCTTTTCTGATCTTCTGTATGCTTTCTTCTATTATGATTTTGGTATACTTTGGAACTTTAGTCCAGCTTTTATAAACTTTTCAAGTTAACCACGATGCTAACAGAACAAGCCACGATGATCGTCAGATCGCATTCTAAAAAAAGAACTGACACTAAAAGCCTACACGTGACGTAATCGCGACGCACGGTCGGGTATATTTTGTTAACATCTCCTCATTTTAATAGAAAAGTCCGACGCACGGAGACAGCTACTGTTGCTTACAAGTGTCCTCAAGCTGTTTATCGAGATTTCCTAGGTTCTCGTCGCCGTCAACTTGCATCATCCTGGTTAATTTCTCGAGGTCACCAGTCGCTTCGTTGCCACTGAACCCCTTGCTGACAGGACTGTCGCCCAGTTGTTCTAGAGCGTCGATAAGGTCGGTAATCTCGTCACGATATTTATCATTCGAGTAGTCAGCTCTCTCGTAGATAGCCACAATTTTACCCACTGTTTCTAATTGCTTCTGATAGATAGGTACCTTTTCTCTGTGTTCTTCCTTGGTACTGTTCAGCTCCATCCATCTAGTGAATTCAAGTTGCATATCCTTCATGGGCTGATACATTACCTCTTTCGAAGACATTTGGTTTAGGATGTTGAGTATAGCATTGTCCATGCCTTCTTCTGACTCGCCGCCTTCACCAGTATCGTCTACGAGTTCTGAAAGGAGCTGCGACAAGATAGCGTCGGGATTCTGTGCTTTACGTTCTTCTTCCAGCGTGGAGTCGATGTTGTTTGTATGCTCTTTGATTCTTCCAAGTGTATTTGAAACCACCTCCTTGAAGTCTCCGCCATTGGCGCTTATGGGGGAAGCACCGTCTTTCTCACAAGTCTGTGCGGCTGCTGCTGCCCCTAGTGTGTTCAGGAGCTCTTTAAACTTAGCTTCTTCGCTTTCGTCGCCCGCAGCTAGGTTTTCAAATTCTGCTTGGAGATTCTCTATAGCTTTCGACATAGCAGCATTGCTACTAGTGCTCTTTTCAACAGCAATGGGTTTGTTTCCCAAGTTGTTATTGAGCCTCGGCTGTTGTTCGGCGTTAGCGTGACCTTGTTCTTTTTCGACGTCAAAAGGTTCATCCAAGTAGTCGTCTAGATCATCATACTCATCTGAATGTGTTGACATATTTTAACAATATTATTATATGTATGAGGTATGAAGTTCTTAGGTAGGAGCTCTTTTCTATTGGCTCTGTTGTATGTTAGAAGGCTTCAGCGGTGAAGTTCTTAAACTGGAAAGGATTGAAATTTGTTCAGAGTAGATAAAACATGCAAAACAAGATACTTCGTGGAAGATTGAAAAACGCGTTTGAAGCGCTAAAGACTACCAAGGAAGCAGCAAATAAATTTGCTATTTGTGGAGAATGAGTAGTTTATGTCTACAGCGGTTGCAAGAGGAGAGGTATGTTGGTTCCCGGTGGCGAGTACAGCCTGGTGACGACACATTGTGAGAAGTACGGTTTACTAACGACATGAACAGAAAGAAATGGAGGAAGGACCATCCGTTTGGTTTCTGGGCGAAACCTACATTGAAGGAGGATGGTACCATGAACCTGCAGAAATGGGAGGCAGGCATCCCCGGGCGTGAGGGAACTATTTGGAAGGACGCAGTGTATCCTATTACTATTGAATATCCCGACGACTACCCATCAAAACCACCAAGGGTTAAATTTCCCGTAGGTTTTTATCATCCTAATATATATCCTAGTGGAACGGTCTGTCTTAGTATACTAAACGAAGACCAGGATTGGAAACCTGCTATTACGATGAAGCAAATTTTATTGGGTGTCCAGGACCTCCTAACCAGCCCCAACCCCAATTCCCCAGCGCAAGAACCAGCATGGAGAGCGTTCGCTAAGAACATTCAGGAGTACGAGAAAAAGGTATTAGAACAGGCACGTAAGTATGCCAAGTGAGTGTTGGCGACGTACTGACCGGTACTAAATAGAGTACAGAGATGTCTTTAAAGTAAAAATAGTAAATGTAGAAGTAGTAATAGATTTATCTTAATGAAAGGTGACAGAGATTAAAAGCTTACATTATGCAGAAGTCTTTTAAAACTTGTGTGCAGGTATACGTTGTATGCGCTTTTTGCACAAATATCTTCCTCTACATACGCTCCTTTTCCTTGTAATGAATGAAACTGTCTAGGGTAGTAAACCGTTCATGACATTCGCCTTTGAGTTGTGGGTCTTTATTTTTGTCGACGAGCTTAAACACCGCCTTCAAATTAGGCATCACTTGTTCTTTCAGAGCCTTTAAAAAGTCCTCTCTAACAAACACAGGCTCGTCATAATCAAAAGATGCGTCCGGATAGATATATATGAGGTGGTTAGCAACTTCAGCAAGCAGCTTTGCTGGCAAACTAGGGTCGCTTAGTAGACGAATGAAGAAAATACCAATCACTCTGTTGATTTCAATCTGATTTTGGAACTGTGCTAGTGTTGCTAAAGCACCACAACAAGCTTGTTGTACTTCTAGTTTCTCGTCATTATCGAGATCTGTAACGTTCTGGAACTCTTGAATAAGTGACTCTGCAAACGATACCTTGTTTAGCTGTAGTGCCTCCAATGGCTGTAGTGAGGAATAGTGAGTGAGCGAAGATTTTAACAATGCCCACAAGCACTTAAGCTTTCCCACTCTTATCTCTACTTGTGAATTATCAGCAGTGTTCATAAAGCCCCAGATTTTCTCACATGGATTGGAATTTAGCTCAAAAATATTGATGTTTAGGGTTAGCATTAACCATAGCCAGTTATTGTAGGCAATGAGAACTCTAGCACTGAATTCGGAAAACAGGTTTTGAAACCCCACCGGTAGCACCTCTGTAAGAATTTGTACAAGGGTTTCTGGCACATTGACATTACCTTCCTCAAATTTAGCTGCCACTAGCTCCATAACAGCAGTTACAACGTCCAAAAATAGGACGGAACTTTGGTACTGCATCATTGCAAAGTTCCTCTTTTTCGAGTAATCTTTGAGCTCCTGCATCATTTCCTCCCTATCTTCGGAACTTGCAAGCTCTTCATCCTGGCGAGCAGCATCTAGGTTGGCCTTGACATCCTCTAGTTTAATATCGTGCACTGCAGATAGAGAGTGCTGAATAATAGCAACTGCCTGCTCATAGTTCATTGAATTATCTAGCATATGAATCATAATACCTTGGATGAGGACTTTTGTCAAGTTATTACTGTTAGTTATTTCCAAATTTGGTAAAGCTTTCAAAAAGGACGACAACAACTCATCTTTAGAAACAACATCAATAAACTCGCCAGATTCAGCAGCAAAGGTGTATATCAGATCTAATGTGCTGTTGAAAAGTTGAGTAGTGATTCTTAACGTCGTGGCTGTGCCATCTGATACAGAGGGTACTCCATATTTGAGGATGTCCTTTACAACGGCTAACAACCGCTCTAATTTAGAATGCTCCATCATTTCCAAAAAGATATCCTCCGAGTCACTAACCAAAGCAACTACTAACGAGATCAAATTGTCCCCGAAATCGAAAAGCAACCTCCATGACTCTGATGGCACTTTCGCACTTTGCGACAGAGTTGGTAGCGCTTTGAAAAGCTTATCAAACCCTGCATTGATGCTCGTCCAGATGTCTGAACGCCAAAGATGGACACACAAGTCATACCCGACCTCTAGGCATAAGTTCCGCAGTAGCCCATAGGAGTCCACAACAATCTCAGTATTCTCATCGCTTAACAATCTCGTCATAATTAAATGCACAAGCTTTTCCTTCATAAACAGCTCTCTCATGTGTGGATCCTCACATAAAGCGCTAATAGACCCCAGCGCCATAGTCCTATCATTTGGCACAACGCTTTTCAGTTTTTCCAATAAAGGCTGCACTTTCTTTATCCGAAGTTGCTCATCCTTGACAGCATTACGCGAGATCGGATTTGAGCGAGACTTCGAGGATCTAGACTTCTTTTTAGCTTTCCCCATACTTAATATACAAATCTATGCTAGATTCACAATTCTCTCGAGCAGTAGACCCAACTTAGACTCCTGAACAGGCAGTTAAACCATCGAAGAACCCTACCCACTCTTGCCAAAGTTGTAAATTTTTCATCAATCGATGCTCTTCGTACATAATTACATACACAATTGCCAGAAATTATAACCATTCGAGATCTAAAATCTGTATAGGTTATAATTGCCTTGGAGGTTCACGTTCAACGGTCCCATCGTGCTTCTGCTCCAAGTGCTCTCTGTACGCCTGTTGCGGCTGTTCGGGTAGAACAGGGTTCCCTTCCGCATCGTACTCTGGAATGGCTATATCAGACCGCAGATTATCATCCTTTTTAAGTTGGTCAATGACAATTGGTTCAAAAAACTTTGTTCCCGAATATATGCCAAAAGCACTCACAATCCCAACAGTAACGAGCTCATATGCCTTTAATCTAGACATCTTGTTGGTCCAGCTGTACCTCTAAATTGTTGTATTGTAAAGCTTTCTTGCGCAGTATTGCTAATGTTCGTAGTTTTTTTTACAGCCAACTCGGAATATATATTATGTGCTCTTAGTATTAGTTAAGACTTTATCGACATTGACTGCTTGTACATAACGTCAGGGAAACTAGGCTTGAGCTACATAGCACCTTACAAGTTAACATAGTACTTAAAGTGAAAACAGTGATAGTTAGCATTTAAACCATTACGGTCATCGACCAACACTACTGTTGCTTTTTTTCTCGTACCCTCTTATACAAGTTATGCCGTTATTTTTACAAACCGCTTGCATCGTTAGGTTACTTCAACAGCAAAGCCAAACAAGCATCAGGTTTGCCACCCAGGTAGTATATACAAGGAAAAGTTTAAATCCAAATAATTCAATACTCTCATCTAGAGCAATACATTTAGGCAGACGAAGGATGACGGCTTCTAGTGATAATTATCGGATACTGGCTTGCAAGTATGAAAAGCCGGAAATAGACGACCGGGAGTATAGATACATTGAACTTCCAAATAAATTGCGAGCTTTTTTGATCCAAGATGAGAAAACAGACAAGTCTGCGGCAGCTCTTGATGTCAATGTTGGTTCTTTTGAAGACCCAAAGGAATTGCCTGGGCTAGCGCATTTCTGTGAACATCTGTTGTTCATGGGCAACGAGAAATATCCAAATGAAAATGAATATGCTAGTTTCTTAAGCAAACATGGCGGAAGTTCCAATGCGTATACAGCTTCGCAGAACACAAACTATTACTTTCAGGTGAATCATGATAGCCTATATGCAGCATTGGATAGGTTTTCTGGCTTTTTCAGCTGTCCGTTATTTAACGAAAGCTCGACAAACAAGGAGATAAATGCGGTGGATAGTGAGAATAAAAAGAACCTGCAAAATGACCTGTGGCGGTTCCACCAGCTCCAGAAGTCCCTTGTGAACCCGGAGCACCCGTACCATAAATTTTCTACTGGTAGTTTGGACACTTTGCTTAACATTCCAAAATCAAAGGGAATAGATACTCGTGAGGAACTACTGAAGTTCCATAAGAAGCACTATTCGGCGAATCTCATGAGATTGGTTGTCCTGGGAAGGGAAGACCTCGATACCTTGTCCGAATGGGTTGCTGAATTGTTTTCAGATGTCTCCAATACAGACGCTGCTGTCCCTGAATATAGCGCGCCCATGTTAACACGTGAATGTCTCACTCAAATAGTCAAAGCCAAGCCAGTAAAGGAGCTGAAGAAGGTTGAGGTTACATTTTCTGTTCCTGACGTCGATGAAAAGTGGGAATCTAGACCTGCTCATTACCTATCCCATCTAATTGGGCATGAAGGAAAGTATTCCCTGTTAGCCTACTTAAAAACGAAGCGGTGGGCCACTGAACTTTCAGCTGGAGCTCAAACTGTTGCTAAGGGAAATGCTTATTTCTGTGTTGATATAGACTTAACAGACGAAGGCGTCCAAAATTACCAGGAGGTAGTATATTCTTTGTTCCAATATCTAGAAATGCTAAAGACATCGTTACCACAAGAATGGGTGTTTAGAGAGCTCAACGAGATCGGTATTGCTAATTTCAAGTTCAAGCAAAAGGGAAATCCTTCATCGACTGCTTCTTCGCTTGCAAAGATACTTCACAAAAGTTATCTTCCACCAGAATTCGTCCTTAACTACTCACTTATGAGGAAGTATGAACCAGAGCTTATCATGGATTACTTGCACCATATGGTACCAGAACGCTCTAAAATAACCGTGATCTCTCGGCATTTTGAAACAAACTTGGCGGAACGCTGGTATGGAACAGAATACGCGCTAGAGGAATACCCGAAAGAATTCATGGATAGAATATCTTCTCCATTACCAAACCCTGAGTTATCTCTGCCACGCCCCAACGAATTTGTCGCTACTAACTTTCAGGTAGAAATACAAGATAACATAATACCAGCAGCCGAACCTGTACTTTTAAAGGAGGATATTTCTTCTAGACTATGGTTCAAGAAGGACGATCGTTTTTGGGTTCCTAAAGGATATGTTTATGTGTCCATGAAGCTCCCACACACTTACGCTACTGTATTCAACAGCATGCTCTCTACCTTGTATATCGATATGACGAACCATGAGTTGAAAGACCTCGCTTATAACGCCGAATGTGCTGGTCTAGCGGTATCCTTTGTTAAAACGAACCAAGGTTTTGATCTAACCCTCTCCGGTTATAATGATAGATTGGAAGTTTTGCTAACACGGTTTTTAGAAGGCCTTAGAAGTTTTAACCCTAACAAAGGCGATTTCGAAGTGATCAAGAAGAAGCTATGCCAAAAGCTCCATAACTCCCTGTACGACGCACCCTACCTTCAGGCAAGAGGAGTCTTCAATGCGGTCATTAATGATCGCTCATGGACTACAGCTGACAAGCTTCATGTAACTGAACAAATCACTTATGAAGACTTACTGAATTTTATTCCCAATATCTACCGACTCTTGAACATCGAGATGCTTGTCCATGGTAACTTCACCGAGAAAATTGCACTCAAGCTAGATGTTCACGTCAAGAGCTTGCTTCCAAGTAATATTACAAGCTTAGAACTTGAGAATTGTAGATTGCGGTCTTACATATTACCAGAGGGTAAATCCTACAATTATAAGCAGATACTACCGGATGAAAAGAACACTAACTCATGTGTCCAAAAGATCATTCAGCTAGGTCCTTATTCAGAGGAACTTTCGGCCAAGGCGTCTCTTTTGGCCCAACTTATTGACGAGCCATGTTTTAATACTTTGCGGACAGAAGAACAATTGGGATACGTCGTTTTTAGTTCAAAGCTAAATTCCCATGGTACGACGAACCTTCGTATCCTAGTCCAATCTGAGCGCGATACCGCATATCTGGAGTCCAGAATTGACAACTTCCTGAATCATTTTGAACAACGCCTCATGCACATGCCCGAGGACGAATTTGAAAAGCATAAGAAAGCACTATGCAACACCCTTCTACAAAAGTTTAAAAACATGGGCGAGGAGAACTTTCGGCTCGTTTCCTCCATCTACCTTGGTGACTATAACTTCACCAGCAAAGAACACAAAGCAGAAATTGTGAAAAATTTGACACAACAAGAAATGATAGACTTCTTCAAAGAAGGTATTATCGGTGAGAAAGCTTCAAAATTGACGTTGCATCTAAAGGCTAGGTCTTCCACCCTGCCTGACATGCTAACTCATGAGAGCAATTTTATATCTAACTTGACTGAGTTCAAGAGACACTTATACCTTGTACCCCCTCGCCAGCCCATCAAAGAATTTAAACCAGTCTTTATCTCTGATTAAGATTGCGAATCTCAAGGGCATTCATACGGACAAGATTTCCTACAATAATATAGCTTATATCTAATAATGTTGCCTTTCTTCGACATTCCTGGTCTATCGCACGACTCCACTTGAGAGCCACACACACAGTCCACGAACTTCCTATCCAGCCAAATTTTCTCTTGGAAACTAGCATTTCAATGATTAATGAAATTGCTGGCAATTAGCAACTGTTAGATGACAGAGTAGGCTAACTGTGGCATGTTTCCTGTTATACTTTTGATTCGGTTTCTTTAAAAGGAACTAGTAGTAGATTAACTTCACTGGAGAGTTCCACCATTTTTATAGTTGCAAAATTGCTAACAAACCGGGTAACAACAATTCAGCATCCTCGTAGGGCATCCACTTATTAAATCCCACCAGAACACATCAGCCGTTCACATCCGCTCCAGAAGTGCACTTTCACCTATTGGTAATATTGTATTATAATACTAACTTATACAAAGGATCTAGCTTTATTCAATTGAATCGACGACTGTCATAAGACAGCATGCCGAAGCTTCTGCAAATGTACGTAACAAAACAAAGATTCTAACGACTTACGTCTACCAGAACCTGTTTAACGGTACTTGTGGAAACCAATGGCATTGGCGTTCTCTCTGAAACATTGACGGCAGACCATCAAACCGTACTTTCTGATCAAACCAGAGTGAGATGTACAAACACGACATTGGCGGGAGCCCTTACCGTAGTTTCTTGGGTGTGAGAACCAAACGTTTTCGTGAGCCATTTTGATCTATTATAAGCTGTTAGTACTCGCACTTAAGGAAAGCTTTCGGAGCGGTGTGTTAACTAGAGTAGTTAGGTTATCCCAGTAAGAACGAAAAGCTGAGCTTTATAATACTGACAATAGTTCTTGATAGATGATATATCTTGCAAGCGCAAAATTACTATATGCGTTCTAACGCCAGTGCCCCCAACAGATGTAGCAACTCCTAATATGCGCAAGCAAACGTCAGAGTATCGAGAAATCTTGACCGTTGAATAACCTGCATACAACTAATTCGAGTACAGTAAAGAAGTCCATAACTAATGTAATCCCATACTCACACACATGCCCTCTATCTAATCAACACCCTAATACATACATTTTTGTCCTTTGTCTCTTACTATATGTCTCACTTGTTTTGCGTATAAGCTTGCTTGTAAGTTCTCAATATCTAGAAAACATACTACTGGTGGATGGTGATGCGTCCTTACTCGGTAAATTGTGATGATAACTAGTTTTGTAAATGTATGGGTTTAGTATGTATGGGTTTATAGCAGTCACGTTTGGTTTCTTTTTTTAAGCGATGAGCTGAAAATTTTCTATCCGCACCTCATCATATCGATGAATAATAGTAAGGTTGACCAGTGATCCTAGTGTACAGAAGAACTAATTAGAGGTTCAGCATATTGCAGCATGGCAGGTCACTCCCACAGATCCTCTGTAAAGAATGGACATAAGTCGTTCAAGTCTAAGCACGCCTCAAAGAGTGCATTGAAGAGGATGTATAAGGGGAAAGTTGAAAAGAAGATCAGCAATGGTAAGCCGATCCAGATAGCTAGTAAACTTGATAGAAAGAATGCAGCAAAGCAATTGAGGCAGAAGAAAGTTATGGAAACATTACATGCGAGAAAGTTGTTTGAAGGTGCTCATGGAGCTGCAAAAATCGTCACAATCCTGCCACTGGCTGCAGATGTTGATGCAAGCGATATTGTAAGAAAATTGGTCCAAGCAGAAGTGGTCAGTGATGAAGAGCTAGGTTCGTGGTCATTAGCAGGCCCAATGGTCCAAAATTTTAGAATTGGGAAGTATAAGAGCACTCTCAAGGTCATCGTCCCAGATATGTCAAATTTCATTAATATAATGGATGCTGCAAAGCTTGCGGATTTTGTTGTGTTTGGGTTGAGTGGAACATCTGAAGTGGACCCACAATTTGGGGAGCAGATTATTCGTGTGTTGGAGTTGCAAGGTATTTCATCTTATATGGGTGTTGTATCAAACCTTTCCAGCGTTCATCCTAAGGAAAAGTTTCAGTTGGACGTCAAACAGTCTCTGGAAAGTTACTTCAAGCATTTCTTCCCAACTGAGGAAAGAATTTACAACCTAGAGAAGTCATCTGAGGCTTTAAATGCCTTGCGTATTCTTTGTCAAAAATACCCTCGTCAGGTACAATGGCGGGACGCAAGAGGTTACCTCGTTGCAGAAAACATCGACTTTGTTGAAAACAGCCAAGATGCTGGTGAGTTGGTGATTGAAGGTACAGTCCGTGGTGTTGGCTTTAACGCTAACCGGTTGGTGCACCTGCCTGGCTTGGGAGATTTCCAGGTTTCAAGTATTGAGAAGCATGCTCCCAGCGCAAGAGTAAATAAGAACTCTGGCGATGCAGATATGGAAAATAATTCATTTTTCCCTGACAGCCAGTCAGAAACATTGGAAGAGTTTGCACCCTGCGATATGGAGATGGGTGGTTGGTCTGAAACCGAAGAATTCGAGTACGATAATTTAACCTCAGCCAGGTACGACGATCATGGGTATTTACCAGGAAGAGAACAACAAGAAAGGAGACCACAGGTCCCCAAAGGTACCTCTGAATACCAGGCCAGATGGTACTTAGATGACGTTGTAGACCTTGACGACGAAGGTGAGGAGTCCGACCATTCTCAAGTGATGTCAGATGAAGGTGCTCAGTGGGAGGAAGACGTAATGGTGGACGATATCAATGAGGGTGAGGTATTAGATGCAGATGATGAACAGGTAGAAGATGAAGATGATATGCACATGGACCTATCCCCTGAAGAGGAAGAGCGCCAACTCCAAGAATATCGCGCCCTTGAATCAGATGATCTAGAATTTCCAGATGAAATTGAATTAGATCCTTCAGAATCTGCGGTGGAGCGTCTCAAGAGATACAGAGGATTAAAAAACCTCTATAACTGTATTTGGGATGTCGATGAAAAGGACCCTTATGCTCCTTCGGAGTGGAAACGTATTTTAAGGATAGGCAGTTACAAGAATACCAAGAATAGAATTAACAAAGAAGCTGCTGCAAAAGCTCAAGTAGTGGCTGGTGATAAAGTTAGGATTCATGTACGTTTCCCTAAGGCTCTATTAGAGAAGATTCCAAACCCTCAAAGTATTGCCTTTGCCGTTTATGCCTTGCTGCCGCATGAACATAAGCAAGCAATGGTGAATTTATCCATTAAAAGATGGGAAGACTACGAAGAACCTGTCCCATCAGAGGAACCGTTAATAGTTCAATATGGTGTTAGACGATATTGCATCAGACCACAATTTTCCAACGCATCAAATGTCCCAAATAATGTGCACAGGTTTGAAAGATTCTTGCATCATAACACACTTTCAATTGCTTCTTGCTTCCTGCCATTAGATTTTACACAATCTCCAGCTGTTTACTTTAAAATGGATGCACAAGACCCTAAGGGTCTCAAGTTTATTGGTCATGGTACCTTCCTAAATGCCGACCATACTAGAATCCTTGCCAAGCGGATCATCCTCACCGGCCATCCATTCAAATTTCATAAGAGGGTTGTCACTGTTCGGTACATGTTCTTCAGACCAGAGGATGTTGAATGGTTCAAATCTATTCCGTTATTCACCAAGAGCGGCAGATCTGGTTTCATCAAGGAGAGTTTGGGTACACATGGTTACTTTAAGGCTACATTTGATGGTAAACTTTCTGCTCAAGACACAGTTGCTATGTCACTATACAGACGTGTCTGGCCACACACCTCAACACCATGTCAATTTTAATGTACAGACAATCATATCTATAGTCATATATATAATGTTTAACTTTCCTCATTATTCCTGGAAGAAGAGTTCTTAATGACCTTTGCCAGTCCCTTGCTTTTCAGGGTAGAATACTCGTCTTTTTTTTAATGCTAAAAAAGATTAAACTCCTGAGCCAACACTTTTCAACAACAGTGATCAGAAACAAAGCAGTATTTGTGACGGAAGGACTACTGATAGCTGTTTTTGATTACTTATCTTCTTCTTTGGAATTATGTTTACTTGTAACACATGTATGATCCAGTTTCAATCTGGTGATCTTCAACGTTACCATATGAAGACAGAATGGCATCGATACAATTTGAAAAGGAGAGTCGCTCAGCTACCTCCAATAAGTGCAGATGTGTTTGTTCAAAAGTTGCAAGCGTCCCAGAAGGAGCAAGCGCTTAACCAGGTTGACGAATTTGGGTTCCCGCTCTTGAGACCCATACCAGAGAAAAATGGGAGACATCGTAAAGACGGGAAGGGCGCAAAGGTAGCAGCAGTTCCTCTGCTCAGGAAATCAGAATCAACATTTTCAGTTTCTTCACAGCTTTCCAAGGTGACAGTTCATAGCACCGATTATGGTGAGCACAGTGCCTCGGAATATGGCTTTACCACTGAAGACTCGTATGATGAATTAGACTCAGATTATTCATCGGATGAAACGGATACTGAGCAGGTGGAAAGCAAATCGAGCCCAGTATTAGATTGTATTTTTTGTGGTTCCCAAAGTCAGGATCTAGAAATGAATGTGGAGCATATGTTCAAGGCTCATGGGTTATATATCCCAGAAAGGAACTATCTTGCTAACCTCAATGGATTACTAAAACAAATTGAGTATAAAGTTGTTGTGAAGAACCACTGCTTATGTTGTAAGTTTAAGGGCGTGAGTTTAGAGAGTATCCGTGCTCATATTCAATCCAAGTCACATTGTAGGATACCATATGAGACAAGGGAAGAGAGATCCTTATGGGCAAAATTCTATAAATTTACTATCGCTGAAGAAGCAAACGATGGAAATACCAGTGAATCTGAAAGTACTGATGATACTTTACCTTCAAATGGTTTAGAAGATATTAATTCGAATTACAGTGTTGTACATGTAGACCAGTCAGGCGTTGAGATGCTTTTGCCTACCGGTGCTAGAGTTGGACACCGTGGTATGCAAAGATACTTCAGACAGAACTTGGCTCTTCCTTCCGCTGAGGCAGAGAGTAGACGTACCTTGGCTGTTGTTGATAGAAGATTTAACAATGGTATTACTGTAACGGAATACAGCAAAAATAAAAAACATATGGAATTCTTGGAAAAGCAGGCGATTAACCGCTCTATAAACAGACAAGTTAGGCGCAGTAATTTCCAAAGGCATTATAGAGATGAGCTGCTACAATAAACTTTGTGCATTATGGTTTCATAGTTAGGTATTAGTATAAAATAAAGTTGTATACGTTTAAGGAATTAGTTTCACATACTGTCAACTCTTGAAACTGACGAAACAATTCCAGTATTTGAGACACCAGAGAATATAACGGATTCGATATCTGTAGGTCCTAGTTCCATATCCTCATTTTCGATAGGCGACTTCATCTTCCCAAGATGAGTTTCAAGCCCAACCTTACCAGAACCCATGTCATTTAAATCCATGATGTTATCTTCTTGATTTATATTACTGATATTACGGGTCTGATTCTGACTTTCGCAAACCTGTTTAAATTGTTCTAAAAGGGGCTGGTATTGTGTATTCCACGCAGAAGTTGTGCGCGACGGTCCTTCAGTTTGCTTTACAGGAACTTTTACGCTTGGTGACACTATTGGTAACCTACTGACTGTTGTCAACCTAGTATTCAAGATCTCAAACGCCTTGGACTGGGGAAGAACCATTAAGATCCCGTACAAGCATTTATGAAGATATGGGTACTTTTCAGGTTCTAGCAGCTGCATTCTAAGTCTAGTGAAAACAGGAGACTCCAAAAATTGCACGAGTATATCTATTTGCAGGAGATCATTAACCGCAATATCGTAATCAACATAAAGCTGCAAAACAGAGTAAGCGAGCTGGTAATTCTCAGAGACCAAACACATAGAGAATAAAGATATAGGATTGTGCGACCAAGATTTGAATAAAGCAACAAAAAGGGGCCAGTCCTCGCCACTTCTTAGCTTTTTGCGCAGTGATTGCAACTCAGGTGCGGTTATGAGGTTCGTTGTCAAACTATGTATAACCATGCGAACAAAATGGATATCATCATCTACCTCAATGATGGTAGATACAGTCCTGTAGATCTTTTCTGCCGATAACTTCGCACAAAGCTGCCTTATGATGTAGTTTGCACGTGTCTTCAATAGCTTGTCATTTTCCTTGAACAGCTTTAAAAGGTTAGTAATGAACTTCTTAACATAGGTATCCTTAGAGCCATTACACAAGTTGCAGGTGAGTTCTAAGGCCTTGGATATTAATCGTGGGTCCTTGTCAGATAATGATTTAAGTAAAGTAAGGTGAGTACTTTCATCATGGTTTATTAGTTGTTGGGGGTCTTTGTTGTAAATTAGAATTAGCCAGTCTAAACATGCAAGCTTAGTGGTTACGTTGCTATCCAAAAAATGCAATGTGAGTGTATTAACAATAGGGCCATAGCTGATTTTGTCTGTTGTGTCATATTTTGTGGTGAGCTCAATAAGCATTGAATTAACTTGGCGGGCCATATCACCTATTCTGTGGTCCGAATCGCTCAAAATCTTTAGTAAAACTGAGAGGATCTTAGACAAAAATGGAATAATAACGTTTGGAGAAATACGGAGTATCACTTGTATCCAGTTAAGGACAACCGGTTGGATCTCAGGTTCGATGCAGCCTAGATTGTTAATGAGGATCTCAATTATCTTGGGGAAATCCAAATGGACATCTTGGCCAGGGTGATATATTTCGCCATTACGAACTTCAGTAAGCTTTGGACGCTCTCCACTACTAATAGCAGAGTTAGGTTGATTGGAGGGAGGAGTAGATTCTTCAAGTTCCTTTGATAATTCTGTAATGTTTTCCGTCACTGACAATTGTTCCAACTGGTTCATTAGAGATTTCTTCCTCTCTGTAATCAATGCTCCATCTGGTTTCTTAGCAGGTGTATCCTCAGCAACTTGCTGGTAGTCTGCCTCACGAGAATAGAGGCTGTTCTGGATCTGGGCTACACGCTCAACTTCGTGGAGTAAAGAATTCAATAATGCTAAGGTAACAACCCTAACGTCACTATGTGAGTCACCTAGAAAGGTAAATAAGCCAGGTAAAAATGTTGGAAGATAGCTGATTAGCTCCAAGTCGGGAATACTCTCGAGTACTTGTAGCCAAGAAACCATAAACATCCTAGTATCCGGGTTAATAACGTGAATACGCTCTGATAAAAGTGGAATAAAGTCGGGAAGCGAAAATGCAAGGTCCCTACCCTCCTTGTCATAAATATTCTGATCTAATTGAATGACATCGCCTTGTTGCGGGTCCGTGGTAGTTGCTGTTGGAAGATCTTTGGGATCGCTGTTCACTGCTGCAATGTGTGTGGAAGAACACTCCGATACAATATCCTTAATCAACCTATCTAGCAACTCTGCTGCTCCCTTCACTGAGGTATCTGTGTCTGCACTTATCTTGCACAGAACATCAAAAACGGCGTTGAAGTAGACTAATATATCTCCCTTTGCTATCTTAGCAATGTTGTAAAGACTCTCGCAAGCATAAAACCGCACTTGGTCGTTCTGGTCTCCAAAACACGCAAGCACGGGTGGTAAAATCTTACTCAGGTAGTTACCAACGTATTTGTTACCCAACGCAATAGCCGCGGCGGCCAACCCCATTAGACCAGCGTTTCGAGCCATGGGCTGATGCAGCGCATATGCATAATCACGATACAGTTCTTCAATTATTCTTTCTATAGTTTCGTGATCTTCATTGGCAATACAGTCTCTAACTATCTTCTCTAATTGCTGGGCAGCCGCTTTGCGCTTTTCATATATTTTATCATTCAACCCTTTTACGACTGATTTATCTGTATAGGTACTGTTAGTATAAATCCTCATTGATTTCAAACACACAAACAGGATCAAAGATAGCTAAAATACATACCCATTTGTTATATTACTACCAGAATACTATCAAACGGAATATAAATGCTCTTCCTACCTCCTATCTGCCAAACTATCGGCTTTACCTGGTAGTTT
The DNA here is from genome assembly GCA_000710315.1 of Eremothecium coryli CBS 5749. Taxonomy (NCBI): domain Eukaryota; kingdom Fungi; phylum Ascomycota; class Saccharomycetes; order Saccharomycetales; family Saccharomycetaceae; genus Eremothecium; species Eremothecium coryli. Next base: position 1,321,460 of record AZAH01000001.1, read on the forward strand.
TACCGTGCTAACGAAACCAACATTACAAATAAATATATACTGAAGGCGGCCACCTTAAGAAAAAAACTATCCGCCTAACAGCGAAATTAGTTAAACAAAAATGCAACAGAATAAGGAGTGGATGCAGGACTAGGCTAGGTCCATGTTTGATTTACTACAGTGAGTTATCAATTATTATATATAGTGCTCCATTTTCGATGGAATACAAAGAAAACGTTATTCTACTATTGTTACAACTGCTACTCTACAGACAGCAGGAGTTAGCACACAAGGACAAAAGTTTATCCTATGAAAATCTACTAAAACACCCAATTGTGGATGAAGAAATATTGCTGCGCTTCAAAAGCCATAAACTAGTGCGACTGTATGCCCCACATGTATGTGACATCCAGATGAGGGGCCTAAGAAGTATAGTGCAGGATACTTTCAGTAAAGGAATACCGGACGGTAATAATGACAAAAATAATAATGGCCAGTTAACATTACTGGAGTTGGCCAACTACTACTATCGGAAAAGAATCCAAGACCTACAGGAAGAGGAGATACCGAAGCTTAAAGAACTGATAGAGAGCAACATGGGCGACAAGAGCGCCACCTGAGTCCACATAGTAGTATATTGATTGTCATGGGGTCTGTATCATTATCCACGGTGTAGTTTTTTTAACTACGAGAACTTCAAAAAAGTTACCAATCCTCGTTAACCTCATCGAATAGATAGAGTCGAGTAGAGATAGAATAGAGAGGGAAGATTGTTACTGACTATTTTGGACTAAAATTTGTATTGTATAACCCACCATCTTCTACTCTAATTAAGGTATCACAATGAGAAACTTAGCTATCTTAAATGATGGAAAGTTTACACCAAGTTCAGACTCCCATCCAGGTCTGCAGCTATATATGAGCTCATTTGACACCCTCACAGATAGTATTACGTGTGTATTAGGAGCACCAGATATCGGTGCTATTGAAGTACAACGGTATGCAAAGGATGGGTCTATAACAAGGTTGGCATCGTTTTGCATCCAAACTTACGATGATATTCTACTGTCCTTCGCACATTTTCAGGACCTGAACCAACTTGTGTTTGTATTTGCCCAAGGTGATATCATGACCGCGACATATGATATCATGGGTGTGGAGTCGAGCGAAGCAGTGGTGGAGATTGTCGGAACAATTGATACCGGCATTGAAGCTGCAAAATGGTCATATGACGAGGAAACACTTGCTCTGGTGACCAAGGAAAGGACGGTGGTTCTCTTAAGTAGGCAGTTTGAGGCTATATCTGAGACTTCCCTGGCGGTCGAAGACCTTAAGATGTCTAAACATGTTACAGTTGGTTGGGGTAAGAAGGAAACGCAGTTCCGTGGTAAAGGTGCGCGTGCAATGGAAAGGGAAGCGCTAGTTTCATTGAAGGCATCTGGTTTGGTTGGTAACGAGTTGAGGGATCCTACAATGCCGTACATGGTTGATTCAGGAATTATAACGGAAAAAGATGATAGATCCGTAGCTATTTCGTGGAGAGGTGATTGTGAATACTTTGCTATTACCACTATAGAAACTGTTGCTGACCCAGATGATGATTCCAAGACCATTGAACGAAGGGCTCTGCGTGTGTACACACGTGAAGGCCAGCTTGACAGTGCTTCTGAGCCAGTGGATGGTCTGGAGCATAATATGGCCTGGAAACCACAAGGGTCGTTAATTGCTTCAGTTAGACGCCTAACTCACATACCTGAAGAGGAGGCTTTAGAGGTAGTTTTTTTTGAACGTAACGGTCTGCGTCATGGAGAATTCAACACTCGTCTACCTGTTAGTGAGACAGTATCATTCTTGGGTTGGAATTGCAGCTCAGATATTCTCGCTGTTGGATTGACGGATAGGATACAGCTATGGACGACTAAGAACTACCACTGGTACCTGAAGCAAGAAATATATGCCACTAACCTTTCTTTTGTGAGGTGGCACCCAGAAAAGGAGCTAACTTTGATGTATGGAGACGACGGATGCGTTCATGTTATTACTTTATCCTTTAAGATGACAGGAGGCCCCACAATTGAACCCCATGACCAAGGGACTTCATTGGTAATAGATGGCAATACAGTTAACATAACTCCTTTTGCAATTGCGAATGTTCCGCCTCCTGTGTACTACCGTGAATTTGAAGCGCCTAGCTGTGTTTTGGATGCTGCTACCAGTCTTTCCAATGAGCTATATGCATCTTTGACAAAGGATTCTTTGGTTTTAGCTTCCGTTCCATCTCTTTCTGCAATGAAATCCGGAGAACATCCAGTTGTTGTAAAAGTCTTACCTAAAGATGAGTTTGCTTCGGAATTTGATACACTACGTCAAGTTGCCTTCCTTGGTAACGATATTGTCGGCGTGCTACTTGACTCAGAGAATCTATCACGTATTGCAATGATAGAAATCAAGGATATATTGAATCCAGTATTGTTGCGCATTGTTGATATCTTTAATAAAGTTGTGCTGTTAAGAAGTAATGTGGAGTTTACTTCATTGGTCTACGAAACAATAGATAATAGGATAGTACAGCTTGACTTTAATGGATCTATAACTGAAATTGTGAAATTCCCTCAGCTTGTTTCAGATTTTAGAGTTAAAACCATTAAAACGGGTGAATCAGAGAACTCATGGCAATCGGATTGTTCAAAACTGGTTGCATTTGGTTTAACATCCAACGGGATCCTTTTCGCCAATAATGTCCAGTTGACTACTGCAGTTACATCCATAGAGATCACTGGTTCCTTACTTCTCTTTACCACTGCACAACACTATCTACAGATGGTACATTTAAACACAACTTCCTTACAGCCATTGCCACCTTTGGAAGGTGACATTCTAGATGAGCGGATCCGTTCAATTGAACGCGGTTCTATGCTGGTTAATGTTAATCCTTCTCGTTCAGCGGTCATCTTACAGGCTCCTAGAGGTAACCTCGAAACCTTCCATCCAAGAATCATGATTTTAACTGAAGTCAGAAAAAATATCCTCAATCTAAGATACAGAGAAGCATTTTTGTCTTGCCGTACACACAGAATAAGCTTGGATATATTGCATGATTATTCTCCGGATTTGTTCTTCAATAATTTGAAAATATTTATCGACCAAATAGAAAAGGTGGACTACCTCAACCTTTTTGTTTCCTGTTTAACTGAAGAAGATGTCTCAAAGACAAAATACAAAGAAACACTAAACATCACTTCCAATGCGTCGTTTGATGTTGTACCTCCTCCTCCAACCGAAATGGAACTCTACATCAAGAACAAAATCTTTGACCCTAAAACCTCAAAAGTAAACAAGATTTGCAAAGCTATCCTGTCAACATTGTTAGACAGTTCCGTTTACAGGAAGAAATACCTACAGACTATTATCACTGCTTATGCTTGTCAAAAGCCCGCCAACATTGTAGATGCTTTAAGCTTAATAGCGCAATTACAGGACGAAAGCACGAAAGATTCCTGTATTACATACCTGTGTTTCTTGGAGGATGTGAAGAAAGTCTATAAGGTTGCATTATCTCTTTATGATGTCAACTTATCATTAGCTGTTGCTCAAAAATCACAGATGGACCCAAGAGAGTATTTACCATTCCTACAGACATTGAACGATAGTGAGGAGATTCGTCGGAAGTTTATTATTGATGACTACTTGGAGAATTATGTGAAGGCTTTGCAACATTTGGCGGATATGAATAAAGATGAAGAGTCCGTCAGCGAAGAATTCTTGGAATATGCTCGCATCCATGAGTTGTATAAGGAGGCTTTGCGTGTATACCGTGATGAAAAGTCCAAGCAAAATGCTGTATATGAAATTTATGCTAAATACTTGGCTTCAAAACAAGAATATGTTGAAGCCGGTATAGTTTACGAAATGCTAGGCAAGTGGAGAGAAGCTATGGACTCCTATACCTCTGGCAACAAATGGGCAGAAGCGATGACCATTGCAACGGAATGCTTCCCAACAGAGACTACTGATGTTGCCGAAACCTTGGTTGCTTCATTAACTGCCGAACATAATTACTTGCCTGCTGCTCAACTACAACTTAAGTTTTTGAAGAACTATCCAGAGGCTATAAGCCTCTACTGCAAGGCATATTACTACGATGAAGCTATCCTAATCTGCAACATGGAAATGCGGCCCAAATTGATCTCTGAGGTGGTAGATCCTGCTCTAGGTGAGGGTTTTAGTGTTGTAGCAGAGTTGTTAGCCGATTGTAAAGGCCAGGTTAACTCACAACTAAAGAGATTAAGGGAACTGCGCAGTAAAAAGGAAGAGGATCCATACGCTTTTTACGGCGAGGAAACCGAACAGGCTGACGATGTGTCCATTGCACCTTCTGATACCTCTACGAAAGAGTCTTTTTTCACCCGCTATACTGGTAAGACTAGCGGTACCGCGAAGACCGGCGCCTCAAGAAGAACGGCGAAGAATAAGCGTCGTGAAGAACGTAAGCGTGCTCGTGGTAAGAAAGGGACTATCTACGAAGAGGAATACCTAGTAAAGTCTATTGGCAGACTTATTGAAAGGCTAGATCACACCCGTCCTGACGCAGTTAAGCTTATTGATGGGTTGTTGCGTCGCCATATGAGAGAACAAGCTTATCACATTCAAAAGAATTTCGTTGAGGTTCTCGCACTCTTGAAAGAAAATGTTTTAGAAATCTACACGATTAGTGAAAAAGACCGTGAACGTATTGACGAGAACGGTGATGTATATTACTTACCTGAGGTCCCCATCCCAACAATCAATGACTTCACCACAAGAAACATCATCGACTACTAGAGCTTCAAATACTTACACAGTAAATAGTATAATCATACCAATATTGTTCAGATTTGAAAGTGCGCTACAGCATTCTGTTAATAAAATCCAGTACATACTCTTCAGGTCCTGGGGCCATGGACCTCGACCTTAACTTTAGACCCATATAAACCGTCTGTATAATAATTACTAGCTATGTTTTCTTCATGTTGTACCACAATTTGTTCAAATGACAAAAGGCACTTCTTTAATGCATGACTGATGGCTTCCTTCTTTGCCTTAGCAAAGCACTCGCCTCGACTGGCCAACTTAGCCCTACCAAAACCAGTAGCTTCCGTATTTGTCCCGTCCTTGAGAGACAGCCGTATTCGCGCTTCTGCACTAACTACATATAGCGTTGTAGACTCCTGCTCATCATTACCACTTTGGGAAGAAGCATTCATAACCGCAACATTTAATATTTCTGTTGACCACCCATTGTAACCAAAGGCTTCATTGGCGAACTGTATAAGCACATGTCCTGGAATCAGGTTCGAGAGGTTATGTTTACCGTACCTACTTGCTCGATAAATCTTACATGTATAGTTCTCAATTCTATTTTGTAGAGCACCAATACGTCGCATAGACCATTCGCTCGCAGGTCTATTGTACCATTTTTCTTCAACTGACAGCTCTTCTAAACCTGTGTTGTCGCCAAACTCGTATTGGACGTTATCCCAAGAGATATTCGTGTACCTGCTCATCCAGTTTCTAAAGCAACACCTAGTGCTTCGCGTATAGAGCGAACAACTTGAATTATTTCAAGCTGCCGGGTATACTTGGAAAACTCAGAGGTAAATATACTCCGTTACTTTGCGAACGACTACTTCTGTTGATTGGCGGCATTATGGACAGTGGTGATGTTAAAGGGTTGTTAGCCACAACATTTTCGGTTGCCAGCGCAAAGTCACGTGGTTATTAGTTTACCAACTAGACATAGTTAAGCCCCTTCGTAACTTGTGGTCAATATAGTATGTTAAGGAGCGGTATCTAAACCATAGATGGTTCATATCTGCCAACTAGTATGGTATTACTATGTCATCCATTTTTTGAGTTTTCGTAGTTCAGTTCTACAATCAATAAGCCAACTTTCGGTACCTAAATCCTTGGAACATATCCTAACTATAAGAGTTGTAAGGTATGTTAGCTAGCTAGTTGTCGATAGGGAATATAGTTGATATAAAGTGGGCGAGAGTACATTTAGGATATGGATAAGCTTACTGCACGTAGTAACGCTATTTCCAGCGTATGAACTGTCAGGTATCGCTAATAACGACAGATCTACCAAATTGAAGTTTTCAACACGCTCCCTATAACCAATCCTATAGAGGTTTTAGGATCTCCTTTTAGATATATAAGTTCAATTAAAAGGGTGAACACTAATCATGGAGTTGCTTCATGGCTTAATGCAACCGCAGAAGACGGCTTCTGCTGAGGAGGCTATTCCAACACTGTGTGATCGTTTGGAAACAGCAACTTTGATTAGCGATCGCCGTTCTGCTATACTCGGCCTAAAATCCTTTAGCAGAGAATACAGAGAAACGGTGGTAGCACAGGGATTAAAACCACTAATAGGTGCTTTACGAAGGGATAGAGAGGATGAGGATTCAGTGAGGGCAATTTTAGAAACTTTGTTGATCCTATTTATTCGTGGTGAAGGCTCTGATGATTTAACTCGTAACTGGATATCTCAACATTCTAGGTTTAAAAACGGCAAATATCCTTCTCCATTGATAATGAAACAAGAAATTGAACGTTTTGACCAATTTTCCCTATGGATTGCCGACGAGTTGACCCAGACTGATGAATATGTTCATCTTTTCATCGACCTACTGGAGGCAGGGCAGTTTCATGTAAAATTGTATACCATCCAATTACTAGAGGCTGTTATCACAGTAAGGCCTTACCGTGCAAGGGATGCGTTAATATCTACACCGATTGGAATCTCAACATTAGTCAGTCTTATTGATGATGTGCATGACCCTGTCAGAGATGAGGCAATCCTATTATTAATGGCAGTAGTTAATGAGAATTCACACATTCAGAAACTAGTTGCTTTTGAAAATATTTTTGAGCGTTTATTGCGTGTCATCCAGGAAGAAGGAGGGTTACGTGGTTCAATTGTGGTCAGCGATTGTCTGTCATTGCTATGTCTTATCTTGAAATATAACACCTCTAATCAGTCTTTATTTATTGAGACTGGAAATTTACCTAATATAGTTAAACTTCTATCAGAAGCACTTCCTGGTGGTGAGGAGTTTTATTGGAATGAGCAAAGACTTGAGAACATAGGCACAACTATGGATATATTACGTTTAACAGTTGAGGTTGGAAACTCGATGACGAAGATCCACCAGATGGTTTTGTTTGATGCGAATATACTAATTGTTATATTAAGGCTAGCATTGCATTTCTCAACCCCCAATGTCGTGCGGCCACTTGCATTTTATACCGCTGCTGATATTATACGGGGTAATTCTCATGTGCAAAAAGAATTTGGCAACATTGACGTTCCATACTGGGATCCTACGTTGCCTATCCCACACTCCCATTCAGAAATGCCCGTTGTCCCTGTAGTGGAGTTGCTGTTTAATTGGATATTTTCCGTTAATTCTGTGCATACATTTGACATCCGTGTTGCATCTTTGACTCTTCTAAAAGCATATTTTACAAACAATCCGGCGCTTTGCAAGGAATTTATGCATAACCAAATTCAAGAAATCGACAACAGAGGAGCTGAAGAAGACAGTAGAAAGTCAAAGATTAATCTGGTAGATATACTAATGGAGTATGATCCTCATCTAAATTTGAATCCTTATAAGCTTTTTTTTGCAACCGATTTGATGCTGTTTTTATTCGATCATGATGAAAGCGGTGCTGATATTAGAGATATGGTGCGCAATGTCAAGTATGGCGATAATACAGCAGAAGACGACGAGCCCATTTCACCTATTCAGACAGTATTGGAACTACTTTTAACAAGTTTGGACTCGAAAGATCGCAGGATCCCTATTTCATACCTCTGTTTTTTAATTGTCTGGTTGTTTGAAGATTTTAACGCTGTTAATGACTTTTTAGAGAACAAGACTAATATTCAATCCGTTCTGAACTTTGTTGCCCATGCAAATGAAAATGATGTGACTGTTAAGTTTTTAGCAATTATGTTACTTGGTGTTGCCTACGAATTCTCTAAAGACAATTCAGTACTTCCTCGGACTGAACTTTACGAGATACTAGTCAATACTATCGGAGTAGATAATTATGCCGCCAGGATAAAACAATTCAAGGAAACATCTTTATTCTCTAAAGCGGTTGACTCATATGCTGAGCCTGAATTTGATGATACGGGGCTTCCTAAGATCTACTTTACGACCAGTTTTATACAGTTGTTTAAGGAGAACTACTTTAGGATACAATCTGCGTTGAGGCGTAAGCCTGATTCCGAATCAAATGGTAAGATTACTTTCCAAGACTATATTGAACTTCAAGAACAACTGGAGTCGACTAGGCGGAATTTGGATGCCACAAATGAAGCTACTTCTAGAGTTATTCATGATTTAGAAAGTAGATTGGAAGAGCTTGCTAGCGAACATCATAGCTTAACTAAGTTACACAATGAGGTAAGCAATAAACTCTCCATCACACAGGAAAAGTATAATTCGTTAAGTGAAGATTTGAATAACGCAAATATTGTCGTTCAGGAACTCACCCATCGGAAAGAAGAACTAGAAAAGTTGAGGAATGATAACCAAAAGAAAATTGAACAAACTACTGCTCATGTTTCTGATCTGAAAGCTCGCATTAACTCACTGGAGAAGTCGTTGAAGACTATATCCACGGAGAAGAACAAGGCTGAAGAAGGTATTAATAAGATGACTAGGGAACTCTTTGCTCTTAAAAAAGAAAAGGAACAGGTAACTGCAGACTTAGCTAAGTTGCAAAAGGGAAATGATAAGACCGTTAAAGAACTGGGGAAGCAAAACGAAAAACTTAATAGTACGGTAGTTACACTGGAATCTGAGATTATGAACTTGAAATCAGAAATTAAAAATTTGAACGAAGGCACCCGGCAATTACAGGAGCAGAACCAGGAACTTTCGAAAGAATTACAGGATATAAAACCACGTTTTGCAAGCCAAGAAAAGCTGGTTCCAAAGTTGGTAGAAAAATTAAATCACCTAAACGATGACTACAAAACTATGCAATCGGAAAGGGATAAAATTAAAGAAGAACTAATAGTAGTTCAAAAGTCTTCTCTTGAGCTTAAGAAGCTAAAGAATGACTTTGATAATTTAAGTAAAGAAAAATCCTCCCTTGAAAAATCTAACAAAGAGCTTGAAATAAAACTCGCAGAACTGAATTCTGAAATGAAGGAGACTGCTTCGAAATCTGCTGCTTCCATTGAGGCATTGCAAGCCAAAAATGAAACACTAGAGGAGTCAATTGCGAAACTAAGAGAACAGCTGGCATCCGCCAAAGAGAGGACTAATGAAGTACTTGTTAATTTTGAAGATGCTAAAGTGAATTTCTCTAAACAGACTGCGGCCTATGAGAAGCTAAAGAAGCAGCACCAAGAAGATAAGCAAGAAAATGAATCTTTAAGTAAAGCATTAAATTCTGCACAATCTGACTGTAAAAAATATAAGAAAGAAGTTGAGGAGCTGGAAAGTAAGATTGCAAATATTGAGAAGCAAATGAAGCCATCAGAGAGAAATGAAACTGAAGCAGCAGAGCAAAGTGAGGAAGGCAAGAGAAGAAAGGATAGCGATAAATGCGACCAGCTGCAAAAAAAGTTAGCCGATGTGGAGAAAGAACGTAAGAGCCTTGAAGAGCAATTGGAAAAAATTAATGAAAAGCTTTCGAAACAGAATTTAGATGAGGAAATCGATTCTGCAAGGTCCGCATCTGCTGATTATAAATCAAAACTTATTTCCTTGGAAAAAGAACACTCATCTTTGGTGGAAGCACATAAAACACTAGAGGGTAAGTATAACCTTATATTGCAGGAAAACAAGAAATCCGAAAATGGAAAAGGTACAGATACTATTGAAGCACTAAATGTAAAGATCAAGAACTTAATGGAAGAGAATGATATTTTGAAGAAAACCTTTGAAGGTGAAAAGGTGGAGAAGGCTGCTCTTGAGAAGCAGCACGATGAAATTAGTCGGTCATTGAAAGAACGTCTTAATGAACTGCAACTTGAGCTTGAGAAGAAAGAGCATGAGATGAGAATGAAGCTGGAAGATGCGGCTTCAAAGATTGATGAGTTAACCGCTAAAAGCATGGACGCTGGGAAACTAAGGGACGCTCTAACGAAATTAGAAGAAGGAAAGAAACTTGCTGAGGCTGACAGAGATGAACTAACATTGCTTGTTTCTGAGTTGGATGAAAAGAATCACAATTACCGTAGCAAGCTTGAAGAATTAGGACATGAGTTTAGTTCGGAAGAGGAAGTGAGTTCGGAAGAGGAGGAATGAGGAAAAGGTGCTAATACAAGTTTTCATAAATTCTTCAATATATACTATGTAGAGTAAAAATTAGAATTATTACGTCTTTCTGGATCGCGCATCTTGTGGATTTTGATACCAGAATTACTCACGTCCGCAATTTTCCCAATATCTTGGGGTGTAATTATAATTGTTTGAGTTCTGATATTAGATGAAAGCTTCTTCATTATCATTTTAGTGCCAATTGTCCGATTAACTTGGTCCATAAAAACGTCAAACTCATCTAATGCAATAATCCTGGCACGCATAGTGCTCCAGGTAGAAAGCAGCAAGGCTATTTGCGAAAAAGACTTCTCGCCACCTGACAATGTGTCAACATTTCTGGGAGTCTCGTCGTTGGTTGTCTTCACTAAAACCATCAAAGATCCGGGTGTGTCAAAGTTTAAAGCCCCAGAAAAGCCGTTTCTAACACGGATGGTTGATCTAAAATCAGAGTCTGCCTCTCTATAAGTCGCCTTAATGTTATTTGTTAAAGTCATTCTTCTCTGCTCTAGGGATTCATGAAGGCTCCATAGGGCCCTATCCACAGCAGAGTACTTTTCCTGGGCATCATAGAATTTTTCCTTTGAGTTTTCTAGTAAAGCTGCAACATCCTCTTGTGACATACCAACGCTCTTCTCAGCATGCCTTATATGGCTATCAGCTATCCTCATTTCTTCCTTTATTTCATCTTCTTTATTCGGAATTTCGGGCTTATAAGCTTCTTGCTCTGTACAGTGGAGCTCAGCATCTGCTTTCAGAGATTCCAAAGTTGGTAAGAAAGAATCAATATTTTGATTTAAGCCTTTAAGCTCTTCCTCATAACCAACCTTTCTCTTACGATATGAGGTGATATCATCGGTCATTTTTTCTATACGTTGGTATCTTATCCGGATGAATTCCTTTAAATCCTCAAGCTCAGCTTTAATTTTACTAACATCATTCCGAGAGTCTTCATGCTTTTTTTTGAAAGGCTCAACTTCATCTTTAAGATGTAAAATCTGTTCATTTATTGCCTCAATAGCACCATGATGTTGTGCAATTTGGGACGTCTCTATCTCAATTGCTGTTTTGTGAGCATCTAATGCACCAGTATCAACCTCCTTTTCAATCTTGACCTTCAGCTGCTTACTTTGCAATTCCAAACCGGTGATTGAGTTCCGTATATTACGCATTTGGACCGATAAAGCCTTTCCTTCAGTACTTAATGAAGACAACGACGCTGTAAAACTATCTTGCCTCCTCTTTAGCTCATTTTCTTCTTCATCTATAACTGCTCTTAAGTACTGCGTATCATTCACGCTAGCTCCTGAATTGCGAGAAAATAGCAAATTCTGTTGATATTCTATAGTGTCAAGTCTAAAACCACCGGAAGACGCCAATGAGCATTGATATCCAGATCTATTATCTTTTAGTGATAATACTCTTGATATATTCTGGGGTTTCTGCTTCAATAAAGTATATGCATCATCCTTGTCATCTACTAGAACAATAGTTTCAATTCTATGTTGGTCAACGAATAGACATTCTATCTCTTTTCTAGAAAAAGATAAGGCATCGACAATACAAGGATAGTTGGAAGAGGATCTACCATGCGAGAAATCGAACACACTTAATTTATATGTGGTAATGCTAATGTTTCGGGTATCAGGGTATCTACGAAGAATTTGCCTTAGAATAGCATTATCCTTAGAAGTGCCCACAACAAACCCTACCAAAGATGGACCGATAATTGATTGGATAGCACGTGCCCATTTTTCAAAGCCAGGCTTAATCGATACCTCTGCACCAAGAGGGCCTATGGGAGGTGATGAAAACTCATGTGCTCTCTTTTTAACTTCATCAAGAACCTTCCTCATATTCCTAGCATAAACAGAGTACTGATCAGTACTAGATCTTTGATTTATTTCCCGCAGCTCTTGCCTTTTTATATTAATGGAAGTTTGTAACTGTTGAAGAGTAATACTTTTTTGATGAGAAAGCTCGACTTCTGCTTCTTTACATTGTTGGTACTTTTCTTCTAATCTTGGTAGCTGCTGCTTCAGTTCAATTATATCATTGTCTATCTTATTCTTTTCAATAACCATCTGTTCCTTATTACCACCAAGAGCTTCTGCTAGTTCCTTTTCTAGTTTACGGACCTGATCTTTATGAGATTTCAGTGATAATTCTGAAGATTTTATCTCATTTTCGACCTTGAGACGTTCTTCTTTTAAGACTTCATGCTGATGCTTAAATTTACGCAATTCCTGTTCAGCCTCTCCAAACTTTAGCTGAGACTCCTGGAGTTCAGTCATTTTATCATCTACCTCTTTGTGGGTTGCTTCTTGGTCTGCTTTATAACGTTCTATCTTTGCCTTGCGATCCTCCACCTTCTCATCGCATATTGTTATCTTCTGTTTAACCTCTTGCAGGCGCCGCTGCACTTTGCCTAAACGTTTCTCATTTTCCTTGTAATTAAGCCAGCACAGCTTACCTTGTAGTACTTTTTTCCTTTCATTCCAATCATGTGTGTTATATATTTCTTTGAAAAGACGTTTTGCCTTCTCATAATCTTCCTTCAATGCCTTGATATTTTCACCATGGAAATCAAGATTACTTTTAGAGCTCCTTAGAATATTTTCCGCCTTAGTAAGGTTACTGTCTATTTCCTCCAGCAAAGTACCTCGCATAAAATGCTTAAATTTATCCTGTGGAGTAGAAGCTGTCAAAAAGGACCGTGCTGAATCTTGTGACAGAAAACACATCGGATTAAGAACCAAAATGGAAAAGTAATCAACTATTCTTTGTAGATCACGCTTCTTGCTACTAATCTCTCTATTATTTTCCGAGCGAATGGAGAACTGGCTAGTTTGTCCGTCTCGTTTAAGAGTCCTTTCTATTATTATCTCATTTCCATACACACCTTGCTCAAATGCACCTAAGCCAGCATTGGAGAGTGATATTGATATTTTAGCTGTGTTATAACCTTCCCTGATTAAGGACTTTAGACTTGTTCCTCTATTTGTGTCCAATGCTTTTGCACCAAAAACGATAGTAATAGCGGTTAGAATAGCTGACTTCCCCGAACCATTACTTCCGACGATGAAGTTTAAACAGGGCCCAAATTCTAGTTCAAAATGTTCATGGCACATAAAGTTTTTAAGTGTAATTCGCTTGATATATCCTGCAGGTGGATCATTTGTACTGCTTGCTTCAGCATCCGTTGTGCTATATTGGGTCATAGGTGCAAAGCGTTTTCTTCTTTTCAATTGATTCTGTCTATTCAACGCAGCGTTTCTCTCGTTAATGAGAGATGCCACATCCTCATCAACATCGCTAATGCTCCTCTTATCATTGGTCATTTAGTGGAGACGCCTGCTTGCATTAATACTTCTGACCTACTTGATAGTCGCGTTCAATAAATCAAATATTTACAGACGGGAAATTTACTTAACTATCAACAATCGCTATTTACGAAAACACTATTTAGCCATTCTTGGATTATAGAAAGGGTAAATTGAAAAGTAAGTACCTAATTGAGCCTTTTCAAGGTTGTATGATCGCCCATTACAATTTGTTTATTGAGCTAGCTGATTCATTCCTCTTATAGAGCTATTCTATTTGTTAGTTTGAGTGATTTTTTAGAAGAAAAACTTAAAACTTACTTGCAGTGGTAGTAACTCAAATACACCTAGTTAGCAGCAGAGTGAGATTGGAAGGTTGGATTTCTGAGGGTGACATAACTCTAAGATGTTCTTTATACTTCGTTCCCCAGGGGGTGGTAGGCGCTTTGCTTCCACAACTTCCACTGTTGATCTGATATCACTAGCGAGCAAATGGAAAAGTAAAACGCTTAATGGCATACCCCAAGACTTCAGAGGTAGGGATGGTAAATCCATCTATGTGCTATCTATGTTTCCATATCCTTCTGGAATGCTTCATATTGGCCACTTAAGAGTTTATACGATCAGTGATGCTCTTAACAGATTTTACCAATTGAAAGGTTACAATGTTGTACATCCTATAGGATGGGATGCATTTGGTTTACCAGCTGAGAATGCAGCAATTGAACGCGGTATTGACCCCTCTATATGGACTGAGCACAATATTTGCAAGATGAAAGATCAAATGCATATGATGCTTGCAAACTTCAGTTGGGATAGAGAATTATCTACCTGCTCACCAGATTATTATAAGTTTACTCAACAGTTATTCCTTGAGCTTTTCAAGCATGGATATGCTTACAGGAAAGAAGCTGAGATAAACTGGGATCCAGTTGATATGACTGTTTTAGCTAACGAACAAGTTGACCCCGACGGCAAGTCGTGGAGATCAGGTGCTATCGTTGAGAAACGAAAGCTCCGTCAATGGTTTCTTGGTATCCAGAAGTTTGCATCTGCTTTGAATGCGGATTTAGATAAACTAGAAGAATGGCCGGAAAAGGTCAAGGTAATGCAAAAAAACTGGATTGGAGAAGCTCATGGAAGCGAGATAACATTTCAGTCTAATACTGGCGGTGCTATTACTGTCTTTACCACCCGGGCAGATACTCTATTTGGTGTCCAATATATTGCTCTGGCGCTAGATCATCCAATAGTCAAAAAGCTAGCTACAAATGATCCAGAGCTGGAAAGCTTTCTATCATCAGCTTCTACTCTTGACCAAGATAGTAAGGCCGGCTTTCTACTTAAAGGCGTTTCTCTTCGTAACCCAATGTCCGATAAAGATTCTTTCCAAATACCCGTCTTCGCAGCTCCATATGTCCTCAGCCAATATGCAAACGCTGCTGTGATGGGCTGTCCGGGACATGATGTGCGGGATTTTGAATTCTGGCAAGCAAATATGCCTAATAAACCAGCTGTTTGTACTATTGAACCGGTAGGAGACAAAATAGTGTTACCATATACATCAGATTCTGGTGTCTTAAACAAGTCAGCCGGCAAATACGCTGGATTAACTACAAAAGCAGCAAGAAGAAAGTTTACTGAGGTCCTGGAGCAAAAGGGTTTGGGAAGATTCAAGACCCAATACAGATTAAGAGATTGGCTAATATCCAGACAAAGGTATTGGGGTGCGCCTATTCCAATTGTACACTGTGATTCCTGTGGACCTGTTGCAGTACCGGACGATGAGCTACCAGTTGTTTTGCCCAAGAAAACAAGTCTACCATCAAAAGGGAACCCGCTGGCAGAAATGGAGGAGTTTGTAAATACTACTTGTCCTTCATGTGGTAGGGGTGCAAAACGGGAGACAGATACGATGGACACTTTCATGGATAGCTCATGGTACTTCTTCCGTTTCTTAGATCCTAAGAATTCAGTAGTTCCATTTGATTCTGGCAAAATCTCATCCCAGATGCCTGTAGATATATACGTTGGCGGGGTAGAGCATGCAATCTTACATTTGCTTTACTCAAGATTTATTTCAAAGTTTTTGGCTTCTATTGGGAAATGGGATGGTTCTAAATGCTCAGGGGAACCCTTCAAGAAGTTGGTCACCCAGGGTATGGTCCATGGGAAAACATTCATAGATCCTGATAGTGGACGTTTCCTAAAACCTGATGAGTTAGATACATCCGATCCAAAAAATGTTGTTATAAAGAATAGCGGCGTAACACCAGAGATATCTTATGAAAAGATGTCAAAATCTAAGTATAATGGTGCTGACCCATCCGAATGCATCGCTCGCTACGGACCAGATGCTACCAGAGCACATATTCTCTTTCAAGCTCCTATATCTGATGTACTGACATGGGACGCCTCAAAAATCGTTGGGGTTGAAAGATGGTTAGCCAAGGTTATCAAATTAGCGCAGAAACTACCCAAAGAATTGAATGCACCTGTAAAATCGGTTTCTTATACCGCAACAAGTGAAAATGAGATACTATTCCATAACCAATTTCAAAACTTGTTGAGGAATGTGACAATATCATTCGAAAAGACACTTTCTCTGAACACTGTTATATCGGACTATATGAAAATCACCAACTTAATTGAAAAAGCCATGTATGATGCAACTGTCCATCGACAACTACTCATTCAGTCATTCCAAAGCTTAGTCTCCATAATATATCCTGTTGTTCCAAGCATCTCTGAAGAAGCCGCAAGCATTATCAAAGATAAAGCTACTGCTAATTGGAAGCAATATGTATGGCCGACCTTAGAGCCCTTAAGAGAGTCTGAAACTTCGAAATTTAAGGTAGTGATCAACGGGAAGATGCGCTTTACACACACAGCGCCAAAAAATTTTCTGGAAGACAAGGAAGCTGCAGTTAAAGTTTTGGTTTCCTTACCAGAAGGACAAAAGTACTTCTCTGACAAAATCATAAAATCAGTAATTGTGAGGAAAAACATTGTCAGTTTTGTCCTGTCATAATGAAAACAGCTTGTAAATATTCAGAAAATCACAGTTACATATTATTGAACTTGTGTAAAACTTTTTAAGTATGTACGTAGGAATACCGGTATATCCTTATATGTACCTTCCTCTTCTAGGGCCAGAACTATTACTCTTCGAAAGTCTTCAAAGGTATCTATTCCATCGAGCCAAGATCCTTCAGTAGAGGCTCGACTTCGTTTCCAATCATTGAATCCCTTTTCGGTCATTGAACCAGAGAAGAAAAGGCTGCAATTATGGTCCTTTTCCATATCCTTTAATATACGCTCACATATATGCCTGAAAGGATAGAAATTGGGTATGGTGAAAAGATCCTTATGTCGCACAGTAACATCCGACAAGTAAAGGGAACCTACGAAACGCTGCCAGAAGTTCGTTGTCATTCCCCATGTATGTGCTCCAGTAAATATTTTATTCCTCCACAGGTAATTTGTCATATCAACAATGCATCTATTAAGTAATTTAACGTAGTCATTCGAGGAGGGCAGGCCAGCAACTCTCTCTTTTGCAATAACTAAGTATTGACATAGAAAAGATAACAGCAAGGGATCATTCATTGCAACGAGGTTGTTTATAAGTTTTGGAAGGACAAAAATATTTGACAGTTTATCTTCTCCCACACAGGAGTGGGGTATGCATTCAAGAGATCTTAGCAAAGGGTCGATCATGCATAAAACCTCCTGTCCAGAACGAAGGTTTACTAAACCAGAATTCACAATAGTCGTAAGATACTGCGAATACATCTCTGGTAACATATGGTCTGTATTTTGAGCATTTACTTTGCAAAGCAAACGAATACATAAACCCACTATGAAGTCGTAGATACCGCATGACCAGCTCTCAAACAGAATTTTATGACTTTTTAGTAATGCAGTGATTGTTCCGCCTGACTCTAAATCAATTGCAGGTATTAAACATAGAAGATAGAGTGATTTGGACCCCAAATCTTTAGTGCTAGCATCCTCCTCAGCCAGTAAATCCTCGAACTTCATATCTGTTTCACCGATAACTAAAAACAATTTCATCATATCCAAAATTTTCTTATTATTATTACCCACCTTCTTTAACGTGTTTCTAGCCCATAAATGAAAGGCTCTTCTAAATGCAGGAGGCATTAGGGGTAAAAGCAGTCGTTTATAACCAGTTCCATCAAGTGTAGAAAAATAGTCACTAGGTGCACTACATATTTCGATTTCATTAGCAAAGTGCTGCAATGAGTTCAACTCTAAGTTAATCGAAGGGACGATGTTCACTGAACTTAACTTGTTCACATGGTTATTCGTCACACTCGTGAATAAATCATAATCGAATTGCCCCTCCTTTGTCAAGATAGCACCCAGTTTATCATAAAACTTTGTATCAACAGGTAGCTTGCTTACTGAAGCCAATTTTGTCGCATTGCATTTCAACTGCTCTTGGGCATCAAGGACATCATCCCTAGGGTTCAATTTGTAGAATATGCTTAACAGGAATGACGCAAATGCCCTGCTGTTCATGTAACCAGGGTTCTGTCCTACTTGCAACAACACCTTAACTCTGTATGGACATACTTGGGAGCGTTTACTGGTCGACCAGAACAGTAGGTAGGTCACCCAATCCTGCAAGTAGTCAACTGACCACAACTGGAACCACAATGAATAGGTTTTTTGAAAGATGTTGTCCACATCCTGTATGAAAGGATAAATGTGACATAGCCACTTACATAATGCAACTTGTATGGCAGGCGGTGTGATGAATTTGTACGGATTTTGAGGCGTCTGGGGTCCCAAATGTTTGATAATAAGCATAACAACCTGCGATGGCATATAACTCCTGGGGATAGCACAGTGCTCTATGATATATACTAAAGTTTGTACAGATATGAATTCACAGCGACATACGAATGGAATAAGTTTGAGGAGCAAGGTAGGTTCTATCCCCTTTTCTGTACAGCTGATGTACATTTTCGATAATGTGCTATGCAATTGAGCAGTATCCGTTTCAGCATTCAGGCCCAGAAATATATTCACCACATCGGTGCTCGAAATTGGCATATCATACAGGTTATCGTCACTCAGCAATGGCTACAAAACACTGGATAGAGCGCTATTATATGAAGCCAATCTCAGCGGTTCTAATGTTTCCTAGTCCTTCTTTTTTAAAATGTAAAAAATACAAACGGAAAAAAAAATACTACGTACTGCAGATAGACCATATTTAGCGTACAATAATGTATCCTGAAAAAGCGAATGCAACCTTTTCTTCTCAGCACATATGCCTATTTAGACCTTTAGGGTACCATTGAGATCATAGAAGGATCTAGATCTGATGTATGGGTCAAGTTTGCAGTAGTTTTCACAAAGTTCCTGACTCAAGTCAATCTTGGCTTTGAGCCATTTGGCTGAAGCTTCATCTGTAGTGGACTCTATCCATGCAACGGTCGCCTCAATGAACTTCTCAATAATGGCATCTCTTTCCTTGAGTAGCGCGTCCCTAGCCTCGACGTCGTTCATCTTCTCATCGGCAGAAGGGTCTGGTCTAACAAAACCATCAAAGTCATAGTCATCTAGACCACCCAGACTTTTGGGGATGTGCTCGGCAGGAATATATTCTTCTAGATCCTTCACTGACTTGGTAAATACAATCTTGGAGGCAACCACAGGGTCTAACCAGTTCTTAATGATATTCCAGATTGGAGGAAAGATCCATGGGGCCTTGTGGATGAATAATTTACCCAGGCATTCCGGATAATGTGCCTCAAAGCAGCTTATCAAAAACTTCACAGGCCCATAATCCATATTAGCCATCGAAAAGCCGCTCAAATCGAAAAGAACAGTGGCAGACTCCTTGGGCTCCTTCACAAACAACCGCGCTTGCTCAATAATCAACAAAGAATATTCTTGCACATCTTGTTCACTCTGATCAGACGAGTGGTGCAAGCGCGGTCTCACATACACAATAGGACTGCCCTTCTTGTCGAAACCTCTCACTGTCGCCTTGGCAAGCTCCAACTGCTTGATCACCCCCTTCTTGTCAGCCTTGTACATCGCCGACTCCCCGCCACGGATAAGCTCGTCCGGGTGTCCCTCTGTTATCCTCCAGCGTAAACTG
The DNA here is from genome assembly GCA_000710315.1 of Eremothecium coryli CBS 5749. Taxonomy (NCBI): domain Eukaryota; kingdom Fungi; phylum Ascomycota; class Saccharomycetes; order Saccharomycetales; family Saccharomycetaceae; genus Eremothecium; species Eremothecium coryli. The sequence goes on from AZAH01000001.1 coordinate 1,341,232, forward strand.
TGCGCAATCATGCCCATAGCCTTGTCGGTGTCCCACTTTCTCGCTCTCACAAACCGCAACAACAGATTGTCAGGATAATCACAACGCAACATTTTCCAGAAGTCCTCCCGCAACTCTGCAGCGTCCAAGTCCTTAAGTGACTCGTGGATCATAGAATGCTTATACACCGCCTCAATTGACTCACGCGACCGCGTGCTTACCGACGCAGACGATCTTCTACGACTCCCCATCCCGCTATTGCTGCCATCCTTCTTTTTACTGCTAAACAATCCCAAAAGCTTCATCCTTCCGCTTCCTGTGTTTTTCGAACCCCCATTGGCAAGAATTGCTTCCTGGTCCTTTGCCTTAGAAAGGACGAGCGACGCATCAACTGGTATATCCCAAAACTTAAACAAATAACTCCAAACCTGCTTTAATCTTAGCTCTTGCTCCTTTGTTAGGTTTTGAACACGCCCTTCTGGAACTGCTTCACTCATTTTGCATACACTTTATAACTTTGAACAAATGTGATACAGGAATCTAAACAAGCATAAAAGAGGAATAAACTAATTGCTACCTACTCTTATCAAATTCCACCTCTAGTTATTAATTCAATACTAACAATTCCGTAACTGCCCAGTCCCAAACGATTATTATTATCATGAAAAATACTTTTTGCTTGCTAGGAAAGGAGAACAAACGAACAGACCAAGGCGGTAACCACCAAACGAGCACAGCCATTGCAACGTTTTTTTAGAGCAAACTCATCCGATAAATGATCACTAGTTACGAGTTGTGGTCACATGACTAACTTGTTCCTCCTGGCGCTAATAGCGTTTCTAAGATTCTACATGTAAGACAGGTCGAGGATAATGTAGAGTAGTGATATCGGTGGTTTCGAGCTGGCTGGCTTGTCATCTGTTTATAGAAGTATGGGTCTGTTGGGGTTTCTCTCACGTAAAGCAGATAAGGGAAGGCGTGCTCTTTCTGAAGAGGACCAAGCATTTATCGAAGCGAATATCAAAGTATGCGAGGATAGCTGCGAAGGATGCGATGGGGAGGAGGGCGTGAGCGACAGGGACCAGGTGGTGTTTGAGAAGCTGAAAGTGGAGCGTGAACAACCTCTGTTGGGTACGTCGGCGGTGTCGAGGATCCACTTTATCGTTCCCACCGGGAAGTGTGATTGGGCGCACGACGCATGCAGGGAAAAGAAGGGATCTGTTCAGGACTGCATTGCGAGTTGGATAGAGGATAACGAAGCCAAATACAGTGGGGATGGGGCCAAGATGCGATGCAATGTTTCGTCGCAGTCACTGGACATTTTGGATGTGGATGTGATGCGTGGTCAGAAGAACACGATCCTAGTGCTACCTCACTTCGTGCGCTTGGTGGGAGTTAAGACAGAGCGTGTTGCGGCGGTGTTAAATGAGGTTGTTCCGGAGCTGCTAAGTAACGATATGGACGCGTTGCTGAAGAGAGAGTACGTGGAAGAGTGCTTAGAAAGCTCGTTTGTGCTCATCTGCTCGCATTCGAAAAGAGACACTCGGTGCGGAGTGACAGCTCCGATATTGAAGCGGTACTTCAACACGCAATTGCATCAGTATGGGCTTTACCGTGATTCCTCAGATCCGCGCCCAGATGGGTGTGACGTTACCTTCGTTAATCATGTGGGTGGACATAAGTTTGCCGCGAACGTTTTAATATATTTGAAGCGCTCACACACGTTAGTTTGGCTAGCAAGGGTTTCACCGACGCACGTAAAGGCTATCGTTAAATACTTAATTGCTGCAGAGGAGCCGACATTGCCATTTCCAGAGATGGTCAGATGTGTCAAGAAATATGACTTTTAATGTTACTATAGACGTACAAATACATAATCTAACTATGACCATGGAATATAGCGGAGTTTCTACAACTCGTCATGTTCGAAGTCGTCCGTCCTCGAGGGTGAGTACTTCTGCAGGATCATAGTTTTAAAACTGCCCAGTTCATCAATGAGGCCTGTTCTTGCAACTTTATGTTCCTCAGAGTAGTAAATCTTGTTGCGCTCCGTCGCATAGTCATAGCCAGAACCTAGCGAGCGGAGGTAGCTAACAAACTCTTTGCCGGCAGACACTAAAGGATCATCACAAGGTACATTGTTGAATACATATTCTACCAACCGGTTATGCTTATCTGTTTGGATCATTGCCTCAATAAAATCAGAAATGGCCTTTACTGATCTTTCAGATTTATACGTTCTGACCCTGTTTTCGTCGATGTGCCCATATGTTTCGAAAAATGGCAACTTACTTCTAAGCCATTGCCAGCAACTGTGGAAGTTAAAAGGCGACCCCACTGTGTCCTTAGATTCTTCATGCTCTAGGCTACAATTTTGCAATGGCGAAATAAACTCTAGCACTGGGTAGCCCGGTAGATGATTGCACAAACCGCCGAACTGCTCACAGTTGACAGCCAAGAACTGCACATTACTGTTAGCGTCCTCTGCAGGTGCTAAGTTACTTACTTCTTCAAAAATTGGCCCAAGCACTTTGCAGTGAGAGCACCAGTCTGTGTAGTATTTCACTAGACTATAAGTTTCATTGTTGTTAACGGTAGCATAAAACTCCCTTACAGAGGAAATTTCCACCACCTTCGCAGCAGCCATAAACGGAAGAATGGCTAAGTACAACAGTGAAAATAGGAATTGCATTGGTACTGGTGAAGTCTATCTTATCGTGAAGGAGATAAAATTTTATAATAGGACGGTACTGCTGTAACAGAGCAGTCTTTATATATTTCGCTCAGCGGAAAAGCGTCTTGGTGCTCATCATAATTATTAACGGTAGGGAACAATAAACAAGTGTAAACTATAATCTTTGTAGTACCCTCATCACTAAATAAATGTGATTATATTACTATCTTTACGGACACTCTTTCCGTGATATTACAGGGTCTAGTTGTCTTTATTCAACACCGTCACTGTTATCTCTGTGCGATCTTCTCCTGTTGCTACAAATAGCATCACCGATTTGAAAAGTTACTTTACATTACAATTTAAGACAAATAACGGTAAACAACGCTTGTAATCCGCTAGTATCTATGGATATACGTCACTTTAAGAGGAAGCTAGAGGTTTCAGATTCTGATGTGAGTGATTCTGATAGCGATCTTGTCGAGCCAAGGGTCCTGACAGATGTTGCAACTGTCAAGGAGGCAGCCGCCAAGGACGAACTGCAAGGGCAAGGCGCCAAACCTGGAAGCGAGGTCGAAGAAGAGAGCTCGGAAACCGATGAGACAGATAGTGACTCTGATGATGATGTCATGCAGTTGCACAGGCCTGTCTTTTTGAAAACCGCTAAAAAGGAAGAGGTCGCTACCAGCGCAGATGCAGATGAACGCAAAAGAATGGAAAGATTGAATCATTTTAGGAAGCTTGAAACAGTAGAGAAAGCTGTTGGAACGTTTGCATGTGCATTCGGAACGGATAAAGAACTGACTAAAAATATTCTTGCATTAGATGACAGCGATGACCCCGCTAAGAGGAATCTAGAGTATAAGAGCTGGTGTGAGCGCAAAGAGAAGAGAAAAGCACGCTTAAGGGACATTGAAGTTGCCAAGCAGCAAGAGATGGAAGAATATGAATTGAACAAATTGAAGAATGCTGGGAAGCCTTTACCAGTAGATAATAACCTTGCCGAGCACCATTCACCTGCTTCGAACGAAATTACCAAGTCAGGAACAGATGCAAACAGTAGCAAGCAGTACAGACCGATGAGAGCCAAGCATATTTCACTTAAAAAAGAGGTTGCATCAGAGGACATTGCTGATAACGAGTATTCTCTTATTTAGAAAGCATTATTCGTATAAGGGGATGTAAATTCATGCTTGAATTATTACTACCGATGACTGTTGGTGTTTTAATGCTGACGTTAAAACCTAGAGAGGTAGAGATGACAGACCTATTGCCTTTAAAAAGCGGTTTGGAGGAGTTTCTTGCTCCATTTTTGCCCAGGGATAATGTAGCTCCACCTTTTGTTACGTTGACTTACGCTCAGTCTCTTGACTCCCGGATCGCACAAGGACCAGGTATGCGAACAGCCATATCACATGCAGAGACCAAGACCATGACACATTACCTGCGTTATCACCATAGTGCAATAATGGTAGGTTGCGGAACTGCAATAACAGATGACCCTGGCTTGAATTGCAGGTGGAAGCCAGTTGGCAGTGTGGAACATGACTTGTCAGCTAATTCCCCACGTCCAATTATAATTGACCCACACTGTAAATGGAGCCCCGCAGGATCCAAGATAGAAGAGCTTGCATTAAAAGGACAAGGTAAATGGCCAATTATTGTTGTATTTGACTTACCTGTGAAGCCTTTCCCGAACGTCACTTACTTACAAGTAGATAAAGATGAACAAGGGCATATTGACTGGCTAACCCTCTTTCGGAGGCTAAGTACTGAATACAATTTGCACAGTGTTATGGTTGAGGGTGGAGCTGTGGTAATTAACTCATTATTGAAGGAAAAGGGTGTTGTCAGTAGCCTTATTGTGACAATCGGACCTACATATATCGGTAAGGATGGTGTTGAGGTCTCCCCAACTGAAGCAGTGGATATAAATGAGGTTAAATGGTGGCATGGTACTCGAGATTCAGTTCTCTGTGGTACACCATTGCCTTAAATGCTTCAAGTAATTCACACCTTTATTAGTCTTGTCTCTTACCAACAGTTCTATACTACTTTCGTGGCAACTATTTAGAGGATGCATCGGCACCTGTGCTCTATTAATTTACAAACAAATTCTGTAACTTGCATAACGACCGGAAGTTTCCGACTTTCTGATAATCTTCACAACTTCACCTCTCTTCAATCCCAGATACAAGGCAACGGGGTCCATTCTTTGAATCCTAGGAAGTTGAGATTCCTTCAACCTATATCTCTTTAATAGTTCTTTCTTTTCCTCATCACTTAACTTAATGTGCTTTGGCACCAACTCATGATGAGTGATATTGACGACAAGAGAAGACTCATTGAACGTTTCTATAGTAGCTGGTGCTACCGATGGCAATAATTTCAGTGCACTAGGAGTAATACCATTTTGATATATAAAGATACCTGTCTGGAAGTTCTTCTCACTTATGTGGATAACAAAATTCTTCATTGTCTTTATACCCACACTTGGTTCATCACAGAACTCCACCCACACAGAACCCATGTGCGGAGACTTTTCGAGCGACTCCTCAGTGGGGTTGGATTGGAAGGACATCATTTTGCGCTGTGGCCTTCCCATTGAGTCACAGTATTTTACTCTAAAGTCTTCTAAACTTAAATCAATCTCCTCCTGAGTAATGAAGTAGCCTCTGTCTTTAACCATTTCCTTTACGGTTCTGAATGCTCTCCATAACCTGGAAACATTTCTCTCGTTATCCTGATCCATTGTTGCGATGTAGCTCCTATATTACTGAATTTTAATTATAAATATTTCAGAAAACGGTACTAGCGTTGAGGGACAATATAGGTATGAAGAACGACTCAATCTACAACTTCTTTGTGATGGGAGCACCGTGATGAGCAAAGACATAACCTTGTTACCCGATTGTAGCCAAAAATTTTTTTTGAACGGAAATCTTGACCATTCGTAAATAGCGATAGTTGAAGCTGGACCGAGATCCATTAATTCATGCGTATAACAACTGTACGTATTAATTTAAATACCTGCGTAGTTTTTGACCATTTGCAACCATAAAAGTACTATAAACTACGGTTTAGAATTTAACTTCCTTCTGTATTCCAGTAAAATGTCATTGCTGGATTTCCAGTAGAGAGCCTTAACTGCACCTAGAGTCATTTCATTATCAAGAACACTACCCTTACAGAGCAATTCAAGCCATTCACTAGGGCTCTCCCTATTCTTCATCTCCTGTGTTTTTGATTCAAACCTATCAACAACAAACTGCTTAATTTTTTTTACCTTTATCATGTCCGGCGCATTCAGACGGATATTATTTTCTACAATATTCGGAAGGGGTTGTTGGGTATCTTGGGTCTTTTTATGAAAAGGGCTGTGGGAATAAAGGCGACTTTTCTCTTCTTTAACACTTGCAACCTCAGCAGCACCAGTTCCAGCCCAAGCTGATAAGATAAAGTTGAGTTTTGGATAGCTTCGCACTGTCATCTCTTCCTTGAATAGAAGCTTTGCAAACCAATAAGGGAGGCTCTGCTCGAGGGTTTGAAAAAGCTGCACTCTGTGCAGGTAATCCAGGTTCAGAGCAGCGGTGTCTTTCTCTGTATCATCCTTTAAATTTTTATAATCGTCAAAACTCCAGTCGTATCTAGGAGGAGGGAGGAATGTTGAAAATAAAACGGTGTCTCCGCAAGAACCAGCGCGCCAGTAGTTCACAAGCAGAATGCATCCATTTTTTATTTCTATAATAGGTGCATCTGGATCACGAACAAACTGAGTTTCAGGGACCTTTTTCCCAAACTTCTTGAAGGCAGAGTATTTTGAAACCACTTGTTGATAATACGCGTTTTTTACAGAGCGTAAGTAGTCAGCCATGCTCTCTACACCATCTGGTAGGGTATCAGCGCCTCCTGGCCCGGATACACTTGCAGGAGAAGTCATATTTTGGGCCGGATTCCTCGAAGGTGAGGCGCTAATCACCTCCTGGGAAACAGGCAGACTAGGATGCTCTAAATTTTGCGCGGGCTCAATCGAAGCATGGTGTATTAGACCGGAAGCGTTTGCTTGCTTGTTTAACCGCCATGGTGTATTTTGCTCAGTTTCGCTAGACTGCTTCGAGCTTGTTTCCGGTGCTGTTACAGGAGTTTTAACTGGAGAATCAGGACGATTACTTGCACTATATGGCAAATGTGGAGCAGTTATAGGTTTGGGCATGATAAGCTGCTCAGGAGTATCATTTACATGTTTACTACCGCTGTTTAAAGATTCGTTCATGAACATAGTAGACTGCTCCGATACAGGGGTGACATTCCGGGAGGGAGCACTGACCAAACCACCTTGGACAGGTGGGGGATTCTTTAGTAACGACGAGATTCTGTTCTTCTCTTTACCTGAGGAAGGTAAAATTTCATGGGCACCCGTACCTGAAATAGAATTACCATCTTTTGCCCCAACAGTAGGAGTAGTTGGGAGAGATGATTTTTTGCATGAGGCTACTTCCATTCGGATAAGTTTATCAATCCGGGTTTCATACCTGATGAATTCATCGAGAATAGAATTGATTGCTAACCTTCCCAAGTTATAGCGTTGATCTTCATTGATCCCAACACCATTGATAATCTTATATTCTTTTAACGCAGTTCCATAAACCTCCGTAGCTGTGAAGCGACTACTAAACTTCACGAACAGTATTCCCGTCTTGATTGATACAGAACACCAATGTGGCAATATCTCCTTGGTGTTATGTTTCGTAACTAATTCTTCAAAGGTACCATCTTCAGGCTTAAAAGTATCCACTAATTCACAGGAAACAATATCCCATTTTTGCACTTCTCCAACTGTGTTTAAAGTGATAACATTACGCCGATTTGTAAGGAGACAGCTCTTGACAAGAGCGGAGCCGCCCTCAACATACTCCAAGTTGCTATCTGTAGATAAAGGTAGGTAATAGATATTAGATGACATGCAACTTGAAAACCATAGATGATCATTGTCACTGAACATAATTGCCAAGATCCCGCTCGCAGTCGGATGAGAATACAAGTGCCTTTGTTCTATTTCTCTCCAGCTAGAATTGGTTCTCTGTAATGACGTTAGCTTGCCTTGGACATCTCCGATAACAAACTCGCTGACAGATCTGCTCGCTATGGTCCAAACGGAGCATTCCCACTTTACTTCATTCACTAGCGCTGTTTCCAAGTTGCCATTGCGTAAGGACTGGATGTCCCAGAATTTTAAAGTACCGTCTGAACTCGTTGTTAGGAGTGTTTCACCATCCTCGAGAATCTTTATAAGCCGTACATTACTCGTGTGCGCGCTGTGCAAAACATTCAACAGGTCACCAGATACCGCTGAAATGATTTTCAGGTCACCATTGTTATCTCCAATTATCACCGTTTCATTCGACAACGCGCATAATGCATACACCGACCCCGTATCGTGAGGCTGAGTGTTGTCGTATTCAAACATAACGGTCGCTGAAATTCCTTGCAATCGCCAAAACTTGACTTTCTTGTCTAGACCTGCTGTAGCAAACAAAATTGCATTCTGCCCCTTATAATTTCCATTTATATCGCCAGCCGGCAACAAAGTAACACATTTGACATAGTCGTCATGGCACCCCAAGATAACTTTATTTCTACTATCAGTAGAGCCACTAAGAGAAACTAAACTTACTGAAAAGTCGTGGCTCACTGTCAGAAACGTTTCATCGTCCAATCGTGTGACATCACTGACCCAGTCGCTATGGATCTGCATCCTTACCCTTCTCTGATATCCTTGAGATACACTTGAATAAAAATGTCTCACTAACGTACCATCTCTTCCACAACTAAGGAAACCGTCCTTCAAGCGCACCATCTTTACAATGGGAAGTATGTGTGTGTCATGGTTATTTGCAGATTGCGGGGGCACTAGTCCGTAGGATATAGTTTGCTGGTCCATTATTAGCGAGAAAAAAACCACTAAAAAGATCCTCTGTGATACAGTAAATGTGCACCAGGGAGTACAGTCTACTCTTACTAGGACCTCTTTTTATTGGGGAACCCGCAGTATATCTTTGAATTCAACTAGTAGAAGTGAGACCGTTTCTCTTTTTTTAGGTTAGATCTGTCTTTTTGTCAATGCTGAAAGAAACTATGCAGCGTTGTAGTGAATAGTGACTATTTACCTCCGTAAGCTGAATCTTATGTCACACCTGGAAGACATACAGAAGAAGCGCCTTATTGGGCAGCTTAAAGGTAAACTATGGTACTGTATTGAGCAGCAAATTCGGAGTGAACTTCCCTATGGGACTACGTTTACCCCAAAATTTGTAAATGCTCTTGTTGAGTTGTGCTTCGCACAGCTGGTTGACCTTGGTGGCGACTTGGAAGCATTTGCAAGACATGCTGGGCGCGAAACCATTGTCGGTGACGATCTAATGCTACGGTTAAGAAAGAACCCTGACCTCCAGCAGCTTTTACGTGCAGAACTTGCTAAAACAAAAACAGAAGCTACCACAAGATCAAATAGTAGACGGTAAAAAGTCTCTACTATCCATATGAAGGGAAATAGCAACACATGGCCGTTAGGATACAAGTAGAGTATCCCAGTTTGTAGTGATTGAGTTTGGTTTATAATAATAATTGATATATACAAGGGGATTGTATTTGCTAAGATATGTTACTTCAACGCTTGACCCACGTAGGCATTTTACGTGCCTTCTTCTTACCAGGCTTCTTCCTTTCTACATGACGGTAGTCCCTTGTTAAGACACCTGCACGGTGCAGACGAGTTTTAAGTAATGGATTGAACACCACCAGAGCTTGAGCTAGTGCATGAACGATAGCTTCCGCTTGGCCGGTAACACCACCTCCACTAACAGTAGCAAATATATTGTAGTTACCAACGGCATCAATTACACGTAGTGGATAAACAATCGACTCTCGATCCTTCATTTTGACGAAGTAGTCGTTAAGGGCCCTGCCATTGACGAGGATGTCACCAGTACCACGAACAACCCAGACCTTAGCAACAGATGTCTTCCGTCTGCCGATAGCCACGGCACGACCTTCTTCGTCTAGTTGTCGCACTGCTTTGGGTTGTATTTGTAATTTGGCCTTCTTGAGATATTGAGAAACAGCGGAAACAATTTCATCAGAGGTCAACTGTGGATCAATGGCATGTAGCCTATTAAGCATGCTAATGAGTTGGTTGTATTCAGAGCGCTTCAGGCGGGTACCACCACCTATTAAGGCATAATCCTCAAAAGATAGCCAATTTGGTTTCTCCGTTAGCTGTTTAACACGCAAACGGGGGGCAAGTAGCTTCGTGTATTTATTTACCAATGCCTCTAGCTTGTCAATATGGGCGTCATGGTGGGGGTTTGCTGCATAAAAAGTTGGAAGCTTGGGAATGATTCTAGTCTGTGATGCAAAAGAAGAAACCAACCGCACTGTTGATGCAGTTGGAGTAAGACTGTAAAGCTGCCTCAAATAGCTGGCACCGACTAAACGCGCGAACATCAGCTACTCTAAAGGTTGTTTGCTGTTCTAAATGTTCTACTTCTCATATTCATATAAAACCTTTCATCGCTTAAAATTTTTTACTATAAAATCGTTGAAAGAGACTCATTTATTTCGAACCTAACTTACAACGCACTTACTTCCCTTTGGCAAACAGTAAGAAGAGGTTAATTAACAAACATTACAATGAGACATTAGAAGCGTTTACATTACATGGTGCACTAAGACACTTATAGAAAAGGGTGTGATATAAAGTTATATAAATCCTCTAAAATGCTTATTTAGAGGTGTCAACAACGTATCTACCGACAATGGCACCCTTCTCCATCTTTTCGTAGATTTCTGGTAGGCTGGACAAGCCAACGACAGTGTTTGGAGACTTGACCAAACCTCTGGTGAAGAAGTCAATAGCCTCTCTGGTGTCAGCTCTGTTACCGACGTAAGAACCAACAACAGAGATGGACTTGACAACGTGGTTGAAAACGTCAGATTTGCACTTAGCGTCACGTGGCAAACCAACCAATACAACAGTACCGTTAGATCTACAGTACTCAGTAGAAGACTCAATAGCAGCCTCAGAGACGGAGACGTTGATAACACCGTGTGCACCACCGTTGGTAGCCTTGATAACCTCACCGACGATGTCCTTGCACTTAGTGAAGTCGATGAAGACCTCACCGCCCAACTTCTTGAACAAAGCGGCCTTCTCGTCACCACCATCAATACCCAAGACTCTGTAACCCATGGCAGTGGCGTATTGGATAGCTAGAGAACCCAAACCACCACAAGCACCAGAGATAGCAACCCAGTCACCGGCTTGCAACTTAGCAGACTTCAAAGCCTTGTAGACAGTGATACCAGCACATAGAATTGGTGCAACTTCAGCTAGGTCAGTGCCTTGTGGAATCTTGGCAGCTTGGACAGCGTCTGCAGTGGCGTATTGTTGGAAAGAACCGTCGTGGGTGTAACCAGACAAGTCAGCCTCAGGACAGTTGGACTCGTTAGATTGTTCACAGGATTCACAGGACAAACAAGAACCGTTCAACCACTTGATACCGGCCAAGTCACCGATCTTCCAGCCCTTAACGTTCTCACCCATACCAACAACAACACCAGCACCTTCGTGACCACCGACCAAAGGCAACTTGGTTGGCAATGGCCAGTCACCCTTCCAGGCGTGCAAGTCAGTGTGGCACACACCAGAGTACTTGACATTGATCAACAATTCGTTGGACTTTGGGGTTGGGACTGGGATGTCCTTGTAGTGCAATTCACCACCGTTCTCGTAGAAGATGACAGCCTTTTGGGTCTTTGGGATAACTGGAGCAGACATTTTTAGGCTTCTTGAAAAAATTGTACTTGGAGTAAACTGATTACGTATGTAATTGTTTCTTAGTGATTGAATAAAACAATGCATTATAAACTGCAGTAACCTTTCATCCCATCCTTCAGGGTAGAAACTACCCTTCTTATACTCCGGGAAAATCCTCTAGCTTCAAGTTAAATTTCTGAAGCTTAAGCTATTTGCAGTCCCAAAACATCGTACGACTCTCAAGAAAAAAGGGCATCTCCCCACCATCGGATTACGGCGTTTGACGGCAACAGGTGTCGTAGAATGTCTAAAAAACTTGTGGGAGACTTGATAGTTCGAAATGCCACGTTTCTCTAATGTGCCTTGTATCTGGTGGTGCTAGATCCCTCAGAATCTAATTTTTTTTCTTCCATTTTTTCTCAATCGGTAGCGCTGGATGACGGGATTCCTAATTTCTTACTGTCTCGAGCGGACTTCGAGCGACGTGGCGTGCTGTGTGTCTTCTTTTTTTTCCGCTTTAGGAGTCTGGGAAGCTAGAAACAGGAAGCTCGAAGTTAGCTTCAAAAAAAAAAAGCCTAGATTACTCAACAAAGAAATTTTGGAATGCAGGATCCATCTATTTCCGTTTACAAATGTAAGACGCATACTTGCATGGAGCTTAGAGGAAGCCCATAGAAGAAAAATAGAGTGGTCTTCCTTTGATCACGGCCAAACGTAAAAAGAAAGCCACCATTTGTAAGGAGAGAGTGCCATAGGGAGTAAGAGAAACAGCCGACGTATTGGCGGGGGGGCCAAAAGTGGGACGCCAGAGGCAACTAGAGGATCCCTTATGCATTGCGTTTTTTTTTTTGTTTTTTCGCAGTTGACATCTTTCGTTTTACTTGTTTTACCACTTCGTCACCTTCAAAAATTGCAACACCGCACTACAGCAGAATGAATGGACCTAGTAGGGAGGGTTTTTCATTCGCCGAGTTTTTTTTGGGGTTAAATTATTTTGTAATATTTTCATATATAAGGAGAACAAGTTTGGAAGTTACATTGTAGACAATTAGTACTTCTTACTCTTTTTCACAATATCCAAGGAATTTGAATTATTTCAGTCCATCAAACAACTCAATAGATACACACAAAATGGTTAAGGTTGCTATCAACGGTTTCGGTAGAATCGGTAGATTGGTTATGAGAGTCGCTATGGCTAGAGACAACGTTGAGGTTGTCGCCATCAACGACCCATTCATCTCCGTCGAATACGCCGCTTACATGTTCAAGTACGACTCTACTCACGGTAAGTTCGAGGGTGAGGTCTCCCACGAGGGTAACAACTTGATCGTCAACGGTAAGAAGGTCGCTGTTTACCAAGAAAGAGACCCAGCTCAATTGCCATGGGGTTCTTCCGGTGTTGAGATCGCCATTGACTCCACTGGTGTCTTCAAGGAGTTGGACTCCGCTCAAAAGCACATTGACGCTGGTGCCAAGAAGGTTGTCATCACTGCTCCATCTTCTACCGCTCCAATGTTCGTCGTTGGTGTTAACGAGAAGAAGTACGAGGGTCAAACCATCGTTTCTAACGCTTCCTGTACCACTAACTGTTTGGCTCCATTGGCTAAGGTCATTGACGAGGCTTTCGGTATTGAGGAGGGTTTGATGACCACTGTCCACTCTTTGACTGCTACTCAAAAGACCGTTGACGGTCCATCCATGAAGGACTGGAGAGGTGGTAGAACCGCTTCCGGTAACATCATCCCATCCTCTACTGGTGCTGCTAAGGCTGTCGGTAAGGTCTTGCCACACTTGAACGGTAAGTTGACCGGTATGGCTTTCAGAGTTCCAACCGTCGATGTTTCTGTTGTCGACTTGACTGTTAAGTTGAACAAGGAGACCACCTACGAGGAGATCAAGGCTACCATCAAGGCTGCTTCCGAGGGTGAGTTGAAGGGCGTTTTGGGTTACACTGACGACGCTGTTGTCTCTTCTGACTTCATCGGTGACTCCCACTCCTCCATCTTCGACGCTTCTGCTGGTATCATGTTGTCTCCAAAGTTTGTCAAGTTGGTCTCCTGGTACGACAACGAGTACGGTTACTCTACCAGAGTTATCGACTTGGTTGAACACGTTGCCTCCAACTAAATTTAGCCCGATATATACTGGAGTCTGCACATCATTATAAACTACGTGATTGTGCTAGAAGTAGAGCTTCGCTCCGCTAGGCGCAACTCACGCCATTAAGGAGGTGTGTGGAAGGTATTATATAATAAGATATATATGAGTTTTTAACGAGTTTACTTTTGTTTCGCCAATTCAGTGTATCCTGGAGAACATTGCTGTCTGGGTAATTGAAGGTTAGGTATCTTTTAACACTATTTTGAAGACTTGATTGAAACTGTTTCGCCGTTGTCACTCCAATCTTCTCATTGGAGTCCTTTACAATGCCGGTTTTACTGTCCAGCTGCTGGAGTATGTACATTATATGGCTAGTTTTCAGCATCCCTTGCTTACCTACGGCAGGGGCCTACACAACAACTTAGTTTTCAATCTATTCACGTCAAAAAGTTCCTCATATGGCAACTGATGTCGTAGTAGACTCTCGTTTCCGTAAGTAAAAGTTGCTTTCTCCTCTTACTTCAAATAACCCCTTGCTTAGCTACACACGAAATAAACAGTAATACCTCCCTTAAGCTGGTTTTCTCATCGGTAAAACTCGTAACGGAAGCTTGTGAGATGCAGCAGAAGTTTCCTTTTACCTAACGCAGAAATTTGATAATCTAGAAAGGAACGTCGAGCATTCTTCACACCGGCCAAAAAAAAAAGTATGTACAGAAAAAGCTGCACCTTTCTGATAGCAAAAAGTATGCTTAGCTTTGCTCTGTTACAACCTGCAAACGAAATAGTCTTGTTGATGCGCATGTAGAAGCACATCCAGCTGGGTGTAGACAATTAGAGAAACGAAATTGCTGGCCGAGCCCTATTAGCTCATCTAGTCATCTCGGGGGCTCATAAAATGCTGTGATTTGATTATGTTATTGTAGTAGGTAATGCTATAAGCGCGGCGGGATTTATGATTTAGGCACTTCATAAAAATTATCTACACTAGAACATTATATTATATTTCATATATATACTTATATATGTATAGATGAACATGCCTCGAGGAACGAAGAAGCTCATCGTTCGCAGTTTGATATTTTTCGCAGATTGAACCGATAATTTACAGCTGGTCTTTACTTATTTTAGCGCGCTGTGCTGCCGACAACAAAATAAAGGTCAAAGGTATATCAATACTGCTTCAACCTAAGAGCGTTACAAATACGAGGAGGCTGTCACACATATATTGAGCTTTAATTGAACGAATTTAGCAGAGTAATAAAGAAGAGTCTTCAAAGAATAATAGTACATCATTGAACTAATATGGCGTCTTCAGAAGCGGGTTCATCAAGCTCCACTTCTGCTTTCGTAACCACGCTTATTTTCAATGGTTTAATAGCACTGTTGTTTATATTTTTGTTTTTGACTTTAAGGCCAAGGTATCATAGGTACTATCAACCTAGGTCGTTATCGGATATCAAAACGATACGTCAGTCTGAAAGAACAGAGGAGGTTCCACCCGGTTATTTCGCGTGGGTCCCATATCTAATGGAAAAACCGCATTCTTTCCTTATTCAACATACAAGCGTTGATGGTTACTTCTATATTAGATTTTTACCCATATTTGGGGCTCTTTCTCTGTTAGGTTGTTTGATTTTATTTCCAATTCTTCTCCCGGTTAACGCAGCGAAAGGCAATAGGTTGTCAGGGTTTGAACGGCTTTCCTTTGCCAACGTTGGAAATAAGAACCGTTTCTTTGCTCATGTATTTTTGTCATGGCTTTACTTTGGATTGGTCATCTATACTATTTACCGGGAATTATATTACTATATCTCAATGCGCCACGCATTGCAAACGAGCCCCTACTATGCGTCTCAAATAGGTTCACGTACTGTGGTACTAACTGCTTTCAATGTCCATGGGTCGAAATCTGTTCGTGACGTTGATGAAGCTGTCCGCAGATCTTTTGAGGGAGTAGAGGCCGTGACTTGCCCCAGAGATCATGAAGAATTGCAACAACTAGTGAAGGAGCGTAAAAAGTTAGCTCAGAAGTACGAAAGCACCCTCAACAAAGTTGTTAACAAAAGTGTTAAAGTCCGTAGAAAGGCTGAGTTTAAAGAGAACCTTGAACAGTTGCCAAGTAATCTTACCGATGACGACTTTGAGAAGTACGTTAAGAGACCTAGTCATACTTTGGGAAAGATTCCTTGTGTTGGCGAAAAGGTGGACAGTTTGAAATACTACCCAAGATCTCTTGGTGAATTGAACACAAAGATCAAAAAACTACAGGCCAATTGGGCTCAGGACACTCCTTTGGGAACTTGCTTCATTACATTTGACAACCAGTACAATGCTCAAAAAGCCTACCAATCCGCGCCTGCAGTTTTAGCCCCAGGCTCCTTTGACCAAAGGTTAATAGGATACGCACCAGAGGATATCTGCTGGGATAACTTATCATTGGGCAAGGCTACGCGCCACTCGAAGAGAACTGTTGGTAATGCTATTTTGACTGCTATGATTATATTCTGGGCTATTCCTGTGGCGGTAGTTGGGTGCATTTCCAACATTAACTTCTTAACTGACAAGGTGCACTTCTTGAGGTTCATTAATAACATGCCCTCGAAGCTAATGGGTATCATAACTGGTTTGTTGCCTTCAATTGCACTTGCTATCCTAATGTCCTTAGTGCCCATATTTATCCGGAAAGTAGGTCACATTGGTGGTGCCATTACGAGGCAGGAGAGGGGTCTTTATTGTCAAAGATGGTATTATGCCTTCCAGGTTGTGCAGGTCTTCTTGGTCACGACCTTGGCGTCTTCTGCATCTTCAACCGTTACGGCAATTATCAATAAGCCAAGCAATGCCATGGTTTTATTGTCTAACAATCTACCAAAGGCATCCAACTTCTACATTACTTATTTCTTGTTGCTCGGACTCCTATTCCCTAGTGGTGCATTATTACAAGTCGTTGCCTTCATTGTAACCACAATCAAGGTGAAGTGGCTTGGTTCTACTCCCAGACAGAAGTGGAACTACTACAACAGGTTGGCCACCCCATCTTGGGATACCATCTACCCGATTGCAGAACTGATGGTTTGCATTTACCTATGTTATGCATTAATCTCGCCAATTCTCTTAATATTCAGTTCTGTTGCGTTTTTCTTATTCTACCTGGCATATGTGTACAATTTGAATTACGTGTATGGCTTTTCCTATGATATGAAGGGCAGAAACTTTGTGCGCGCTTTGTTCCAGGTCTTTTTGGGATTATACCTCGCTGAAGTGTGCTTGCTGGGCTTATTTATCATGGCTAAGAGCGTGGGCCCAATAGTGTTGAGCGTGTTTACAATCGTTGGTACAGCACTTTCACACATCTATTTCAAGCGGAGATTCCTACCTTTGGTTGACGCTGTCCCATTAAGTGTTTTGAGCCATTCAAGAAGTGAAGGCGGTTTTGTTTATCCATCAAAGGACCAAGGCTTGGAGGAAGTCAAAGAACTTGGAGAATACAGCTCCGCGACTGACTTCATAACCACTGCTGGTAACGCGATTTTCCCTTCTGGTCCGGCTGAACAAAAAACAAGCTCTGACCCTGAACGGAACTTAGATGACCATACGAATCCATTTGTTAAATCACCTACATTTAAGGGACAACGTGCTAGTCTCTTGACTGTTTTCAAGAACTTCTTTAACCCTTCGTCTACTTACTCATATCCTTTGGTTAAACAGAGAATTCCGCAATCCTACAACGAGCCTGTTCAATACGAAGCTGGGTACGAGGAAAAAGCGTACACAGATCCATGTGTGACTGACACTGAGCCAATAATATGGGTCGCCAATGACCCCATGGGCGTCGCCAACAAGCAGGCCAAACTTGCCAGTCAGACAGGTGTGAACGTCAGTGTTGAAGGTACCGGCTATAATGATAAGGGCAAGTCCATGTATACAGCAAACCCACCAGATTATGACATAAATGAGAAAATATAATCTGCCTTTTGAGTACGTAAGTCTATTTCTTAATAATTAGTATCCTTTTTAATATGTTTTTTTAATAATTTTACTATCCTTACTAGAATTTTTGCCATGCTTTCAATGGAACCTGTAGGTTATTATCATTGTATTATGTAGCATATGTGTATTATTACTAGGATTGAAAAGGTTTTAATCGATGAGTGACACTGTTCTTGTCGCTAAAGCGACCATCTTGCTTATATAATCAAAGCCGTAAAAAAAGTCTGCAGATTGGCTGTGTTACTGATAAACCAGATGAGTCCCCTGTACCCCCCCTAAATATCGCAAGATCACATACATATTGAAAGTATTTTTAAGGCGTTTATCGCTCTACAAGACTAAAGTTATCTTAGTACTGTGGCCCCCGTACATGATTAATACTTAGCTCTAGCATCTGCTAAATCTACAACAGCAACCCTTGCAAACATCAAGAATCATAACGATTCCAGAGGTCACATCCACGAAATGACATCTATTGAGGAGAAAGGGGTAATGGAAGATATTTCCAAATATACCTGTAACCATTATACCCAGCCACACGACTGGATACAGCAGATGCGTGAGCTTGCCCTGTCATCTTCAGTTAACACACAGAAATGTGAACATGAAGGACAGGGGATCATCTCGGAAAAAACTCATGCTGAAGAACGTGTCTCCTGCCCTGGCAGCTTTTCCACAGCCTATAATGAGAGGAGCCATACTGAAAACAGCAAAAAAGAGGCTTCCAAGAGTGTTAGTATACCTAGCGAGCAGTGGGATCAATTGGTTGCCTCAATAAACAACCTCAGTCAACTTCTTGAGGGAAGCTCTTCTGAGGAAGATTCGGCAGTAGTACACACTGGCATAATATGTGATGGGTGCGATCAGTATCCTTCTCATATAAAACTCAGGACAAGAGCACCAGATGGGTACATTAGAGGACCTAGGTTCAAGTGTTTAGATTGCTGCGATTATGATCTTTGCGTTGATTGCGAACAACGCGAAGTCACATCTCTACAGCATGAAAGCATCCATAGGATGGTCAAGATTAAGGTTCCAGAAGGAAACTCCCAGTACCGATTTACTGATCGGTGGCGTAAGAGGTGCCCTATGGAAGTTGAAGATCCAAACCCCGGGCAGGTACATGAACCCACTACACCTCAACGGCGCCGCACATTGGCAACCTCCGAAAGTCGCTCCCCGTGCACTACAGTGTGTCAAGGCTCACCAGAATCGACGGTCAAACAGTCTAGTTCTGACCACACCTCTGCCCAACTCAATAGCGGTCTTGAGGGAAGCTCTTTAAATCGTTCCTCGTATATTGCCCCTACTAACGAGCAAAACACCCAGTCTCTCGTACCCAGATACGGAGAGAGCATTGCGGAGATAGCAATGAAGCTTGAACAATATGAGGACTTGTTACGCAATGCAAATTTTGACTACTCCCAGCTCAGGGAGATAGTTGCAGAACACGCCTACAAACCATCAGATACCCCTCCGGCCTCTGCTTCAACAATTACTGACGCCAGAGGTATTGTTGTTGAGCTGAAAAGCGTTGATTATCTGCTTTCCCTACGCCTGACAAACAACACAGGAGAAACTCTACCCGGCAGGTTATGCTTGATCTTAGAGTACACATGCGAAAACGGCGCGGTGGTCGCTAAGGACCTTAACACTGGTCCTCATGAACTGCCTAACGGCTGCGCAAAGACTTTAAATTTCAACCACCGTGGGCTGATTACATCACCACCACAACAAGGTGATAAATTGCACTTAAACCTCTACGACCACGACAAAAACCTCCTATACACTTACAATTCTTACAGGAATAGAAGAATTGTCATGCAAAGCCCCACTTTGCTGAGGGAACTCACACTCGATGGGATGTCTAGTATAGTTGCAACTCACCCTAGTAACAGTAGCGCGTCCGATTGGTATGTTGTTCGTGACCTCTCCGACGACACTGCCTCACTCTCGACTGCCCTACCTACCACTCCCAGCGTCAAAGACGACGAATTTGACCTACTTAGCGATAGTGAATTTGAATCCTTATAGTATGAGACTCTTTTCTATTCATGATTGATCTTTATGTGATTTACTACGCGCCTCCTCGTTGCTTCTGAGCCTCAGAACGACATTTTACAACACTTGGAGGGAAGTACTGTTCTTATATGATCTTGCGCGTTAGCTATTGGATTACCTGCTTCTAAGTTTGCTTGTTCTTAAACAATTAAGGCGCCATATGCTATTTGCATCGACTTTACGTTGCGTCATTGTAGGCTTCGTATAAACGTACGTACATTAACGTGAAAATTTTTTGACTAAGTGCTAAGCCAGAAACTCAACTTTTGTTATCGCATCTCATAAGGGATTGGGTATACTAAGCCAAGGAAAGCCTTTTCAGCGTTAGTGAAAGACACTACTAGACGTTTCGAAGGATAAGCCACAAAATATCGAGTTTTATAGAGCAAAATGGAGTCGGATGCTGAGAAAAACATTAAAATTTGGAAGATGAAGAAGTTGGTGAAGTCCTTAGAGAAGGCAAGAGGTAACGGTACATCAATGATTTCCTTAGTTATTCCTCCTGGGGGCCAAATTTCTCAGACCCAGAAAATGCTTACAGATGAATATGGTACGGCATCCAATATCAAATCGAGAGTCAACCGTTTGTCTGTCTTGTCAGCTATTACATCTACACAGCAAAAATTGAAGTTGTACAACCAAATACCTCCAAATGGATTGGTGTTATACTGCGGTGATATTATAACTGAAGAAGGAAAAGAGAAGAAGGTCACGTTTGACATTGAGCCATATAAGCCAATTAACACCAAATTGTACAAGTGTGACAACAAGTTCCGTACGGAGGTTTTATCCGAGCTACTTGAAGCAGATGAAAAGTTTGGTTTTATTGTTATGGATGGTCAAGGTTGTTTATACGGTCTATTATCAGGTAACACTAGAACAGTGCTGCAGAAGTTTACAGTGGACTTGCCTAAGAAGCATGGTAGAGGTGGTCAATCTGCCGTTCGTTTTGCACGTTTAAGAGAGGAGAAGAGACACAATTATGTGAGGAAGGTTGCGGAGGTGGCTGCCCAAAATTTTATTACTAATGATAAGGTCAACGTGAAGGGTTTAATTTTAGCAGGTTCTGCTGATTTCAAGAATGATTTGGCTAAGTCCGACTTATTCGATCCTAGGTTGGCCGCAAAGGTTGTGAAGGTTGTCGATATCTCTTATGGAAGTGAAAACGGTTTCAACCAGGCTATCGACTTATCCGCGGAGACGTTGGCTAATGTCAAGTTCATACAGGAAAAGAAGTTATTGACCGAATACTTTGACGAAATCTCCCAAGATACCGGCAAGTTCTGTTACGGTACTGAAGATGCCTTAAAGGCTCTAGATTTGGGTGCTGTGGAAACATTAATTGTATTTGAGAACCTAGAGACTGTCAGATATGTATTCAAGAACTCTGAAGATGAGGATGTCATCAAATATGCGGTCCCTGGACAAGATGACAAATCGTATGCTATTGATAAGGCTACTGGTGCTGAGATGGAGATTAAGGAGGAGCAACTACTTATTGAGTGGCTAGCCGAACATTACAAGGAATTCGGTGCCACCTTGGAATTTGTTTCTGACAGGTCTACTGAGGGTGCTCAATTCGTTACTGGTTTTGGTGGTATCGGTGGTTTACTACGTTACAAAGTTAACTTTGAGCAGCTAGTAGATGAGTCTGATGATGAATATTATGATGAGGATGAGGGTTCTGACTACGATTTCATTTAGATTCTCATGTCACTATGTGTATGCTCCATGTATCATATTTCTCTGTTACGTAGCATCCATTCCTTGTAGGAACTATTCGATAGGTATAATAGTCTATTAAAAGCGCGCAATAACTACAACCACATATAATTATGTAAATAACAAAATTTACAAGCATAAATCTATATTAAACTCCTTCCACTCCTTTATATGCAACTACTTGTTGCTTTGTTCAACCCTTGATTTCTTCTGCTTCAGCAATTGTAGGGCATTTGTTTTACCCATACCAATGATGCTACTATGACCTTCATTTCGAACGAGTTTATCGGCCAAGTTACTGAGTCCACCTGTTAGATATTTTCTTCTTTGATCCTTTCTTATTGGTTTACTCAACAACTGGTTTAACTCGTACCTCATATTCTTGGCTTCAATCTTGCCTACTTGTTTATTTACCTTTTTAGCTTTATTCTTTGCAAGGAATACGTCTTTCATGTCATCGTCAGAGTTTATATCTACGCCAAGGTCATCTGCTGCTTTCTTCATCCAATTATCCTCCTTATTCAATGAAGACGTCGCTAGGTCATTATCAGCTAGGACGCTTGCAATCTTGCTACGTTCACGTAACTGAGCAACAACATCAGGATCGAGAGGAAGTAAGGTCAAGTCTTGCTGCCACTTTTTAATATTACCGCGGCTGCTCTTGGTTGAGAGCATTTTTCTCAACTTTCTTAAAGGGCCCATTGCTTCTTGTGGGGAACAAATAGTCACAGATACACCTTCTTTGTTACCACGGGCAGTTCTGCCCGATCTGTGGATGTAAACATCTGCAGACCGTGGTAAATGGTAATGGATGACATGATCAATTCCCGGAATATCTAACCCTCTAGCCGCAACATCACTTGCAATCAAGACAGTAGCTTTCCCTTCTTTGTTATTCTTTTCTGCATGTTCTTGGAATTTCTCTAGATTCCTCAAACGGCTTTTCTGAAGCATGGAAGAGTGGATTTGGAAAACAGAGACCTTCAGGTTACTCAAGTATGCATGTAACTTTTTAACCGAATCAATAGCATTGCAGAAAACTAGCGCAGTTCCGGGATACATAGTAATGAAGTAGTAAACAAAAAGGTCTCTTTCGGTCGGCATGCACTCAATTAAAGATTCTGCAACTTGTGATGTAACTTTCTGCTCAGGATTAGTATCTATAATCACTGGCCTTGATCTGAATTTGATCTTTGTCATTAAATGCTTTAAGACTGTTTCCATTTCATTTTCAGCAACATTATTCTTTAGGTTCTTCCACGAAGTAGACGAAAGTTTGTTAAATAGATCCAAAGAGAATGTAGCAGAAAATATGAAAGTTTGCCATCCCTCGGAACTACCGTTTACTTGCTTCCTAGCATTACGGAGAAGCCTTAGGATCTTTTCAAACTCATCAAAGTGACCATCTTGCAGTAGCCTGTCAGCTTCATCGAGAACTAAGCATTCCATTTTGCAAAATCTCTTCATGAGCTCCTGATCCTTTTCAATTAGCTCCAAGAATCTTCCAGGAGTCGCCACAATAATACGACCTGAACCTGAGTACTTCAACAGACGCACCTGTTTATGTATAGAAAGCCCACCTGTTAGCGAAAGAATAGCATACTTATTTTTCTTGGATATCAAATATGCTGCCTTCTGTAGGTGGGTTGTGACCTGCTGTGCAAGTTCTCTTGTTGGTGTAAATATCAATCCAACAGGCTGGTCGGCTTGTGTGTGGATGAGTTTTTCAATTATAGGAATACCATATGCCAAAGTTTTACCGGAACCAGTACTAGCTTTCCCCATGATGTCTGCACCTTTAAGAGCTTTTGGAATAGATAAAGCTTGGATTTCTGTTGGTTTAACAAAGCCTAAGTTGGCCAATCCTTGCAGTGTGGTTATCGATAGCTCCATAATATTAGTCCATTCAGGAAGTACAGGAGGCTCCGCATTATCTAAGTCTAGATTTGAGTTAAACAAATTCGTCTCTAGACCATCCCCTTTGTCTTCTACCTCTTCGTCTGTTTGATCACCTTCCTGCTCATCGGAATCTGAAAAAGCACTTATTTCTCCCTCTTTAATATCATCAAGATTCTTGAACTCAATCAACTGGTCAGCTTCTGCGTCAGAATCAACTTCTATAGCATCCTTATGATCATAATGAGCGGAACCACTTTTTTTAATAGCTTCTTCATCTTTTGCAATGAACTGGACTTTACCGTCAACTACTTTCACATCTACACCATCTATCTCTTCTAAGCCGTAAAACCCACCAAAATCGTCTAGAGTGTCCGGGATATCAACTGCTTTCCATGCAAGTTCAGAAGCATCTACTGTCTTTCCAGTTGACACAGTCTTTCTCTTGAAGCGATGCTTCGATACACGTCCACTAACTTTTTTTTTTAGTTTAGGGCCAGGAATTTTATTTTTAGTATTCTTATTAACCATGTTAATCTGATTAGATCTTGTTATGAGAGCTATGGGGTCAAAGAATCTTTCTTCTTAATTTCAGCTTTCGATGAGCGTTTGAATAATCGTTCTTATTATACTTGTCTCCAAGTGCGTGAAAATTCTTTATAAAAAAAGTATCTTCCTCATCGCGTGCACGTCGTCATATCATCAGATAGTTTGAACAACCGCGTATTCATATTTTTAAGTGATAGAAACGTTTAGCAAGGTTGCCATTGTATGTTACTGAATATATATAGTGCCTAGAACAGCTATGCTTGCTCGTAAAAAGGTAAGCATCACTGGTAAAACAGCATTAAANCCCGCCCTGGCCGTTAAGCCATCCAAAGCCCGTAAGATCATCAGGAGATTCCACTTTCTAATCCAGAAACGTAAACTTATTTTTAGTAAACTAGGATATGATAGTAAAGGCATGGATGAGAAGTCCGAACCAGCGGTTTTCATAGAGCAAATAAGGCAGTTAAATCTACTGGAACCTTATGAAGAGGGAAAACATCGCAAAAGTCCGGACGAGCAACTGGAACGGCAATTACTGCAGGTCCAAAAGATCAAAAATCCAGCTGAGCTTGCAGCATTACTTGGGTATATTAATGCAGAAATTGATCGTAATGGGGGATTGCAAAAGTACCAGTTAGTCAGTCAGATAGGCCAGGATGCGCGCAGGGGAGGAGATTCCTCAAAACAACTTGTTAAATGGCTGCATGAATTAGGCTACAAAAAAGGTAGTGGTATCTCAGCTCTCGAAATAGGCTCATTAAGTGCTACTAATTGCATATCGACTTGTGGTATCTTTAACTCAGTGGTCAAAATTGACCTCAATTCCAACGATAGTAAGATTATTCAGCAAGATTTTATGGAACGGCCAATCCCTTCATCTCCTGATGAAAGATTTGACCTTTTATCGTGCTCTTTAGTGCTAAACTTCGTTCCAACGCCTCTCGAGCGTGGTGCAATGTTAGTCCGTTTCCACCATTTCCTTCGCACAGACGCTGGAAACGCATTTCTCTTTATTGTTATGCCATTGCCATGCATGAACAATTCTCGCTATAATACCACAGAATACTTCTTAAAGATGATGGATGCCCTAGGTTATATGCAGACGCATTGCCATGAGGCCAAGAAGGTTGTATACTTCCTATTCCGGTACAACAAGCAGCAACATAAGATAAAGAAAGAAAAGCTGCAGCAATTCACTAAGAAGCAGAAACTGGCGGATTCACCAGGGATGAATAACTTTGCAATAGTCCTTCCTCCCACTATATAGTACTTGTTCCTTTTATTTAGCCTCTGGAAGTGTAATATAAGGTATTTGATCACGTGATGTAGGAGGCAGAAAAGAAACGATGTTTTGGTGCGACGTTCTGCTCATATTTGCCCTCAATAACCATGTGTCTACGACAAGCAATTAAGGACGCCAAAGGACATCACTCATATATACGCTATTAAAGCTAGGTTGTAAGTATAAGGGATCTATTAAAGTTGCTAGGTTTGTTAAGAGATTTCTAGTTAGAGAGGACTGTATATTGAGGGACAAGATGGTCAAAACCCTTATCGGTCATATCTTCCGTCGATTGGAAGAACTTCTTCCCATTGAATCCAATCAATCAACCTACTATGAAGTTGAAAGTGGTCCTTATTTTGTCAATACTAGACTTGCTTTGTTCAATGCAGCTATTGCGCAAGGAATACAGGTACTTGTAGGCCCATGGTTGGAAGTTATCGAAATGATCATATCAAAACATGGTACATCGGTGAATGTTTTAAGCGGCGTTGGGCCTAGTATAGCCGAACGCTATAATAAAGATGAGTTGAACTCATTACTTGTGGTTCTACGGTTATTTAATGATATTGCAGAGGTTGCATGGCAAGAATGGGAATATCATAGGCGCCCTCAGGAAGGGTACTCAAAACGCTTCCTAGGAGGTCACCAGGGGCTCTATACAAAATACCCTGTAGGCTTTTCTGTTTCCAGAGAGGCTGTTCATAGATGCGCACCGCCAGCCCTTGATTCAGCTACAGCTACAACTTTGCTAAAGTTGGCCATGAGTTTCAAGTCGAAAACATATACATTAAAAATATTGAGACAGATAGTGGGAAGTCTGTATCGTACAAGGGGGTTGACAGAACGTTCCTTGTTTGGTGCTGAAGATGTCTCCGCCGGGTCACACGCTTCAACAAGTAATGTTGCTTTGCTTGAGAAATTGGATTTGTGCTGTGAAGGGATAATGAGGTATGTTGCGGCTTCAAATCCGCAAGAATTTTCGAATTACGTTAACCAGAGGATTACTACACCATTATTGGTTACACATACTCAGAATGATACTGATATTGCACAGTATCTTGATCTATTTTCATATTATTTTATTACGGAAAAGAACCTCCCTTCTTTCTTAGAGTTAACTTCCAAAGTGGTTGCAAGACTCAAGAAGACTGTCTACCAGGAAGTTTTACTAACTTTCGTTTCTCAAGCGTTGACATCATGGATACTATCCCGACCATTAGAGCACATAAGCATCATAGAGGGCATGAAACATAAGCCAGAGGATCCGGCAATACAGAAAATAGTTAAAGAATCCTCTTTTCTATTTGAAGAGATATACACTGATTCCAATGTTTCTTCAATATTGTCGGAATCTGCCGTAGCAAATCCTTCTAGCTCGATGTCTTCCACGCCTTCATCCAATACTAGCATTTCATTACAGTCGATTATGCCTGAACAAACGGCCAGTACACGTGCATCTGCTAGTAACCCCTTCAGTGCGACAGTTTCCTCACATACCCAGCAAAGATCTTTTGATGACTCCTTACATTCAAGTGCTGCTTCAGAATCTTTGGATGCAGCGACGACCTACACCAGCATTTCAAATGGCAACGATGACACTGAAAAGTTATCCCATCTAGTTATTCTTAAGTTTTTATGCTGCATACTTCTATTTCACCCAGCAGCATTTGAAGAGGTTAATGCCATTCCCTTTAAAAACATACCGGACGAGCCATTATATCATGACTATTCTGATGATCAATCCGACTCCTCATCCATTGTCAGACCAATATTGAGCGCTTCTAGCTCTGTTGAATCTAAAGGAAAGCAATCCCATCGCAAACTCAAGTCTCTGAAGAAGTTAGCTCACTTTCCTTCCTTAGCATCAGGTCATCACCGACTAAAATTCTTGACCACATTATTAAAGAATGTTAGTGGTGCTCAACTTGTGTCTGATAACTCATTGTTAGATACGCTACGGGCTTTGATGTTCCTCTCGCGATTAGCTGCTGCATTTTTTGGCATCGATAGAGATACTCCAGTAGCTTATTTTGGGAGAAGGTTATTCCCCGTTTTATGCGACAGCCTTCAATTATGTGGCGAACAACCTGGAAAACGTAATGTATTGATGTCCAAATGCCTGGGGAGGCACAAGGTTGCACATACTAAATTGCAGGTGGATTATATCCCTGTGGCATGCGCACTGGAACCTGTAGCATTCTTCGAAAGAGTTGACGAGTACCTGGAACAGAAACATGAGGGAATAGAGCATTTAAAGATGTTAACAGAAGGTATCAAGGTGTTTTTTACTATTTCACACGTTGAGGCGCCCAAATATCAAGTATTACTAAGAATAAACAACTTGATGCAAAAAACAGCATATCAAATGTCAGACATTCTATTGAGACATTCACCTCTTCTTGATGACAGGGTAAGCGGTATTATAGATGATCTCTTGGATGGCGACTTAATTGATGATACTCGACTTGATAACATACCTAACATTGAATCCCCTATGCCAGGTTTTATGGACTCGTTTGTACCTCGCGATAGCCCTAAGGTACCTCCCAGTGCCTCCTCAGTA
This sequence comes from Eremothecium coryli CBS 5749, assembly GCA_000710315.1. NCBI lineage: Eukaryota > Fungi > Ascomycota > Saccharomycetes > Saccharomycetales > Saccharomycetaceae > Eremothecium > Eremothecium coryli. The sequence continues at coordinate 1,368,869 of AZAH01000001.1, forward strand.
CCATCGTTATATCCTCCTTCTATAAGGAGTGAGCAACAAGCGCAGTCGCAGATGCACCTTAAATATGAGATTGAGAGTCCAGCAGCTAGGAAAATTTCTACTGGTTCTTCCTCTAATATCCTTTCTAAAATTTCAGCTGTTCCTCCTTCTCCATCTGATGCTGAACAGTCTCACCAAAGCATGCGTTCATCCATGGATATGCACATGAGGTCGCCTTTGCATGTATATTCAAAGGGAAGAAGGGCTTCTCATGATTCTCTTTTGCCATTATTTAATGCGAATATTTCCTCCGCTGAAAAGGCCGATAGCTCAAAGTATGACACACACAATGTTCAACTAGCCCGTGATGTAATTGTGAACATTTATTCAGTATATACTGACATGATGCATTTTTTTATGATGACGTTAAGGGCGGATAGTATGTTTGCATTCCCTGTGGATAACTTGCCAGCCTTTGTAAAGCCTGTATTTGCAGCCCTAATAGAAGATGGAACTGATGCTCATAGGGCAGTTAACGCATACTGTGATGTTGGTATGTCATATATCGATCAATCGAGAAGCCCAGCCATACGGCGCTACATTCCCTTCATTTGTAAAGCTGTTGGGTATACCATTACACTTATTTCGGCGACATTGTTCAATCTTTCTATAAGTGAACAAAAGAGGGAGCACCTCTTTACCTTTTTAACGAAATATTGGGAGTTCAGATTACAGCTTTTGAAGTATTTTGAAGAAAATGACCTAGTTAGAGAGCTTGAAGATGAGCAGGCTTCGACATTCCCGTTGATTAGAGGTTCTACAGGCAGAGCTTTAATAATTTCCATGTATTCCCATGAACCCAGGGTCCATAAACTGCTGAAAACAGGCTTTAAGTTGTTCGCGAGGGAGCTCGAATTCCACGAACGTCGTGCAGGCAAAGGCTCCTTTGCTTTCCATTATAACAGAGAATTTGTGGAGGCTATGTGCAGAGACTCATATGTGGCTACTGGTGCGCTTGCATTCCAACGCCGTTTGAGGACAGATATCTTATCACACATCAAACAGCCAGATAGGATTTTATATGATGGGTTAAGATTAATATACAATCGCTGGTACGATATGTCGAAGGAACGCCACTTAAGTCAATCTGAGCTTAACCACTATAGGAATTTTGCAGGAATTATTGCTGCTTCTTGTGGTGTGTTTTTGACTATTGACGAGGAGACGCTTGAAAGGAATCCTTATCTGTTAACAGTTAAAGAATCTATGGTAGAGAAAATTGACTATTTCATTCACAAGCAATGCCAGTCTTTGAATAACGAAGACTTACTGACGCGCGAGAACTCAAAAGACATCATTAGTACCGAACTACATCCCCTGGCCTTTTCCTCTTTGTTTAAACACCTCAAGAAGAAAGCAAGTGAGCTTGGGACTGTTGATGTAACCCTGCCTGAAAATGAGTTATCATTTGTTTTACTAGAACAGATTATCTTAGTTCTTAGAATTATTATGGAGCGTGATGACGAGATTGATATATTGATTTGTGTTTCGCTGGATTTGATTGAACTAATTGAAGATATTTTCAGAATCATTGAACAAGTTAACCATGATTCGCCAAAATACTTTAAATGTATTATTCAACTCTCTAAAATGTTAAGGTCTTTTGAACACTCTGAGGAGCGTATCTGTATCTCAGGTTATATGCTGCTTAAAAATAAGTGGCTTAGAATTGCAATACAATGGTTTGAGTCTACAATATTCAAAAAATATGATTTAGAAAACCTGGGAAAATCACATCGTAACATGGATCTCCAGCGACGTGATTTGGATTATTTATACATTGATACTTCTATCGAATCCTCGAAGGTTTTGGCCTATTTGACGAAAGATCTGGTTTTGGAGGCACCGCAGTCACTCTCTGAGAAGGAGCTTACGCGCTCAAAAGAGGTTGTATTTGGTAATGCTTTTAATATATTATTGAAAGGCTTAGAGAAGAGCACAAGTATAAAGAAGTTTCCACCCACCTTAAGGCATAAGATTGGTCTATTGAACGACAATATTATTACTTCTCTGACCAACTTGTTAAATTGTAATGTGGACGTTGGGTTCAAATATGCTCTACCCATCGGCTATTCCCACAACAGAAACATAAAATTGGCGTTTTTGAAGGTCTTTGTAAATATTGTAACCAATTTTGACATTACAAAGAAATCACTCAAGGAAAAGAGAGATGACGCTGTTGAAGCGCTTTCACTATGTGCTGTTAAGGACCCAAGATTAGTTTCTCGGGCAGCAAGGGTCTGTCCTGCCAACGACATCGATACTCTAGCTGGCTCTTTGGTTTCGATCTTTAATATTAAGAACATTGCACATGTTATTGTCATAGAACTGATAAAGGATGAAATAAGCCGTGCTACAAGGTACATGGATGTTTTAAGGAGAAACAGCTGTGCGACTAGAGCTCTTTCAATGTTTTCCAGGATGAAAGGTAGTCTATACTTATCGAGTGTCTTGAAGCCAGTCCTTGATGAGGTTGTTTCGACGGGCGAAACATTCGATGTTGAAAGGATAAAACCTAGTGATCCTGATTGTGACCGTGAGGTGTCTTTATTTTGCAAATATATGGACAAACTAGTAGATTCCATTGTTGGCTCCATTGACCAAATACCTCCAGAGTTCTTTGTTATTTGCCAATCTATTTACTTTTCTGTCCAGGAGAAATTCCCTGACTACGCAGAAATTGCAGTCGGTTCGTTTGTATTTTTAAGATTCTTTTGTCCAGCTTTGGTCAGCCCAGATTCTGAAGGTTTGACTGAGACTTTTTACCCGAAGGAACGGAGATCTTTCATGATTCTGGCGAAAGTCATTCAAAATATTGCCAATGGTTCTGTGTCTTCTTTGAAGTGGCCTGCATTGCAATCAAAAGGTGATTATTTGAAAGTGAAAAGTGATCAAATATTCAGTTTCTTGAAGGAAATATCAAGACCGGAGAGGAAAGCGCAAATAAAAATGACACCGGAGAATAAGGTTAGTGTAAAAGATTTCCATTTGATACATAAATATCTTTACTACCATGGCCTAGAAATCAGAAAAGAATTAATTAGGCATACTCGGAGTGGTAAAGATATAGCACGCCTAAAGGTATCCTGCAAATTAACAGACAGCCTCCTGCGACTTCTTGGGCAACCAAGAATGGAGTTTAAGAATGCCATACCACAGTATATTCGTGATCATATGGATACCAACCCGGAATTATATGATTTTATGAGCAGACATTCGCTGAAAAATCTGGGTATAGAGGATAACCCTTTTATTAGAGAATCAGTGTCGTCAGACGGTCTACCTGTGATAGTTTTCACCTGGATCTACTTACAGAAATTGACTGATCCTGATGTTGATGCTGTATTATACAGGACATTCCAGATGTATTCAAAAATCTGGACTACCAAGCATTACTGTGTTGTTGATTGCACTGGATTTGATTCAAACATGTTTACTGATGCGTTCATTAGGAAAGTGATCTCACTGTTTTATAAGATGACACCTGCCGAAGCGGCTAAAAATTGCGCTCGTTTTTATTATTTTAATATGAATGAATCCTACTTGAAATATTGGTTACCTATTGTCAAGGCTAATTCTACCTACGTTGAAGATTCGTCAACTTTGCGGTTCTTTTTGAATTCAAACTCACCCTCTAAAACCATGAAAACACTTGGACTTTCAGACTACAGCTGTGAAATCTTCACAGATATCAGGGTAACTTTACATGACACTTCACTTTACGATGAAACGATGAAACGGCTCACTCCAGTAACGTTGAAGATAGGTAATAAACACTTCCAGGTCGCCTATGACACGCCAAGGCGTGCTAAAGTGAAGAGTGACACACAGTTTGATATTTACTTTAACGACGTCTTAGAGATTCACAAAATTAAATCAGCTGGTGTGTCTTCTGAGCTCGGGGTACCTTACGAGTTCTCCGTAATAATGGAAGATGGGAGGAGGTTTATTTTCTGCAGCCAAAAGTATTTAGAGATCTTAAAGATCTTTTACTACTCTCAAGCGAGATTAGAGGAAGAATACAGGGAGGATGAGTTACCAGTTTTAAAGTTCCTATCTCCAGATAACAATAAGAAAAAGGAAATTAATAACATTATAGGTCAACTCCTAATGATTGTATTTGTTGGATTAAACAGTGAAGATGAGGCCGTCGAAGCCGTTGCCTACAATCTTCTTGCTGCATCGCAATCCACTTTCAATCTAAAATTTGGCCACAAACTGGCAATATCTCCAGAGGTTTATGTCCCCGGTGATAGTTCAGCATTTTATAATTCGATATTGAATGGTTTGGCATTAACTGCGCCAGATCTTTGTGAATGTATTTGGACCTACTCTTTGGAACTGCTAGAGAATGTATTAACTGAGAAACAGATTCCTAACCTTTTAGTGGTCCTATCCCCATGGACCAAAAATTTATACGAATATGTCTATTTAGTGGATGAAGAAGAAGGGCCAGAATTAACACGTAAAATTATTCGAAGGCTAATAAAGCTGACCTCGCGACAAGAAACTCACTACCTATTTTATGCACAATTTATTTGGACAAATCTGGTGCTCGATGGCAGTTTGACTGAACTAATATTCGAGGAGGTTATTCACCACTGCGTGGACAGAGAATCAGAAGGTTCCGACTGGAAGAAAATTCTGTTCATTTTAACCAGAACACCCACAGTGGAGGTTTGTGGCTTGGTGGTAACACGGATTCAGATGATCAGTAACTCCTTTTTGCCAACGTTAAAAATGGAAGCCTCTACTCACAGTTGGTCAGAATTGATTATATTGGCTGATATTGCAGTTTCCTTATTCTTTGACTCATTACTACTTTCACAATTATATCTTCCTGAAATTCTCTGTATCGTATCTTTATTGATTGATGTAGGTCCTACAGAACTGCGGTCCGCCCTCCATCGACTCCTCATGAACTTGTGCCAATCTTTCTCAAACAACTCACAATTATCAGCTGAAAATAAAAGTAACCTTGATATGGTATCTAATATTTTCGCAAGGCAAAAGTTGAAATTTATGTTTGGTTTTAGCCAAGATAAAGGGCGAGTATTACAAAACTTTAGTGCTTCATCTTTCCTTACTAAGTTCACAACACTAGAGTATTTCATCAACAATATCATTTCCCTAATGGACAATGCGTCTACATCAGATTCATTCTATTTGAAGACGAAATACATAAAATACATTGTGGACGTCGTTACAAATGTTGAATCATTCCTGTCATCAAGAGCTATGATGATTATGGGTATTGTAGCTAAAAGCAGTGGCATCAATGACCAATTGTGTAGAAAACTACTGAAGCAGACTATGAAGATTATGGGAGTTCCTTGGTCGAGTGAGGAAATATTATTTTATGCAATATCACATGTTTTTGCATATAGTAAGATTGTTGATGGCCTTTCACCAGATTCTGACTTGCTCCCACAATTGTTCTGGCTTTCTACCACCTACATGAGGTCGCCAAATACTATGCTATACCAGGGAGGTTTATTATTGATGGTGAATAGTTGCCAGAGGCTAAGGATTGTCAGTAGTGCTTTAGGAGAGCAATATGAACCCATTTTTTGTTTCCTTTATAAGAAGCGAGACTTTGCAATCCCAATTTTGGAGGACCTGGAACAGTTATTGGATCTACGTTTTACCGAAGATAATTTTGCTCACGTACTGATGGCCTTTATCTCGAAAGGGCTGTTAGTTCCTTTTGTGCGTAGCACTGCTGTAGATGCGCTAATTATAATTTTTAAGGTCACCTATAAAGAGGAGTCATACGGTAGCCGAGGAAAGCAGTATATGGTCTTTCTATTGTTTTTATATGTTGTCCAGCGGCCAGATCATTACGAGAAGCTACTTGCCGAAGTAGGCCTTACTTCTCCTACTATACAACTTGATGAAGTCACAAAGATTAATGAAAGGCTGTTAGAATGGTTGAATTCAGATGATGACAGTGCAGCGATAGCCTTATATCAAACTGCTGTATATTTTGCTTCTCGTAACTCCGATGAACCAAGTAAGACTCGTTTCTTACTGCTATTAAAGCATCTAGCTGTTACTAATCCTTCTATGGTCTTCAAGGTGTTTTCCATTATTAGGGATGAACTGAAAAGAATTAACACCTACGATGTGACTAATAACATTGTTAGTATATCTTTCTCCGTTATTCGCTTGATTGTATTGCAACTGGACTTTTTAAAGTTTGGTGCTATTGGGGAGGAAATGCAACAATACTTGATAAAACGTGGTTTATCTGGAATTTCTCATATCGAATGTGACAGTTCTTCAAATGATATTATTAGCTTGAACAAGTACGAGACACGGACATTTTATCAGCGTAAGACGCAGGTTCTTAAGATAATTGATAAAATTATTCAGTGAGCGCAACTAAAGCAATGCTTAGTAGGCAGATAATCAATTAGTTTTCAACATTTTAGGTGCTTATATTTGTAATCTTAAATTAAAGTACAACCATCGTTAAGAAATCTATATGACGATGTATATAAATTGTTAATAAATCATACCAGTTATTATTATCCCTTGTTGTTGCGTCTTATTGCTGCTTCAAACTCGGTCTTCACTGCTTTGAACAAGTACAGTGCTGCTCTCGCATCTTCCACGGAAGAGTGCTGCTCACCCTGGATATCTAGGCCTAAAACTTCTTTGGCAAGCTTTTTCAAGCTAGGTGTTTTACCACCAGCATGCTCACTTCTGAAGGGAAGATGCCTTGAGGTATCTCTAATTGCTAATCGCGGGTGGGATAGCTGTAAAACTTCCAAGTCATGGTGAATAGAATGGCCAATCAAAATCTTACCTGTAATAATATCTGAAACCTTTTTCTGCGCCTCTTCGAAAGTTATTGAATTTTTCATATGCTCAGCTTTGATCCCACTAACCCAAGTCCTCCAGTCTGTTACTTTTTCCTTTGGTCGAACAAAAACGTCTAATACTACTTGTCCGTGATAGTTTACAATTGAAACCCTTGCCAATGCCGATTCTGAACCTTCACTCCCAATACCCACAAATTCACAGTCCATCGCAACATATTTGCCAATTTTGTTCTTACTATCAGCACCACGGCTACCGAGGTCCTTCTGAGACAACTCATCAACTGTCGGTTTCATTGGTAATACTTCTAAACTTTTTGACTGCTTGGTTCTAGCTATCTCTTGATTCATCTTTTCAACCATGTCCATTATCCGTGGCTTCCTCTTTTTTATTACAGAATGAACAGGCTTATTGATCGTCCGAACAGGACGAGAAAGCTTTGTATTCACGCTAGACTTCTTCTTCTTAGACGCAATAGAAGTTTTACTTAACTTCGCCCAATTAGATGATAATTCCATGCTTTAATCCTTTAAAACTCGCTTCTTATGTCTACTAGTCTTTTGGTCTTAACGTGTTTTCTGGTTGATGACTTTGGAATTTTGTTAAAAACAGCCAATTTTTTAGACTTTTCGATTGCCGTACTGGTAGCTACTTTAAAACTCTATCGACACGCCACCCGAAAATAATTCCTTCAAAGTCGCTTTACTATAAACTAATAGCGACTTATAAGTGCACGATCCTACTTTCCATTTACTATGGAAGACGATGTTGCAACGAGGTTGAATAAACTGCGGTCTGGTTTCCTAAAGAATTGCAGTGAAGAAGATCAACTAAGGCGGTTAATAAAACCATATAGAAAAGATATTCCCAATGAGAGGCTAGCGTTGATGTATATAAATGACAATGGTAATGACATGCTTTTAACATTAGAATCGCCCCCCATATCAGAGAGCTATATGGATACTGTGATGCCGCGTCTTAAGAAGGTATCTGAAACGGAAAGAAAGGTGTCTCAGAAAATACCGATCAAGAATACTGGATTAAAGGAAGCTGCAAGTGATAATAAAGCATCCACTTCTGTATCAGATCATGAAGGTGAAAGTGCTCTTGGTAATACGACCCGGAAGCTTGAAAACAGTGTAGAGGGGGTGCCCTCTACGTCTTCCATACTATCAGAAGCAGACAGTATTTACAAAGGTGAAGTTGACGGGAAGAAGCCACCTAAATCAAAGTTACGATTTAGAAGAATTTTTAAAAACCAGGATAAGGAGAGTAAAAGGAAAACAGGGAAATCAAATGACCCAGATAGTCGCGATAAGGTTAAGGGAAGTAATACCAAGCGTATAAGCCCCTACGATAATGAATTTGGATTTGATGATATTATAGACGAGGATGATGATGACGAGGACAACGATGAATTGGATACCGAAGCGAATAAACGCTTTTTCTACACCAATGACAATCTTAGAGAAGACCTCATTAACTCTACTTCCACGAACGTAGATGAGCTAAAAAATAAACCTTCAAAAAAGGCGTTTCTTGATAATTTTTCTTCCAATATTCATAATCCTCCTCATACTAGCGAAAGCCAACCACTAAGTAATCATCGTGGTGTCAAAGCTGATTCTAGCAGAGCTAGTATCCTTACGGATGAAAATGGCGAAGATCTAATTGAATCTTTTATAAATGAAAATGATTTGGATCCGCTTGTGTTAAGGGTTGGTTCTGCACATCAGTTGCGTGGTAGATCTACTTCAAGGCAGGATCAAGACGCTGTTAGGAGTGGCTCGGAGGACCTAAATGAAGCGGGGGACGATTCTGGCATCAGCATTGAGGACTCAATTTTAGATACTGCGTCTTCGTATGGTTCTTCTTTATTATACTCAGATTCAAGTAACCCCGCCCTTCAGCCACATGGAATTAGCTCAAGCTCAACAGATATTAGAGGAGGCGTCAATAATGGATACGTAAATCATTCTATCCCAAGCAGTAACCAAGGCTTTGGGATGATGGCACATGGTACCGTCGACTCTTCTCTTGTTAACCCTTTTGTTTCCAATTCATCAAAACAAGAAGGAGTTGCCTTAAACAATACACTCCCTTCGCCCGGCTCTGCAGGTATAAACGATTCTTCAGCTTTCCCAAAAAAGCAGTGGTCAAATAGTCTGCGACTAAAGTCTAACCCTTCGAGAGTTCGGAATTCTTTACCTGACAATATTATGAATGAGCCGTTAAATTCTAGGACAGGTAACTACTACAGACATAAGCGGGCATCAAGTGATGTTGTTAATGATTCTACAAATGTCTTTCTTGAGACATTAATGATTAAAAAGCTGGACTTACAGACGGGAAAGCAAAACTATAGTTCTAACCTTTCCTCCATATTGCGTGGATCTACCAATAAAAGTAGTAGCAATCCATTGGACTACTTTGCATTGATATCCGGTTCCAGTTTACCTTCATCATCTAGGATTGAGCTTGATGTATATATTCATGATTCAAAGAAGTACCAAAGAAAACCGTTCACCATCTCAGTTAAGAAATCTGCATCTGTCTTTGAAGTGCTGGGATATTCATTGTATTGCTATTCCACGTCTTTTAAACCAGACGATTTTGAAAATGATGGAATTAATACAAAAGAACTAAACAATCCTAACTATTTTACTTTGAAAATTGTAGATGAGGATGGTGAACCGTTTGAGGACAATTTTGGAGCTTTGGAAAGGACACAAATGATTGGTACTGTATTTGACAATGAAGTTGTTGTATGCCATGTTGAAAACGATGCGCAATTTATTAATAATGAATCTATTACGCCTCTACCAAAGGAGCTGGCTTCGTCTATCGAACAAAATACAGCTGCTGCATCCGGTACTTCCAGAGTTGCTCAATCTCCAGCAGCTTTTATGCCGCCTGCTGTTGGAAGGCAGGACGTTCAGTTTTTTGAGGTAAAACTCTCTCTTTACCCGAACATTATATCGAAGTTTGGCTATACTGTCATCAAAGTTTCCACTGTATCTAAAGTAAACGAAGTTTTAATACAATATTGCCAAGGTAAAAATCTGAATCCCAACGACTATGCTTTAAAGCTAGTAGATAAAGCTGTAATTGCTGATTTAAACGATTTAATACTGGAACTTGGGCCTCCATTTGAATTTGAGATAATAAAAAAGAAGGATGCAAGAGCTCAAAACTTTGAAAAGCTGAAGCCATCAAAGACGCCAATATTACCGACTATACAAAGCACCGATTTAATAACACCCTTGACCTTGGATGTTGGTGACCAATTCATAAGGGCAGGTGATGATGAAGATAGCAAAAAGGAAGATATGCTGATTGGAATAACTGATGATAATAAACCTGCAAATTCAACCAAGAGGCATCATTCGCTATATAAGCTTGGGATTAGCAGACAACATACACGTTTGGGTGGCAGTCACACAGGTGGAGGGTTTTTCAGAATGAAAAATGTTTCTAAATCCTCCTTAAACACCAACAATAATGCTAACACAAATTCAAACTCACAATCGTCTAACCTTTTAGCTGCTGGTTCAAGCTATAAGGATCTTTTAGCAGGCGCATACTATAAATATAAGGTATGGAGAAGACAACAGGTATCGTTCATTAGTAAACACGAACGTACATTGGCCATTGACGGCGATTACATATATGTTATTCCACCTGAAGACGGATATCAGTGGAACCAGGAAGCTGGTAAAACAAAGTCCTTTCATATCAGTCAAGTGACATTAGTGCGAAGGTCGAAAAGAGTTGCTGAATATTTTAAGATATTTGTAACCAAGGCAGATAATGAAAAGCGATACTATTTCGAAGCAGTCTCTGTAGATGAATGTGTTGAAATAGTTACAAGACTACAAAACTTACTAGGTGCGTATAAAATGAATCATAAAATTAAGTGAAGCGCCTCTACTGAATGAAGGCTATCAGTTCCAAATTTTCAACGTGAGGTGGCGGTCGCAAGTTCTAAGTAGCAACTTCCGCATGCTCCTTAGGTTCATGAACAATCATACTTACACATTGTACCTTCAATAAAGGACTTTTTATTCACCGTAAATAATAAAGTTCATTTGTCAAGTTCGTAGTCCAAATGATAATTACCTGACAACCAGTTATTCACCATGTATAAGGCATTCTCTGGCTGATCGTAAGGTACCATATGGCCTGCGTCACCAACCCTCAAAAATGTTAAGGGGCCAAAACTCTTCACTTCTCCTGCTTTCTCGCCAGAATCCTTGTTCACCCAAGGCTTTAATGGTAAGTGCCTGTACTTATACACATGCCTCCATCCTAACGCGTCCGTCCAAGCCTTATTTCCCAACCAATTACAAATATAGTCTTTGTCACCAGCATAAATTAATACAGGGATGCCACGGTCCAATAATTGTGCAACATAAAACGAAGTAGGTTTGCTTCCATCGCCTGTGAGGGCGAATCTAGCACCAACTTCGTTGCTACACTCAGAATACCCCTTGACGTCAGAGCCTACCGCTTCTTGGACGTATTCCTGGTTCATGTACTGTTCGACATACCTTAGGCCTTTGTAGCATAACTTAAATTCGTTATCCTCGCACGGCGCCCGTATGTCATATACGTTTAAACCGGTTTTACTGTAAGGCTTCACTGCCATTGAGTCACAGTAACCACCTGCAAGTGCACACAAAAGATCCGATTCCATGAAGTAGCAAACCTCGTTTAAGCTTCTACAGGTGTTAGTAAATCGGAGCATTTGGTTGCATTCAGATTCATCCAAAACAGCAGGATATCCTCCCTCACCACATGCCATTGGTTGATAGTAATCATCCTGAATTAAACGATCAGTTAAACCGTTACCAACCATGATGGAGGTCAAGTTGAATGGAAGTGCAGGCTTATCCTCATCTTCTACTCTAGTGATTATCTCATGGGCAATACTGGGAACATAATGTCCGCCATAGGACTCGCCTGCAATATGGAAGTCATTCTTAGCTAGATCTGGGAACTTTTTGAAGAACAATTCTAAAAATTGTACAACATCCACAGCAGCAAGAGCACTGGAGCCAACAACGCCCTCGCCATAAGAAAATCCAACGCCAATAGGCTGTTCCAAGAAAATTACTGAAGCATTGTTATTCCAGGAGTGTGGATTGTGGATAGGCTTCAAATCCTCACTTATTGACGCAGGCCCTAATTCAAAGAGAAGACCTATGAGTGATGAGCAACCGGGACCGCCATTTAGCCATAAAATAACAGGGTCATTTTTTGGGTCATTCCTACTTTCAAAAAACCAGTAGAACCAGTGCTTCTTGTCATTATCCAAATATCCAGACCACTGCTTAACAGTGTCAATACCCAACTTACTAGGGTCAACCTCCTTTATCCTCAAAGAATAATCATTATTATCTTCCAACTCTAGTACTTCAAAATGGTCTGCAAATCTGTTGTGATCATACTCTTGAAATAAATTCTGCCCAAGTAGAGGTGACGACGCCCCTTTAGGTGCATGATTCTCACTAAACCATGCTGCTTGCTGCATGGAAATAGCAGAAACTACACTAGTCGAGACGAACAAACTAAGTGCAGCGGATGTGGAAAACTTCATTATCTATGATAGGTATAAGTTTTGCAGTGCTAACGCTTGCCGTGGTCTAGGGTAAACTTAGTTTAGGGTTGCTTGCTCTTTTTATAACCGGGAGGGGTAAAAACACCCTAGTTTCTTATACCATCATTTACTACGTGACTTTTTACAAAGGTAGTCAGAAAGCCAAATATAGACAAAATAATTGTTGCAAATGGCATCTAGAAGAGGGAAAAAGAAGGTAACTTGGGCCTCTAGTATTACGGCATACTTGCAGCACGTTCTATGATGTTCATCTTGTACTAGTTTGCTCTCCATTGCTACCTTACACCATTTTTGCCAGTAAAATATAGTACTGCTACACATGCATAAATTAGTGTCATTATCTGTAGTAGTATATTTAGAGCAGTGCTGTCCTACAATATCCGCATGTCTATGGAGAATGCTAATAATATTCAAAATATTGATCTTAAGGCTATTTGGCTCTTATAGTTGCACGTAGAAACAATCATATAATTAAAAGACCAGTCAAGCTAAACCGCAAGTGCCATTACTGCCAGTAGTTTCAGCTATGGGATAATTCGAAAATACGGTATCCACAGCCGGAAGGGTATGTTTCGACAGCAGTTATGTCAACTTAGCGTTTTAGGGATCGCCGTTTACATTTCTATATAGAAAAAGGGGCCTTCTTTTGAATCTAATAGTCCAAATGGTGGTTTCCTGATAACCAGTTATTCACCATGTACAAACTATTTTTGGGCTGATCATGAGGTGCTAAATGGCCGGCATCGGCGAGTCTTAAAAATGTTAGAGCATCAAAGCTTTTAACCTCACCAGCCTTTTCACCAGTCTCCTTGTTCACCCAAGGTTTCAATGGCAAATTCTTGTAATTGTCGGCATGTTTCCATTTTAGGGCCTCTGTCCAAGCCTTGTTACCCAACCAATGGCAGAGATAATCCTTGTCACCGGCATAAATCAAAACAGGAATGCCTTGGTCCAACAATTCTGCAACGTATTGAGATGAAGGTTTGTTACCATCACCGGTCATGGTGAACTTGGCATTTATATCCCGACTACAGTCGTAGTACTCTTTCACAGCAGAGCCCAAAGCTTCCTGCACAAATGCTTGATTCATATATTTCTCTACGTTGAATAGCTCATTGTAGCATAGCGGTGAGTCTGGGTGATCACATTTGCCTCTTATATCAAAGACATTTAGGCCTAGCTTATTATATGGAGTGAGGGCCATATCATCACAGAAGGAAGCAGCCTTCGCACATGCATCATTTGCACCTGTAGAATAGCACACTTTGTTCAACTCTCTGCATTGGTTGCTATCAGTAGTCATCTTCTTGCATGCAGCGTCATCCAGGACAGCAGGGTAACCGCCTTGGCCACATGCCATTGGCTGGTAGTAGTCATATTGGACTAAAGGATCAGTTACACCATTGCCGATTAAAACCGAAGACAAGCTGAAGCCCAGAGATGATTTGCCGTTGCCTTGTGATCTCTTAAGGATCTCGTGCGTGATATGAGGAATGTATAGGCCTGCATAAGAGTCACCTGCAATGTGAAACTTATTTTTAGCGAGATTTGGGAACTTCTTAAAAAATAGCTCTAAAAATTGAACAACATCAACGGCAGCTAGTTCACTAGTGTCAACATTGCCCTCCCCGTAGGAGAAACCAACACCAATAGGTTGTTCCAAGAAAATCACGGATGCCTTATTATTCCACGAATACGGATTGTGGACAGGCTTTAAATTGTTATCTATAGATGCAGGTCCGATCTCGAAAAAGAGACCAATAAGCGAAGAACACCCAGGCCCACCTGTTAGCCACAAGATAACAGGGTCGTTTTGGGGGTCGTTTCTACTCTCGAAGAACCAGTAAAACCAATGTTTCTTGTCATTGTCTAAATACCCAGACCATTGTTTAACCTTATCGATACCCAAGCTTTCTGGAGCAACGTCCTTTATTCTCATTGAGTATTCATTGCTGTCAGAACTCAACACTTCGAAATGGTCCGCAAATCTATTGTGTTCGAAGTCTTGGACCAGATTCACTGCATGTGAAGGTGACCCACTGCCGGAGACATCATTTCTTTTGATCCTAGCCGGTGAATGTGGCAAGGAAAAAGCAGACACTGCACTGGTCAAAGAAAGGAAACTAAGCACGACAGAAGTAGACCACTTCATTTTTCTTCAGGAGCTTAGTTATTTTCTATGGTACTGATTAACTGCGTACGAGGAAACTTTTAAAAGTGTAGAACCGTTACACTTTTATAACTGAAGGGAATAAAGCTGTTGTTCTCGATGTGAATCCATTACTTATAACCTTCTACCACCCAAATACGTTGGGGCTTATTAGCAATTAATGTATAATACCGGGATAAATGCTGAAAGGCAAGTAAAGCTCCCAGAGCATGGATTCACCTGGTAGAGTCTTACGCATGTTATGACTTTCGCATACGGGTCTCTATTTCCCATGCCCTATTTTGGGGCGTTTTCCCCGAATAATTGCGACAGTATATGTTACCTACTGTCCGCATCTAAAATCACGATGAAAAACCGGCCTTGTTCCCAACATTCAAAAACCTACAGAGAATTCCATACACAATCGTGAAATTGGCGATGCCGAGTCTCTGCGGGATTCTTAAAAAAGGATTCAAACGATAGCTAAATCATACTACATCTTGGTTAGCATACGGGAGGTGTGTGTATATTGCTAATTGAGTGACCCCTTGTTAAGAACAAACAAGGACATGTTTAGCGACTGCTACATCGTTCAATGACTGTATCTCAATTTTATAGGGTAGCGCATGTAGTCCTCGGCCACTTTCAGTGCTCTCGGCCTGGATGCTCTAAAAGATCGGAGAAACGTATGAAGATTATTCCTAAATGATGGAATTCATTCCCTTCATTTATGAAGGAAATATAATATACTCTTGCCTAAAGTTGGTGTAGTGTTTTGATAAATTATCATTACTTAAAATTAGTAACTGTAGTAAAGGTAGGCTCGATGCCCTGATAATATCAGCCTTATCCTATCTGATAGGCACTACTACTCGTTTAATATGTTCAGAGCCAAGAGCGCCATTAAGAAAGGCATCGCTAACAAAAAGAGATAATGAGCATATACGTTAGACGTCCGCCCTGGTCCAACGACTTATAACTGGTGGGATTCTCCCTATTTAGCACTTATCCCGACTACTGCACTGAGGTAGATCCTGCTAGCGGTAGCTGAATATGATTGGCCGCACTAAGCAATGGTTTGTGGTGTCTTGATGTAGTAGAACTACACCAAAAAAATTTTGGCTTACCTGGAAGCACTCTTTTTGAGCTGTCTCTAACAAGACACACTGCAAATACAAAGTTTGTGTGAAGTAAAATGGGCGCCGCGTACACTATCCTAGGTAGATCTATTGCTCCTCACCAACTAGCGCTTGGAACTATTTCAGCTGTTTTGCTGTTGGTTGCCCCAAACCCTTTTAAGAAGGCAGAAGCCAAGCCAGCATGGAAAGCTTCCTCAGAAGACGAGGAGAAATTCATCAAGGAGTATTTGCAAAAGCATCTAGAAAAGAATTAGACAGCACTTTAAGGCTTTAAAGCTATTCAGCTAGTTTACATCTTGTGTATAGGGTGGCAATATACCAATAACGAATATTCCGCAGGTATTTTTATAATGACGTTAAAAAATAATATACATTCTACTTAGATATGTCAATTCCCTGCCACTTATTCGAACATGTAACAAACTAAAGGTTACAAAAGGCTTCAATCTTTAAAGATGGCTTCATTAGAGAGAGGGTCTGCACCAAGAACGTTTTCTCTTCTCTTAATCTTTCTTGCAATAGCAGCTTCCGCCCTTGACTTCGCTTCATCAGCGGCTTTCTGCTTTAACTGTGCTCTGACTACGTTTGGCGAAACGTACTGTTTATTTTCGTAGATCTTTGGTCCGCCCAACGAGCCTTCTAAGATTAAAATAGGAGTCATGACGAGTCTAGGACCAATCTCCACTAAGGATATGTCTTCGTCTTCTTCCTTCTCCTCATATTCAGTGGTATTACGAGCAGAGTAGGAAATTTCATAGTTTCTTATCCAAACCTTGTCATCCACAATACTGAAGGACATAACATGGTCAATGAAAGGCTTTGATTTTCTTGTCTCTGGTGGGACACCGAAGTTATGAATAAACATCTCTTTGATCAAGCGGAAGTGAGGCTGTGAATCAAACCTGGCATCAAATGAAAGTACAGGTCTTGACCCACGTAAACAATTACCAGTAAAGTTCAACTCATCCATCGTATGTAAGTTTTGCAAATAGAACTTTATAGTAGGCCCGTTTGGAGGTTTAGACATCCACAAGTAAAGGTCCATATGCTTTCTTGCTTCAAAAAACATGATGTTGTTACAATTGTATAGTTCGGCAATTTCATTCAATTGTCCAAGATCCTTCTTAGTGTCCAATTTAGGTTCTTTTCTTGCATGTGGCATAAGCTTAGACAGGTCTTGCATCAAATGCCTGTGTCTATAAGTTACACCTCTTGATGAAATGAGTAGGGTACGTTGTTTATTCATAAACCCATCTTTACCTTTTGAGGATGCCTCCTTCCTTTTAGAGTCCTTGCCACCAGCAAGAGCTTTGTATATACTAGACATTATACTTTACCTCAAGGAATCCTTCAGTTCTCTGTAATATAAGCAGGCTTCATGGTATTCATCTCATCGCAAGTTTAAAATTTTTTCAAACTGATACACATATAAGAAAAAGAAATTAATGGTTTTAGAAAAGCTTAGTAGAGAACAACTAAAAGGTATATTAATACTTTTGCAGTTAGTTAGCTATCATAGTGTTTACTACTCAGTAGAGCAATTGGTGATTAAATATTGTGTAGACTTAGACTTTTATCTTCTACAGGATTGAAATACTTATCAGTCACCATTTCCTCTTTATTTAATCTTAAAAGTTTGGGCTAGGATATAAAAAAAAAGAACCAGTCCACTTTACAAGCTATAGCATACGGTGCAGGATCTCAAAAAGAGGATAAACTAAAGCCCACTTTGAAATAGATGTCTAAACAGGAGCAGGAAATATTTGTCCTGATTGAAAAGGAATGCTTCAAACAGGCCCTTGCAAGTGTTGGAAAGTTGGCACGACAATGTTCCTCATCTACATATTATGTTCTTTTGGAGCAATATGTGAAGTTCAGACAATCACCATCCAAATATAAATACGAGACTAGTTTAGCACCGTTAATTGAAAACAATATTGGTCTTCCAAATGATGCGAAGTCTCTGGATTTGTTGCACACATTTCTTTTAGAGTTAAGATCACCAACATCGCCCTTAAAACCATATGAGAGGGCAATGCTCAAGTACCCAAATATTGAGACGTGTAATAACTGGTTTGAAAAGGCATTGGAGGATCTTGACTTTAATAATTTGAATAAAGCGTCATTCCAGCTGCCCAAGTACTTTAAGAATTCTCGTTCTATGAAGTTATGGAATGCTGCGGTAGTCTTAAGTTGGCAGAAAGTTGAACCGGAGAGCATGCAGTCAAAACAAAAAATGTTGTTCCCACAGTTGGCTTATCAGCAGTTAAGCCAGCTAAAGCCATTTGCAAATGAACAAGAACTTATCCTATTTTGCCAAATAGGTGAACTTTTGGGAGACGAAATAAAACCTGAGATAGTAGCAGAAATTATGAACCACTGGGGGGTTGAAAAATCGAGTTCAATAGATCTGTACTTAAAGGATATTCTACTTAAAAACTTGAAGTCGTTAGAAAGATATGAAGAACTGTTTGAATGTTGCTCCAAGTTGTTAAAGCATCTCGATGATTACCAATTACTAAAGGAGCTAGTTTTTGCAGGCTATAAGCTAGGTAAGCCTAAAGAAGATGTCGAAAAGATTTTCTCTCAAACGAGGAATGGGCACCTAGCGCACCTGGAACTAAATGTTTGCTATGAAAAGGCTGTCCCAGAGACTGCTTTGAAGCATTACTTGAAGAGCTTCCATGATAAGCCATGTTGTGCTATTGACCTGAAGCATTACATCAAGTTCATTGATATGCAGATGTTAGTAGCAATCTTTCAGGAACTTGGGAGCAGTCTAGAACATGACGCAAACCTTTCCAAAATTACTGGGGAAAGTTCCCAGGAGCATTTCGTTGAATTATTCTTAAGATATCAACCTTCCCTCAAATCGAAGCCAAAGACGGATTATTCAAGTTGCTCCTACTTTGTTTTGGAGATAGTGAAGAATTTGGTTGATGCAGAAAGATTAAACCTCTCCAACGTGCTCACTGCCATATCGTTACTTGAGGGCTACCAGTCCGAGGATCCTTTCAACTATGACACAAGAGTTTGGTTGGTAGTATTATACCAATATTTGGGCGCTACGCCGTTAGCTCACCAGCACTACCTTGAATTGAAGGTAAAGAATGTTCAAAATGATATAGTGGACCACCTGCTTTATACAAGGTGCTCCACCTTTTATCCCAACAAAAGCCATGCATACCTGAAGGAAATGTCTAAAACCGAGACAGAATATATATACCAATCACTTGAAAGACTTCCTGCATTAATTAAGATTTCATTCGAAAGGGGTAGTTTTGCCAAAATTCCAGGAATGGTATCTTTTTATGATCAATTGAAGCGCTCAACAACAAGATGGATGAAGTCTACAGAGCGTTTAAAAGTCACTCGCATTTTTAATGATAAAAGAGGAACACTATTGAAAAAATTGAATAAAGAACTCATGAGATTGGGTACAGAGAAGTTCAGCTTCTGGGCAGACAACCGTGACTTTGATCTCACTGGAGGCACGGATTCTCCACAGAAAGTTACCGAATACATGAGTGTGAATGGTAATTATGTTACACTTCAACTATGCCAAGAACTTATGTTGGAATCTATTAATGCTGGCTCTCTCAATCCATTGGTGACAAATGTACTGAATAGAGGTGACCCCGATTTCAGTTCTTTCACGCCAATGGAAAAATGGAGCTGGCAAATTATCTTTGCATTGTATAATGGTGAGAATAACGTCCCCTCCGCAGAACTTATTGCCTTACTAGATGAACTACCCAAGTTTTCTCATTACAGAAGCTGGCGCTTATTTCACTCATACAATTTAGCAATAATGACACTTAAAACCTTGGATAATATCAAGAGGATTAAGGATCAGACATTGAAAAACAAAGTTAAGGCAACGCTACGTGACCTTAGAAATGAATGTGTTAATTACTTCCAAGACTACCGTTCGGAAATCCAAGAAAGCCAACCAGATATATCGCTGTTGTCTCGCTTTGGATACCATCCTGTAACAAGTCAAATCACTGAAAACATTTTAAACGTTTCCAAATGCTGTAATAATATCTAAGTCCATACTTAACTTCATCTAAAAGGTACCTCAATACTTTATCTCGGTTTTAGAATTCGTCTGCATCATATTTTGCTCTGTTTCTTCTTCATTGTCATATACATATCTATTAGTTTAGAAGTGAGTACCAACTCTTTCAGCGCGGTATTCACAATTGTTGTGAAGCATTGATCATGCATAGACGAGAATGTCACACCTAAAAAGCATGACTGCATTGGCTCTTGCAATGCAAAAACTCCTCTGAAGGAGTACTCTAGTATTCTATTTGTAATCTCTTTCGAAGTACCGTCTGTTGGGCTCTCCGAAATAAAGTTTGACCTGTGGTAAAAATTGTTAAATTCCTCCACAAATGAATTATTCGAACTATGCAAGAATTTTTCATAAACAACAGGATATACATCGTCGAAACCAGTACGGTACTCACCAAACAATCTCTGAGCCGCCCAGGTCATATCTACGTAAAACCATGCGCCTGTTAATATCCTTTTGACGTAATATCGCCTGAACTTCCTTTCCTTCGCCATCCTAATCGCAGATCTTCTTACTTGTATTAGCGCCTGCCGGAACATCAACGGCGACCGTACAAACCAGTCATTTACCCACTCCCGTAGTAAATCAGCGTTCATGTTCCCAGGCTCTTTCAAAGTCGCTTTCAAAGCTTTGAGAGCTTTCACATATTCTGCTGCAATATCTATTATAGGCTTCTCCATCCTCGCAAGCTGGCTTCGTACCCTCTCTCTCTTCCTAGAATCAAACCCTTCCGCCCCACTCGAATGCTCCATGGCCACCACAAGCGCGACCACCGCCTCCTCCGCTAAAGATTTTATCTCTTCGTACACTTCCACGTCTCTATTGTCGCCCACTAACACATGACGCTTACTGTGCTTAAGCGTCCGAGGTAACAATTTCTTGATATCCTCTGTTGACGTCGTGAACTCAAGAGCCTTCAATCGCACAAAAATCCTCGTGAAAGCATCACCCTCGCAGTAAAAGGTTCGAAGCGTCAATTCCTGTGCAGATGCTATTATAGGATCAAGTAACTTATTATAGAGCTCACCATCTCCATCGTCAACATTGCTGTAGATGCTTAAAATATTTTTTCCATGTACATCGCCAATAATACCTATTAAAATCAAAAGCAGCACCACATTGAGAAACGCCCTCCGTCGCCCATTCTCTGATGCCATTTTTCTTTAATTATTTCAACAACTGTTTTATTTGTCCTTCCTCCTAGTTCTTCTTGTCCTTAGAATTAATTTCAATTATTCCACAATTCAAATTCGTACATAAACCCGAAATAAATGTACTTGCGATACTTATTCTTGCGTCCTTCCACCAATGGGTTGGTTACAACTTCTATTCCTACTTCCACAATGTTAAATTTAAATTCAGCTTCTCCGACTTTCCCCATTGTCATGGTTCCACACCGCTGACGCTCCTTCTGTCAGTTCTCTCTTCAGTTTTTCCGCGAATTTTACCAGCATAGAGGACAGGCACGTGTTTTTTAACGTTTTTTTGTGGTTACCGCCAACTTTTTTAATAGCTTTTGGTGAGAAACATGCGCAACTGCCAACTCACTCTCTAGGATAGGGTCTTTCGTACATGGTGCTTTAAAGTCTAGAAGTAAGCCTAAAAGGACCACCATTATGGTTTCATAAAAGAACATCGAGAGTATGTCCTGAATAACAACAGTATATGCGAAGCATAAGGTTACGCAACGCATAATCATGACAACAAGAAGGTTCTCTAAAACACTCAAGTTGGCCGTGCTGCTACTCGTTTTCTGCACAATTTTACTGTTGAATAGAACATTGCATGAAGACATCCCGTCAGTATATCGCAGCTATCTGAATGGGAATGGACAAGGTGGGAGGCTAGGCGATTCGGAGGATGACAGAAACGAGGTTGTAGACGTGGTTAAAGGCTACACTGATGAGGATGTGGCTTCGCATGGGGCAGACGCCTGGAGCAAGATAAGAAAACAACACTTGTCGCAGTTCTACGATAAGGTTTTCAATAACTTGAAGGAGTTTGAGCCCAAGGGGGAATGCTCGACAACGTACAACGACGCCTGTTTGTTGACGTCGAATATAGAAGGACGGCCAGGCGTTGATAAAGAGTGGTTTAAATTGACCAAGAAGGAATTGGGGCGATGTCTACAGATTTCCAAATCTCAGAAGGCCGGTTTACAGAAACTACACCAAGGGTTTGTCAAGGCGATTGGTGAACTCACATTCCATAGCGGATTGTACAGGGGCGATGGGATAGTAACTGTGGGTGGCGATAAATTTAGTGTGTTGGCCCTTTTGATGATTTCTATGTTAAGGAAAGTTGGGACGAAACTACCTGTTGAGGTGTTAATTCCTCCGGGGGAAGAGGGAGACAACCAGCTATGTGGTGAGTTGTTGCCAAAACTAAATGCAAGATGTATCTTTTTGTCTGATGTCTTGTCTGACAGCATGCTTTCCACATTTAGCTTTGAAGGCTACCAATTAAAGTCAATGGCTATAATTGCATCGAGTTTTGACAATTTGTTATTACTCGATGCAGACAACATGCCGATAGTGCCTTTGGATGACATTTTTAAGGCCAAACCTTACACTACCACTGGGATGGTGCTCTGGCCAGATTATTGGAGAAGAACTACAAGTCCAGCCTACTATGAAATAGTGGGTGCCCCACTAAATATGAAGAAAAGAGTACGCAACTGTATGGACAACGTAACCCCTGCTGCGGTTTACACGAAGGATAGCGATTTGCCCAATATTCCTTTACATGATTTCCAAGGTACAATGCCTGATGTTTCAACGGAATCTGGCCAACTAATGATCAGAAAGACCGATCATATCTCCGCAATCCTGTTGTCGTTGTACTATAATGTTAATGGTCCGAAGTGCTATTATCCTTTATTCTCCCAGAAAGCTGCAGGCGAAGGTGATAAGGAAACCTTTATCGCGAGCGCCCACTACTATGATTTGCCCTATTACCAGGTTAAGACGATCACAGGCACCAGTGGTTATCACATGGATGACAAGTTCGAAGGCGTTGCGATGCTTCAGCATGATTTCAGGGAAGACTACGAAAGGTACGTCAAGGCTAAATATGATGTATACAACAAATATGGTACGGACTCTTCAGCCAGCTTTGACCCAGAATATTCATTGACCAACTACTATCGGAAGTACTTCGAAACCGGAAGTGAGGCACGTGTCATGTTTGTACATTCGAATCATCCAAAGTTTGAACCATTTGAGAGGATGCGTCACAACGATTTTATTAAAGATGGGAAGCACTTCCGTTCCATCCACAGTCTACAGAAATTGAATGGCTTCGATCTTGAGCTAGAATCCTACGTAATCCTCAATGATTATTTATGCGAGCGGAAGGTAGAATTCAGATACTATACACGAGTGTTAAAGGATGAGGAAGAGAGGAGATCCATGTGCAAGTATGTAAAGGATAGGTTAGAATACCTAAGATCCACCCATGAGGAGGCAATTAAGCAGTGAAACTTCGAGCGATCATAGATAAAAAAATAATAGCATGGATGGATTTAACTTATAATATCAATATCATCCTGGATTGCATTGTGGTGTGACTCTTTTGCAGTACTGTTTGAGAGATAAAGTATACAATAAATTTCTTTGTCATCCTTACTTCGTTACATTCTTCATCCGGGAGAAACCCAGATCGCCTTTTTCGCTGCTTATTTTTTTGTAGTGTATTCATACCTTTTTTTACAAATTGGACAACGATAGATCAAACATACACCATATATTAAGCTTGATCGGCACTTTGCATCGTCAGAGCTTTACATACCTTCCTTTAAACCCTGTGTAGGATGTCTAAAAGAAGACGCTTAGTGATTTTTGCTCTATGTATCACTGCTCTATTGGTATACTTTAACAGAATTGGTACCAGCTACAATAGCGACTCGCAACATGACGGAAAAGGGAAGATTCAACTCCCTAACTTCAAAGAAGGCGCATTGATTGGACATGATAGTTCCCATGAGAACAAAAACGACGGCAAACCTCTTGAGGGGGCAGACCAAGTTGAACCCCCCTACGACGCTGCAGCAGAATATGTTAAGATACTAAAACAGTCTCCTATCATCCTTTTTTCGAAGAGCTATTGTGCATATAGCAAAAGGTTGAAGGAGTTGTTAAATAACTACGAGTTTACCCCAAAATATTATATTGTTGAGCTAGACATGCATGCACATGGCGCAGAAATGCAAGATTACATATACAAGAAGACGAATCGAAGGACGGTTCCAAACCTTGTGATTGATGGCTTGTCTAGAGGGGGTAGTAGCGAAATGGCAGAACTAAATGAGGCAGGCAGTCTACTCACTTCCTTGCAAAAATGGAGTAACGGCAAATATAAGGTCGTAACCAAGGTATCAAAGCTCGAATAAAACCGCTAGCAGGAAGATCAAGTAAGTATTAAGTATATTGGGCATTGTCCTATACATTAAAAAGAAGAAAGAGCTTCATAGAATACTGTCTTTTAAAGATATATGAAATAGTTATCGAGTTTCTAGTAGAACTTCTCTTCCGAAACAGGGTCATTTTTAGATTTTCCTTTATCAGCGATCTTTTGTGAACATGAAAAAAACCACAAGTTGGTTTTACGTGTCTGTGCATTATTCTGCTATTGATAGGGGAAGGATACAGTGAGCATGAAAATTCAGGTTAATAACATCCAATGTGTTGCTTCTTGGTACTGGGATGTGCCCAAGGAGCTCAAAAGGGATAACCCACCGGATGAGGACGATGAGGACGAGGACGTATGTGGTATCTGTAGGGCCAGTTATAACGGGACATGCCCTAACTGTAAACTACCAGGAGAGACTTGTCCCTTGATAGTAGGTTCTTGTCATCATAACTTTCACGTTCATTGCATATACCAGTGGCTTAACACATCAACATCGAAGGGCCTCTGTCCAATGTGTAGACAGGCCTTCTCTCTACGGGAGGGGATTCGAATAAATGAACCGCACGTTGAGAAGTTTGAGAAAGTTTTAATGAAAGCAAGGCAGCAAAACGTGGTCAGTGCGGCAGGTGTTAATGTGGGAGGGGTTGGAGACCAGGATGACGTTATGATAGATCAGGAATTTATCAGGTAGGAGACCAATATTGCATATACATATATCTATGTAAAAGTTGAATAGCCAACAAAATCATTAGAACGGAATTGCGATTTGCATCCGATTACCAGTAAACTCTTTATTAGATGCAGCGCTTTGGCTAAGAATCAAGCAGGTAAGACGACATTAACTACGGTTTATGTTTTAGCAGCAAAAAAAATGCTTCCAACCAGATTTGAACTGATGATCTCCACATTACTAGTGTGGCGCCTTACCAACTTGGCCATAGAAGCTTTTTGATGTCTTAATCGAGACAATCTTTTGTTAAGTAATGAATTATTTCACGTGCTTTTCGCTATTTCTTCGAAACCTTTCGAGACTACTGCTAGGACAGCGAGGACTATAAAATTTCAACAACTCTTTTCTAAAGGTCAACCATGTTAAACGTACTTCCAGAAAGCTAGGAAGACTCAAATATAGCAAATAGAGAACAAAATGGCCTACTCCACTAGACAGGTTGGTGCTAAGAACACCCTAGAGTACAAGGTATACATTGAAGACAATGGCAAGCCTGTCTCTCCTTTCCATGACATTCCTTTGTACGCCGACAAAGAGAATGGTATTTTCAACATGGTTGTTGAAATTCCAAGATGGAGTAACGCCAAGTTGGAGATCACCAAGGAAGAGACTTTGAACCCTATCATCCAAGACACCAAGAAGGGCAAGTTACGTTACGTCAGAAACTGTTTCCCTCACCATGGTTACATTCATAACTACGGTGCTTTGCCTCAAACTTGGGAAGACCCATCTGTAGCACACCCAGAAACCAAAGCTGTTGGTGACAACGATCCATTAGATGTTTTGGAGATTGGTGAGACTATTGCATACACTGGTCAAATAAAGCAAGTCAAGGCATTGGGTGTCATGGCTTTGTTGGATGAGGGTGAGACTGACTGGAAGTTGATCGTCATTGACATCAACGACCCATTGGCACCAAAGTTGAATGACATTGAAGATGTTGAGAAGCATCTACCAGGGCTATTGAGAGCTACCAACGAATGGTTCAGAATCTACAAAATTCCAGACGGAAAACCAGAGAACCAATTTGCTTTCTCCGGCGAAGCTAAGAACAAGAAGTATGCCTTGGACGTTGTCAGAGAATGCCACGAAGCCTGGAAGCAATTGATTTCCGGTAAGGCTGCTGACTCCAAGAAGATTGATTTGACCAACACCACCCTTTCTGAAACCCCTACTTACAATCCAAACGCTGCTGAATCGATCCCTACTGCAAACCCACAAGAGGACGCACCAATTGACAAGTCCATTGACAAATGGTTTTTCATCTCTGGTTCTGCTTAGGCCATTTTATAGCTATCTTTTTTAAGACATACATTTTTGTTGTTATATGATAGTGTATAGATTAAAGGTATGGTACTCGTACTAGAATCAGAGTCCTTTCGCTACTACATTTCCGAGGAACTCGCGAATCTTATCAATGTCCTTTTCACCTTTAGACTCTACCCCGCCGCTCACGTCGACGCCCACTACACCAGGTAGGTTTGCTGCTTCAGTGACATTTTGCGGGGTCAATCCACCCGCCAAGATGAATTGTGCCTCAGGATGTCTTTCGCCCCAGGAAGCTATTCTTTCCCAATCTAGTACTTCCCCTGAGCCCCCGGCTTCAGAATCGATTAATGCTATGCAATTGTTAGGCGGATCTGATGATATTTCCAACAGTTCCTTGCAATCACGTGGAAACACTACCCGCTTTATAATAGTAACCTCCTTAGGAAAGCGTTGTCGGTAGTCCTGCCAACGCTCAGAGCCATGCAACTGCACCGCATCTAGGCCGTACTCGCGGAATATCCTTACTACTTCCTCAATATCTTGATTTTGAAATACGCCCACCAATTTTGCCCTATGCTTACAGTCTTCAGACCGAAGTAGGGCAGAGATAGCCTTCGCTTCAGCAGCCATAACTGTTCTTCGCCGATTGGGGACACATATTACGCCTAAATACGATGCACCGCCGCTAACAGCAACTTCTGCTGCTCTCACATCCCGCAAGCCACAGATCTTGACGAAAACCATCCTCAAGTACAACCCCAGCTACTCCTGTAAGCGTGCAGGGAGCAGAAGCATTAAGTTCCAAAAACTCTAAATTTTTTTTTAAAAGTTGCTAAAAAACATTAAGCATAAAACCTATTATACAAAATATATAAAGTGTAAACGGTTGCAAATCAACACACGGTCGCAGTTATGATTGTAACACGCTATACAAGATTTCTATTCCCAGAAAAGAAACACCCAAAAGTAACACAGAATAAAATAAAAATGAAAACCCTCTACCAAAGCATAAGAATCTCGACGAGAAACCCACATTCAGCGGTGACTCATCATGATCTCTCACCTCTTAGTCTTCTTGCCAATTTGATATCTTTCTTCTGGATGGTAACTCTCTTGGCGTGGATAGCTGCCAAGTTGGTGTCCTCAAATAGCGAGACCAAGTATGCTTCCACGGACTCTTGTAGAGCACCGATAGCGGAAGACTGGAATCTCAAATCAGTCTTGAAATCTTGAGCAATCTCCCTGACCAATCTTTGGAAAGGCAACTTTCTGATCAACAACTCTGTGGACTTTTGGAATCTTCTGATTTCTCTCAAAGCAACGGTACCTGGCTTGTATCTGTGTGGCTTCTTGACACCACCGGTGGTTGGTGCCGACTTTCTGGCGGCCTTGGAAGCCAATTGCTTTCTTGGTGCCTTACCACCAGTAGACTTTCTTGCTGTTTGTTTAGTTCTGGCCATCGTTAACGTATATGCCAAGTGCTTTTCCTTGTGTGGGTATTTTCAATACAAATGTTTTATGTGAAGCAAATGAATGGGTACCTAGTAGGGAAAAAAAAATCCATGGAATCTTTCTCCTTATATATTAAAAACCATCTTTTGATCAACCCATGCAGCAACAAGGGATATGCCGCCGCGAGTTGATAAAAATTTCTTTTTTTGCTTTTCAGCCATTGGCTGTCTGTACGTACGGACTGAAAGTGCGCTTTGTTAGCGTTGTTATTTGCTGTCTTACGCCGGTATTGTAGCTTCGCATCCTGTGCGTGAAATTTCTGGTCTGTTTTTACCCGTGAATTACCTTGCCGTAAGTACGTTTTTTCGAGGTACCCAAAAACTATTAGTTTGTCGCACTCGAGTCACTTTGGACGTCGTTCTGGTTTTTTCACGCGGGGCGAAATGTTCAGTCCGTTCTCGAAAATTGCTTCTTACAAAAATCCGCTTGATGGCTACGCTTAGATGTGAAATCATGGGAACGGCCACGAATAGGGAGTCATTCGATCCATTGAGCACACTCAGAAAATGTATGAGCATCCGTCATTTGGCAGTATATTGTTTTTTTCTTCTTGCCCCAGGCAAACGACCCTGCCCACAGAGTAGCCAATTGCAGGATATATAAACAGGGGTATTGCGACCAGTACTTTTCTCTCCTATAGAAACTTCAATTTGTTAGACAAAACATAGTATCATTACTACTGTATTTTACTAAATACACACACAACATAAAACATGTCTGGCAGAGGAAAAGGTGGTAAAGGTTTGGGCAAAGGTGGTGCCAAGAGACACAGAAAGATTCTAAGAGATAACATCCAAGGTATTACAAAGCCTGCCATCAGAAGATTAGCAAGAAGAGGTGGTGTCAAGCGTATTTCCGGCTTGATCTACGAAGACGTTAGAGCCGTCCTAAAGTCATTCCTAGAATCCGTCATCAGAGACGCAGTCACCTACACAGAACACGCAAAGAGGAAGACCGTCACATCCTTGGATGTTGTCTACGCCTTGAAAAGACAAGGTAGAACCTTGTATGGTTTCGGTGGTTGAACTCTGTGTCACTTTTGTCTCGTTCGGCATTCTGTTTTTTGAACGCAACCATTTTTCATATATACTTTATTTCTGGGGGGAAGGGTTTTTAACGTAAAGCAACTGCAAGCACTGCTGCTACTAGTGTTTATGTCACTGTATAATATAGATTTACTTTTTATATTTTTCGAATTAATCAGGATAATGTATGTCCCTTTTGGATTCTCTTATCAGTTCTAGATGTCTGGAATCGACCTCTGTCGGAGCTATTTTTGATGCGTGCTCCTTTGAGAGTGGCAAATTGAGTAAGGAAAATGCATTTTTGTAGTAAAAAATGACTTTGGTCGGATTCTTCTCCCAGCGCTGCTTCTGTATGTTACTACTACTCTCCGGTACCACCTTACAACTTTTACGTGAGCTGACAGCTTGTTCGTAAATCCAATGAGGCACGTGATGCATTTGACTCTAACTTTTTTTTTTGATAGTGCTTTCGTATGGAGAGATAGGAAGTGAATTACTTTTGCAATGTGCGTTTTAACTGTCGTAGTAATACAAAGCCAAAGTGTGGGTGAGCCTGGAGCAGCACATGGCGGGAGAGCCATCTCCCCCGTGTGTGCACAGCTGCAGCAGCTCCTCTGTGCCTTAGTAGGTGGGTACCTCTCTTGAGTTCAGTCAGATATAGCCGATCCACTTCTTGAAAAAAAAAGTAAAGTAGACATATCTCTATTAGGCGAACGCGGTGTTACATAATCTTTTCTTTTTCTGGGGATGCTCAAGCATTGCTATTCTGTGTCAGATGAATGAGTTACATATACACAACTACCCATACAACTGCAAAAGAGTTTGGTAAAGAACTTTTGAGTTCGGACGCCATTGATTGCAAACGAACAAAAAAGCTAGTTAGTACTATAATAGACTACCATATACTATAGGTTTTGGGAGAGGGGACATTCAGGTGATATCATTGTTGATTATTATTAAAACGGAAGCAAAAGGTTTTTCGTCGTTCCAATCACAAGTACCTTTAGTTGTGTTGTATAACTAAGTTCAAAGAAAAGACTAGTTTTAATATTGCTACTACAATTAAGAACGAGAAGTCTGCGGCAAGGAGAAGTGACTTTAATTCTAAGACGACAAGCACTAGTTTGGGAACATCTCTCTTTTCGATCATCTGAGCTTGAGAAGTGTTCATTTATCCTTTCGAAAGCTTACAGTTTAGACAGTTTTGAATTGGTTAAGCAGCTGGGTGCCATTTTGGGTGAAAGAGAGGATCAGCGAAGAAGAGCTAGCGATAGATATCGAGGGCGTTTTTCGAGGCCTGTGCACGTTTAGAGAGGACATCTATAGTTGGGGGAACACCTAAACCGAAGAGGAATTTTTTCCGGGAAGTTTTGTTAGTTGAAGTTTTCACTAGGGGTAAAAGGTTTTTGTTTAGAACTTGGTCCTAGTGTATAATCAGCTGGGTTATTTTATTCTCATCGGCACAGCTTTCAATACAGGTAGGAGACGGGCGTATTCTGCATTCTGTCGTTACGATAATAAGAGACGCAAGTTGCAAAGGACATTTCTTCCACCATACTTTTTACTTTATTGTTTTGGATTCTCCAGCCAAAAGAAGTGTGTTTAATAACGAAATATCTGATACTTGTACGTGTTACAACTCAAGGATTGAGCAACCATACTGGAAATGGGTCAAGCTAGAACTCACACAAACACGCCACCTGCTGAGACAATAGCTTTGAAGTCGGAGCCTGCTGCGGCTACGGTT
The DNA here is from genome assembly GCA_000710315.1 of Eremothecium coryli CBS 5749. Lineage (NCBI taxonomy): Eukaryota > Fungi > Ascomycota > Saccharomycetes > Saccharomycetales > Saccharomycetaceae > Eremothecium > Eremothecium coryli. The sequence goes on from AZAH01000001.1 coordinate 1,399,415, forward strand.
CCGCAGCCTCCAGATTCAGCAGACTCTTCGCCATCTTCGGAAGGCGTAGATTCGATGACGGGTTCTAACACTTCACCCCCAAATAACACAGGAGGCGGGTCTAGTCCAGGCGGGGGTCCAGGATCTAAGTCTTTGAAACAACCAAACCCAAGACAACATATGTCAGATTATCTGCGGGATATGAGGTCACTGGACACTCAGGGCTGTATCACCCCATCACAACAGCAATCGGTTCAGGAAGATGATGTACACCAACATTGTGATGGTCGCCACCATACACATCATAAACTTCATAAGAAACATGCACTTCTTCAACATCACGGCGACTCTCATCCTCGTGGAAGTCAACAAGATTCCTCCTTCAACACCACTATGACCTACAACAATACAACAATATTCAAACCATTTGACATCAAGACCGGCCAATTCATTCCAACCTCAACTGCAACAGGAGGTGCCGTTACACAGGGTGATGGTCGTTCATCTGATGCTGTGCTTCCCGGTCATTTGCCGGCCTCTTCGCAGGAACACAGCCAACATAATAACATTAATAATAACATTTCGAGGACCCAAAAAAATGCAGCCTTGGGTAGCCAAAATAGGCTCAAATTTAGATCGCACTCTGTACCCACAATTCTTCACTCATCGTTTAGGAGGTTCAATGGACAGCAACATTTAGGGATATCTACTTCCACGACGGGCACATTATCTTCAACATCAACAACATCATCATTAACATCAACATCAACGTCATCATCATCGTCAACATCGACGTCATCATCAACAAGTCATCGTCAGTTTGGCGTTGTTTCCTCTGATAATCATGTCTATTCTGGGTCTACTCTAACTTCAAGTGGCATGCCATCGGCAGGGATAAAGAAGAAAAAGCACGGCAGCAAGAGTGGCCATCATTCTCTCCGCAATGCAATATTGTTAAGTCATAGACTACAATCAATGGACTCCCAGGATGTTTCAATGGAGGAGCGAATCCTATATATCAAATCATACCCGGGTCCTATGCCTCTACCACCCATTAATTTGCAATGTTTGAGAGAGATTGACCTGTCGGAAATTGTTAAAAACCCTCAGCTAAGACATGACATAGTTTTTGACCCATTGCTACAATTTAGGCCAAACCTAGATGGCGAAAGAGGTATTAAGAAACGCCAGATATCGGAAAAGTACTGGGCGGATGTGGAAAATGAGATAATAGTTTATACTCAATATCCTGAGGTTTTTAACTACAATAGTACTAGACTTGTTCCTTTGTTTGACACTTTGAAAGATGTATTAGTCACAATAGTTCCTCAGAAAGAGATAGCTACTGTTGAGAATGTGCTTGATACAGAACTATTGATTCAAGAACTATTAAAAGGCTCCCTGGTAATGACAAATCTATCTGATTGGTTAGCTCAACTATTTAAGCATCATTGTGCCCCTATGAGAGATCCTTGGGTAGATGGAATGCAGAAAAAGTTCAGGGAAGCCCAAGAAGACAAGTCTGTGACTAAACTTGTAGAGGCTTTGAAGTTGGTGTTTCAAATACTTGAAGCGATGAAGTTGGATATTGCAAATCATCAAATCAGAATACTAAGACCAGCCTTATTGAGTAACGCTGTCGAATTTGAAAAGCAATATTTCCAGTCTTTAATGAACTCACAAAGAGTTAATTTAAAACCCTCGTTGAAATGGTTTAGAGATAACTTTGAGGAAAGCTGCAAAAAAGGTGTTTTGAAGCGCCCTGACGTTAAAAAGACTCCGGAAATATATCGCCTTTGCATTAGAAGTATCATTAGCTTGCTTTCCTGTCGTAAGATGGTGAGAGAATACCCAACATCGTTGTCTTTTGATCATGCTCGTTTGATCCTTTTAAGAGCTGATATAAGACAAGCAGTTTGCCTACTAGTTTGCAAGTTACTCTTTAAACAATTGGTTGCTAACGATACAACTGTTGATAGAGTCGCTAAAGAATACATCATCTCAAATTACTCAAACAGAAGACTAAAGGAGGAAATTGTTTCAATCATAACAGATGAACATGGAAACTGTAGATGGACTAAGAATACAATGTCCATCGCCATTCACCTTTGTAAAACGATAAATGAGTTAAAACAAGAATATGAGACATTTAAAGAACAGAATACAAGAAATTTAGGTTCTGGACGGACTTTTGGAAATGCTTCCTCAAACACAGTTCTGCAAAAGACAGCAGCATTTTCAATACCACTATCACGGACATTGACCCCATTAGATTCCAAAAACATCGATTTCGCCAAATCCTGGTTATCTAAACAAACCCAACCTTTGAGCGAAGTATATGGCGTTCTTGAAAATCGCGTTTTTAATTCATTGGAGGAAAGTATCTTTCTGAGATCCAATTGTACTAAAGATGGTACTGTAAAACAAGATTTTATCAATTTATGCAGTTCTAACGGTCAAAACACCTCCCTAAACCTGAACACAGTCGCAGGTCCTACTTCCAATACATTAAGTGGTTGTCCATCAGGTACGCCTACCTCGAATATTTTAAGTACTCCTTCAAGGAGTCACCATATAGTTCCTAATATCAACAGTTCCAATGCTGGTGTTGAAAATGACAGTGATTCTAGCAATAACATGGCTTCAATGGAAATGGAAGAATTTGAAAGCCTGTATCGCCACCTATATACTGTAGTGAATTTTCATTGGTCTGTTTTTGGATGCCATTACGTGGACTCTTTAAGCGATGTAGCTGAGAGAGCTTAGCATTTATTGTAAGTAACTTTTTTAATTTAGGGAATCAGTTTTCGGATTTTTACTAGTTTTGAAGAGTTCTATACGAGGTTATATGCGTAATGACATCTGTTAGACTGCGCAAGAATATATAACAGTATTGCTTCATTATGATTCAATATTATCATTCACAAACTCATTAACTGTTCATAGCCATTATATAATTACACCTACTAAATGAACTAGCTGCGATTTAACCGGTTACTGAGAAAATAAACAATTTTGTTTAGAGAGCAAAGTATGAGACTGCTCGAACCAGTAGCTGAGACATTTTTAAAATTGTTACGGGCTGAGAAGCACAAGGTCTTGATTTACAATTATTTCTTTCTCGAGTGAGTATACGAGCGGCTTTTCACGTAACGTTTGAAATTAAATCAAAAGGAAACAGCAAAAAAAACACATAACAATATGAGCGGCGTGCAGTACTCTGGTACTAGCTTGCTTATCCGCAACAGCCAAAAGACTAGCCGTAACAAAAAAAAAGCCGTTAAACTATAGCAACATCCATTGTTGAATCATAAATTTAGGCCTATTAAGCAAATTTGACAGGGGAAGTATATATCTCTCCATACGTTACTCATTGTAGAGGAGGCGAAACTATTCTGAAGTTACTATCCAAAGAATTGCATTGTGATGGATTGAAGGCTGAAGTAATTGCCTGTTGAATATTCGTTTATGATTTGATAATAGTGCTGGAAACTTACAGCAAAGTATAGCTATTTTTTTAAGAAGTGTGGTTTTTTAACCAAGTAAAGAAAGGTTTACAATTGGAATACCATTTGGTCTCTTTATCAAGTTGCCCTACTCATACTTTCCTCACAAGTAAGGATTTATTACCTAAAGACCTTAATAAACCATTCCTAAGTCAAATCACTTCGCTTCGTTTTCATCTGGTTTGCATTTATATTAGCTGTTCTACACTAGTAGAAGTAAACGGGGTAAATTTACTGATCCCATACAAGTCATCTCTACGATAACTGGAAATACAATAAAAAAACAAATAAATTCAACCATAAGGATTACTTTGATTATATTAGTGGTTAAAACCTTTTGACATGAGCTGCACTGGTTCTGATATACAGCACTTAAGAGGTCACATTGTGTCTATTGCGAGCCGTGAAAGCGATGATTCGCTAGCGGAGACTGGTATAATGAACCAGAATCGCATGATTCTAGACCAAAAGTCACTAATTTCTATTGATTCATTCCAAACTGCTGATAGGCTACTAGACAAGTTGGACCTTAGTGTGGAAGATGAGTTATTACTCCAGCAGGCTTTAAAAGAGGAAGAAGAGCAACGGGCGTTAACCCGGCCAGGTAGCCAAAGGGATACATACTATGGCAACACCCTGATATCAAAAGCCATGACAGAATACAGCTCTACATCGACATCCCGGCATGTTCTGTGCGTACCTGCTTCCACCTTTCCGTCCTTGAGGCATTCTAGCAGCTCTGTACTGAGTGGGCAACGTGACAGAATACTGCAGAATTTGAAAGATGATCCTAAATTAGCAAGTTCTAAGGGCGCTGTGATAGAGAATCATGTATCAAGATTTAGGTATTCATACCTGGTTCAAGAGGGTAGTGATGATGAAGCTGAAAATTGTGTTGCTTTTACTGGCGAAGAACCTTCTCAATCCCCGCCCAGTGAGGATGGAAGTTCTAATTATGACCATATAAGTTGCGACAAGGAGGGTATTGAGCCTGTTTTCACTGCTTCTAGAACAAAAGATAATATTGGGACTTCTCATAGTGTAATTGCCTTATCTAATAAAGACTCAGGCAGCGCTGTATTTTCACATACACCGGCTGCCAATAGTATGTCCACTATGATGCTCAACCACACCAATACTATGCTATCTTTGGACAGTGAAGTTACTGTGAATACGTCAGGACATATGGCAAATGTGCCCAACATAAGCTCGAACACATTACTCTCAACGCCTGGCAACAGGGATTCTAGCCACGAATCCTTCGAGAAAACTTCCCCGCCAAATACGTCCTCCACTGCGGCACCTCCTTCAGCACATAGAGGTAATCATAAGAAAAAGAGTTCGTTTTCATTAAAGAATCTATTTAAGTCACCAAAATCATCTCAATCGTCTCTAAAGAGCCCTACTCAGATGGAATTTGATCTACCCCCAGAGGATACTCCAGGCTTGCAAAGCCATACGAAACCTAGTAAATCGGCGCCTCGCAATTGTACATCTCTTCCTTCATCTGCATCAAAAGCAACACCGTCACCACCCTTACCACCACCAACACCATCTTCTTCACCACCTCCGCTTCTGGCCACCGCAAAATCGAGTCATGGTTACAAGCTACTTATTGAGCCTCGGCCAATGTTATCAGTAGTCCCTTCAAGTGATTCACTTGTTCCTCCAGGATCCGCTGGTTCATCAAAAAGCCACTATCATAATCACAATACCTCTATTTCTAGTGTCGGAAGCATAACTAATTCAGCACGTCCTTCGTGTTCATACTTACCTTTAGATCCACGCCGTCAGCATCAAAGTACTGCGGAAAGGGCTGAATCTAGTACACATTTACCACCTGCCTCACCCCAAACTGTGGAAAACCAGCAGCCAAATACTTTCCCCAAAGAAAGTGACCGCCAGCGTGCATTAGAGATTATTGCTGAGCAAAAACTCAGTGCTGCTATGGAAAATAGAAGCAAAGGGAACCTTCAGGAATCTACTAAGCTCCTTCACGAGGCCGGCCTCATGGGCAGCAAAACCGGTTGCCTTCTATATGGACTGGCACTACGACATGGTGTTGGGACCGCTGTAAACTTACAACAGTCTTTCAATTGGCTATTTAAAGCAACTGGTGTCAAGAATGAGGCTGAAGAGGTCCTCTCATTTTCTGTTGATCCCGCAAAGCTTGTTGCACCATCATCACCTTCTTATGAACCTGAAGTAGCTGCATTATATGAATGTGGTATTTCGTATTTTAAAAACTACGGCAAGTCTGAAGTAAATGGTCTGAAGGCACTCAAGTATTTGGAAAAGGCAGCGTCTCTTGGCCATATTGATTCTATATGCCTGTGCGGTAGTATATGGTTAAACCAATCTAAATATAGACCCAGAAACCCTTACCGAGCGGCCGCCTGGTTGCGCCTTGCCCGCTGTATGGGCGTCGAGTTATTATCAGCAGATTGGATATATGAAGAGAAATATATGAGCGCTTCCATACAACCTAAACTGTCTGAGTTAGATCGACCACGCCGGCAGCGACGTTATGCACGACAATAGTTACGTTTAGTTAATCATTTGTAAACATAATTACTGCAAGTATTTGGTCTTGGACATTTTATTCTTTGTGAATGTTCACCAGGTATTATTAATATACTTAGAAGTAACTTATGAAGGTATTCATGTCCAATTATAGAGCTTCGAGGTAGCGACCACCATCCTTAGCCCTTTCACCTTTAGCACGTGTATGAAAGTATTTAATGAAGCATTGTGTCACGTGAGCACTGCGTAGCTTCCCGTAGACTGTAGAGACCAAAACAATCGATGTTTATAGGGGGCGGGGAAAGAGTGCGAAAGCGTCCACTCAGGCTCCAGATAGTAATAACGTAGCACAGACCAAGGTTAAAACACTCCAGGCGTATTAAATCGATACTTTGCGTTAGTCACTCATGAAGGTATGTTGATGACAAGTAATAAGGTTCTACTAGGTACTACTATATATTTGGGATACTCGATGGTTTGGTTGGTACCTTGTGTGCTTTCATATTAAACAATCAAATAGGCAGTGTTTATTACACACCTTATAGCAACGAATCGTGGTATTAACGACGATATTTTAGTTTATTGATGAGCTCGATTTAGAGCTGGTGAACCAGACGCTAAATTTTGATACTGCCGAAAGGAAAATAACAGGGGGTTGTGACATTTTCACGACTAAACCTGTTGCTTCAGATAAGAAACTCTATAAGACAATTGACCGACATTTGGATTCATTACTGCAGGAAAACGAGTCGTATAATTTAGCTGTGCAGAAGCAAATTGAATTGGAAGAGTGCCAGTTAAAACAACACCAAAAAAATGAGCTGACTCAAACCGCACAACAGCAACAGGATTCAAATCAGGAGTTATTTTCTCTTGACTCCGAGAGGCAAGATGATTCAGGACCGGGTAGTGGAAACTCACTATCCTTCTGGGAGCAAAAACGTAGGATGTCTGTGAGCGATACGTCGCAACAGAACCCACTAGCGTTCAAATCTCACAAATTAAACGACCAAAATTTGAAGGAACTGATGAACTCGGCTTCTGAAAATGGCGGTTATATCAGCTCATCGAGCATAGACTCACAATTTGGTCGTATGAGACGGAACAGTAGCACATGTAGTTTACCTGGAGGGGAAAGCAACCAACATGTACCAAAGAGACGTACCAGCAGTATCGGAAGTAATCCCATGGGTGGGTCCTCATCACCATTATTCAGGCGGTGCACCAGTGCGACCCGTGAGACAGTTACAATTGGACCCTTCGGTCCTATTAACGAGACTTCAAGTCGCAGAACATTTGCCTATCTTATTGCCATTTTGAATGCTTCATACCCAGATCATGAATTTAACTCGTTAGATCCAAGTGACTTCGTTAGAAGCTCTATGAAGCAGCTTGTTTCAAAGTTTGAAAATTCTATAATAGCCTTAGGGAAGCAACCTCAAGAATGGATTTGGGAAACTATTAATGCCCATATGGACCTTGCTGATTGTATCTTTTACCAATATAATCCCCAAAAGTCATTTTTGGATGACGAACCTGGCCACTTATGGTCGCTGTTGTGGTTCATGTTTAACAAGAAAAGAAAGCGTGTTGCATTCTTTTATCTTAGTGCGTTTAGGTTGAAGAATCCACCTTTGACAGCTAACTCTGTTTCCATGGATGAGGATTATGATACCACCTTGAAAACTGGTGATGGAGAAAAGCGCAGGCGTACCACTATAGAGCATGAAATGGATGATTTTGAAGGAGAGTACGACTTGACGTACAACTCAGGAAGCGACAGTGCTGTACAGGACGATACAGACAATATGACTGATAATTAAAATAGCCAACTGTGTCTCACCGGATGGCCCTCTGAAGTTAGATTGATCAGAACTATCTTGTTCATGAGTGTGTAATATACCTTCTGGTTTTATTTTTTTGTAGATACAGGGTTCTCTTTTAATATGCTCCTGTTTGCTTGTAGTTTTTTGTTATTGAACGGACCTACCATCATCATGGGCCTCTATCCTCTATTGTATGTATTACTAGTTACATCACTGGCCTCATTGTATAAATATATAATTACCTCGAATAAAAACAACGGGCCGTCCTTATATTCACCTTACAAAGCTAATCGTCCCCCACTGATATAATGCCTTCACTTTTTATCACGTATTGTGTTTCATCTTGTCCAGCATGAGTAGAATACACAACTTTAAAAAGTCTCTTTACTTGCCAGAAATCTGAGACGTCATTTACCTTATTAATACTCAAGTCATTTCCGGACGTTAGCTTCGATGCTTTATATGTCTTAAAAAGTTTAATTCTTGTTGAAACATGGTTTGCCCAAGTTAGGCCCAAATTAGGTATTTTAGTATCAATTTTAGTCTTCCGTTTATGACTTGCTCTAACTGCAGATGGTACAATTCTTTGAGATATAGCAGAAGCAGAAACGGGGCGTATTCCTTCACTACTTGTGTATGGAGAGTCAGCTTCTGTGCCCCCATCCGAGGGAGTATAACTTTCCATCGGACTCCTACAAGAAGAAGAGGTACCACTTGCGACTGAGGATTGAGAATCTACTTGGTAAGAACTTTTTTGCTGACAGGGTTGACGCCTATGTTGTGATAACTGGATGCGTTCGTGAGCAGATGCAACCTTCGCATAATCTTCATCGTCAGATAGTACGTCGTCCCTGACCATCCCAGAGTGATATAAATGCCTGTAGTAGATGGAGGAGTCTTTCCAACCTATTATGAAGCCCAATTGGTATTCATAGTCCATTAAGCTTTGTGGGGAAGGTCGTTGAGGCAGCAGTTTGTCACCTACCTGATTGGATACAACCACAGCTACATCATGTTTTTGAGCTAAGAAAAGTAACTGCTGCGCCAATCTATCAACTTCATACCTATTATTTAGAGATGCCTGGAATGATTTGGACTCCAGTTCCACCCTCAGGTGGTGGGATATTGAGTCAATAACGACCAGTTTTATAGCCGGATTTCGTTCTAGTAATATTGGTAACTGCACAGTTAAAATATGATTCTGTTCCGCCCATTCATTACAAGTGACAGTGAATATATTCTCCTGAGTTACCCCGTTATGTTTGAACATATTCCGTGATTCTATCATGCTTTCCAGCCGCTTAGTGGGTAGGTCACCTTCTGTAGCAATAAATACACATTTTCCTTCTAGTCCATTCAATTTATATGGCAACTGAACTGCAAGTGATAGTTGCATTAAGTACTGAGACTTGCCAGTCGAGCTTTCACCAAACACTTCTGTAATACATCGCGTATGTATCCCGCCACCTAACAAGGAATCAATTCTTGAATCTCCTGTAGTGAAATGCAAGGAACGATTCAATTTTTGAACAGGTACTATAGGATTATCTTCAAATACAGCTTTATGAAGCTCTGTCTGAAGTCTTTGTTGAAATTCTGTAACCTCATTGATCGATCTATTGACCAGTTTTACCAACTGTTGTGGGGATAGGGTAAAAAAATCAAAAACAGAAACACCATTAAGTTTAGAATTCTTTAGGAGATGTTCAAACTTGGGCTCATCAATTAGTAAAGTTGAAGGAAGTTGCTCATATAGATCCATCAATAGATACACGAACTTGGCGAGCTCTTTTGCCTTGTTCGTAGTGTAGAAAAAAATATCAGTCCGTGTTTTTCAATATTCCCCATATTCATCATCTTTGAAATTTATAACCCTAACTGGTGCGTTCGAACTGTTTCCCGATAGGTAGGTATTCAACAGATACAAAGTTGTATAAATTATTATTTACTGCTAGAATTAAACAAGACATAGATATCCAAATAAAATCTGCTTTTTTGGAAACTGAGGTGATATATGTTTTCTAATCTTGACGATTATCATCTGTACTCACTTTTAGTGAGATTCAGAAGCTAAATGGCAAAAAAGCTAGTGGCTCACTAGAACAGGTGATGCACAGCATATTCTAATACACTCGACATACTTACTAATCCTTAAAAGCGAGAAGTCAGCACTAGAATTTGTTTCGGTACCCTACTTGTAACCAAACAGTGTCGTTAGAAATTAGTCTTCTACAATTGAGTACGATTAGCTAATGCCTACTCTAAGTTTCAGAGTAAAAGATTAAAGACGACTATTACTACTATATTAGGTCCGATGGAGAAAAACATAAATAACCCTTCCCCCTGCCCACATAGAATTTGGTAAACGATATGGAAGACTTGTGTAAAATTTAAATGATATGGTACCAAAATTTAACCCGCTATACCCTCCACGGCTTTCGAACGTGTGGCAAGACTAAAAATTCTTGTAGCTATTCCAGGAGTAAGCGATGCTGATATATATTCTGTCTCATTTCTAGGACTAGACCATAACACAATAATAAGAGTTCCACTTGACTCGTTTCTAGAACTCTGGCCCTGATGAACAAGCAAATAAGCCATACTCTAGAAAAACAGCTTTGCAATAAACTAAAAAAGTAACAGGGAGCTTTGAGACAACCCTTTGATGAAACTATGGGGGTAGAACACGGGAATTACTTTGAATTTGGTATCTGCAACTGCAATAGTTACAGGCTTCGCAATGTCCGGTTATAAAAAAGATATGCCTAGTGAGAAGAACAACGACCATAATATTACAGGAGGAAGGGGGAGGGGAAGTATTCCACGCGTTTGTAGGTAGCGTATTTGGACCATAGAAATTATCAACGCTGATTAGTGAAAGCCGGTGGTGGTGCTACCGGTGGTGGTGGTTGCCAGTGGTGAGGCGGATGAGCTGCGGTTGATGCAGGTGGCGGTGGAGCCACAGGATTAGAGTTCGGGCCTGCATGCCCTGGTTGTTGTGAATAGTAATTACTATTGACAGGAGCTGGACCAGGATAAACATCACCACCACCGGCAGAGGGATGAAATTTCCCATTACTATCATAGAATCCCATATCTACTGAAGAATTAGGCCTTGCAGTATAGGTTGGAACAGGTACAGCAGCTGGATCATTCTCAGGCCCGTTATACTGCCTCTGCGATTGGCCGTAGCTAGGAGGGGACAACCAGGCTGTCCCAACCATAGGCCGTTGTCCTCTCCTTTTTCTGCGCAGGTTAATTATGAATATACTGAAAAGGATTACAAGAATCCATGCAGAAAATATAGCCCATCGAGCACGATAAACATCGTTATCTGAGTTTTCTAGAGTTAGTTAGTACTTTTTATAGGTTTAAGCCCTGCCACTCGAATACCATGTATGTTGGATGGAGGGGACCAGCTTTAGTAATAGAGAGAACATGGCCCCTTCAAGCGCATATGCACCCAATAAAACATGCATCGACCGCCAGAGATAGCTTTTAATAGCTATATTGCATGGAACAAACTTACCATTGGACTTTTCTTGAGGATAATCCATTCTTACTTGCTCTTGTCTGGGTGGTTGCTTATGGGCAGTGGTTTCCCCCAGAAGTAGCTTTGAATATGTGGGATTATTTTAACCCTTCGAAGAAAAATAGGGAAAGAAACTCCTGCAAAAATGGATGTACATAATAAGATTCGATAAAAACGCCTTCATTTCTAGCGCAGCCACTAAGAAATGCTGCTATGATTATAAAGGTGAACTTTTCTTTATGCTAGGTTATGATGGACATTATAGCCACGGACCCGGAGCACCGTTGAAGTTCTACCAAGTGCAGGTACAAATTAAGCAGAAAGCATGATATCTAATGGGACTAAGTAACTACGACATAAACAAGGAGCGATAAGAGGAGAATCTACGACAGTCTTAATCATTAAGCAGGGTCATATGTGTGTATACCTTATAATGGCTGAACAGATGATAAACTACAGGTGCTGTATATTCTAGCGGAAGCCTTCGCACTCTGCCAGCTGTTTTTATTCCCTAAATATAGTAGCAATAGTATAAGCATAATATAAGCAAACTTACCGAAGTATTGGCGAATATGTTCATATGTTATAGTGGAAATGCAGTTATATTTCATCCTTTGGTTCCTTCATTTTGTCACCCATTATATTCGAGTGTTTTTTTTTTAAAAAGCCAACACAGTTAAGATTAAAATGATAAATTCCATGATGTTCATTGTAAGCAGTGCCTTTGATGAACGATTGCAGTAGCTCCATCAAAGGTAGTTCAAGTATAAATTTTTGAATGGCTTAATATGAATAACTTTAAGAGGATAACAGCCCTATTCGTTGGTGTCAAATTTCTTCAATACCTACTTGTGTACTTAACACCTACTCAATTCGATACTTCAACTGCCCTATTTATTTCGAAATACCAGTCAAGCTATATACCCAAGTGGTACCACAAACTTCTATCATGGGATTCCGTATTTTATGTTAAATCAGCACTTTGTTCTGCTGAGAGAACAGAGCTATTTGGTCTAGCTACTCCACAATATGAGCATGAATGGGTATTTTCTCCTTTCGTGTGGACAAAAGCTTTACGGAATTTTGCACTTTCCACACCTCAGCAATTAGATGATGTCTTGGATGCTGTTGTATGGAAAGGTTCTTTACTGAACCTGTTTGTGCATTACTTATCTATTTGGCTGCTCTACTTCCTGACATTACAGACATTCCCAAAGAACCACAGCTTGGCGTATAAGACGGCGGTTCTATTCACTATAAACAGTGCTGCAGGGTTCCTTCTTGCACCATATTCTGAGCCATTATCCTTTGCGTTATCATTCTTCGGTATGTATTTGAGAGCGTGCTCACTTAACTTGACTGTTTATGGTACAATTGCGTTGAAGTGGTATAGCTGGGTACCTTACATGCTGTCGTCCGTTTTTTTCACCGTTGCAACCTCTAATAGATCTAATTGCATATTGCTTGGTATTTACTACTTGTATGATTTATACAAGTTTACTAGACAACGAGATTATTGGCATGCTATACTCTTTCCCACCATTGCAGGGTGCTTCATGTTTATCGGTTTTGTTTTCAACCACTATTACTTACCTTATAGAGAGTTCTGTGGTGGGAAGAATGAATGGTGTGCTTTAAAATTTGGAGGGTTCCCGATCCCCTATCGTTCATTTTATTCACACTTGCAATCTAAATATTGGAATGTCGGATTTCTGAAGTACTGGTCGATTAATAACATTCCAAATTTTATTATTGCACTACCGAATATTATACTTATATGGTATTCAACAGTATATTTCTCATATCAGTACCCTCTTGAAAGCTTGAAGCCATTAATCTATATTGCAAGAGCTCTTCTGGTGGTATTGGTCCTTTTTTTCCATGTTCAAACGATTAACAGGGTATATTCCTTCATTCCTTTACCGTTATGGTATATAGCGGATAGACTAATCAAAACTACCGGCTACGCAAAAGGTGACGATAAAATAGTTTACTATTATATTCAGTGGCTGTTTTATTGGATTCCATTACAGACTATTCTGTTTGCAGCATTTTTACCCCCGGCTTAGTGTATATAGACGATACCTGAGTAATATTCCACTTCCCTTACATGTCTATCGTCGTTCTGTTTTTCATGAGCTTACAAAACTATGTACATTGGTGATTTCACAGCAAGAATATGTCCTGCAATTTGCATGTTATGTGCATGATACTCTGTATAGGCAGCGTTAAAAGTAAATAAAAACCTTCAGTGGTGAAATATACTATTTACAAAAACCTTTTGATATCTTAAGAGTTTACGTCTCTCTATTATTCATTTCTTTCTACTTAAAACACTATTGGTTAGGAATTCTAATGCTGCTCGCGAATCACTATCCGGCAGAGCTGCACGTAGGTTGTTCAAGGCTTTATCACGATATTCACGAGCAAGTTGTCTGGCTTTTTCCACTGAATTATACTTCTCGACAGCCTCAATGGCTTTCTCCATATCTCCAGGTTGTGAAAAGCCTCTTTCGATTATTGGAGTAAGAGAAGGATCTTCTTTCCATGCATATAATATAGGGCTGGTGGCAATTCCTAATGATAAATCAACTCTTGAGGGCTTACCAAGTTCTTTTGAGGAAGCAGTATAGTCTAGCAAGTCATCCACCAGCTGGAAACAGATGCCTAGGTTTTTCCCAAATTCATAGCATTCATCTATTACTGGTTGACGGGCTCCAGAAAGAATAGCAACACACCTACAAGACTTTGAAATTAGCGAAGCAGTCTTTAAATAAGTCTTATGCAGATAATATTGAAAGGCGGTATCAATGATAATGTCATGAGGAATATCTTTACCCTCTGGAATAGATACACGATACTCATGTATGTTGCCTAGTAGCTCAGGTGAACCGTTAGGAATTTTATGTGCATCATTGTTCAATGTAGTCAAGTCCCTATTAATGACGGTGTTTTTTAGTTGCATAAACTCACCCTCCACAAGATTTGCCACGCTTGTTGAGATCAATTCCACCACCTCAGGGTTACGTAACCTAGAGATAGCCACGGTAGCACGTCCCAAAAGAAAATCACCGGCTAGGACAGCCATCTTATTACTAAAAGCTACACTCCCGGTTGGTTTCCCCCTTCTTGTAAATGAATGATCGATAACGTCATCGTGAAGCAATGAAGCTGTATGAATCATTTCAACAATTTCTGCTAACCTTCTCTGCTTTGGTAAAATACCGCTCTCGTAATCAAACTTGGATGGAATTGGTACGGGGCCTCTTGATAATGGGTTCAATGGCTTGATACCATGAAGGATGTGTAATGGCGAAAAGTTGGAGGAAGGAGCCTCAAATATTGGTGACTTGAAGCATATATCATCATACACCACATCGCTATAATCAATGTTAATCCTATCCCTCTCTTCCAGCGGTATTTCAGACACAGCCCTTGATAGTAGTAAGACAAGCATTGGTCTAATATTTTTTCCGCCACCCTCCACATAGTAGCTGGTAACCCTGTTCAAGACTGGATGACCAGAACCAACTAGTTTAAGTATATCTTGGGTTAATGTCTGCATTTCTTTAGAAACTAAAGACATTGGGCCCTTTAGCCAAGATTTGGGAGTCACAAGGCTTGCTGCAACTTCTAACGCTGTTGCAAATGTTGACCTAAACCGAATAGAGCTATTATGTCTAACATTCGCACCACGCAGTAATGTAACAGCTATTCCAAATTTTCCTGTCATTTCAATGGGAAGAACTAACTAACTTGGTATATGTACTCCTGCTATAGCCATGAATAGCACTGTAAATAAAATACGACTAGAAGGGCACTTTTCATACTGGCTTAACAGTCTCGAGATTTTTTTTCGATACCAGGCGGCCAGCTTTTTCAAAAAAATTCCATTCAATGAATGCCCTTGCAAAAAACCGAGTTTCGCACACCAATTATAAAGACAATCACCGGTGAGCACGACGAATAAAACCNCCAGCCACACCGCACAAATGAATGCTGAAAGTAGTTATGGCCTCCAAGCGACACATTTACATTGGTTGAAGGTCTCCTTTGCTAGGGTTTTGAAGGTGTCGGGTAATGTCCCCCAACACGTTGCATTCATTATGGATGGCAATAGGAGATATGCTAGAAGAAACAATATCGAGGTAAAGGAGGGACATATGGCTGGNTTTGTAAGTATGAACAAAGTTCTCGAGCTTTGTTACGAGTGCGGTGTTAAAACTGCAACAGTTTTTGCTTTTTCAATTGAGAACTTTAAGAGAAGTGTTTATGAGGTCAACTCACTCATGGATCTAGCGAAAGATAGGGTCCTACAAATTACCAAACATAGCGATTTAGCCCAAAAATTTGGTATTCGAATCCATATAATTGGTGCCCGCTCATTGTTACCGGAAGATGTGCAGGCTGAGATGGAAAAGGCTGAAAAGGCTACTGAAAAGAACACTAGGGCAGTCTTGAACATTTGCATTCCATATACCGGCAGAGCAGAGATATTACATGCAATCAAAGGGACCATAGAAGACGTGAACATTAATAAGACAATAGAAAGCACGAAAGATATCGATATTAATGTACTAGATCAACATATGTATACAGCCCATTTACCACCATTAGATTTATTGATCAGGACAAGTGGAGTTGGCCGACTAAGTGATTTTCTATTATGGCAAGTTAGCCAAAAAGGAGTAGTAATAGAACTTGCCGACTGTTTATGGCCAGAATTTGGCCCAATAAGAATGGCGTGGATCTTGATGAAGTTCGCATTTAGAAAAACCTATGCAGCCCCCACTGAAGGGGGTGATTATGACGAAGGCGATGACAACAAAAAAGAAAAATAGATTTATCTCGAAAGAGCACCACCTCCTGCCGCTGCTTAACTGTAATGTAACGAGATTCCTTTGTACTATTTTCTCGCATGCTAAACGTAACGAAGAAAAAGAATACATGAGAAAATGGCATGCGTCAGTTCGTATTGAGGAACGATTTTTATTAATTTACATGCAATTTTTAGAACTATTATCTATTCGGTTTCTTTTCTGTTAATTATAGACAACCACAGGAGTGAAGTTAGGTAGTGTAAATAGGGGACGCTGTCTGTAGTAATACATGGTTAGCAATTAGATCAATGACCTAAATATAAGATTTTTGCCAAGACAACTAGACTATCCACATGACATAACTTTCCATATTGCACAACAAGAAAAAAGGTATTACTTACTCTTGTTGACTTCTTGAGCCTTCTCGAACTCCTCCTTGAATTTGTCTGCATTTTCCTTGTTTCCAAACCTAATTGCAAAAGTAAATGCCTCAGGCTCGCCCTCAGCAACATCAGCAGTACAGGAGTAAACCCAAGATCTGTCAGATCCTACATTTGGCTTCAAGACATACTCAGGAGATATGTAATGATTAGCACACACCTTGAAGGTCTTGTCTCTTCTCATTAACAACCTAACCTTTTGAGTTTGCTTGTTTTGCAAAAACTTCACATCACCAGTACCTCTCTCCTTCCACTCTTTGGCATCCCCGTCAAATCTGAAGAGTTTAGCTCTCACCTTGAACAATGTATCCTCATCTTCCTCCATAGTTTTGACGACAACCTTCTCTAGCGTCACCACAGGCTCAAAATACACCTCTGGAGATTCAGGGGCCTCCTCCTCCCCCTCCTTCTTCTCCTTGGCGTCCGCATTCTCTTTCTCTACATCCCCTTCCTTCTTTACTCCCTCCTGTTTCTTTCCCCCGAACATGGAAAATACAGAGGAAGTAGGAGGCTTAACGGTAGCTTCATCAACCTTAGTTGTTTCTTGTTTAACTTCTTGAGACATTCCTAGCTAACTATACTTCAGAGAATTGCTTTAAGCTGGTTATCGTGACCTGATCCGTCAGAACTATGGCTAGTAAACAAGTAGCTGCTTGCGTAAATTTTGTTCGTTGAAAACAAGTGGCAAATTGATAATTTGCCAAATCATACGTATTTAGTGATTGACTTATATAATCATTGGTGTAATATGTCACGTGTGCCTTTCAGGTAATCCAAAAAAGGCTGGCCAATTCCCCCTTTTGACCCCTGAAAAAGCAATTACCGAGAAAACGGTTTTGAGTTCCATCTCGAAGTGGCTGGCTCCAAAATGCTGTAGTCGGATTCTTTTTAAGGATTTCCACAAGAACAGGCTCAGGTTGACCCACTAATGAGTATATTCTAAATTTAACACACTACTACTACATTCTAACGTAACGGATACTACCTAAGTGTTGGAAAAAGAAGCTTCATAATTATAAACTGGGAGGTGCTTTTTTTTATTTTTAGGGGCTATAGAATCATAGGCTGAAGTAAAGTTCTTTTTAGTACGATATTCTTTCTTCTTCCTAACACACGATTTAATTCAGGTCATAATAAAAGCCAACTACCACATTTCGAAGAGTTTAGATTCTCTTTTTGTGCAGTTTTAGAACATAGATAAACTAAATTTTGATTACTCTAGTAAGCAACTCTCAATAATAGACGATAGAGATTTTTCTGCTATAACAAAGATGCTGCAAGGTGGGACAAGTTATAGAAATTCAGTTAGTGAGTATCTTGACCCGTTTTCAAGACCAGATGTCTATTATGGTCCCTCTACGGACCCTCGAAAGCAAAAGTACCCTAATAAGTTTAGTCGAACAAGAACCATGAGTATCATCGACAATGTCTCCAATTTCAAGCTCTTAGACACGAAGCATAATATCAAGCGTAGGGGTTCAGAAGATGATTCTACTCTAGCTAGTTCAGGACATAGGAAATTCTACATTAAAGATGTTGATAAAACTTTAGAGGAGCTATTAGAAAGTGAGGATACGGATGGTAATTACCAAATTACAATTGAGGATACTGGGCCCAAAATGATAAGAGTTGGAACAGCAAATTCAAACGGGTATCGCCATGTGCAGATTCGAGGTACCTACATGTTGTCAAATTTATTACAGGAGTTGACAATTGCCAAGAATTTTGGCCGTAAGCAAGTGATTTTAGACGAAGCACGCTTAAATGAGGATCCTGTAAACCGTCTAACTCGAATGATTAATACTCAGTTTTGGGATTCGCTAACAAGAAGAATTGATTTCAACAGTATCCCTGTGATCTCTTTAGATTCAAAGGTAGATTCTCCGGGAGCAAAAATTCCAAGAATATATGTACCACATGGTTGTGAAGAACAGTACGAGTTTTACATTGAGTGCGCCCACATGCATCCAGGTTTAAACCTAGAAGTGAAGTATTTGCCGGAAAACATTACTGATGAATATGTAAAATCCATCAATGAGAATCCAGGTTTGCTTGCTTTGGCAATGGAGCGTCATGTTGACCCTTCAACGGGTAAAAGTACATTGGTTGGTTTCCCATATGCTGTGCCAGGAGGGAGGTTTAATGAGCTTTACGGTTGGGATTCTTATTTAATGGCTCTTGGATTATTAGAAGCGAATAAAGTAGATGTGGCATGCGGCATGGTGGAGAATTTTCTTTTTGAGATTGAACACTATGGCAAGATTTTAAATGCTAATAGATCTTACTATTTGTGTCGATCGCAACCACCTTTCTTGACTGATATGGCTTTGCATTGCTTTGAAAAAATAGGTGGTGACCAGAACCCTGCTGCGATAGACTTTTTAAAGAGAGCATTTTTGGCCGCCATTAAAGAATATAAAACTGTGTGGACGTCAGAGCCAAGATACGACAAGGCTACAGGCCTTTCATGTTATCATCCAAGTGGAATTGGTTTCCCTCCTGAGACGGAAGCAAACCATTTTGATGCTATTTGCTCAAAATATGCTAAGAAATACAATACAACAATTGAAAAATTCCGGCATATGTATGATAACGGTGAAGTTCAGGAACCTGAATTAGATGAGTTTATTTTACATGATCGTGGTGTACGTGAAAGTGGACATGACACAACGTACAGATTAGAAGGTGTATGCGCTTACTTAGCTACAATTGACTTAAATTCTTTGTTATACAAATATGAGAAGGATATTGCTAAGATCGTTGCAAAGTACTTTGATGATAATGTGATTGACTATTCCGGTCAAAGTACAACATCATCTTATTGGGAAAACTTGGCTGAAATAAGAAAGGAGAGAATAACGAAGTATTTGTGGGATCAGGAAACAGGTTTTTTCTATGACTACAATGTTAAAAAATGCGAAAGAACGTCATATGAATCTGCTACTACTTTTTGGGCAATGTGGGCCGGTTTGGCCACCCAAGAGCAAGCTAATGCTATGGTCGAAAAAGCACTACCAAGATTAGAAATGCTAGGGGGGTTAGCGGCCTGTACAAAGGATTCGAGAGGTGAAATTTCATTGAATAGACCAACCAGGCAATGGGATTACCCTTATGGTTGGGCCCCTCACCATATTTTGGCTTGGGGGGGGTTAGATAACTATGGTTTTACTGCGGTAGCAAGGAGATTGGCATATAGGTGGTTGTTTTTAATGACAAAAGCCTTCGTGGACTACAATGGTATAGTCGTTGAAAAGTATGACGTTACAAAAGCTACGGATCCTCATAAGGTTGATGCGGAATATGGAAACCAAGGTGCTGACTTTAAAGGTGTTGCTACGGAGGGCTTTGGTTGGGTTAACGCAAGCTATATCTTAGGCTTGAAATTTATGAACACTTACGCTAAAAGAGCCTTAGCTAACTGTACCGTTCCTGACGTGTTTTTCAAGAGTATGAAACCTGAGGAGAGAGCAAGGTATGCTCTTGATTGAATATTCGCAGTCTGGATACAATGTAATTATTTGATTGGTCAACTGTTTAATTACAGTTGACTTCTATGTTTAGATAACTTAAGAATATACGGTTATATCACCTTCTTTTTATATATGATAGTGAGCTTTTGAGACAAGTAAAGATTTGGCTCCCTTTTCAACATTGATGTGTTATTGACGTTAGTCTTTCTCACCTTCCCTATTTTCTAATAGTCTATCTACAAAATAATATCAACATCAATTTTGTCTATCCTTTACTATTGCCGGATCTAGGTAAGATATACTTGAAACTAGAGTTCTCTTCCTAAAAAAATACTAATATCTAAAAATACTGTCTCAATATTTATCTTTTTTACTATTTTTTTCAGTTTTTTATTTAAAATACACTAATATTAATTATAGAAATACAAAATCATTTTCCAAAAAACAATTAATATTTTAATATGTAATTTTTTTTATAAAATTACTACCACGTGATATAATAGCTTATTATTAATTGACTTCAACTAATTTATTTAATGGTTGTAATATTTTAATTCTATAAATTGATGCTTTTATTAACAGTTAAATATTTGTAATATTATTGTTTTTACTTTAGTATTCTTCTCTACTCTGTTATTCTCTTTATATAGATTTAACTTATGTATAGTGCTTCCGAACATAGTTTAAATTTTTGTTATTTTATGTTAGCTCTACTGGCATGACGGACGTTATGAAATTCTAACTAAAAAGGTTTAGGAATATAGTACTATCTGTGTGTTTTATTGACGCCTTTATGATGATATTACTTACTTCGATATCCAATATCATCACTGCTCAGAATTTTACTCTACGAAGTTTTTTGGAAGTATTCATAAGAAATGAAATACGTTAAACTCGATTCTATTTAGCGGTCAACTAATGCAGAAAAAAAATATGTATATATCTTATCAACTGGCGTATGATCTGAAGTACAGGGTGAAAAATCTAGTTAATAGAAATTTAACTATCTTTGCTAAGCTTTAAGCTTAATATGCTTGTTATCATTAGCAGTAATGTACGGACACTAACCAATGAACCGTTTAAACGTTTATGTAGGTTGATATTAATTTTTATATAGTAGTTTCTCCGGCTTATTATGATGCATGTTTTCAAATCGTATTCAATGAACAGTAATGAATGTCTAGAGCTTTTCCCAGTGTTAATTTTACTAGGTATTACATTCTCATCATTTATTTTATTACATATCTGTCCTGCATTTATTTTCTCCCCTTTAATTATTCAAATTATATAACTACAATGATATCGTAGGAAGGTTTAATGAGAATGAGCGATACTAAATTTCGCATTATATATCTTAAGAATTTTAGGGACTATATATCAAGAGTATTGGTAATGAGAGCTGTTCCGTTCAAAGTTTAGTACACATCTAAGATATGTCTACTACTGCTGTTGATTATTTGGAATTGGTTTTACCCACCCTGTATATTAAAATTAATGCTACTCCTAATAGCTTAAAGAATGTGTCTCTCTATTTCAAATGGAAGGAGCTCAGTATCTGTAGCATGATATATAAGAAACACACTGCAAAGAGACTGAATAATATTAATTAATTAATTAAAACACTGACATTGATTGAAATTTATAATAGGAATGTTACACATAGGGCCTTTTAGCCAAGATGAGAGAGCTGTTAGTAGATATTAGAATCCAATGATCTTCTTGGTTTTTATTGTTTTATCTGTTCCAGTTTTTGGTTATTACTTCCCCTATGCAAGATTTATATTCTTAAACATGCAGAGATGTTTTTGATAGTTAAATCTACTAATTGGTCTTTTAATCATAAAAACTCCGTTATTACAAAGAACCCCAGTTAGTACATAAACGACCCCAGTTATAATGACCAAGGCATTATCAGGGGAGGGGATAGTAAATAATTTAGCCCATAGCCAATACATCGTCAAACACTTTCTAATCTTTTTTTTTTGGCAAAAGTCTGGCAAAGACCGAAAGCCAAGAAAAAGCCACCACCTCATTAAAAACCGAGTACTATCCATCACAACGAAAAATAGGTACATAAAATAAGCTAGAATATGCCTACTATTCACACCTTGGTTGATATTTGCATGGTACCTGTATGTAACTGTTTTCTTTTCGGAAAAGCAAAATACTAACTGTCGTCTCAATTTCTTTAGCTCGGTACAGGTAACCCAAGCGTTTCTGACTTTGTTGCCGTTGTCGAAAAGAAGATCAGAGAAAGCAGCCTGAAAAGCACTTTGCATAGTGCTGGCACTACTATTGAGGGGCCTTGGGATGATGTCATGAAACTTATTGGCGAACTACACGAATACAGCCATGAACTAGGTTATGTGCGGGTTCATACAGACATGAGGGTTGGTACAAGGATTGACAAGATGCAATCTGCACAAGATAAAGTGGATGTTTTAGAGAGGAAACTAAAGCAGTTAAGCGATTGAGCTAACGTTGTAGCCTTGCTAATCGTATAAGTATGAAAAACGTAACTTCCTATCTAATATACATATACATTAAACGGAGTTTTTACCCGGTAACTATAAAACCCTTAAAATAGAGAAATTAATGATACATAAGAGGAGAAAAACACATATCTGCAAGCAAGAAACTTCACTCGACACATGCCCATCCACCCTCATCCTACCCATGAGGATCCACCTCAAGCTTGGGTAGAAGAAGAGTACTTAGTAACTGCCCTAGTACCCTCTGAAACAGCATGCTTTGCCAACTCACCTGGCAAAATCAATCTGACAGCAGTTTGGATTTCTCTGGCAGAGATAGTGGACTTCTTATTATAAGAAGCTAACTTAGAAGCCTCAGAAGCGATTCTTTCAAATATATCATTAACAAAAGAATTCAAAATAGACATAGATTTTTGAGAAATACCAGTGTCTGGATGTGTTTGCTTCAACACTTTGTAGATATAAGAAGAGTATGTCTCCTTTCTAGCCTTGGTCTTCTTCTTTGTCGAATCGACAGAAGATGTAGTTTTCTTAGCTGCTGGGGTTTTAGAAGCAGGTTTCTTTTCAGCCTTTGGTGCCATTGTGCTTAATATTTGTATATACTATATTATTACCTCTAAGGAACAAAAATCAGTAGTTATGATTAATGCAAAAGAAGACCGAGTATTTTTTGGGACGTTAACAAAGGAGCGCAGTAATAGCCATCACTTATATACTTTTTTTTGCAAGATGGTAGAATTGTAACCCAATTACCGCTTTTTTTGCATTGCTCAATTGTGGCCACACAGAACCGCTATAGAGGGAGGATAATACACGAAATTAGCGTGTTCGTTCTTCGTGAATATTATTAACATGCGCGAATAAATTAGCATGCTAAGCGTTCCAAAAATTTCGCATGACTAGCAGAACGATAGACACGACGCGAAATAACCAGCATGAGATACAGACCAGTAAGAAGATAGTAATACTTAAAGCTTGGTAGAACGCGAAATTGTTGGAATTATACACGTAAATTCAATGCGAAATGCACAGCACGATGTAGCTAGCGTTATTTGAAGCGAAGCGACGGTGCATTTAGCCAGTTTTCGGCATATAAATAGTCTTCGTTATACATCCGGAAGGCATCTTCAGGTGATTTGGTTTCTGGCTAGTCACCTTTTTGCCTCATCTTCATTTTTAGTTCATAGTATTAAGAATAAGAGTGTTATAAAATAAGTTCAAGAGTATAAAATGTCAGGCAAAGGTGGTAAAGCTAGTTCAGCTGCTAAGGCTTCTCAATCAAGATCTGCCAAGGCAGGGTTGACTTTCCCAGTTGGTAGGGTTCACAGATTATTAAGAAAAGGAAACTATGCTCAGAGAATTGGTTCTGGTGCACCAGTTTATTTAACTGCAGTTTTGGAGTACTTGGCTGCAGAAATCTTAGAATTAGCAGGTAATGCAGCAAGAGATAACAAGAAGACCAGAATTATCCCAAGACATTTGCAATTGGCTATCAGAAATGATGATGAATTGAATAAGTTGTTGGGTAATGTTACTATTGCTCAAGGTGGTGTTTTGCCAAACATTCATGCAAACTTGTTGCCAAAGAAGTCTGCAAAGGCTACAAAGGCTTCTCAAGAATTATAAAGGAAATGATGCTTAGGCTTTGTTTCAATGCTGGAGTCATTAAGAAAACAGGAATTTGTATTATAACCATATACTATATGGTATGAATGTTTTCGGTTTATTGTATCATATTTTTATGTTATTTCCTATATAATATTTTCGGTACATTATTATCTAAAAATCTAATGAATAAATTAGACGGGGTTTAGAAATTCAATTATGATATTTTGGTATCCGCTATGATGTCGACTATTATATTCACAACGGAAATAAGTACTTCGACGCTGACGAGAAGTATAAGAATAAATTCTAAATTTTCCTCGTGCGAGTGACCTAATTGCTCCTTCAACATCTGTAATAAATCACTCACGACTTCCAATCTCTGGTTTAACAACGCAACTCTTTGATTTATTTCTAGGTATCCTCTTGTGGCTTGGTAAATTGGTTCTAGCTGAGGCTCGGACCACATAATTTCAGGAGAGTCTAGTACTGAACCATGCAAGTTAATATTGATCCTTAAAATGAATAACTCTCCTATACTTTTCATGATATCAGCTTTACTCATTGAAACCTTACCACTCGAAGCAATTTCTTGTGGAATATCCTGAGTATCCTCAATAGTGTTATCTACTAACTCTTCAAACAAAGATATTTTGACACTTTGAGATATAGCATGCGATATTGACAACTTGATCATGTAATTAGAACCATCACGCAAAGTAATAAAATCGTTGTAAATTCGAGGCTGATAACTTTGGGTAATGTAATAGTTGAATTCCTCTATCTGGACGTCCTCTTCTGCTAGCTTTTCCTTCTCAAACTTCTCAAGGTCATTCAAAAACGCTTTTTCTTCTCTTTCTGCAAACCCCCACATTACGATTACACCATACTCAAAGACGAATAAATCAGGTTGTTTATCACTAACATTAATTTCACCACCTTCATCGTCTAGTCTAATAACATCATCGTGCTCAAATCTCTTATCAGCTCTCCAGTCTGTATATATAAAAGGCGTGTATAAACACTCATCGAATAGTTTTGGGTGGGTGTGGTGTGTTCTTTTGCAGTCCTTGAGCCACCGTACTAGCTCTTTCATGTTGTATGAACTGGCTGTGCAATATGCCGTTACTCGAGGCAATAGATGTCTATGTGATTTACCTAATTTTTCAGCATCTTTACGTGCAGGTTTATCAGTGATCATGTTTACTTGGGAGTAGACTTCTCTATCTAGGATATCTTCGTCATTATCTTGGCTCCGTTGAAAAGGTTCCTCAGGTAGTAACTTAAGCTTCTGTGCTGTTCGAGATGTTCGCTGCGGGCCGGCCTTCACAGTTGCGATATTCCCAATAGAAGCACCACCTCCTTCTTTCCTCAACTGTCTTGTTGCAGTTGAATGGGCAGGGATGTAATTTGGCATAGTACTCCTGCTACTTGAAGGTTCATTATCTCTCAAAGACGTATCTATTTTCGTGGCAGCAGTTTTAGAAGGGGCTGTAGTTTCTTGTGGGACAGTTGAAGCTATAGTTACCGAATTTCCAGAAGTACTGGGAGGCGTATAGCTTTCACCTCGAACAGGCTCACTATCTGCTGACAATGATTTCTGTGTTTCCTCATCCAATAGTGGTTGTTGCTCCTCTGACATCACCTTTATGTTTTGGCACTAACGTAACCTTATAACTCTGGAAGATCAAACCCTTGTAGTGCAATATTCCAAAAGCAAGACTTTAGATTCTGTATGGCTTGGGAGAAGCATCGGGTATGTTCATTTTTTGCCGGGTTGTGTAATACTTATCTTTTTTCACAAAGTGAAAATGAATAACATGCAAGATACTTGCTTAATGGAGAACATAGAAATTCCATGGTGCTGCTCGGCTAATGGCTACAACAACATAAAAGCTAGGAGGAACAGTGGAATATATAAAGCTTTAAGGCCAAGTGAGTTCTTTGTTTGGGACTAAAAAGTATAAGTTACCAGTCTGAGACACATTTGGATAGCGACGTTATTAGGATTGCAATTGTATACTAGTTGGTACCTAGTGTGAAGTATGGGGGACATAAAAGAAGCAGAGCTAACTCTAGCAATTAAAGAATTGACTGAGCAAAATGATTCTTTATCGCTCGCAATTCAAAGGACAAGGTTATCAGTAAAGCGACTAAGATTAGAATACGCAGTCCTTTTGGAAAGACTTGAAAGTAGGATAGAAAAAGACCCTTCATTACATTACGAAGAGCCCTTACCCACATTAGCTTCCTTCAAAAAGAACCTTTTGGTCTCTTTACCGAATTGTAGAAGCCGGAAAAGAAGGTCAAAAGAGAAGCGTGACCCGAACCTGCCTAAGAGGCCTACCAATGCTTACTTGTTGTTTTGTGAGATGAACAAGGAGAAAGTAAGACAGGAATATGCTGCAAGCAATCTTGATATGACGAAAGTCCTACCTGAGATATGGAAGAATATGGATGAAGAAGCTAAGAGACCGTACTATGATCTATACAATGCAGATAGACTAAGATATCAAAGAGAAATGACAGCATATTCTCAAACCAAAACTACAGAAGAAGCAAATGTAGATGTTAAGAATGAATCTGGTAATGAAGATGAGGATGCAGAAGACGTCGAACCGGAGGNGGATGGTGAAGAAATGGATGTGAATGATTCTGACGTTACTCAACTTGACGATGGTATTGGGGATGCAGCTTCAAGTGTTCTTTCAAGTGAAATGTGAAAATGTACTATTTTTCTCTCTTCCGCTATGGGGAGTATATAGACAGTATGTTGCACTGAGGGTAGAGTTTATTCTGTATCATTTGCAGCATACGGAGGCATCCAATACTTAATTCCTTGCCGAAGGATGCGCCCAAGTTGATGCTAAATAATCAATAATGCGAGTCTTTTTATGTGTTATACTATGTACAAACTTAAGTATATTGCGAGATGGAAGAAGAAACAGAATAACACACATATAATACAAGCTAAATTAAGTATCAATTCCTGAATTTCTTGTTTTTCCTGTGATAGTAACCATTTTCATCTCTTTCATGCTTCCTCTTTTTCCGTGAGTTTATATGTTTCTTCAGTTTCCTTTCAGCGGCGACTTCGGGAGCTACTACGGCAAGTACAGCTCTTTTAGCCTTTCTCTCCTGCCTTCTTCTTATGACCTGCTGCTTTGCTGCTGCGAAAGCGGTACTAAATTCGGAAACAGATAACTTACTTTCAAGCATGTTGAGACATTCTTGGCAATTTAGACGAAATTCATCATCACCATCATCTAAACCTTTACCAGTCCCACCTTCAACATGGATATAAAGGGCTAATATCATCTTCTCAGCGAAGTGTTTCAACCTTTCAGGATCAAGTAATTGAACAATTAATGCGAGCAACTGANCTCCCGCCATTTTTGAAGCATATGAACCCTGTGGATTATCTTCACTTCTGATTATTGCACTAGCTCTGGACACAACAAAGTCAAGTGCAGTCTCATACTTAGAAGTTTCATCGCTATCCCTTAAAATATATGGAGTTTTCTCTGCAATCCATTTTTGAAGGATTTGCAGTAGAAGTTTGACAGTAACTTGCTTAGATGCCACATCCCTAGATTCCGAAGGTGCAGCAAGTAACCTGAGTGACCTATATGCAATAGTTTGTAGTTCGTATGCCGTTAAAGGAGTTTCCAGGGAATCCATATTCTGGATAAGAGTAAGTGAAAGACGAGCCGATGATAAGCGAACCCATTCGTGGGGGTATAACAGGCAGTTATTGATATTTTCCCAAGTTTTCCGGAAGCCGTCCTTATAAGCTTCTTCTGGGTCTTTCTTGATATAGACAGCAAATGTTTCCAAAGCAGTATAAACATCCTCCCACCTAGATTCAGAGCCTATATCCGTGTCCGCGATCAGAGATTTCATACGGCTAACGGCGGTGTCACTTAGGAGCTTGTTGGAGTTGACCGGTATTTCAGATATGTATACTCTGTAGATGTTCATCCCCAAATTGATAAATAATGGATTATCGACTTGTTTTAGCCATGCAAGTAGATATTTCTCTATAGTTGCTGTGTTTCCTGGGCCCAACCTTTGTAGCATATTGGATAAAAGCAATGTGGCCATCTTTCTCAACTTCGGAGTATCGTCATTTACCACCACATTTGCCAAGCACACGAAAAAAGAAGATGATAACTTCAGAAGGAGGTCAGAGCTTGCTTTATTTACAATCAAGTTTAGTAGCTCCATGACAGATTGCCTACCGTCTGGAGAAGGGTATTGCAAGTTGTTAACCAAAAACTTGAATTGCTTCTCAAGACGACCCCTGCTTTGATCATATTCCATTAGAAACTGGTAGTAGACGCTTCTGGTCACGTCTCGGATCTCTTTCGCATGGTTAGACACCATTATTTCAGCAACGTTATCTATAACATCGTACAATTTGGGGAGCATGATGTGTTTCGATACAAGTGCTTTTAAGAAACCGAAAGCTAGCCCTTGCTTACTTGGTTCCATTAGATCCGGTTGAATACGTCCTAGTAGATAGTCTAAGGCTGTATCCTTCAATTTGATATCCCTATGGCGAATCATAACGGATAAAAACTTTAGACCGACTTGACATAGTTCTGCAGATGTTGAAGGTGAATCTTTAATGACATTCAAAACATTTCTAGCACAGTTTTTGAATATATCTTCTGATTCTTCTGAGAATTCTAATTTAATGACAACCGTAAGGACCCTTATAGCACTTATTACCACCGCCTCATTATCTGATGATAAAGATTCTCGCAAGAGAGGAATAAATCCTTCCAAATACTTCCTATTCAAGAGATTTGCATGCCTTGATATAGCTGTCTTTAGCAAGTCCAAGGAAAACTTCTGTAGGACACTTACGTAATTGGAATTGTCTGTGTTAACCACTGTAGTCTTAGCATTTAGGTTCACCAAGAAAAATTCAGATTTTTCGTCAATCTCCACGGAATGCTTCTTCCTGTTAGAGAAGCCAATCTGAGAATGAGTGTATACCTCATGACATAAAATGAGAACATCAGGAGATGATGCCATAGAATTGTGATTTAAACCCAATGCATAATGTCTCAAGAGCTCATCTAATTTTCTTTGGTTCTTCAAGGTTAACCTTTCCATTAACAATGCCTTTACCGGCCGGAGTAATGTACCAAACATTGGCAAAGATATATTCGATGCCAATATTTCACCGGTATCATAGCTTTTATTGTGTTTCACTTCTTTCATCTTGGATGTATAGCCTTCTGCATCTTTTTCCTGACCAGCTGCGCCGAAGATATCTTCCATAATCACACCTACAATGAGTTCAACACAATTGTCTAACTCACCGTGCTGCATGGTATTTGTGAGCGAGGATAAGACAGAGTGTACAGTATAACTTAGGACATGAATTTGAGAACCCCTTGCTAGAGCAGTTTTAAGCTCACGGATAATATAATTCAAGTATTCTGTTCCAACACATACAGCAATATTCCCTAAATTCTTTCTGGCAGCATCACGTAGTTCCTCTGAGCGACTGCGCAGCACTTGACAAACGGAAATAAGAATTCCAGGTAGTAAGTTAACGACGTCCGCATTTTCTAAACCAAGTATTAGATGAACAAGTGCTTGGGAGATAGGTATCCTTGCAACAATTGTTTCATCATCTCTTTCCGAAAGTATCTTATGCAGGACAGGGTATAGCTCCTTCTTGACGTACAAGGTTGGTTCATCAAGCTTTTTTGGGAATTTCCTAATACATGGCGTCATTTTAGTAGGATCGTTCATAGAATCAACTGTATTTTTAAAAGAAACAGTAATATTAACGATAACAGTAACAACTTCTTTAATGTTTGTTGACTTAGTCTTCAAAATAGAGATATACCGTCTTAAAATGGCCTTATATTGATTCCAGCTACAATAGTTTGAAAGCACACCCACGCTTGCCATTGTTTCATTACAGATATTCCGATATTTCTCGTCACCACAGAAAACGTAACGTTCAATCATAGGTATCAAATATTGTGATATACTGTTGTCCGATAGCTCGGAGGCGTGTTCCCGCAATCTTTTTATTGCTCTTTGACGACGGTGCAATTGAATATGGTTAATGTTCGTAAAAAAGTTAGCCTCTTCATCTCCGTTGAATAGAAGTATTTTCATATCATCCAGTTCGACGTAGTACTTAGAATGTGTGATGATGTAAGTTAGAAGCGAGACATATTCTGATTGAATTTCATCTGTAGCCTTTCTTAAACCTGTTCGCAATGCAGGCATAATAACACCACGAATAATGGCAACAGCTTTCGATGCATCCTCCTTAGAACCGCATGAATTTGTGTAATCAATGAAACGAGTTAAGGTAAATGTAGCGTTCGTACGGATAGCGAGTTCATCTTTTTCATTGATAAAGAAAAGCATACAATAGACTATAGGAAGCCATTGAACAGTATTGAAGTTTTTATAATTCTCTTCCGTAAATGATTTAAATGCTGGCAAAATAGTTGTGAATTCATACTCTTCTAAACGAGACCCTGAATAAGAATTGAAGTCACATAGTAACTTTGCGACCGGTTCAATATCTGGGATTCTTGATCCAATACAAACAAAAAGGTAGTTCAATGCTTCTCTTAATTTTTTCTCGCTCAACACACTGTAATACCCTGCAGAAGCAGTGTATAGTCCTTTAATATCATCCCAGGAACAATCAAATGCCTCTACAAGAGAACCGCAGCATATAAAGACTTTCTCCTTATCAAGTGACTTGAGATTAGAAAGATCCTTCTCTAAGGCCGACGTAAGTGAGTCCAAAAGCATCTTCCTGGTTTCGTTATCTTCGATATAACCTGCCTTACTCATATTAAGCAATAGATCTATTGCTACAGATACGGCATTTTGATCGCTTACGCGACCTAACAAGTCTGGAAGGACATGTAGGGAGTTAGACGCAATAATAGCAACAAGATCGGTGTATTCTAGATCTTTACTGGTTGTCGTGATTATTGAGTTAAAGGAATTCAGAATTACCTCAATTACAGATCCTTTAGCATTTACGTTTGACAATGTCTGCGATAATGCTATTGCTGCAGAAAATTGATCATAATACAAGAACCGGTAAAGAGACTTATTTCCAGCCCAGTACGCAATAATCTTCATTATTGCAGACGGTTGTTGAAGGTTCTCATCCTTGAAGTTAGGAATACGTGGCTTGATGATATTGTCATACACTAAGGGAACATATTCGGTCCAGTCAATAACTTCGCCTATACATTCGAAGAGGTGGTAAAGACATTTCATACCTTGCTGCCTCAAAGTTGCAGCAACCTTGTCTATGTTGTTATCGGTCATTGAATTTGTTGAGACATAGTAAGAAACGTTGATAGCATAAACCATAGGCCTAATGACAGTGCTGATTGCTCTCCCATAATCGGGCCCTAACACAGATAATGCGGAGTCCACAACATTGATGAAACCGACCATACGAGTGAGATTATTGGTAGTGGCAACGTTTGCATCTACACTAGTGACATTCTCAACCAGATGTGCACCAAACCTGCTACTACCCAGAGCCAGGAAATCAGTAATGTACTTTTCTTTCAACATTGGCAGAACAGTGATAACCGCCGTTTTCCTACTCTTCTTTATACCACTAGTATTTGGCGTCTGGACACGCCCGAACAAGATACGGAGAACGAAAGGCATGATTCTTTCTTCCTCTTTCTCACTGAAGAGCTTCGCTTCACCGTCGGCAAACAGTTTGGTGATTTCATCTTTAAATAATGTATCATCTAACAAGTTCTTTAGGTTGTCTCTGTATTTAACCAGCACTGGATCTTTATATGTCAGTATGATGTTTAAAGCTTGCAGTTGAACTTCAACCTTCCTGCTGCTTAGGAGTGTTAGCATTCTATCATGGACTTCCTCGGACTTATATATCGCCTTTATGTTTTTGAATTTACCAACAATCTGTAGTAATAAATTCCGATCTGTTTCAGACCAAGTACTGGAAGAGCTTAGCGAACTTTCAATTTCAGCATCAACTAGATCTTCGTGAGTGGAATTTTCGTTCAGAACGAATGGAACAATGTCTCTTGAATGCCTTTCAACTAATGATGGGACTGACTTCAATAATTTGAGCGTCTGGTTTCTTATCATTCCTGGATACTTTAGCTCTCCCCTGATACTGGAAGTAAGATCCATGAAAGTCTGTTCAAGGCAATAGAATTGGTCAAATAATTTATCTACTGCAAGGATAGAATCATCTAACCTTTTTACACTANCCCGCCAAAACACTTCTCTGAAGTGTGCAGATAAGGGTATCTCACTGTATGGTGCTACGCCATTGTTATCAAGGGCATTAATGAACGTTAGCGCCAGTTCCCATACGAGAGGTTGATCTTTCTCGAGTACTTGCGGCAATACCTCATGAATACCTTCCCACAACGGAGAAAAACGAACTGTCAACAAACCAAATAAGTACTTGAAAAATACCAAGCAGAGCAGCTTTGTTGGCTCAGTTTTAGCAAACAATGAACCTAGTTGTCTTACTCTTGTGGTTATATCACGCCCGTTTTCTAAAGTCAATGGGATTTGTTCTATGATCATGAGATCGTTAAATAGTTGAGGAACAGGATCCCCATTCATCTTAAGAACATTTACTATAAGGTCCATTGAGGCAGTACGCAATTCTCTATTAGGGAGTATAAGGCTATTTGACACCTTTTTTATGAACAATGCCTTATCAGTAATAAATTTTGATGGTTGACACTTTGAGAGGATATAGTTGGTCGCACGCACAAAGTAAATGCTATCAGCAAACAAAGGAAAACGATCAACTAGAATTTCAGATAAATTATTCAACATGGAATAATCTTCTGACTTTACCGCTAACAGTAAATTCCCTAGAACATCTTTTGAAAAATTGTCTTTTGGATCCTTCTTTAGTTCTTTATCTAGCAGGTTTAGCAGTGCAGATGTGTCAGCCAAACCTGATCGCCTAACAATAATGCTTCTCCAATAAAGCTCAAGCCATGAACCCTTATCCTCCAAAGGCAACCGTACTATAGCAGAAAGCGTTTCTTGTGCAAAATCATCAGGGATAACTATGTTTAATTTGTCCTTTAGATTCGTTG
The DNA here is from genome assembly GCA_000710315.1 of Eremothecium coryli CBS 5749. Classification (NCBI taxonomy): domain Eukaryota; kingdom Fungi; phylum Ascomycota; class Saccharomycetes; order Saccharomycetales; family Saccharomycetaceae; genus Eremothecium; species Eremothecium coryli. The sequence continues at coordinate 1,432,724 of AZAH01000001.1, forward strand.
AGTTTTCTAGTGACAGCATGAACAGGGCAATCTTTTTTGGGTAGATTTGCCAGTGAGACTGGATGAACTTCTGAAAGTACCTTACAAGATTAAAGGATATAACTTTCTCAAGAGCCATATCAGTAACCAATTTAAAAAACTCAACAAAGTATTGAGGAAAGCAGCGCAAATAGAAGTCAAAAAGCACTTTATGGTTAGATGTAATAATTCTAACATCTGCATTACGCAAGAAAACTGAAAATAAGAATGATGTTGTCTCTGGCTTTAGTGTTTTCATATTTGATGAATGAAGAAGCTTTCCAATACAGTTCATGACACTGTCCCAACTTGACACCTTCTTCCCGCTCTCGGCAAAGACAATAGTGGATAATACCTGAGCAATTTTTTCACAGTTTACATCATGGTTGCTTTCTAGGTGTGCCGACAGTGACTCTAAGATAGTATTGTACATCGATACTAAATTCTCAGGCGATGAATGCCTTGAAATATCCATGAAAACATCACAAATAAGAGAAATACTGGTACTTTTTTGGCACTGGTTAAGTGATACTTTTAGGAGCTCCCCCATTATAACGTCTGACCTAGAATGGAGCGCCTCAGAAGTACTCAACATAGATTCTGAGAAAAGCGAATGTATACCATCGTAAAAGTCATTGTCCTCTAAAGTATCCAATTTACTGAAAACATGCTCGACCAATGCGTAAAGAACTTTTGGTTTGGTTTTTCTAATTAGAAATGACAGGGCTTCTGCTGCAAACCTTGACATGTATTCCTTCTTATGAGACAGGAGGGGAAACAAAAGATTAAACGTCGGCAACAAATCCTGCGTTAAAGTCCTCGAGAGATATTTGAAAATATAAGCTAAACAATTGAACCCCCATTCGAACACATTGGAATTCTCCATTGAAATCGCATTATCAAGCAAATCGAGTAACACTTTCAATGTCTGCTCATAAAAATTTAAGAAATCGGGACCTAAGTCGTGACAGAATTGTGAAAGTAGATCTAACATCGGTTGTAAAGAGTGCTCATCATGCCTACCTATGTAGCAGGTGATTGTTCTGAAAAGTTTATCTTGGTGATACAGTATCTGCGGTAAAGTTTGCACTGAGCTTTCAACTTCTGCAGCAAAACTGGTAAAACCAGCGCTCATATTAAACTCTTTCCAATGTTCAAATGAAGCTAAGAAGTGAGAAGTTTCCACATAGTCATGCACTCTCTTCTGGAGGCTTTTTGTTGGTTCAATTTTAAGATTCTCGATCTTGTCTTTAAAAGATGAGTACCTATATCTCTTTGTTGATTTAGTAGTGGTTTTCTGTTTCGCCATAGTGTATATATTCTAGCAGCTGAGTTCTTAGATGGAAACTAATCGAAATGAGTATGGCATTCAACGCACTATAAGTTGAACCAGATTATTCGATAATGCTCCGAATGCTCGATGAGCTACTACCTTTTTTCTCGCTAAGAGGTCAAAATTTTTTAAAGACGTGAATACATTGTGTTTCTTTTTTGCTACATGATGTAAATAGTCTTATACGAAAAATGAGAAATGAGAATACGCGAAGCCCTGACAGTAATGAAGCCAGTTATACCTTACATTAAAATTAGTCCTTTGTAAAGCTACCTATCTCTAAACTTCAATATATTTTTCGAATAGACGACCCTTACTAGTAACTTTTATATCCATTAATGGAACTGGCTGTTCAATGTCAATGCAATCTGCCGTTGCAAGCACCAATAGTTCGAAGAAGGCATTACTAACTTGGGTTTTTGTCAAAGTCTCTGTCGAAGTATTATATCTAGCCGCAAGAATATCTTGAAAGTTTATTTTCTCTTTATTGGCAAATTCATTTCTGATTGTGTTGGCTATTTGCACTGTAGATTTTGAAGTGGTATTATTCTCATTTACTTGCAAGTTCTTGACTGGGGACGACGATGCAGCTGAGATGTGAGAAAACTCATGCATATCGGGGGATGCACTACCTTCTTCCTGAAGGGGTAGTATGTTTTGTATAGCAGTAGAATTTCCCATTTCTATTTCTTGTTCTGTGCCCTCCTCCACGGAAGTATTATGAACTAAACTTTCATCTAGTCCTAATGACATGTCTATACCGATCTCTTGTTCAGTTTGATCCCCAGCATCCTCCGACTCGGACAGGTGTAATGGGTTAGAAGTGAGAGGTTTATGTTTCTTGAATTGAGTACTAAATGCGGAGAACATCTGAGAACCGATAGAAGGAAGAAAGTGCATACTTGATGCCAGCTCGGACCATGCTCTTTTCCTTGGATTCTCACTCAAAGCAACTGGTTCATCGCTGATAATATCCGGCGTTGGAGCACCTTTTACCAAAACATCTTTCAACTCACAGTTTTTATCAATTTGAAGCTTTTTCACGTTCAATAGCGAGTTCCTTCTCTGTACAATGACTGGTAATTCAGAAAGTACAGGTGCATTAGCATTTTCAGACTCGTTGATGACTCCCTCGTTCTCCAACGGATCTTTGGCAATATCCAATTCAAAACCAAAGTCTGTAGTATCCTGTAGTACCAAGTCATTCGTAGCCCTTCTTCCCATTTCTATACTATCGGTATCGCTTTCTTCTTCAGCATGCTCACCTTCTACAACACCTAAATCCCAGTCTATTTCCTCGCCTGCATCAAATTCCTCTCTATTACCATCGTCCTCTTTGCGTAGTCCTTTATCAAAACTAACTTCAGAACCATGGGTGCCCTCGCCCCAGGATTTGGAATTATTGACACCACTCAAGTCAAAGTTAAGGTCTAATGCAGAATTCTCTTCTCCGAGATCATCAGGTGCAAACCGTCTGCCTACTTCCAGCGATACATCCCACGGGGCTGCTGGAGTGGCTGCATTTGCACCTTGTACTTTTCTTTCCATAGAGCTTTCGCGATTCATCATCTTTTCTGGATCGTTCAACTCAGCGAGAAATGCTAAACTCGGTAGAGTAAGAACATCCATCTCAGTAACAGTGTCCTGTAGGATCAACTGATCCAATTTGGTTACCGTATCCATATGTACATTTGCATTTTTTCGCACATCACCTCTAAAAACCGATTTTATCCTGCACAAAAGGTCTGATATATCTGATAGCAGAAAGTTGGCCTTCTGGGAATAAACTCGTACAACACCATGAAGGAGTTCACCGGAAACACGAAGACTTACGGGTTCTATCGAAGAATCCTCTGAATTACATGCTGTGACTTTTGAAATTTCCTCGACCGATTGTACAATGTCTGTTTTTAAGTATGTCCTATTTAGACTAGCCAAGGTAGATGCTAGCCAAATTTGGGCAAGCGCTCCACTTTTCCCTGATAGCTGTATTACGCTTGGATGCGCGTTCTGTTTAGAGGTCATAGCTGATGAAGTATTATTACCAGGAAGTGTTTAAACTGGACGACACAAGTTAGAATGAGTTATGATACTCCCCATTTATAAAATCCCAGAATATTGCATGGCTCCGTTGGGCACTTAAGTATTACTTATATGTCACTATCTGGAATTGAGAGACGCGAAATATTATTTTGTAGCATAATTTATGGTGCTATATCGTGTTTTTAGGATAGGTTCCTTATTCGTGAACAGTACCTGCTTTTTCGCGATTTCATTTAGGTGAAAACGGTAGGCCATTATTGAAAAATCTGAAGGTTCGCTATTACACAGACTAATTAGGCAACGTAATGAGCGCGACTTTTTGCAAAGCTGGTACGGAATTTAGCGCAGATGTACATAGATAGTGAATAACGGCTTCTCTGAAGACTTCCCCTGCCGTCATAACGCTACATGCGTATTTGTAGACAAGAGCAGTAGTAACATGCCGTCGAACGTCGGGCGAGTCGGCTCATTGATGCTTACATGAATGGAATATATGTGTGCGATACAGAGAAATAGTCTAAATATATGGTTTACTCATGGAAGTTTCAGGCTATTTTAATGCAGCTTGCAAAGCTTCTAAAACCTCAACCTTGACTGCAGCTTCTGCGGCCTTTTTCTCTTCAGAGGAGGTAAGTTCTTTTTGAGCATCTGCTAATAGATTTCTAACGTTCTCCTGTGAGAAGGATTCCAAAGGATACGCTTCAACAGAGGTGATGGATAGAGTGGAATCTGGCTGCATAGTGGCAAAGCCTCCTGAAACAAAGAACTTCTTGGAAGCGGTTCCATCCAACACTTCAACAACACCTGGTACCAATTGTTCGACAATAGGGACGTGGTCAGCCAACACACCAATTCTACCTGACTTGATAGGCAAGTTCACTTGAGTGACGTTGGCCTTAGCATATATGGTTTCATGTGGTAGAGCAAAGTTTAACTTCAAGACACCGGAAGGGGAGTCAGCGTAAGTACGCTTTGCGATGGAGAGAGTGGATCTCAGGATACTTCTGGAAGCGGCCAAGCGGAACATATGTGGCTTCTTTTGACTTTATAGCTCCTTGTTTGTATGTAGAGATTTCACTTATTATATCTGGGATCACTAACGTTCGCCGTGAAGCAATAGAAAACGGAAGATGGGAATATTGTAAGTTGTTACCCTACCTCCTTTATGTATTTCCACATCAATGATTGGCTGAAGCATTATTTACCGTATGAACGTACTCTAATCTAAACCCGGGTAACATTTAGAATGCACGTGACTCATTTAAATGAATTGGCTTTAACATCAACTCTGACTACCTTCGTTACAAAGTGTGAGTAGAAGAGTAAGACAAACCTGCTTTTCTGAGGTCTACTAGGATCGTTAGCCTTTAATATATCTTGCTGACTTTAGCAGGCTAAAAGTTTGAATAGGTTACACTAAACCATCATGTCTAGTACGGTAAGACTTGACGAGGACGTACAAGCTAACAAGCTGACGCAATGTTTTAATGATATTATGAAAGCTGCCACGGAGATGATGGTACAGCAACAGTTAAAAACCATTCAATTAAACTCTGATGTCGCATCTGGGTTTAGAAAATCTCTCTCTAAATCTTTGGATGACAAAGTACGTTTATTTCATTCGATTCTCGATAGCGTGGAAACAACTCTAACAACAGCATCTCAATACCTTGATACTGTAGATGAAATGGCTACTAAGATGAAACAATGGAAAGTACAGCAAGAAGCAGAACTTCGAAGAAGGCAGCTTGAAGATTTAGAGAAGTCCAAGAAACTAGAAGAAGAGAAGGCCGTGGCCACGGAACAGCAGAAACAGCAGGAACACAACCAGTCTCCTACAGATGTAATGGTACGTACACCAGGAGGCTTAATGGCGGAGTTAGATACACCTCATTTAGGGAGCCAAGAGAATATGAGGCCTGCTGCTGAAAAGCCTTTTAGCGCAGAGTTTGGTGATTTCAATGATATGGACCTCTCAATGTTCGGGGGAATGGACGGACAGAACGACTTCTCCCTCGAGGACTTCAACATGGGGAACCCAACTGTTACAAATCCAAATAACAACTCTGTTGCCCGTATTAGTAACGATGGCATTGATCCTAGCAGAGAGGCTAATGCACCTAATAACGATGCTACTGTAGGCAAGGTTTCTTCGGCTGCGCGAATGCCTGGTAATAGTGCAAACAATAATATTAAAGGTAAAGATATTCATTCCGATAATGGGGGTGAGAATACAATCAAGAATAGTAGTCATACCATTAATCTTCAGAATAATTCTTTACGCACTCAAGGTGTAGAGCAAGATGCCAAGCAGGGAATTCAACAGGGACCACCGGCTTTGAGCACGGATGACTATTTAACTTTAAATGACTTTAATGACCTTGGTATTGATTGGAATACAGGAGATAATAAAGAGTTAGACTTAAATGATTTTAATATGTGATCCCCCAATCTAAGGCAGACAACATGCCAGCGGAATGAAATCGATGGCGTACAAGGTTAACTATGGCGTTTGCAGCACTGTTTGATATGGCTGTATGCCCCTATGCATATGCACACCTCATATATACATATGTAAAAGTATAAGGGGACGTACACAAAACTCCACTCCACTTTATAAACACATGGATGTACATTAATGGTAATATTAATAATATATACCTGGGGGTAAGTTATGAAGTGGTACTAAGGAAGGCTTACACCATATCCCAATTTTGTATTACAGATGATTGTCAAAGAAAACTACCATGACAGTGACATTATCAGTTGTTCCATTCTCTAAGGCATACCGTACCAACGTTTTAGCAGCTTCATTAGCATCCTTAATATCTCTGATCATTTCACAAGCTTCTTGATCATCCACCACATCCCACAACCCATCGCAGGCAATTATTAGGAACTCATCACTCGTAGTAATCTCTACACTAGTTGTGAAGGGGTTACCTACCACCAATGTATCAAAAAACTTATCCCCAAGAGAACGAGTCACAGCTAGCATCCCGTTCACTCGACTTTTCATAATCAATCCACCAGCTCGCTCTACTCTTTGCATCTCAATTATATCAGATGCTTTATGATCGTATGTCAACCTTACACTCCTTCCATTCCTAAAGAGTATTATTCTTGTATCCCCCACATTTGCTGTGTATAACATCCTCTTGTGCTGATCTAAATTTATTGCTCCTTTCGGTATAGAAGAGGGTACTTCCCAACGTAATATGCCCACAGCCGCAGTGCAGCCACTGTTACCCTCTAGTTTGCTGTTTATCTGTTGATCTACGTAAACAAACGATTCATTTAAAATATCTCTGACATCTTGCTTCTCTTCCCGCAGTATTTTCTCCTCAATAATCGTATGTAGATGTGAGGCGCACCATTTAGAAGCCTGATTACCAGCATGCCCATCAAATATGGCGAAGTAACCCCAGTCTAATCTCGATGCAAAGTTTTCAACATATGTGTGCACGTCTTCCATAGTTTTCCTAAATTTGGCATTCTTGTTTTCCGCTACACCAACAGCGTACGACAATTGGTAAGGTGGTACTTCTTGTTGGACAGCAGCACCACAATTGGATGCAGTACCAGACATTATCTTCTCCATTTCCGGTTCATCCGGAGAGTGCGGTGTAGATATATGACACCCCTCTAATCTTTCATTAACATGGGTTATTTCGGTTTGGTTATCTGCTTCTTCACTATCATTATTGATGATATTGCTAGCTTCATTATCGATCATTTGTGTTGAGATAACTTAAAATGCGTTAACTGTCGTATATGTGAAAGGTCCCCACTATTTTGTTGCAATGTTCTCACACAGACTTGAATAGGTGTTGAATCCTCGGTGCTGGTTAGTTATTTAATCGAAGTAGTTATCATACTCTTGTTTTGATGTACAAGAATTTGGAAATAACGAATCGTTTCTTTTTTTTTGGGATACATCTTAAAAAAGGATTATGCTACCTAGCGCCTAATGCAAAATAGATGCAGGTCGGAGTCTCCTGGAGTCATCATCTGCTAATGATTTAACACGACCACACAGGGCTATCGAATGATGTGGTTAGCATAAGCAGTGCAAATTAGCTGCATGCATACCTTTGCTATATCTCATTTACAGTAGTGCTATAAGTATGCTTCTACATATGGAAGGAGGTAATGAGTTCACAAGTATAAACCTTCCAAATTTTCCTCTACCTTGTTTTTCATTACCCGTTCCTTCGCTTGCATGAAATCTTCGACGGTGACTTGCATCCTTCTTTCTCTTAAAGCTAATAGACCGGCCTCCGTACACATTGCCTTGATATCTGCACCAGATAGGTCATCCTTAGATGTCACTAAAGTTTCTAAATCAACATCCTCACTTAGGTTCATCTTCGAGGTATGAATCCCTAGGATTTTTCTCTTTGTGCTAATATCAGGATTTTCAAATAGAATTTTCCTATCAATTCTTCCGGGTCTTATTAATGCAGGGTCCAAGCTCTCGATTTTATTTGTAGCCATTATAACTTTGACATCGCCTCTATCGTCAAAACCATCTAGTTGGTTTAGTAATTCTAACATGGTTCTTTGAATCTCCCGTTCTCCCCCACTATTAGAATCGTATCTTTTTGTACCAATGGCATCAATTTCATCGATGAAGACTATGCTTGGTGCATTCTCTGCAGCAACTTTAAATATTTGTCTACAGAGCCTAGGACCGTCACCTAAATATTTCTGGATTAACTCTGAACCTACAATTCTCAAAAAGGTTGCTGAGGTCTGGTTTGCAACGGCCTTCGCCAATAATGTTTTACCTGTACCTGGTGCACCATAGAGAATTACACCCTTAGGTGGTTTTATACCCATCTCTTCATATAATTCTGGATGGGTTAACGGTAACTCAACGGCTTCTTTAATCTCTTGAATCTGGGCTTCTAAACCACCGATGTCATTATACGACTCCGTAGGAGATTTGTCAATTTTCATTACAGATACTATAGGATCAGCATCATCCTGAAGTACACCAACAACTGACATGGTTTTGTGATGTAAAAGTACCGAGCAACCTGGTTCCAATAATTCCTTATCTACAAAAGATAAGATGCTAACATAAAAGTCAGGTGTTGTAGGACTTGTTACAATAGCATGATCGTCATCAATTATCTCTTCCAAAGTTCCAATTGATAAAGGTGTACCGCGAATTTCTTCTAGCTGCTTTCTTTCTTCTTCTTGCTTCATCTCAAATGGCTTCAAGATTTCTGAGTTTGTAACAAATTCCTCCTCTAGTAATAAGTGATCCTTGATCCTTTCCATCCGCAATAGCTTCAATTTACACCTAGTATTTGGATAGACACTCGGTAACTTCTCTGCAGTGGCTGGTCCCTTTCTCTTCTTACGCCCGATTTTAGATTGCACAGGAGGTTCATATTTTGGCTTCTGCTTCTTATCCTTCTTGTTCTTCTGGCTCTTGCCATAGCTAGAAGCTCCCTGACCCATGATGAACCTATGAAATACGTTTACTACAGTTCTTGGTGGTGGGATAAATATACTGAAGTGTTTACTAAAAGTGCATGATTTTTTGCCACCCAGAGTAATTTTTTTAAAAAAGGCATCATGAAAGTAACAGAATATACACCTTCATAAAGCAAGCTACCAGCAAAGATTAAAGGATATATGAAAGCATACGATAAAATACATATTTAGTGGTTAGTGACAGTTCGCAAGAATATGAATTCTTTTCCTGGATCCTTACCAAGTTCAGTCCTTTCTACTAGCACTGCCGCATCGGAAAAGTCAGAAAGGAAGAGGCGCGATAATATAAATGATAGAATACAAGAACTTTTAAATGTCATACCTGAGGGGTTCTTTCAAGAATATTACCAACGTAAAAAGGAGCAGGATTCTGAAATTGGCACACCAGGGAACTCAAACAGTGGCGGTGTCATTAAGGGTAAAGGTACTGGCACTAGGGATGGTAAACCCAATAAGGGACAAATTTTGACGCAAGCAGTCGAGTACGTGAGATATCTTCAAAATCAAGTTGATTTGAAGAACCGAGAGGAGGTAGAGCTAATCTTAAAGGTTAAAGAGCTAAGCAAACAGACAGGTACTATAGTAAACGACATTAACTTAGAGAACACTAGTGCAGAAATAGCCCTGGCCAAGATTGGTGTCGGTCCGTTAGCAGGTGTACTCGAAGAATATTATACATCTGGAGCTGCTAGCGATATAAGTAGCGAAAAGCCCCGAGAAAGAAACAACAACTTCGAATATGGTGGCTACGCGGAGTACGAGAATGGTACTTAACACTGTAACCTCGCTACTCATTTCTACTTTAGCGGACATTGATTAAGATCCAAATACTTAACTGCGCTTAGGATGTAAGTAGAGTCATATTAAGCAGGATATTTTTATGCACACTTCTTGCAAGACTTCGTACTGCTATTCATTTAATGGTCAAGGCTTATGTGAGAAAGAATCATCTAATACGGTTTATCCTAACAGGTATGTGACCGTCAACCAGCTCAGTCAAAAAATTGACATTTTCATGAAAAAACAGCATGGGTCTGTTCAATTTGAAGCATGTCGTATTAGTTTAATTTATTATTATATTAAATAAGATATATAGGTTGTCGAAGTTAAAGTGCAACGGCATTTAGTCCATTTATCGTTCAAATGACTTCAGAGAGCGGCAAAGGGTTAAATGACGCAAAAAGATCTTTTGAGACATCTTCAGAGGCTGAATCAACAAAAAAGCTGAAGTTAGAGTTTGATGATTCTAGCAGCAACAATGATGACCATGAAGGGAAGGAGTTGTTGGAGGCTGCAAAGGCAACCGGTTTGGATGAGGTGTTTAACGAATATTATGAAAACAACGAGCACTCTAACCAAGAAGTATCAATTGAATATGTTCCAACTAGACCGGCCCACCCTGTGACTCTCACGAAGGATCATGAAACAGGGAAATATGTGTTCCCTGCTATTTCCAAGGAGGATTCTTTAAACGCTAGGTATTTTTTGAAGTACCATGGCTCCGCGCAGTTTCTGGATTCTTACCTACCCGAGGACTTAAATTCCCTATATGTGTTCCATTTGATAAAGTTATTAGGCTTTCAGCTTAAAGATCGCGAGCTTCTAATTGCTATTCAAAACGTAGTGATGAATAACGTTGGAACAGGAAGTGTTGCGCAGTTAGGCGCCAACCCAGTTGTAGAGAAAGTTTCCCCGCCGCAGTTAGCTACTACTTCATCTGCAGACGATGAGATATATGATGATCCCTTGGAAAAGAAGCACGCTGTTCGTTTAATTAAGGATCTACAAAAAGCTATGAACAAGGTATTGAGCACTCGTATAAGGTTAACCAATTTTTTTACTATAAACCATTTTATTTCACGGTTAAAAACAGCTAGGAAAGTTCTAGTTTTAACAGGGGCGGGCATATCAACGTCTTTAGGGATCCCTGACTTTAGATCATCTAAGGGATTTTATTCCCAAGTTACAAATTTGGGATTAGATGATCCTCAGGATGTTTTTAACCTAGACATATTTATGGAAAACCCCTCGGTATTTTACACTATTGCGGAAAAAATCCTTCCTCCAGAGCACAAGTATTCTCCCTTACACAGTTTTATTAAGATGATCCAAGATAAAGGGAAGCTTCTAAGGAATTATACCCAGAATATTGATAATCTTGAGTCGTACGCTGGAATTGAGAAAGAAAGGATCGTACAATGTCATGGCTCGTTTGCAACAGCCTCGTGTGTCACTTGTCATTTGAAGATGCCTGGTGAGAGGATTTTTCAACAGATTAAGGATAGAGAAATTCCTCTATGTGCCTATTGCTATCCTAAGAGGCAGGAACACTACCCTACTGTAACTGATGAGCAAATTAGAAAGGGAGATGAACGATATAATAGCTCTAACTCTTTATTCCACATGAGCAGGTCTTTTGGCGTCATTAAACCGGATATTACTTTTTTTGGCGAGGCTTTACCTTCTGAATTCCATACACATATTCGCCATGATGTCCTACAGTGTGATCTCTTGATTTGCATAGGAACTAGTTTAAAGGTTGCTCCGGTTTCTGAAATTGTGAATATGGTTCCTGCTCATGTTCCGCAAGTTCTAATCAACAGAGATCCCGTTAAGCATGCTGAATTCGATTTAACTTTATTAGGATTATGTGATGATGTTGCAGCACATATTGCCAATATGTGTGGTTGGGATATACCACATGAAAGTTGGCCTGAGCTAAAGAGAGCTGATATCAAGGCTGAAGAAAAGGAAAGGGGGGTCTATACAATTTACAATGCAGGAGTAGCAAAATCACAGAGTAATTCTAGTTGATCACTAATTTTTTAAACGGATAGAGTAGAATAGCGATATATGTAAATTTTATATGTAACCAGTTTAGGTTAATCTAGCTTGTAGTTAGTTTGCGTATGCAGCTGGGCTAGTATTGTACAACGCAGTACTACTGAACGCGCTCGGTCATTCATTTTTTGATGTTTAAAGATCCTCCCGAGCTAAATGGCGGGCACAGTTTTTTTAAAAAAATGTTAGTTGAGAATTAGTCCTCCGTGCTTTTTCTAATATTAAAAAAATCTACATACATAGTCAGCGGTTGTGCCTAACCAAACCCATAAGTCGAGGAATCTTTCAGAAAGGATGGATTATCAGAATAGAGCTGGCTCCAAAAAAGGTACCGGAGGCATTGCTTCGGAGGCCCAACAGAGCTTACACAGAAGAAAACAGGTAGACGACTTGCTGCGAAATGGTGATGAGGTACCGTATGCTTTCCAGGATTCTACTGAACAAAATGAGACAGATGCCAGTCTAAAGAAGAATCCATATATTTATAAGAACAGTTCTGGTAAGATAATTTGCAAGCTATGTAATACTATGCATATGTCATGGTCTAGCGTGGAGAGACATCTTAGCGGTAAAAAACATGGCTTAAATCTGCTTAGGAGAGGGGGAGCTAGCGCATCTTCAAATGACAATTTAATAACTAAGCAAGAGAAGGAGTTCCAAATAAAAGTTGAAGAAGTAAGACAAAATATAAAACATAACGGCATTGTTCCAAAGTGCGATATAGTGACAGTAAGACATCCCAAGACAGGTCATGTGGGCCTTGCATTGAGGGTCAATTATGGTTTAAGTGAAGCAGACACGCTTGAAGGGGACGAAGGACCATATATAAGGATAACGTCCGGCCTAGAACTTCCCAACTCCGATTCTGATGCAAAGAAGTTTTTAATGGTTGCATTTGAGCCATTTGAAAATATTGCAATAGAAATCCCAAATGTGGAGATTATAATGAACGATCTTGAATGCCATAAGCAAGCTGTTGATGAGCTAAATAAACGCTGCAGTTATTGGGATAAGGATGAAAAGACATTGTATGTACAGTTTTTTTTTAAACCAGAGAATGAAGATACCTTAATACATACTTAATATATGTGGCGGTTTTNTTTTNTTTTGGTTGAAATTGTTTCTATGTAGTTTTTAATATGTTTTTCAAGTAGAGTAGATTCGTACTCAATTGCATCAACCTCTTTTTGATAATCATCTCGTAATTGTGCTATTTGCCGTTCATAGTCACTAATGATATCAGCAATTTCTGTTTTATATCGATGTTCGATATTTCGTACTTCAGGCAATACCTCGTCGGCATGCTGCTTTCTTAAACGCTTAAGTGTTTCGCTATTCTCACTTTCTTTAGCCTCCGTACTGCTCTCTAGATCAACCAGCTTTTTCTTTTGAGTCACCAACTGTTCTTGTAAAAGTGATATTTTAGCCATGATTCCTGAAGATAGAAGATTGTTTAAATTGCTATCATTTTGCAAAAGCTTGTGTTTGGTGTCTAATAGGGCGCTTTCCTTCAAGTGCGCGTCTTGTAGGTCAGATGTAACAATTTGCAGCACTTCATATAGCTCTTGAGTTATTGACTGTATGGTATTTAATGTTACTGATAAGTTCTTCTTCCTTTCTTCCAGCTGCTTTAGCTGCTCCTGTTGCTGCTCAAGCAATTTCGACAGTTCGTCCACATTCTTTGCCAAGTCTTGTACATCCGTCTTGCTGTACTTTTTCAGCTTTTCCCTCGTTGCTTCAAGCTCTATCAACTCATAACCTAATGATTCCAGCTCTGTCAGCAATCTTTGCTTCTGCTTTTTGTATTTATCATACTCCACTGTTAACCCGGCTTGGACTTCATTTAGATGCTTTAATTCCAATTCTAGCGCCTTATTATGAGCTTCTAATGTTTCTAAGTCATCTCCTCGCTGAATATCCTTAAACTTCTGTATCTTAGTCTGCAGTATATTTATCTGGTCAAAGCGCGCTCGTAACTCTTGCAGCAAATTATCAGTTCTTTCAAGGTAACGTACCCCGTCTGGATGATGATCTCCATCCAACTCCAGCATGGCCTCTTCACGGAACCTAGCATAGTTTGCAACAGCTGACAGTATCCTCCTGGTTCGGTAAGGCTCTGGTTTGTATAAATCCATAACATTAAAATCTAAGACTCCAATATCTTGAAAGAACTTGAAGCAAATTTTGTTCAATCCAAGCATCTTTAAAGTATCCACATATAGAAAGTTACCTTCCTGCTGCTCATCTTCAGGGTCACCGTCTAGTTGATCTCGGAAGTTCCGGCTGTCAGATAGCAAAGAGTCTGGAGAAAAGCCCATAAATGTATCAATTATCTGCTTGTATAAGGTAACTGCAAATTGGGAGGTTGGCCTTTCAACATTATCGTTCGTTACTAAAGAAAAATCGCATTCTTGCAGACAAGTAACTAATTCCTCAACGCCAAGTATTGGAAAATTATCAGTACTCATGTTGGCATCTCAGTAGCTCTTGTCTAAAACCTCTGTGGTGCCACTATTTAGCTTGCCGGCAAGAAATCTACATTATAATAAACAAAGCATTTCCTAGGTGACATTGTATCACGTGATTGGAAGGAAGATCTGCGTAAGTTGCATTGTTCTGTAATGTGAGCAAAATGTCTCTGCTACACCTGATAGTAAAGTAAGGTTATAGAAGACCTCCCCTCCCCCCTAGGTTGCGGTTTTGTTACAAGTTAGATGGAACATACGCTACCATTCCTGACTGTTCGAGGTAAGGGTGTGTTATAAAAAATGCAGCATTATCCTCTTTCTAGTAGCAACTAAACTTGAAAAGAGGTGAAGACGGTGAGTAAAATCACCTGCTCTTCTTACGTACAAGCAAGTGATAACCAATGCACGTCTCCGGATATGCTAGAACTGCGGACTTCACTTGGATATTAGTGCTGGAATGCTGTGTTCCTGCAGGATTACTAAATCGAATTTGTCTGCCGATCATAACTGTAACATGAAAAATGTCTGTACTTCGCCTATTTGTAGGAAAGCACAATAGAGCCTTTCGGCAGGCATATACTACTAGTCTACACCTTAAGAAGAACGGCTACACATATCACATTTGATGTCTATGGTAATAGCGTTTCTTGCAATGGGTGACTATAGCATATGTGAATCGGTACCCTCCTACCGTTTTACCACTCAAGGTACCTGTTACTTTATGACTGTCGACTGAGCTGTCTCGTTTCTACGGGACTCATCAATTTTTCTTTGAGTTCTACAGCTATAGGGTGTGATATGATACGCTAGAGAAGAGCGAATAAGAAGCAATTGCTACCTGTAAGCTGGGAGCAGGAAACACAGCCTAGCTGTGCATAATGTCTACTTGCCTTTTTAGTGTGGCTCATCGCTTGAGACCAGTAAGTGCAGTTCTGATAGGCTATATTAGCAGGAATTTTCTGTTCTACTTGTAGTACTTTTGATGGACATATCATATCAGAGAAGCTCACCTTAACCTGTAACTCTATCAGCAACAGTAAAAAGATAATAAAGAATATTGTATTTCGTTACAATTGTTTTTTCTGTTTTCGTTCCACTTGAAATGTCAACTCGAAAGTTTTCCCACTCTGTTACTTCCGGTCACATGACTACATTATAAGCTTGAAACATTAGCTTGAACCACTCGTAGAGCTGTAAGAAACCATTCAGAAAGCTTTAGGCATCTTCACAGAGCTGTAGGTAACTTATTAGTATATAAGGTAGGTTTGCAGCAGTACTTTTTACATAGATCATCTTAAAATGTTTATGTTTTTCCATTTTTGGCATATTGAACATCGGTTGTCATAAAATACATATTATCTCGAGAGGTACAACTTATTCAAGTGACAATATATAGCTTGACGGCATTATATTCGGTAAGGATTTATTAAGGATATTGCTACTTGGGGAGGGCAACTAGTTTTATTACCTAATTGCTGTTATCCGTACGTTAAGAGGCAACAAGAAAATATATAAAACAGGGACCTGCAATGGCACTCGAAAGCAAGGTCCACGCAGAGGTTGGGCTTAACACAAGAAGGTTATCAGCAATGATAGAGTCATTCCATGATAGCAACGATGACGAGTTTCTGTTTGTCCGCAGGTCTGATAGCAACTCGCCTCTAAGGGAGGAAGATATACAAGACAAACAAGCGATACAATCACCGCCCCCTTCCCCGAGCCGCTTCCCAAAGAGATCAAGTACGAATAGCACCATGTCACCACTCAAATCATCATCTACCATGAGTAACTATAGCCACCATAAAGACAGCACGATAGAGAGTATCTCTTCTGAATACACTGCGAGTATACACGAGGGGCTGCCTATTTCGTATGTTGTGGCAAAAAACTCAGTCAAGGATATACGTTATGACAGCAAGGCACCCCAGTTGACGCTGCAGGATGACAGGAGACACAGTCTGGCACTGGGGGCACATGCAAGGGTCGAAGATAACTACAAGTTTCCACCAAAGAGCTCGAGTCCGACACGGAAGTCATTAAGGTTGGTGCCTTCCCAACAGCTGAACCATAGAAAGGCGTCTTCCCTCGGGTCCTATTCAATCGGTAGTGATTTTGCTTACTCTCGACCTCAAGCTGAGAGTTGCATAAGAAATATTGGGAGGGGTGAGTATATGAGAGATTCCACCTCGCAAGAGGTTACGACAACACCTACCACTCTCTGCGGAGACGCCCGTTATTCTAACGGCGATCTGGTAGACATTAAGGAAGAACAATTAAACCCTGAGCTACTCAACCCTAATACAACACTCTCTCCTCCCATTAATGATGAGAAAACCAGCACCTGGCCCAAGCAAAGCAACGACAGCAGAAGTACCTCCCATAGTCTAAACACTACCCCTTTACGAGTTTTGCGCAATGGGAGCAGTACAAATACCCAAAGAAGTGATAGCGCTATTGCAGAGTCGGCTGCGGATACAGCAGATCTATCCTCTTTAGCATCAAGCATTGTGCCTTCTTTGAAAACCAATGTATTACAAAGGCAACAGAGCGGGATGCTTCCTGACAGGTCTGTCACCGCTGATTACCAACCAAGTATACCTGCAAGAAGCAAGAACAGACCTAAGTCAGCACTGCTGCTCCATCAAGGTCTAGAGAACATACAAAAGGAGTTGGAAAAGGAGATGGCGCCACAGGGAGATGCAACGGCCGTCGGACATTCTCGGAACACTTCCACTTCAACAGCAACTAAATCTGAGAACTACTTCTCTGCATCAGACCAACCGGTGAATATGGATATTGCAGATGACACATTTAGCACATTTACAACCGAAAATGTACAATACCGTCCCGGTGCGTCTGCACTTATCAGAGGAGATCGGGCTGTCAGTAATACAACGATAACGAGGAAACATCAATCGGAGGTTCCTTCAACAAAGAGAATTGAAACAGTAAGGACAGAGCGTATGCGCAGGTCTGCAGTTCCTTTGAACGAT